>CM071599.1:80286302-81021302 GCA_036435485.1 Saposhnikovia divaricata
AAGCTTTGCTGTAGAAACAGGTGACCTCATTCTGATTTGCTGAATCCATGTCCGCCACAAAAAGATCTGCCTTTCGAACTCCTCTCAAAGCCAATGAGCCTTCCTTGATGTGAGTAATTGATACACTTTTCTTGTTGAAGACAATTTCGTAACCTTTGTCACAGAATTGACTGATACTCAACAGATTGTGCTTCAGTCCCTCAACATAGGAAATATCTTCAATGATGACATTACCCGTCTTCAGTTTGCCATATCCCTTTGTCACACCTATGCTGTCATCTCCAAAGGTAACATAAGGGCCAACCTTCATAACCAACTCTGTAAGCAGGGACTTGTTTCCAGTCATATGCCTCGATGCTCCACTGTCTAGCACCCATATAACTTTACTTCTGTTCTGCTTAATGCCCTGCATTGAAAGATTGATTAGACGTTCTTCGGAACCCAACTTTGATTGGGCCCGGCTTTTCTATAAGATCGAGAATCAACAGATTTAACAATAGGAGATGCACTTTTCTTAACATTACTAGAGCTTTCGACTTTCTCCTTTCCTTTCTCAGACTTGACAGATTTGTCAGTCTTAGGAGAAGGTTTGTCACTCCTAACTTTAGGAGGACTAACAGTCTTGGCTCTCACATGCTTCTTTTTGATGTTTGAACTAGCAGCAGTATTTGAGCATGACTGGCTAGATGCATTCATTAAATTCACAAAAGTTTGCATGATGTTAAAAGTGCATGGCATACAATTAGGTTGACCACACTGTGCATGATTCTGATCCAGATTATTCATTGTATGTGTGGTAGGCATGGCATGTGCAGCAGGAACATTTATGTTAGCTTTACATGCATAAGAAAGATGTTCAGTAGATTTACAGTGATAACATGCTTTCTTTATTCGTTCAGCCTTAACCTCTTTTATGCCTTTCTCTTTCTTACCTTGTTGTTTAACAGCCTTAGCTCCTAATCCTGCTCTAGATTCATCTCTAGGGCAATTGATTTTAACTTGTTTGATATGAGTTATAGGTTGTGCTTTCTGGCGATCTTCCATCTCAATCTCATATCTAGCTATTAATTCAGTCTCTTCTTCTAATCGAGGAATAAGGTGTTTGAAGATAGGTTTGATAACTGATTTAAGAGGGCTAGGAATTTCCTTTTTAAGGTCACTGGAACTAGTGTCGATAGGTCTCTTTCCTTCTTTCTTAGGAAGGTTAGAATAGTCAAGTCCTATACCTATTCCAGTTATTTTCTTAAATGTGTCGTTGTCTACATACACTTTACTAGCAGCTAGTTTGTAAGCTTCGCATTTAGTTTCTAACTCAGCTAGGTCGTTCCTAAGACATGCTTCTATTTGTTCCTTAAGGATGAGCTTGTGTTCCAAAGATTTAATAAAGTCTCTTAGGGAAGTATCTACAGTGCAAGCAGCCTCTAACTCTTCCACTTTTGCCTCAAGCATTCTGCTTTTGGCGACAAGTGTTTTCTGTTCCTTTTGAGAAGTGTCTAGGCTTTTGCACAACATATAGATCTCTTCACTAAGAGCCCCGTTCTGTTCCTTATACTCATCAATGGACATTTCTACTTTAAGGGTTAGAACTGGTACCTCTGGTTCCTCTGATGTCTCAGCCATGAGGGCAAAGTTTGCTACATGAGTAACCTCTTCCTCATCTGAATCATCCCAAGCTCTTCCTTCTGTTACTAATAAAGCTCTTTTTCCATGTCTTTCCTTCACCAGCGATTCATACTTGCTTTTGAGGGCTTCATAAGTCTCTTTTGGATAAGTCTGTGTAGGCTTTTTGCAGTCCGTAGCAAAATGTCCAGCTGCAGCACAGTTATAGCATTTGAACTTCATTTTGAAATCCAAAGGAGATTTGTAGCTGGTACTCTTGCCTTTACCTTTGTAGCCTGACGAACTACCACCACCACTAGCAACCCGATAGTAAGATGAAGAATTTCTCTGAGGTCGGTTGCTCTTTCTGAATCTCATGTTGCTGAACTTCCTTGCCATGTATGCCACGACACTATCGTCTATGTTGTCCAGATCCTCTTGGGTGAAGTAGTCATCATCACTGTTAGATGTGCACTCGTCATCATTATTAACTTTATGTGGTGTAGGTGATGATTTAGACTTTTCTACAACTATTGCCTTCTTAGACTCTTCCTCATCAGCAACTAATCCTGATGCAGTTTCTTTTCCTTTTGAATCATTGTCCCATGCTTGATCTTGAATTGTCTCCAGCTCATAGGTCTTTAGTATTCCATAATACTCTTCCAGAGAAGTTGTATGCAAATCTCTGGTTTCTCTTACAGCGTAGACCCTATGTTCAATGCTCTTTGGCTGGTTCCTCAGATATCTCGTATTGGTCTCAACCATGGGGAGAGTTACACCTCTCAGATTCAAATCCAATACCAACTGACTGAATCTTAGATAGACGTCTGTTATGCCTTCTCCTTTTCTTATTCTGAAGGTGTCATACTCCATCTTGAGTATGAGTGTCTTGTTGCTTCTAACCTCTGCAGATCCTTCCATGACAACTTCTATCTTGTCCCAAATCTTCTTTGCTGCATTCAGACCTTTGACTATGTTGAACATTTCATGGTCAAGGGATTCCATCAAGGTTTGTCGTACGGAAGTATCATAAGCTATTTGCTCCTTGTCAGCATCTGAAAACTCCGATGCTTTTTTAGGCTCAGACCGAGGTGGTATAACCTCCTTTCCTTCCGTATGCTCAGGAATAATCACCATTGGAACAAATTTACCCTTGTCAAGGACTTCCAGATATTCAGGGTTAACTGTCTCTAAGTAGAGTCTCATTCTGAAAACCCATTCTTCATAGTGATCTCGGTTGAACATTGGGATCTTGAATGCATTTTTAGGAGCCATTTCAAATCTGGTCACCAAAAGATTCTAAGTACCCAAGACTTGGCTAGTAGAATATATATGTAGAACTTCTGCCTAAGTCGAAATTTCTCTAAGTAGAAATTTTTGTTCAAGTCGAAATTCACCAAGTAGAAATTATCCAAGTCGAATTTCTAAGTAGAAAATCTCAAGTAGAAACTCTATGTAGAACTTTTGTCCTTGGAATAAATTTGCTGCAGATTACTTTAATATTGAATAAACAATATTATCTCTTTAACACCTTTTTGACTTTTGAGGCTTTACTCACCTAAATTACCTAACCCACGTGCTAGGTACTGAGTATGTTTAGCTATGCTTTCTGCGGTGAATAACGCACATCAAAAGTCCAAAAACACTTTTTTTTCTTTTACTTTTTATCTTTTTGAGAAGGAAATCAAAAAGTTGTTGGGTTGTCTTCTTTAATAAGAACAAATGATGAACACTCAAGAACACCAAATATCAAAGTACCCAGATTAATTCACAAAAATTAATTAAAATACATCCAAGCTAAATAATAACAATAATAACACCTGGAGTATTTAAATAATTTTCTTTGGATGAGTTTTCACTACAAACGAATTAAAGCACACTTTTCTAGAATTTTAGAAAAGTAGATCTAGAAAATGAAAACTCACGATTCTTCTACCAAACACAAGGATCTATGTTTTGTGTGTTAAACATTTAGCTCTGATACCAATTGTTAGGTCCAAATGTGTTGTAGAGGGGGGGTGAATACAACTTTTCGAATTTGATAAGCAATAAATACGATGCAATAAATGAACACACAGATTCAAGGAATATATGTCTTATATATAACTTGAAGTGGTTGCTACAACATTCATTACAAAGTATAACAGAAGTTCAGAGAGTAGTGAATGATACTAAGCTCTGTGAATACACTCTCTCTCTTTTACATGTGTTTCTCTCAAGAATTGCTCTCACTCACAAACATTACACAAGTACTTCTATTTATACTACATGTAATCTATGTCATGTAGTCTTCAAAGACTAAGATATACGTGGCCCAATGATGTCCACATAAATCTTGCCTTATCTTGAAAGCTTGGAAATCTGCCAATCAGAAGATGCCATGTGTCATGTTGAAACTGCACTCTAAGTAGAACTTCTACTTGAGAATTTCTACTTAGCCATCTCGAATTTCTAAGTAGAACTTCTACTTAGAAATATTCTACTTGGTCATCTAGAATATTTAGTACTTAGAAAATATTCTGGTTTTCAACTTGAAACTTCAATGCACATCTTGAACTTGTGATATCTTCATATCTTCTTTATTCTTCACCAAGCTCTTGAACATGGATCTTTATTACTGACATAAACTTGCTATCAATGTCCTGACACTTGATGCACTGGTCTGGTTCATAAGTGACTAGTCTTGATAGTGTTTTTGCTTCTTGAATAAATTACCATATTCAATTAGTAGTGAGGCTTTCCAATGTTAGCTTTCCTTCTTGTTCACTTGAAATCAATTTGTCTTATTGATACCGATAGTTATGATCTTGATTCTTGGCTTTTCAAATCACTGAGGCATGAACAACTTTGACTTGAACTTCTTTCAATGATTTCTTCTTGGCTTGATCATAGTTAACATGTTGAATTGTATCAATTACCTTGTCTTCTTTTAGTGTTGATTTCTTTGTGGCTTCTTGTTCTTGATTGTCTTCTGGTTAAGTATCTTTTCCTTTAGTTGAGTTACATTAGTTATAGTGTTACAAGTTTACACACTCTACCTTTCAGTCCCATTCCTGAACGAAGTTCTTTTTATTCCAGCCAGTTTGATCAGGACTGTCTTGATAGAATGTACCATTCAAAAAATTTATCAATTCTTGATCTGATGGTAACCCTTCGAAATTGTCAGTTGGAAAATTTAAGACCGTATTTATTGTATTTTCATTCACTGTGTACCGATTGTCTCCTACAGAGAAGACAAATGATCTGTTATCATTAGAAATGACAGCAGTAGTACACATGATTCGCAAGGGTTCAATTTTCAATGGAGCATCTAAGCTCAAAGCAGTGCGAACCAGTGAATTTTCATTTAAAAATCGAATCCACGGTCGAAAACGTTCAACAGAACATTTTTCTGGATCAAAATAACCGATTAAATTATGTTTAATAATTTCAAATCGATCAGCCATTTTAATCAAGATTTAATTTCTTTGAAAATTTCGGATTTTACAAAATTATGATTTAAAAAAAATTAATTTTTTGAATTAATAATTAATTAAAAATTCGAAATAATTAAAATTTCTCCAAATATTCTGAAAAATTCATACAATGATCCTTGTATACACACAAACAACCGTATATTTTTAGATTTTCAAGAATCGAACTCAGTTTTTCAGAAAATCAGATCTTAAAAAACGATTTTCGAAAATAAAAACCTTCAAAATCCGAACCAAATCTCGTTTTTTAAGCAATCAAACTGAAGGAAATCGAACAAGGAGTCGACGTTTGTACTGGGTTCGTGATTTCAGTTAAGTTGAATCAAAAATTGGGCATGAATCGGTTGTATATACGCGTGTATATATGTGTGTATCACTTTAGTTCTCTAAGACTTAACTTGAGAGAATGACATAAACTTAAAAATGACTTAACACTTCTAACTACTATATATATACTAGTTAGACGAATAAGACTTAAAAATAACTAACAAGACTTAACTAATAAGACTTAAAACTGTTACCTGCTATATATATATACTAACTGTGATTAAGAATTAAATCTAGAAATAAGACTTAAATTAATTACCAGTAAGACTTATTTAATTACAGACGAATAAGACTTAACTTATATACAGACAAGACTTAAAAATAATATATACAAATTATAATCGATTATGACTTAATGTTAACAGACTCGAGAATATGACTTAATTTAACAAAAACTCGGTAAGACTTAACCTGTTTAAGTCATACCGATTTTCTTGTAAGTCATATTGATAGTTTTTCCTAATTTTAAGTCATATTTACTTTAAACAAACATTAAAAACACAATAAAATATACAATTAACTTATAAAAATAATAAAAATATTATAGAAAATTAAACAAATAACAACAATATTAACAGGACAAACATTACAAAACATATGATAAATTAATTATTAAAATAGAAATAAATATCTACAAATATTCTAAAAATACAGAAGTATGAAGTATTAAATAATATGAATAAACAGAGTGAAAAATAACTAAACAAGCAAGAAAATCAGTTGGTAAAATAATTAAACAAGTGATTTCAAACAACAAATATTCACAGAATAATCACTTGCAAAATTATTAAAGATCAAATTTCAGATATTAACAGTATTAATTACTAGGACTGTTTAACATACCCAATTCACTAACAATTTTAGTGAATGAGGATTCATTAAGCGACTTAGTAAAAATATCTGCAGTTTGATCTCCAGAGCCTACAAATAGTAGTTGCACTGTACCATTCATTACATGCTCTCTTATAAAATGATATCTTATGTCAATGTGCTTTGTCCTTGAGTGCTGCACAGGATTGCTGGCGATTGCTATGGCACTTGTATTATCACATAAAATAGGGATATTTTCCAATACAATGCCATAGTCCATTAATTGATTTCTAATCCATAAGATCTGAGCACAACAGTTTCCAGCAGCTATATATTCAGCTTCGGCTGTAGAGTTGGAAACTGTTTGCTGTTTCTTACTGAACCAGAATACCAATCTTCCACCTAGGTATTGACAACTCCCAGATGTACTTTTCCTGTCTACAACACTTCCTGCATAGTCAGAATCTGTATATCCAATTAAAGTAAAACCAGATTCATTAGGGTACCAGATGCCTAAATTAGGCGTACCCTTTATATATCTTAAGATTCTTTTGACAGCAGTGAGATGGATTTCTTTAGGGTTCGCTTGGAACCTTGCACACAAGCATGTGGCAAACATTATATCTGGTCTACTAGCAGTTAGGTAAAGCAATGAGCCAATCGTACCTCTATAGCCTGTGATATCTACCTTGGCAGAACTTTCACATAAACCAATTTTGACAGCTATAGTTGATGGTGTCTTTGCTGATGAGCACTCCTCCATGTGATATTTCTTGAGGAGCTCCTTAATGTACTTAGATTGACAAATAAATATTCCATCTTGTCTCTGACTTATTTGTAATCCAAGAAAGAATTTCAGTTCTCCCATCATGCTCATTTCAAACCTACCCTGCATTAACTTAGAAAACTTCTTGCATAGAAGCTCATTAGTAGACCCAAATACAATATCGTCCACATAGACTTGGACTAGTATTATATCATTCTTATGTCTTTTAGTGAAGAGCGTTTTGTCTATGACACCTCTTATAAAACCATTTTCTAATAGAAATTCATAGAGAGTGTCATACCATTTTCTTGGGGCTTGCTTAAGACCATAGATAGCTTTGTAAAGAAAGTAGACATAGTCCAGATGATCCTGAACTTCAAAACCAGGGGGCTGTTCTACATACACTTCTTCATCTAGCTTACCATTCAGAAAGGCACTCTTGACATCCATTTGATAAACTTTGAATCTTGAGTAGGATGCAAATGCCAAGAATATTCTGATGGCCTCAAGTCTTGCCACTGGAGCATAGGTCTCGTCATAATCAATGCCTTCAGCTTGAGAATAACCTTTAGCTATCAGTCTTGCTTTGTTTCTTATCACAGTGCCATGTTCATCTAGTTTGTTTCTGAATACTCATCTTGTGTCCACCACTTTTCTATCTTTAGGTCTGGGTACCAGCTTCCATACTTCTAGTTGCTTAAATTGATTGAGTTCATCTTGCATAACAATCACCCAATCAGGATCAGATAGAGCTTCTTCTACTTTCTTAGGTTCCATGACAGACAAGAACCCAGAATAGTTACATTGATTCTGATAAGCTCTTCTTGTTTTCACACCAACATCTGGATCACCAAGAATCAGCTCAAAAGGATGAGCTCTATTCCAAACAGTTTGTCTGGGAAGAATTGATCTTGATGATTCACCTTGATCTTCAATATGATGTTGAGTATGACTTGTTGACCCTTCATTATCTCCCCCTGAGTTGTTACCAGTTTGACTTATTGATGGTTCAAGAGTATCAGTGGTGTCTTGAAAATTATCATTGTTTTCACCAGCATCACCTTGATCATTACCACCAACATTTGGATTATTATTATCAGCAACAACGTCAGGTTGATTGTCATCATCTGAATCTGAGTCTGACATATCATCAAACTTAAGCTTTTCAGATGGATCTTCATTTTGGATACTTGGGAGTTTCGTGTCATCAAATATAACATTGACACTTTCCATAGTTTTCTGTTGATCAATAAGATACACCTTGTAGGCTCTTCTAGTATAACCAATAAATATTGCTTCATGTGCTTTTTCTTCAAATTTACCACCTTGATCATCTCCTTCTTTCAGCACAAAGCATTTTGTCCCAAATACATGGAAGTACTTGAGAGTTGGTTTCTTGTCATGTAGAGCTTCATATGGTGTCTTCATTAAGTCTTTATTGATAAGTGTTCGATTCTGGGTATAGCATGCAGTGTTGACAGCTTCAGCCCAAAAGCTCAATGGAAGCCTTGATTCACTTAGCATAGTACGTGCAGCTTCAATCAAGATTCTATTCTTTCTTTCAACTACCCCATTTTGCTGAGGAGTTCTGGGAGCCGAGTACTGTCTAGTTATACCCTTTTCAGTGCAAAAGTCATTCAGAACTGCATTCTTGAATTCAGTTCCGTTGTCTGACCTTATAGCTCTTACTGGACGATTAGAGTCCAGCTCAATTAACTTAATGTGATCAACTACCAGTTGCGGAGTTTCATCTTTTAAGTTCAGAAATAGTACCCATGTGAATTTTGAGAAATCATCAACAATCACTAGAGCATATCTTTTTCTTGACATGGACATCACACTAACTGGACCAAACAAATCCATATGGAGAAGTTGTAATGGTTCAGTTATTGATGATGTGTTAATGCTCCTGTGAATTGCCCTTTTTAACTTTCCTTTTTGACAAGCATCACATAGACCTTCCTGAGTAAATTCAATCGAAGGTAAACCTCTCACCAATTCTCTTTTAACTAGAGAATTCATTGTTTTGAAATTTAGGTGAGAAAGTTTCTTGTGACCAACTTTCATCAGTGGATGCCTTTGAATAAAAACATCTAATTTCTTCTGTGCTTCCAGAGTTCATATTGGCTATGTACAAGTTTCCTTTTCTTACTCTAGTCAACTGTGGCCTTTCATCTCTCTTGTGTGATATTAGACAATTCTTCTTGTTGAAATGAACTTCATAACCTTTGTCACAGAATTGACTAATACTGAGCAAATTGTGCTCAAGGCCGTTCACAAAAGAGACATCTTCAACGATAACATTTCCAGCTTCTAATCTGCCATATCCATCAGTTTTACCTTTGCTGTTATCTCCAAAGGTAACGACTGGGTCGGCCTTCTCCACCACATTTGTCAGCAGGGCTCTATCTCCGGTCATATGCCTTGAACATCCACTGTCCAGAATCCACATGACTCGTTCAACCTGTTTTAAACCCTGCAATGACAAATTGGTTAGACTTTCTTCGGAACCCAAATTTGATTGGGTCCGGAGTACTTAAAGAATTGGCCTTTATCAGGCAAAGCAACACTTTTTATTTTAACAACATTTTCTTCAGGTACTAGACATTTAACCCTGTAAACAGCTTTAACTTGTTTTGGTTTCAGCTTGGGTAACCATGTCTTCACCATATCCTGAGAAGGACTTGGAGTCCTAGTCTTAGAATTAGGTGGTGTTATAGTCCTGGATCTAACATGTTTATTTCTGCTCATATGCTGTCTAGGAACATTCTTATCAACACATGCATGATTACCGTTAAAGTAAGCAGACATTATATTAAAAGCACAAGACATGCAATTAACAGCATTGCATTTCTTATGAGCAGTATCAATAACAGGAATAGCATGCATGGTAGGTATGTTGTTGCATTTATTCATGTTGTTACTTCTACTACTAGTTTTCAAGGAACTAGTAGACTCACCAACTCTTTCTGTTTTCTTAAACACAGACTTTCTATCTTCATCATTTTTAACAACTTGATTACTTTCTAAGACTACGCCATTAGCTAAATCCTCAATGTGCATCTCTTCCTTAATGATTAAAGATGTTGTATCCAAAGGTTCTGCTATGGATGTCTTAAAGAGTGGGTTACTAACACCCTTAAGCACTATTGGTATACCCCTTTCTACAGCACTGACACGATTAGGGGTAATAATGCTTTTTCGTCCAATGGCTTCATTATAATCAAACCCAATTCCTACGGTTTGATTAATAGCTTGTTGGTTAAACAACTCTTTAGCCACTTTACATGAATTAGAAGTAGCACTAACCTTTATTTCTAGTTCAGCTATTGTCTCACGTTGTTGAACCACTATCAACGCTAGAGACCTCTCAAGTTCTTTTAGAATTCTTATTTCTGATTTTTGTTTATCATGGCAATTTTGTACATCGTGTAATTCTGATAATTGATTACTAAGATCTGTATTTAACAAATTGATCCTTTTAATCTCTCTATTAGCATAACCTAGTGAATCACTAAGTTGATAAATATATTGACTTTTAGAACATGATACCTCAGATGAAGTACCACTGGAATTATCAGATTTTGCCATCAGGGCAAGATTGCCATACTCTTCTTCTTCAGAGTCTGTATCATCCCAACTCTTTCCAGCAGCCACATAGGCTTTACCTGTCTTCTTCTTCTCAGATCCAAAGTCTTTTCTTTGGTTTTGTTTTGGCTTCTGACATTCAGTAACGAAATGTCCAAGTTCATTACAGTTGTAGCATCTAATTTTACTTCTTTCAACTGTTCCAGTTTTGTAACCTCCTCTGTTACTTGAGGATGAAGAACCTCCTTTCTGGAACCTGTTATAGTTAGATTTGTACCTGAACTTGGGATTCTTCCTGAATCTGAAGTTACTGAATTTCCTTACCAACAAAGCCATGGACTCATCTTCCAACAGATCTAGCTCTTCTAACGAATAGAAGTCTCCTTCATCTGGACTAGCATTCGTTTGACCAACTTCAACTTCAAGCTTGCCACTGTCTACATTACAAGATTGAATAACCTTATCTTCCACTTCCTGTTTGTTCTCAACAATAAGAGCTGTAGAAGTATTAGCAATTCTTCTTTTTCCATAAATCTCCTTTTGTTGAGATTGTTCCAGTTCATAGGTTTTTAAAACACCAAAGAGTCTTTCTACAGTAATTTCACTTAGATTCCTCGACTCTCTGATAGCTGTAATCCTATGTTCTAGATGAACAGGAATTGACAGTAGAAATTTTCTGTTGATCTCTTTCTGAGTGTAGTACTTGCCATGCATCTTTAAATTGTTGACAAGTTTGTTATATCTTTCAAACACATCTTGAATACTTTCATTGGATGCTGATCGAAAGTGTTCATACTCAGATGTCAGAATTTCTAGTCGATTCTCCCTAACTTCCTCTGTTCCTTCATTCACAGTTTCAATGGTTTCCCACATTTGCTTTGCAGTCTTGCAGTTAATCACATGACTGTACATTACAGAGTCTAGAGAATCTATTAAGATCAGTCTTAAATTAATGTCAAGTCCAGCTTCCTCTCTTTCAACAAGAGTGTATTTAGAAGAATCTTTGTGTACAAACCTTGCAGGGGCAACAACTTTTCCATCAGTAACAACTTCAGGAATTAATCCAAAAGGTATTATTGGTCCTTCTGATAAGACTTTCCTGTATTTAGGATTTGCAACCTCAAGGAACATTAACATTTTGTTCTTCCACATATCATAACTGTTTTTGTCATATATGGGAATTTTCACAGTTCCAACTTTAGAAGACATGATGAATTTTTTAAGAGAGTTAAAAAAATTCGGGGATGATTTTTAATCGAGTAAAATGGGATCTTTGATTTGTGTATCAATCAATCGGCTCTGATACCAATTGTTAGGTCCGATAAGATTGTAGAAGGGGGGGGGTTGAATACAATCTTAACCTTTTTATCGAAATTTGTCCGTTAGATAATATTTTAGCAAAGACTAATTTGTGCGGAATTATTTAACACAAAATTTCAAGTTGAATATAACTATATATTAACTTGATGTGGTGTTACAAAATCAGTATAACAACTTATCAAGATGTTAATAACTAATTAGAAAATTCGACATGAACTTTTCTAATTTAGTTAATAATAATCAAGATAAGAACTAGGAAACTTAATTCGCTAGTAGTACAAGAATCACAAATAAACAAGTTCTAGCGGATAGAATATTACAAAGATGAAGAACTTGAATTTCTGGGAATTGTTTAAGCTTTGGTGTTCTTGGTGTTCTTGAGAGAGAATTCTGTTCTGCTGAATATGATATTTTTTGCTCTGTTTCTTTGTTATGACATAATCTGCTGTGTTCTGTTCTTTTGTATCAGTAATAAGTCTTGCTAGCTTTCTGTAGGATATTTAACTGCTCCAGCATGACTTAAACTGCTTCCAAGACTTAATTTTTCTTCATTAAGACTTACACAAACCTCCATTAAGACATAAACCTGGTCGGTATGACTTAATAAAAGTTCGGTATGACTTAACACAGCTGGCAGGAGGTCGGTATGACATAATCTGCAATGCTTGGCTCGGTAAGACATAACTTTGAATTCTGTCGGTATGACTTAATTTAGGTCATACCGAATTTTTCTTCTCCAAGACATAATCCAACCTTCTTTCTTTAAGTCATATTGATCTATTTAATTAATTAATGATTAACTAATTCATATTTAATTGATACAATAATTAATTTAATAAATAAATTAATTCTTCCAGAATTAATTCATTTAATTAAATCAACTAAATGATTTATATCAATTATAAATGAATTTAATTAACTCAATAAATAACTAATTTAATTCTTACAAACCACTGAAGGTAGTAAAGAATTACCACTGACTTGTGTTGACGTTCGATGTACTGTCTGGTTCATGAACGACTAACTTCAATGATGCTTCTTCACTTTTGACTTTAGGTTGTGGTTTATTTCTTCTCTCAATTTTCTTGTACTGTAACTGACATTCAAACTATCACTCGAAAAATCTCTGTCACTGTTCAAATGAATCCATTCGCTTCAATGCTATACTGGGGCTTGATCAGATAACTGAATCGTCTTCCAGTGTACGACATCAAAACTATAGATTGACTTTTTTTCTTTCTTCTGACAGATAATACTTCTTGAGATTCCTGTGACAGTTCATATGTATATTTACTTATTACAATTTGGTTTAAGTTGATTAGGATCCTCTAACTACAAATAGGCTGAGTCATATGCCTTTCATTACATGGTAACCAATAACACCATCCATAATTACCCAACCTATAGAAGTAGGTGTTGCCTGTAAAAGAACAATATTGGTGTCCTTAACTAACACCCCAGCCTGAATGGCAGCTGCTAAAGAAACGTCAGGATGGGAATTGACAATAACCTTATGTTCCCTTCTAATTAAAGATTTCATTTCCCCCTGAACATCAATGATAAGAGTTGGACCACTCATTCCATCTACATATTTGGTAGATAGCCTCACAACGGATAGGAATGCCCATACCTTCGGTACAACCCATACTTGGGAAGAAACGTTTGCATTAAATCGACTGTCACAAACCTTAATATTATCAACAACCAACTCCCTTCCATTTCGTTTTATAGCACCATTTTCTTCCACTCTTTTCAAAGAATTCTTAGATTTTATTTTTGTTTCCATCATGATATCTTTAGCTTCTTCAGTTTCCTTATAAACAACAGTTTTAACAAATATGAAACCATTGTTCGCAATCTGCCTCCCACTCCCGTCTTCAACTCTAACACCTTCAATACCATTTTCGCTTGTAATCCATTCCCTCAATTCCTTGACCTCTTCAACTATATCTGATAATTTTTGCTTCTGATCGAAACCACCTGGATCAAAGATAAGCAACATTTCTTTACCAACACTGTTAAACTGATTATCCCAAATACCAGCAGTTGTAGCTATTGTGAGCTCTTTGATAGTTATTTGGTCAATAAAAGCCTTATTATTCTCTCTAGTAAACTCCCAACATCCAACTGCATTTTTATTTTAAAAACACCTTTCTGGTGCTATATCAATTTCACATGGAGCTGATTTTTCAACCGATAAGGGTTGCAAAACTTGACATGTCTCATTCTCAACTTTAATAGCTTTAAAGATCACTTGTTCATCAATTTCAAATTTCTCATTTAGTATCCATTGCCTTGGAAAATTACCATTAGACATTGGCAACATGTAAGGATCTTCCTCACCACTTTGATCCCCAATATTCTCACCTTCTTCAGAAGTATTTTCATTTCCAATCAAGTTCATATTATAATCTTTCATCTCCTCTTTTAAATTACTAATAACTGAAACCTTCCCTCCTTTGCCTCCACCTTTATCAAGTGCATTCTCCTCATAAAAAGAGCTTAAACCTAATGAAACTTCAGATTTTAAAACTCTACATTCTTCAATATTAACTAGCATAATATCATCATTCAATGTCCGGTTTGACTCATCTTTACTATCATTGTCAACATCATCCTCAATTTCTTCAGCACTCTTTTCCTCTTTATTATCAAAATCCACCTCAACAGTATCAGCCACAACACAAACATTGTTCACTGCTAGCATTCCGTCATTACTTCGATTTCTTCCTTTAGACTCTAATTTTTGTACACTAAAATCAACTATTTGGCTTAGAACTTCACTTTCACTATCCAATGTTTTCTCTAGTACACCACTACCATCCAGGTTATCAACATTTGAAACATGATTCAACATATGAGAAGACTGACTTACCGGCTTTGAGGAAATAACCTTAAGTATTTTTGACGATTCTCTCAGGATCTTCCCCATCTTCTCAAGAATTTGGATCATTTCAGCGTATTTATCCTCATCTTGTGACAATTATCATCAACAGAATTGAAAATCGACATTCCTGAGTCAGGGCTTTCATCAAACACCTTAGGTGCAGATTGCTGTCCAAAGATAAATCCAGGTGGAATTTGTGTTGGAGTGACAGGTTGACTCATAAAATAACTCAAAGGTGGGGAATATGGGTTTGGCTTTGTTTGAATTTCATGCTGGTAAGAAGAATACCAAGGTATTCCGTTGCTTTCTGGAAGATTAGGGTTTGTGTAAGGTGTAGAAGATGTATAAGGTGGTGGTTGGGGAGAGTGGAAAACATGAGGTGGTGTTGGAGGTGGACCTTAGTCAGGAGGACAATAAAAATTAGGGTTATGCAATGGGTATGGCGAAGGAGAAGTGATAGGGTAACACCATGGGTTAACGGTACCAAAATCTGCGTTCATCGTGTCCGAGAAACGTTGGATCTGATACCATTTGTCATGATCAGACATGTTAAACTAACCTAAAACTAAATCAAAGAACAAGAATTAAGAACAGGAAGGAAAATGCTGGAAAATGAGGATAAAATTAAACAACATTCTCATTTCATTTCATAATCAGGAAGCCCAATAGCTAGAGCCCTAGAGTGGACACTACACTCTAGGGCTCTAGCTATTGGGCTTCTGTGTGGGCTGGGCTTTGTGTTAGACTACGGCACAGGCTCAATACAATTAGTATCGTTCTTTTGCTAGATCGTGACAGACTCGTGAAGGTTTGGTGTTCTTGAAAGTTGTATCTCAGAATTAACTACTCGACTGGTTTCAAATTTGTTGTTTTAGTTTAGTTTATGTCGTTTTTCCGTTTCGTCGAATCATCGCACTCGTACGCACTTTGATAAACCCGATTCACCGCCTACCTCTACCTCTATGCTTCAGTCTCCACCCTTTCTGCTCCTTGCGAAGTTGTACAGATTAAATGATGCAAGTAGATACTCCCTTTGTCCAAAAATAATAGTCGCTTTGACTTTCTGCACGTGTTTTGAGGTATAAAAAAAATGTATTTCCGCAAGTTGTTTTTTAAATTTTTTTTTCTAAATTAAAATTTAACATTTATATTTTTATTTAGAAAAAAAATATTTAAAAATAACATGTGTAAGTACCTTTTTTTACACATCAAAACACGTGCAGAAAGTCAAAACGACTATTATTTTGGCACAGAGCGAGTAAAAATTTAGGACTTGGTATCCTGCTCAAATTCGATCAAGGTCAAGTTCATGAGTTCGAAGAAAAAATTATTTCCCCCACTTATATTGAGACGGGTAGGAGCGAATCAACTTGAATCTCGGAAGTACCTCTCGTCATTCAAAGTTGATTAAAGACTGAGTTTGAAGAGAAAAATGGTACCCACCACTTCTGAGTGCGCATATATAGCTGAGAGTTTTCGAGGACTTGATATTCGATTTGTTAATCTTTTTTAATATAATATATTAAGTGAAATGGAATTTTTTTTTGCCAGTAAATAAAGCAGTTTTCATTCAATAAAACACAGCCAGGACAAATTCCTGACTGCCGATACAACCAGGTTGGAAAATAAATAACAAACTAAAAACAACTAGATTATAACCCGTGCTACGCATACGGTACTTGATAATTATATTTTATAAAGATAATTAATATCTCTTAATAAGGATAAATTAAATTAAAAAGATAATTTAATAAAGATTAAATTTTAAAATTTTAAAACAACGAATATTAGTACAATTAAATGCTATATATATATATGATATAATAAGTACATTAAAAAATTAATTTAGTCAAACTTTTGTTACATATAACATGCGATGATATGTATTAATGAGATTACTAAAACTGAAAGATTCACTTAAATTTTTTTATTAATAAACTTACTAAAAATATAATGGACATTAATGATATTTAAAATTAATATATAAAATTTCCGTAATTGAACATGGGTCAAATAATAATCTGGATTCAATACAAAGCTAAAATGGATACCAAGCCTATAAAATGGATTGTCCATGGATCAAAATAAGTATAAAATTTTATACAAACCTGAATATGGATACCAAACCTAAGGTATGGGTTATCCACTAATTTATAATATACAGATTAGCTGATTTGTTTCTTCATCATTTAATACACAGAATTTAAAAATTATTGAAGCTAAAAATGAAATCGAATACATCCCAAGCGATCCAAACTACACCAACATCCCTGAAATCAGCAGCATTAAAATTGACCTTATCACATAATTAACAGCTGTTATTAGCCCAATATTCAGAAGCCCCAATTGAATAAACTGAGGTTAGAGGAACGGCACCCCAACTATCTACATGCCGGATACCAGCCATAAATATAACGAAAGTGGAAATCCCCAAAGGATAAACAATCTTTGGTTGCGAAATGTGAGCTCTTGCAATATTCATCACCGCACCGTCTTCGATGCAACCTTTCCAGATCCCCAAAAACATCAATAAAATCATTTTCAATAGATCCAACACCAGCCAAATCCAAACATAACTAATTAAGAATATAACAAAACACCACAAAAATAAGGAGTGACAAAATATGCATTCCAAAAGGAGAGACAAACAAACACCCAAACGATTGGGTTTTATTGAAAGGAAATCAACGAAAACGAAAGAAAACTAAAGGGTTGAGAAAGCACAGTGGAAGCCCCTCGGCTAGCTTGAGAAAAAACACAGGGAAGGCGACGGCTCTGAAAGAGAATAGGTTTTTTTTATACACATCTATTTTATTGTGCCTGAAATGGCAGAAATAGGAATGGGCGTCGGGTCACTTTGGGGTCGGGTAGTGCAATCACAGCCCCGAACCCTACCCACTCCCCGAACCCGCCGCGATCCCTGAACAGGGATATTTTGCTTTCCGATCCCCGTCCCGAACAGGGATCCCCGCGGAAATCGGGGATTTTTTAATTTTATTAGAAAAATAAATTTTATACATTTTTTTACAAATTTCATAATAAATTAATTTGCTAAATTATGATATGTAATATATATTTTAAATTCAATGACCTATTCTAAAAAATAGTTTTTGTACTAAAAATAAAATTAAATAGTTATAGTTAAATTAAATTTTATTATTAAACTTTTGAATATGTGAAATGAATTAAAAATTTAAGTACTAATAATATATTTAAATATATTTACTTACAATAATTTAATTATATACATATATATATATATATATATATATATATATATATATATATAAAATAAAATCGGGGATAGGATCGAATCAGGCGGGGCGGGTGACATGCCCATCCCTTGCCAAAAATATTAAAGTCATAGACTTTTGGTAAAATGATATATAATATCACTGTCATGACTTTTTGGTAGAGAGCGTACGAATCAGGACAGTTTCGAGATAAAATTAAAATCGAATATTCTGGATTTTTAAAAATCGAAATAGAAATCGTAACCTGACTGATGGTTTAGTTTTTATTTCAAAATCTTCAATTCGGTTACAATAATTCGGTTTCGATTACAAGATTGCATCACATAAAAATGATAAAATAAATACATCTTGATTGAAAAATGCGTAAAAGATTGCATATGTAAAATTTATTTATTTTTTCTTGCACTGATTGCGAACTATTTTCAAAGTATAATCCAGTGGACATTTTTTGAAGAAGCTTACTGGAAGATACTATTAGAGAAAGATGTTTAAGAGCCTCTTGCACCAACTAAACTCACTTGTCAAGGAAATCAAAGATGACCAAACAAGTTTACGGAATTATAGTTTAGACAGACAAGGAAATCAATCCCGGCAAGTAAATTACACTAGTTGAATTTGCTTCTAGATCTCCTAGAGGTCCGTACAAGTATCGGTTATAAATTTAAAACTAATCGATAAAGCCGCGCTTCGCGGTAGCGTAACAATTTTTTTAAAAAAAATTCAATACATATTTACGTTATATTATATTATCAATATTAAATTTTAGTAGTTACATAATATTCTCTAATGAATCGATTTTTTGTTAAACACGATTCTTTTGATTGAGCCGCTCTCTCGTTAAAACCGAAATCCCAACTTTAGTATATATTATAAAGATTTATATAATAATTTTATGCATAAAAATCGAACCCCAAAAATTAAAAAAATATATACGACATCAGTATCAAATTTTAGTAGCTAATACAACCCTTTTTAGTGAGACGTCTTCTCGTTAAACACGTTTCGAGTCGCTCTTATTTGAAACTGAAATTCTAACTTCATTATATATTATTGATAACACTTATCTTATAAAACACCTTTTTTTTCTTAAAAATTAAAACCTTAGAAGAGAGTAAATTCCAATTTTTACATTTTTTAAACTTTCTAATATTTTCGATTGAGCCGCTCTCTAGTTAAAACTGAAATTCCAACTTTAACATATATTATAAAAACTTATATATTAATTTTTATCCACAAAAATTTAACCCTAAAAATTAAAAAATATATAACATCATTATCAAATTTTAATAGCTAATACAATCCTTTCTAGTGAGCCGTCTTCCCGTTAAACACGTTTCGAGTCGCTCTTATTTGAAACTGAAATTCTAACTTCATTACATATTATTAATAACAATTATCTTATAAAACAACTTTTTTTCTTAAAAATTAAAACCTTAAAAGATAGTAAATTCCAATTTTTGCATTTTTTAAACTTTTTAATACAATCTTTTATAGTGAGTCGTTTTCCCGTTAAACACGTTTTGAGCAGATCTCGTGTGGGATCGAAATTCCGACTTCATTACATATTATTGATGATACTTATGTTACTAAACAATTTTTTTTCCATAAAATCAAAACCTAAAAATAGAGTGAATTCCAATTTTTACTTTCTCCAAACTTTTTAAAATTTTTGAAGTTTTAAAAAATGAAAATACATCTTATTTTCTCTTTATATTATAGATACTCCTATATTTATTTAGGGTTCCCGCATGAGAATTTTTATATTATATTAACACATCAATTCTTTTCTAAATACGAATATTTTTTTTATGAGAATAGTATTGGATTTATGAATAAATTTTCCTAATAGAAGTATAATTACCTTATATAAAAAATATATAATTTTAAAAGATGTAAAAGATGTCACCACCATCCATGTATTATACTTCCAATAAAATATTTAATTATATGTCTCCTTTATATATTTAAACACTTATTTTACTTCGAATAGAACTTTTAATTATATGTTTTGTTTATAAATTCGAACTCTTATTCTTTATAGATTCGAACTCTTATTCTACTTCCAATAGAACTTTTAATCATATGGATTATAAATACATATTCTACTTCCAGTAGAACTTCTAATTATTCCCTATAAATTCGATTTTTTCTCCTCTATAAATTTGGACAGCTATTCTAATTATAATATGTTAAAAGATATTTTTATATATATTAGTGTTTAAAATCATAAAATTCTAGAAAATTAGAAAAATAGATTGAAACGATCTTAAAGCGCCACCTAAGCGTCTGCGTATCCTCCTTTATATATATATATATATATATATATATATATATATATATATATATATATATATATATATATATATATATTGATTATTAAAGGGTAATGTTAGGTACTCCAAATTGGTACCCAAAAATTGTTCCTGAATGATGTGACATAGATTGGAAAATTTTGGTTGGGGAGGTTGGTGTGAATGTAGGAGGTCCATTTTATTATAACCAATTACAATCATACACTTGGCATTTGAGAATTATTTTGGATAAAAGTACATAGCATTTTCCATTATTAAATGTAAGCGCATCTCCAATGGTGTAAAACACTTAATTAAAAAATCTATGTGGCATCTAGATGGAACACTTTAGAGATCATGTAAAAATTTATTCACTCAACCATGAACCCCTTAGTAAAAAAATATAGCCAAGCATGTTTGGTAGGCAATATTTGTTGAACCACAAAAGGCTTTGTGTATAGTTTTACATGATCATAATAATAGATAACATCAACTAGGATAAAAGATAAATAATATTAAACTCTATACATGGATCGTGAAATTTGAAGAACAAGCATCAACAAGGATCAAGTCGCTGAAAGAAGTTCATTAACATGATCAAGCCTCAGTGACAGAATAAGATGTACAGATGATTCAGTTGAAGGGCCAAAAAGATTCCATGTATTTATATTATTTGAAGATACTGCTGCAGGCTAATCAATTGGAATGTAACGAAGGTGTGAAGATCAAGATCAGTGCTAGTCACTTGTGAACCAGACCAGTGCACTAAGTGTCAGCACATACGAGAAGGATCAACACATTAATTCACAGAAAGAATTGCCAAAACCTATTGACGATCAAAGACAGACATAATATCTCAAGGTATTGTCAAAAATTAATTTACTCTGAAAAATTAAATAAGTAACAGATTAATTAATTATTTATAACAAAATAATTAAATTAATCTGGTACTTGGATTATTTTCTGAGATAAATTAAAACAGAAGAATAAACAAAAGAGAGAAGCCCAAGAGATATAAAAAAGAATAGTAATACTATGCGTGGTTACTATGCATGGTTACTATGCAGGTACTGTGCAAATAGTGATACTATGTAAATAATGGTACTGTGCAAATAGTGATACTGTGTAAATAGTGGCTGGTGGGGCCCACAATGGTAGGTGATAAATAGTGATACTATTCAAATAGTGGCTGGTGGGGCCCACAGGATTTGTTAAAAATAGTAAATGGTAAGTGAAATAGTGCCCTCTTTCAGCATATAAATAAGCCTGTTGTATTTCATTTCAAAACACACCAAAACACACAACTTTCTCTTCTCTCTCTTATATCTTCTCTGTGTAAGCTGCTAGACAGTCCATCTAGTAGGGAAGCCGGCTTAGCCCGCTTTCAAGAAGTGTCGGGTAGAAGGTCCTCGTGCCTAAACTATCCTTAGGAGTGTTCTGGTTTTTGTAGCTAATCCATTGGATTAGAAGTTGTAACACCCCTCGGTTTTTATCAATTCAAAGATATTTTCCCGAATTTATTGTGTTATTTCGATTCAGTTGTTGACCTTATTTTTCACATCTCAAAAATCCAAATATTTCTAAATAACGTATTCAACCCCCCTTCTACATTATTCTGGACCTAACAATTGGTATCAGAGCAAGTTGATCGACATACAGATCAGATCCGCGTTCGTCATCTAGAATCATGAGTACTTAAAAAGTTAGCAGTATTAAGGTTCCTTCATTTAAGCGTGATAATTACAGCATGTGGAAAATGAAGATGTTACTGTTCATACAAGCGTCAAATCCTAGGTACATGGAGACGTTGACTGAGGGTTGGTCTAAGCCAATGAAAGCTGCTCTTGAAACTACTAAGGATGGAAAGGATAAATTATACAACAATGTCTCTCAGAGAAAGTATCCTGTCAAGTCATACATTGCTGAAGGCAAAAGCTGGGATGACACTGATGATGAAGAGGAGTATGGCAATGTTGCGCTGATGGCAGACTATGTTCCTACTTATGGATATGAGGTAAAAAACATGCATGCTTCTATGGCTGATAGATTTAAATGTCGTAATCGTGATTTTGTCAAGCATGTGATAGACTCTAGAAAATCTATAAGTGATCTTAGATGGGATTTAGAATATGCTTTAAAATATATAGCAACTGATAAATCTGAGATTGAAAATACTAGGGCTGAACTTAGTAAGATACAAGCCAGGAATGAGGAACTAGAACTCACTAATATGCAGATAGAAAATCTAAAGGAAAGAAATGAGTATCTAGAAAACAAATTCCAGGTTAGTGTCGAGACGGAGACTGAACTTAAAGAGAAAATAGCTGACATAGATGGTAAGCTATATGCTTTTTAGAATTCAGCTAACCTTGCTAGGGAATTGTTTGATAGTCAAACATCTGGTCCAAGAGTTGCTATTGGATTTGACTATAATGTTAAGAAATGTAAGAAACAAGTGGTGGATCCTGAATCAGCTAAGGCTACATCCAATGATGCACCACCTGTTCTTAAGAATGCAGATAGTCCCCTATATAAGGAAGTTACCTCTGAGCCCTTTGATGCTGATGCTTTGTTAATCAGAAATGAAATACTTGTTGAGGACATTAAAAAGCAAAGAAATGAAGATGCAATGTTACCTAGGAAGTTTGTCAAATTTGTAAAACCTAAAATTGAACTAGGTGATGAAAATGAGTCCAAGGCTAAGAAGAACAGAAATGGAAGGATAGGCAAAAATGGTCCTAGGAAGTTATGTAACAACTGCAACTCTGCTACTCATCTTACTCATGCATGTAAGAATGTTAAAGTAGAGAATAATCATAATATTAATGCTCATGTTCATAACATGTCTGCCATGCCTGTTCATTCTAAGTGTGCTTCAATTGCTTGCATATCATGCACTGTTAATCTTATCACTGTTGTTCTAAATGTGACACATGCATCTCCTACTGTTAATAATTGTTCACATGATGATAAAAGTAAGAAAATAAAACATGATAGAAATAACAGACCTAAGACTGCTAGTCCTCCTAAAGCTAGGAAGGAATATATTGCTCCTAAGCCTAGAAGCAAATCTCCTGAGGCTATTTCTAGGAAAGTAAAGACAGTCACTGAAAATGCAAAAAATGTTAAGCATGCTACTCTTGGTCATAAAAATGCTAAATATGCAAATGTCTCTAAGCCCTCTGGACCCAAACAAGTTTGGGTACCAAAGAAAACTTAATCTCCTTTGAATACAGGGCATGAAGAAAAAGAGAGTCATGTGGATTCTGGACAGTGGATGTTCGAGACATATGACCGGTGATAGAGCCCTGCTATCAAAGGTGGTTGAGAAAGCTAGCCCAGTGGTTACCTTTGGAGATGACAACAAATGATTTACTACGGGATATGGCAATTTGGAATTTGGGAATGTTGTCGTTGAAGAAGTCTCTCTTGTTGATGGCCTAAAGCATAATCTTCTGAGCATAAGTCAATTTTGTGATAAAGGATATGAAGTCTTGTTCAAGAAGGAGAATTGTCTGATAAGTAACAAGAGGGATGAGAAGCTCGCTTTGCAAGGAGTGAGAAAGGGTGATTTGTACGTAGCTGACTGGAACTCTGGCAATGGTGAAGTCAAGTGCTTCTATGGTAAAGCATCTTCAGAAGACAGTTGGTTATGGCATAAGAAGCTTTCACATCTTAACTTCAAGACTATGAATTTTCTAGTCAAGAGGGAGCTTGTGAGAGGATTACCCGAGATGGAGTTCTGTCCATCTGGACTGTGTGACATGTGAGAAAGGAAAGTCAAAGAAGGCCTCTCACAAAAGGAAGACAATATCAGACATCACTGAACCACTGCAACTTCTGCATATGGATTTGTTTGGTCCAGTTAATGTCATGTCTATGTCCAAGAAGCGATATTGTTTAGTAATTGTGGATGACTATTCCAAATACACATGGGTGTTATTCTTCCATTGTAAGGATGAAGCAGCACAGATGATTATCGATCATATCAAGAAGATTGAGCTAGAAGCTAGAGTGCCCGTGCGTAAAATCAGATCAGATAATGGGACTGAATTCAGAAACTCAGTTCTCAACAGCTGGTGCAATGAGAAAGGTATCTCAAGATAGTTTTCAGCACCCAGGACTCCACAGCAGAATGGAGTGGTTGAGAGGAAGAATCGAACGCTGATTGAAGCTGCCAGAACAATGCTGAATGAAGCTAAACTTCCTACTTATTTCTGGGCTGAGGCAGTCAATATAGCTTGCTATACTCAGAACAGAACCCTGATCAACAAAATGTATGAGAAGACACCATATGAACTTATGGCCCTCACTAAACCATCCGTGAAGTACTTTCATGTGTTCGGAGGAAAATGCTATGCTCTTAAAGATGGCTATGAGCATCTTGGTAAGTTTGATGCTAAAGCAGATGAAGGCATTTTCCTAGGGTATTCATTGGAGTCTAAGGCGTACAGGGTGTATGTGATCGATAGTCAGAAGGTTGTGGAAAGCCTTAATGTGAGACTTTATGATTCAAGATCTCATAGTATTCAGAAAGAAGATGATGATGAACCTCTAGCTTTTGAGAATCTTTCTGATGATGAGGATGATGAAACTGAACCTCAGGTTGCTGTTGATAATGTTAATAATAATGGTAATGATGATCCAGATTCTGGTAATGGCAGTGGGAACACAGGATCTCAAAGTCAGACTGTTTCTGGTTCTAGTCCTCAAGTTGAAGAATCTACAGATCAGACAAGCAACAACTCAGGGGGAGCTGAAGAAGGATCTGCTAGTCAGAATCAACAGAATGTTGAACATGCAGAATCATCAAGATCTTATCTTCTTAGTCAAAGGGTATGGAGTAGAGATCATCCCTTTGAAAAAATTCTTGGTGATCCAAATGCAAGAGTTTAGACTAGAAAAGCTACTCAAAATGAATGTCCCTACTCTGGTTTTCTATCAGAAATCGAACGAAAGATGGTTGAGGAAGCTATTGAAGATCCAGATTGGGTGATTGCAATGCAAGAGGAACTTAATCAGTTTGAGAGGCAGAAGGTTTGGAAGCTGGTACCCCGTCCAAAGAACAAATCAGTCATTGGAACTAAGTGGGTATACATAAATAAACTTGATGAGAATGGTATAGTGACAAGGAACAAGGCAAGGCTGGTAGCGAAAGGGTATTCTCAGGAAGAAGGGATTGACTATAATGAAACTTTTGCACCAGTAGCTAAACTTGAGGCCATCAGAATGTTCTTGGCATTTGCAGCACACTCCAACTTCAAAGTTTATTAGATGGATGTGAAAAGTGCTTTTCTGAATGGTGAGCTAGGAGAAGAAGTTTATGTGGAACAGCCTCCAGGGTTTGTTGATGCAAAATTTGAGGATTTCGTCTATCTCCTGTTCAAAGCTCTCTATGGTCTTAAGTAAGCCCCTAGAACATGGTATGACACTCTAGCTGATTTTTTAATTGAAAGTGGTTTTACTAGAGGTGTCATAGATAAGACTCTATTTCATAAAAAGCAAAAAAATGATAGCATACTTGTGCAAGTTTATGTTGATGACATCATATTTGGCTCTACGAATGATGCACTTTGTGCAAGGTTTTCTAAGTTGATGCAGAGTAGGTATGAAATGAGCATTATGGGAGAGATGAACTTGTTTCTTGGTCTACAAGTAAGTCAGAAAGAAGATGGTATCTTTATCTGTCAATCCAAGTACATCAAGGATCTTCTGAAGAAGTATCACTTAGAAGACTCAGCAACTGCTAAGACTCCCATGGCTACTGCCACAAAGCTTGATCAAGATAAGTCTGGAAAACAAGTAGATATGACAAGCTATCGAGGCATGATTGGATCACGACTCTACCTCACTGCAAGCCGGCCAGATATAATGTTCGCAGCATGCTTGTGTGCAAGGTTTCAATCAGATCCTAAAGAATCTCATTTGATAGCCATCAAGCGTATATTCAGATATCTCAAGGGTACTCCAAATCTTGGAATTTGGTATCCAAAAGATACAGGTTTTGAGCTCATTGGCTATACAGACTCAGATTATGCTGGTTGTAAGATAGATCGAAAGAGTACTTCAGGGAGCTGTCAATTTCTAGGAAGAAGACTAGTTTCCTGGTTTAGCAAAAAGCAGCATTCTATTTCTATCTCTATAGCTGAAGCAGAATACATTGCCGCTGGAAGCTGTTACTCACAGATCTTGTGGATGCGAAATCAACTCATGGACTATGGACTACAGTTGATAAACATCCCTATCTTCTGTGATAACACTAGTGCTATAGCGATCTTGAACAATCCAGTACAACATTCTAGGACAAGCACATCGACATAAGTTATCATTTCATTCGAGAGAACATCATGAATGGTATCGTGGAACTACACTTGGTTCCCACAGAACAACAACTTGCAGACATTTTCACGAAACCACTTGATGAATCCACATTCAACAGGTTGGTTGGTGAACTTGGCATGTTGAACTTGTCCAATTAATTGGAAGTCAACAAATGCAAGTTGTTTCTAATAAATTCAATAAGTCTACTAATCTTTATCCTAAAGACTTGTGAGTTTATTTCCTATATTTTCTATCCTTGTACCATTGTCTCATCACTTACTGATTATTTACCATATGCTTAAATGTTTACATGTTTATGTGGTAGATAATTAGTTATTGAAGCGATATCTAAGCATCTAGAAATTGTTGTTTATGTTATATGATAGATGTTTAGTTACTCGAGTTTATGAAGCGATACTTGAGTATTAACATGTTTGCATGCTATATCTTTGTTTAATACTCGTGTACTCGATATTTATTTTAATAATTGATATCATGACTGAAGCAATTCAAGATTGGATCTCACCTGTTCTGATACTTGATTATTAAAATAAATTGTAGCATAATTAAATAAATATTTTATTGACATATATTAATTAATGATATTTTGTTAATTTTATGTCTATTTAATTGTGAATTTATCTGATTATTGTGGATTAATTCTTGACATACTGCGTGATTATTTTTAAATCCATAATAATTAGAAGTATTAAATATGTGTATATGTCTGATAGGTTTCGGTGATAAGATGTGTTGTGACCAAAATCTTGCATGGGTTAGATTTAGGCCCACTAGAGGAATAGGGTCCAGACCCATGAGGAACATAATTGATCTGTCAGGTTTCCGAGGGCTCATGGCAGCCCCAGGGGTTACCATGGGCATGGAAGTAAGGAAATATATGGCTTAGGGTCCCAAGGGCATCCCCTTGTAGGTAACCTGCAACCGCTACGAGTCATTCAAAAAGGCTTCCATAGTAGCTTCCATGATGGGGTTACAGGAGGGGGTACCGGAGCCAGGCTACCGGGCGGTACACCCAGCTTCCGCTGGAAGCCTGATTAGGCTGCCAATTCAGATAAGTCAGACCTCCTATTTTTTTGGAACACGTCTATATCACCTAAAAACACTCCTAAACAGACATATATTCAGTTATTAGAGGATATATATGTCATATTTACTTGATAAATGACACAAAATCATGATAATTCATATATTTTTGAGATAAACATCAAGGAATGGGCTTCCAACAGTCCTAATACAGCTTGGTAACGTGATTATATAATTATTATCAGAAATATCAGTCATAATCCCTTCAGAAATGGGATAATTCATCATCAACAACCGAATATATCATAATAGAACTATATACGGGCTTGATCCACTATAAATAGTGGTATGTAGGCAGTTTACAGGATCTTCTTAGACACTTTGACACCTTGAGTAGCATAGAGCACGAATACTCATGTGTGACACATCTTTATTAGGGTTCTTAGCAGGCCAACGCGTCATCATTGCACGGTCCTTGAGCTCTAATCCCTTGAATCCAGTTCGATCCTCCGAGGAACCACCTCTCGTGTTCTTCGGAAACCCCTAGTCGTGAGCCTTTCTGGGCGGCTAGCTATTGATCTCCAACTACGAGCCTTTCTGGGTGGTTGGACGATTCTGTATTCATTGGTGCTATTCCAGCAATAGACTCCTAATTTGTTGTGACAAATTCCTCCCATAACAATTGGTGCCCAAAGGAGGGGCCTCAAAATTCACCGTTTTGAGGAGATATGGCCAGTAACAATTCTGATAGTGATAAAACACCGTCTCAGGATGGTAATGAACGAAACAAAAGTGGCAATGGTGATGTCAGAAATAAAGACATTATGGATTATTTGGTGACGATGAATGAAAGGGTTAGTAACTTGGAAAAAGGTTCCGAGAAAATGAAAAGTTGGCAAAAGAAGTGTAAGTCGAAGTCAAAAAAGAAGAACGTAACTCCAACAAGACTGAACTTTGAGTCTGAAGACAATATTGAGAACAACACAGACTATGCTCCATCTGATAAAGAAGAGGAAAAGGAGCCTGAAGCTGAAGAATATGAAGGTGACCAGTCGGATGACTCGGAAGCCCAGGGTACCGAAGGCTCACCGCTCGAAGCCTGAGTGTTTTTGACAGAATTGGCAAAAAGCTAACCAACAAGGACCTTCGTCATAAACTGACTCATACTGGAAACAAAGATGAAAGAGATGGTAATGGGGGTTCCCGCATTCAGAGTTCCCAGGAACGTAGGGAGAGGTCCCACTTGGTACCCCCAAGAAGTAATTCCAGGAGGTCTAAATCTGATGGCAGGAGGAGTTACAGATAAAGTGGTCACTCCTCAGGATATAGGAGCAGGAAATCACGCTCTACCAGGGTCCCCACCGATGAGGGTACCGGCCAGGATTCCAGCTCTCATTAGAGTTCAGTTCCCAGAAAGAGTAGGACAGCTTATGAAGGTGATGATTCTGGAAGTGATATGCTTTTAGATGGTGAGAATGGACAATTCAAAATGTCTGACTGGAAAAAGGTCTTGGAAAAAATCAAGGAAGGGAAAAAGTTCAAATATGGAGTCATTTCCGGCTCACCATTCTCTACGAAGGTGAAGAAGGCACCCCTGCCAAGGTTCTTTAAGATGAACACAAATCTGAAGTTTAATGGCAACTCAGATCCTGTTGAGTATTTGAGCCGCTTTAATACGGAGATGGATGTGTACCAAGTGGAAGACTTGGCTAGGTGCAAGTTACTAGCCTCCACTCTAAGTGGGCATGCCCACCAATGGTTTAAAAGATTGGTTAAAGGATCCATTAAATCCTGGAGGAAGATGGAAGACCAATTTATCTCTCAATTTAGGGCTACCGTTGCCTATGCCCCACCGGTTAACACTCTGGCTAATATCAAGCAAAAAGAACGTGAGACCTTAAGGCAATATTTTAAAAGGTTAAATGAGCAAGTGCCTAAGGTGAAGAAGGCTTCTGATGAAACTCTAAAGAATTTCCTGATAGCCGGTGTTAGGCCAGGAACCGAATTCTGGAAGGAGCTACAAACTGGAGAGCCCGCAACGCTATACTGAGTTCTAAAAGCAAGCAGAATGCCATAAGGTGATTGAAGAGTCAATGGCCAAGTTATCCAAAGATTCCAGGGGTTGGAACAGAAACAAGAGAAATCGTTCTTACAGCCCTAAAAGGGATTCCAACAAGAGGGCTTCCGGGAGTGGTACCGCCGGTTTAGGAGCCCCTCGGTATGATGACAAGACTGCCCCGATTGCTATCAACACAACCAAGGATAGAATTTCTTCCAAGGACTGACTCACTCCAAGGGTAAATTTTCAGAAATATTCAGAGTACACTCCTTTGACTTTGCCCATCGGCCATATTCTTGAAGTGAATGAGAAAAGTGGGCTGTTCCACTGGCCCTCCGGGAAAGAAGGATCAGGGGAAATACTGTGCTTTCCATGAGGTAAATGGTCATGAGATTTCCGGTTGCAGGCACTTGAAAGATCAAATTGAAGAATTGATCAGAAACGGATACCTGACTGAATTTGTGGCTCAAGAAGCAAAGAAGTATAAGGAGGGGAGAGATAGCAAAGATAAAACTTCGGGAAACCAGGATAGGACTACCCGAGCTCCTAGCATCCATACCATCTTTGGTGGCCCTTACTTGGGGGGTGCCAACTGGAATGGCAGGAACCGGTATGCCCGGGAAGATAGGGGAAACCGATGATATATCTTTTACTGAGGAGGATGCCAAGTGGGTTCACCACCCTCATAATGATGCCTTGGTGGTTGTAAGAACCCCAAATTTTGGATATAATTAAAACTTTTATTAAGTAATGATAAAATGAGGAACAATGATTCCAACAACAAGGTCACCAGCTCTAATGAATGGTGGTTTCAAAGAACAATGATTGTAATGAATGGATATTGCTTTGGACAATGATCCTGATGCATTGGTATATTGTCAGAATAGAGTAATTCGATGGTTGAGGACCTAGATAAGAATAATCTACCATCCAGGAAGGAGCTAATGGATCCTTGAAGAGAAATGAATACGTGCATAGTATTTCCCATACGTGCATAGTATTTCCCGTACGTGCATAGTATTTCCCGTACGTGCATAGTGTTTCCTGTACGTGCATAGTAATTTGGTGGATGAATAGTGACTTTGTAAGTTGGAAAACTTTTCACGCCACCCTATGTACGGGACGTGTTATGGATGTTTCGAAGTCATATTAGTAATACGCGGAGGAAATAAGTGAATGCAGAGACGATCGGAATTCAGAAATTCCAAATTCTTTTTCGGTACAATATTTGACCGAACCGTAAAGAGCCTATCAATACGATCAAGACAAGAGTATTATAATGTTAAGGATTCAAGGATTTTATTTATTAAGTACGATTTGAGGATTTAGAATGAAAACCTTTGAGTTAGAATAACAAGTGTTCTAGAAATCGCTAGAACTTTATAACAAGATTAAGCGATCAAGCAAACGCGAAAGAAATTACGGATTAAATACGTAACGAGATAAAAAAAAACCCTACTTGATCAGCTGGGGTTATATATAAGAATATTTGGTGGAAATGAAATGAAGAAAAGAAATGAGAAAGGAAGTAATGAGGTGGATGGACAAGAAGAAAACAACAAGGCTTCACATCATCAATTTTTCTAACACACCATAAACCTTTGACACTTGTATTAAGAGGAGTATTAGCAGCTATACCCACTTATACATATCACAAATATCATTTGACAACTAGCCAAGCAAACACCACCTCTCCCCCATTTTTCCAGCAGTTGCATTTTCCAGGGCAGGGGTCTTTGCCATTTTTTTTCACCTAGATCTACTCATCTAAAAATCATGAAAAAAATTCATGGAGCTTCTACACATCAAGGTGAAGTTGGGGATTTAATTTCATAATTTTTGAAGATCGTTTGGATGGGTAAATAAATTCGAGAAGTTCACTGTTTTTCCCCCAAAACCAAGGCACTTCGAATTTTGGAGTTTTAAGATTTCAAAATCCACCTTCCAACCATTGTTTGATCTCCAAATTTTTATGGTGAGTCCTATATTTCATAAAAATGATCTCCTAGAAATCTTAGCTTCAAACTCCATGTTTTCCATTTTCAAATAAATCCTCAAAGATGAGGGTGAATAGTGTTTTCAAGAAACTAACTTTGATTTCTTGGTTTCTTTGGATGATTTAAGCTTTGTTAAAGCCATACAAGGACTATATAAGGGTTATTATAGCTTGTACACTCTCCAAGGAAGGTATAATTCTTAAGAACCCAAGATCTTACTTTGAGTTTTATATATGTTCTTGATGGTTTTAGATTAGTTAAGATTATGGTGTTGTTATATGCATAAAAGCATGATTATGTAGTTAGTAGTGATGATTTAAGAGTTTTGATGATTATGATGGTTAATTGAAACCTTCTTGGACTGGTTAAGATGAAAACCATGTATAGTATGCCCGGTGTGGCTTGGATTGATTGTTATGAATTTTAGAACGTTCGATTTATAGCCGTCGTAATGCCGATTTTTCGTTAGACTATTAAACACCGAGCATCAAAGTAGCTATAACTCACTGTACAGCTTCATTTTCTGCCATGATAGGATAGATTATGTTTCAAGCTTCGTTTTGATATAAAGATCGCATGAAACGGACTTACGGTTTAGGATTTATGACCAAATTACTAAAAGTAGTTCGAATCCGTAAACGAAAGTTCGTAACTGTAATTGAACCCTCGTAAACTATGTAACGTCATGGCGAATCTTGGTAAATAAATACTAGAGGTAAAAAGGAAGGCGTGAAAGAAAACCGTATGTCAAAAAGATCATTTTTCGATTTATTAAAAATGTTCGAGTCGAGGTTAAACGCGAACGAACCCCTAAAAGACGACTCTTTTATAACTTCGGTAAAACACTTAGAAAACGGGCGATAAAACTCGGAGTATAATATTGGTTCGTAACGATCAACCTTAGAACTCATATGACTTAAGTATGTCCCAAGTATAAATGCAATGACATGTCGTATTAACGAACGAATGTCGGGTCGGATCAGTGATAAAAGTAATCCACAAAAAGGGGTATAACGAGATAACTCGAGAACGTGTTTCGAATTAAGTATAACTTAACTTTTAATATGTTAAGTGATTAATCCCGAATGCCTTGGCTATTTATAGATCACCAAGCTGAACCGGGACCCGCTACCACTACCCCTTACCGTACTCGACTACCAGGCAAGTTCCAATTCCCTTCTTTTAGGCTGTTGTTGTGATTGAATAAATATATATATATATATATATATATATATGCTGATATACATATGCCATTGCATGCATGCCTACTTTCAAGTTGAAGTGATATACTTGTTCCCTGAATGTTATTGTTGGCTTATAAGCTAGATAGTTATATATCAGTTATAAGCCGATTATTGTAAGACCCTCATAGAAGGGCGTATACATCTTATTAATCAAAAATAGACCGGGAGTCAATATTCCTTGATATATCGAGATTACCTCGGAGGAAAATATTTAAGTAAATATTTTCTATTATTTGGGCGACGAATATTATTTGAATATTCGTTCGAGACTAATTATTTTAACGATCCTTACTTCAAATAATTATTTGAACGTAATCATTCGACGAATAATATTCGTCAATATTCATTCGGAGTCGAATTGATTATCGATTATTATTTCGAATACTCTTCTAAAGATGAGACTACTAAATGAATATTATGTGGACATTCATTTAGAATATTATTTCATTAAATAAATATTACTTTTGAAAATTCATTTAAGGTATTAAGTACTTGATGAATATTATCTTCAATATTCATCTGAAGCTTGATTTACTTATCGAATATTATATCGAATATTCCTTTAAAGCTTGGATTACTAAATGAATATTACTTGATATTCATTTAGGATATTATTTATTAAATGAATATTACTTTATTGATATTCATTTAAATTCCTAATTAATTATGAATATTATTTTGAATATTCATCCAGGGTTCTATTTAATCATCGAATATTATTTTAAATATTTTAAATATTCCTTTCAGGTCTTATTGATTAATGAATATTATTTGGAATATTCATTTGAATATTTAATTATGCAATAAATATTCTCTCGATATTTCTTCAAGAATTATTTGAAAAATACTCTGATTAAAGATATTCTTTCATATTCCTGAATATTCTTTAAATATTTTTAATTCAATAAATATTCTCTGAATATTTATTCCATACTTAGAATAACCTCAATAAGGTTTATCTTCTTCGATTATTACGAAAAATATTTCGGAGTCATATTATTATTAATCCTATATCAAGGAAGGATCTCAGACATCATTCTTCTTTGAGTCTACCTCCTTAATAATAAGGGAACCTTACTTGGAAAATGTTATTTATCTTGTCGACTTCCCGGTCATAAAGTATTCCCTTCACTCGCAACTCGGGTGCTGTTGACTTATTAAGTCGTTGCTTACCTTCTCATCTTTCGAGGGGTAAGATCACTGGAACAAGTTGATATCCGTTACCAAGTAATAGCTTGGGAGTTATTGGTAAATTTTCTTTTCCAACTAGATACGACTACTTTGTGGAGTCTTATCAACAAGTATTATACTTGGGGAAAGGGGGACGAACGTTACATTCAGAATCATGAATTCTATTTGAACTAGGAGTCGTGTAAGAGGCCGAGTAGCGCCGGTCCATCCCCTTTGGCCCAACCGTTGGCCGGGGAGAGCTAGTAAGGCGGTACACAAGTAAAGCCGTCAGTTCTTCCTTCTACCGGTAGTAAATCTAAATTGAGTTGTACGATCTCGACTGATCATCAAGATTGGAACAGCGGGCGCGGTGAATACTCCATCATTGGTTCATCATCCAAATTTATTTATTTCCTGCAACATGATTACTGTTGGCAGAGTTGGAAAAGGGTCATAACTGGAATTGCAACCTTTTCTTGCAAGTTCCTCTTCTTAATAACAATAAGAATATCTCGCTTACTTTGATGTAGCAGATATTTCTACAAACAAATACTTTAAGTTACCTTGTAACTTCATCGTTCATATTATACTGGCATCATTTCCGTAAAGGCATGGCATATGGTTTGAAAGATACTTTTGAACTGTTATACATTATCGTTCAGTCATATATTATTGTTGGTGGGCTATTGCTCACCCTTGCTTTATTATTATATCACAACAACAGCTAGACCAGATGACTCGCACAAGGCGCACTCGACGCGGGCGAGGACGATGAGACTACCAGAGCTGAAGAAGAAGCTATTGGTAGGGTATATTTATTCTTTCAGTACCAAGAATATGGTCTAGTATGCCTTATGTAAATGGATGGCAAAGAGTATGTATTTATATTGAAATTCTTTTGGATTGTAAGAACTCATAATGTGATTAATAAAAATTTGAGTGTTACTCTGATTTCATCTCTGGGACTATAACGGGTGTGTTTTATATTATTGTGTTGGGTTATAGAGACGTAATTTATTTTATGTTAAGGAAAGTTCAAGTGTTGTGGACAGAATTGGTAACCGTAACCACCGGATCCCGGACCCCGGATCTGGGGGTGTTACAGTGGTAACCGTAAGCATTGGTGGCATGAATGTGCACAGGGTGCTAATTGACAATGGAAGTTCAGTAAATATCTTGGCATACACCACTTTCCAGAAATTGGGGCTTCTGGATAAGGAATTGCTGCCTACCAATAATGAGCTATATGGGTTCACTGGTAACCCGGTACAAATCATGGGAAAGGTTAAGATTCCATTGACATTGGGTGTGGATCCTTGTAAGGCCACCCAGATGGATGAGTTTATGGTGGTAGATGAAGACATCTCTCATAATGCTATACTTGGTTAACCGGTGTTAAAAGATATGAGAGTGGTAACCTCAATATATCACTTCTCAATGAAGTTCCCTACCCCAAATGGCATTGGATGTGTGAAAGGATTTCAATATAAATCAAGGGAATGCTATAACAAAGTTGTGCAGGATGTCGAGAGGGCAGATAAATTTATCCAAGATGAGGAAAAGGTTGAAGGGGAAGCCCTAATGAGAAGCCATGGGCTAGAGCCACAGAAGTTTGAAAAGGCTTTATGCAACACCATTATGATAGTTGAACTGCTAGAGGAACCTACTGATGAGGTTCTTGTTTTTTGGGGGGTAGTACCACCACAAAGTTTGATGTTGGAAGCTGCCAAGAAAAATGATGAAATTCAAAACATTCCAGTGGAAGGCATAGTGAAAGATGCCACAGATGATGATCTAGATGAAGCAATGCTAGAGAATGAAAACCAAGAAGTGGTGAAAGGGCTCCCGGTTGAAATCGATATTGATCCCAGGATGCCCGGTACCCTGGAAAAAGCAGGGGCTGCCGAGGATACTATTCCCATACTGGTGGATGTTGAAGATCCTAGTAAAGTCCTGAAAATTGGGCAACAGCTAGATGAAAAGACAAGAGAAAAGTTGACTTCTTTCCTTAAAAGCAACCTAGATGTGTTTGCATGGTGTCACTCTGACATGGTTGGGATTGACCCGAAAGTCATGTGCCACCACTTGAATATTGACCCTGAGAGAAGGGGTATCCGGCAGAAAAGAAGGCCTATCAGTGGTGAAAGGGCTACCGCCCTCCAGGAAGAGGTAGACCGGTTACTAAAGGCTGGTTTGATTAAAGAATCCTTCTACCCAACATGGCTGGCAAACCCGGTACTAGTCCGGAAGCCCAATTGGAAGTGGAGGACATGTGTTGACTTTACTAATCTAAATAAGGCGTGCCCTAAGGATAGCTTCCCGCTACCCAGAATTGATCAACTGGTGGATGCTACGGCAGGCCATGCTCTGCTAATTTCATGGATGCCTACTCCGAGTATAACCAGAAACCGATGTATGAGCCGGATCAGGAGCATACCAGCTTCATAACTGATAGAGGACTGTATTGTTACATGGGGATGCCATTTGGGCTGCTGAATTCCGGGGCTGCCAACCAAAGACTAGTAAACATGATGTTTAAAGAACAGATTGGTAAGACCATGGAAGTCTACGTTGATGATATGTTGGTCAAATCAAAGGTGGCAGCCGACCATGTGTTGCACCTATCTGAGATGTTTGATATCCTAAGGAAGTACCGGATGAAACTGAACCCCCAGAAATGTGTCTTTAGTGTAGAGTCTGGAAAATTCCTTGGATTCAATCTGAACCACAGAGGGATCAAGGCAAACCCTGATAAAATCAAGGCATTGCTGGAACTGAGGTCCCCAAGGAATGTTAGGGAAGTCCAAGGGCTTACCGGAAGGGTGGCAGCCCTGAATAGGTTTGTGTCCCGATCTTCCGATAAATGCAAAGAGTTCTTTAAGGCTATCAAGAAAGGTCAAAACTTTTAATGGACCCAAGAATGTGAGGAAGCCTTCAAAAAGCTAAAGGAACAGTTGGGAAGCCCACCACTGCTCTCCAAACCTTTGGAAGGTGAGGTATTCGTCCTATATCTTGTTGTTTCTGAATATTCTATAAGTGCTGTGTTGATCCGGGAGGAAGAGCAAGTACAGTACCCGGTATACTATGTGAGCAAAAGGCTGTTGGATGCGGAAACCCGGTATCCCAGCATGGAGAAATTGGCATATGCTCTGATATTGGCTTTCAGGAAGCTAAGGCCTTACTTTCAGGCCCATAAAGTTGAAGTGAGAACATCCTTCCCTCTAAGGCAAGTGATGCACAAGACGGAAGCCTCTGGTAGAATGATAAAATTGGCTGTCGAGCTGGGACGGTTCGATATCGATTATAAGCCACGAACTGCTATCAAGGGTCATGCACTGGCTGACTTCTTACTGGAGTTTCCTCCAGATTTCGAGGTTACCGAAGAAGAATGTACCCCAGTACCCTCAGTTATCGAAGGGGATACCGAGGGCCCCCAATTATGGTGGAACTTGTATGTTGATGGAGCAGTAAACAACAATGGAGGAGGTGCAGGAATAGAGTTGGTAAGCCCAGAGGGGTACCGCATGCAAAGTGCCATACACTTCGGTTTTAGGGCTACCAACAATGATGCTGAATATGAGGCTTTAATTGCTGGGCTGAAATTATCTTTGGAAATGATGGTGGAATACTTGAATGTTTTTAGTGATTCCATGTTGATTGTGTGGCAAATCAAAGGGAGCTTCCAGAGCAGAGGCCCCCACACTGAACTCTACATGAGGTATGCCCAAGAACTCTTTAGCAAGTTTAAAGTGCTAAATCTCAATCAGATCCCAAGGGTGGAAAATGCCAATGTCGATGCCCTTGCCAAATTGGGATCCCAGAAAGAAGTCGTTCTATTAGGGGCGATTCCCCTCGAAGCTTAACTCCAGCCAAGTATCCATCGAGAGGAGGTTATGGAGATAAACTTTTTGTGGAAAGCCAATGGACGACCCCAATATGGGAGTACATCACCAAGGGAGTGCTTCCGGAGGACAAGGATGAAGCCTGGAAACTCAAATACATGGTTGCCCGTTATGTGATCTATGATGGCATCCTATATAAGAGGGGTTTTAACCAACCTCTACTTAAATGCATATCCGGAAATGAATGTGAATACATCTTAAGGGAGATTCATGAAGGCATCTGCGGTAATCACTTGGGGGTACCTCCCTTGCCCATAAGGTGCTTCGACAGGGCTATTACTGGCCTACCATGAAATCCGACGCTTATGACTTTGCCAAAGCTTGTGATCAATGTCAAAGGTTTGCTAACTTCAATAGCAACCCGGCTGTGGAGCTAAGGCCCATTGGAAGCCCCTGGCCCTTTGCAATATGGGGAATTGACCTGATTGGGGAGTTTCCTAAAGGCAAAGGTGGTGTGAAGTACGTTGTGGTAGCTGTTGACTACTTTACCAAGTGGGCTTAGGCGGAACCCCTGGCTACCATCACTGCCGGTAAGTTGAAAGAACTTGTTAAGAGAGCCATTATATGTAGGTACGGGGTACCATACAAGCTGATTTCAGACAATGGCAAACAATTTTATAGTAGGGAAATGAGGAGTCTATGTGAAGACTTAGGAATAAAGAAGGATTTTTCAGCCGTTTGCCACCCCCAAAGCAATGGGCAAATGGAGGCTGCGAACAAAATCATTAAGCACACCCTGAAAACTAAGTTGGAAGACAAATAAGGGAAACTGGCCAGAGGAGCTCCCAATGGTCTTATGGTCTTACAACACCACTCCCAGGTCTACTACCGGAGAGTCTTCCTTTGTTCTAGCCTATGGCTGTGAGGCTATGGTCCCTGTGGAAATCGGGACAGGGTCCTACCGGAGGGATAATTTCAGTCAAAAATCGAATGAAATAAGTCAGAGGTTAGCCCTGGACATGCTGGAAGAAACACGGACCTGCAAATACTATAACAACAAGGTACGCCCTCGACCTCTCAAGGTTGGCGACCTAGTGCTGAGAAGAATGATGCCCAATATGCGGGTTCCTGGGCACGGAGCCTTTAGAGCAAATTGGGAAGGGCCTTACAAAATAAACTCTATTTTTTTGGGAAGGCACCTACTACCTTGAAGACATGGATGGGAACACTATTCCCCATGCTTGGAATGCCGAGCACCTGAAGAAATATTATCAGTAAGACTCTTTTCAAAGCGAATGTAGGCCTCTTTCGGGCTTAGGATGAATAAAGGCAACCTACTAGTTGTGGTTGTGTCATTTCCTATTCAGTTCTTAGGATTTCATGATTTTTAGTAGATGCCGGGGGGGTAGTGGATGCACACCCTATCTGGATGAAATTTGATGTAATCGTACTCTTTCAATTTTCAGTAAAAGTAGAAGTTGATTGTTTCCTTTTACATTTACCACTTATAAATATTTTAGAAAGATATGGCAAACCTACAAGCATAGTTGTACATGGTAGCCAGGCTACCACCCAGAACTAGGGGGTAGTAGTGAATACACCTCTTAGCTTAATAGGTTGAAATTATCAGAATTTTAAACTTTTCAGGATTATTACCAGACATGTATGGAACCTTGAGTGGTTCACATGGCTTACTTGGTCTCTAGGGCATGTATGGAACCCTGATCGACATACATGACTCCCTTCATTTTTGGGCTTGTGTGGAACCCTGATTGGCACACATGGATCCCTTTTTTACCAGACATTTATGGAACCTTGAGTGGTTCACATGGCTTACTTGGTCACTAGGGCATGTATGGAACCCTGATCGGCATACATGACTCCCTTCAACTTTTGGGCTTGTATGGAACCCTGATCGGTACACATGGATCCCTTTATTACCAGACATGTATGGAACCTTGAGTGGTTCACATGGCTTACCTGGTCACTAGGCCATGTATGGAACCCTCATCGACATACATGACTCCCTTCAACTTTTGGGCTTCTGTGGAACCCTGATCGGTACACATGGATCCCTCTATTACCAGACGTGTATGGAACCTTGAGTGGTTCACATGGCTTACTTGGTTATCTAGGCAGGTGTGGAACCTTGATTGGCACACCCGGCTCCCTTCCTCTTTAATTATGTATGGAACCGTGCTTGGCATACATCGATTCTTTAATCAACCTACGTGGTTATAAATGCTAACTCGTATGGTTTTCCAAATATATTTTACTAATGCAGCCTTGCAGGAAGGGCCTGCATAGCATTATTGCACTCTACTCATAAAATGATTGGAGCTCCCGGAATAAAGGCTTCCAGGCTGAGCCTCCGGCACCCCAGGTTACCGGACAGGGTTACCGCCAAATGGGGCTCCCAAGGCCAGGTTCCCATCTTTGGGGCTTCCAGATACTATAAGGTTACCGGACGGTACCCCCACACCCAAAATGACAATCACACGGACTAAGGTACAAGTAGTTTATCATTTCTGTGCAACCTAGCCAGGTATGTGTTGCCATAACTACTCAAGTACAGTTTCCATATCACGTTACCATCCTACTGTTCAATTCTTGATTCATGTTTTATCATCTATTTCATTTAATCAGCGCAAATATGACATATATCCTCTAAGTGCTTACATAGAAATACTTTAGGATTAGTCGTAAAAAGCAATACTACTTATCACATTTTAGAGATTACATCTCATGCTTCCCTAGGGACTAACATGTTAAACTAAGTTACGGTCGCCCTGAGGTAATTCACATATAACTTAGCTTAGATAGATGTCAACTAGAAACTTGGATTATGGTTACAATAGCCCGTGTATGGTGATCACACGTAAGCCATTGAACCAATACACGGAGGCATACAAATCGCGACCAGTAAGGCCAGTTACTTCTTATCCTTGTCCTGCTCAGAAAGCACCTTAATAATATTTTCCTTCTCCTTCGTCAATACCGACACTTCACCCTTTAACTTCTTATTAACATCGGCAAGCTTCTTTCTTTCCTATTCAACAGCTTCGAAGTCAGACTTCGCCTGCCTAAGGTCCTCCCTTAATTTCATGTCACCACGGGTAGCCGCCACTAGTTGATTACTAAGCCTAATTTGGTGAAATAGAGTTTTTCCCGAAGAAAATAGCATGGCACGTGCGGCATCCACAGTTTTAAGCTTCGACCAATTGGCTATAACCTCCAAAGGGATCTGCCCATCAGTTAATTTGTAGAATTGTTGGACTTCCTGCGGTACCCCGGGTGACTGTGGCAACTTAGTTCTCTTAGATGATCGAGTTTCATGAGTGGATACCTGGCTACCGGAGGCCTGGGAGTATCTCCGTTTATCATCCAGAGTGGAGCCAGTCTTACCAGAGGTGGGAACCCTAGCCTGAGACATAGGAGTAGCATGGATGGGGGTTTCAGCGTCATCAGCTCGTCATCCGGGAACAGGTCCTCGTACTTCTCCGAGGGTTGCATGAAGGAAGGAACAGTTCCTGACATACCTGAAAATATGGGATGGTAGAGATGTTAGAAACCATAGCACATATACGCTGGTATTAAAAAGGATGAGCATAAGTGAATACTAAGATGCAAGACATGGAGTAAACATTCTGTAGCCTAATCGTATACACAAGAGGGTATGTGAGAGTGCTAATAATAATGAATAACTACCAACAGAAGAAGTATGATGCTTTAAAAAGGAGACGTGTGTGTAAGTGAAGTGCATAGGAAGTGGCAGCCTGGGCTACCGAAAAGGAACTCAGCAGAAGCCCAACCTTTCTTCCCTCGCCCCTTGGCCTGAGTCTCAGTCTCTCCCACTAACTTTTCATCAACCTCCATTTCCCGAATGGGAGGTAAGGGAGCCATAGGGACTGCAAACCCTAACCTCACCAAGGCTTCCGGAGTTAATAAACCCTCACCGTCACCCAAGGCAGCAGCCAACCTCATGATCTTTCTAGCTCTCTTTTCTTCGACCCCTTGGAGAAGGGTCTGGGTTGGAATCCATAAACAAGATGATAGAGAGATTAGGGTTGAAGCTTGGGGAAATTAAGATAAGGTTACCAGTAATGTGTAAGGATACCAGATGCTTACCCGGAGTCAGATTCCACTCCTTCCGTACTTCCTCGCAATCATAACAATACAGAAACTGTTCTAGCCAGTTATACATTCCACGCTTGTTCCCCTTAATACAATTACCTTGCCTGTTGTTCCAGGAAGTGAAGTAAAAAATACCTACCTTCCTTCCCACATCTTTTAACTGGTAAAAATACCCCAACTCCCTGGCTGTAAGAGGAGTAGAAAAGGTTTGGTCGTAAAGAATGTACATGCAGGCTGCCACCCTAAAAGAGTTGAGGGATAGCTGCATAGGGGCGATTTGGTAAAAGGCAAGCAATTGAACGAAAAACGGGTACAATGATAAAGAGAATCCCAACTTGAAAAAGAAAGAAGACATCACCGCACTCGGGACTGACTGGTCCGGTTCAAAGTTATCAAATCTATGGCACCTCTCACCAGCACTAGGCACCACTAAGTTACATCCCGGGTTATACGACTCTAGCAACCTCTCAATCCTATCAGTATTCATAGTAGAATCTAGGTCTTCGCAAGAGGGAACAAAGCCTGCAGGGACATGGGGCTTCCGTTCAACCTCTATTATTGACCCAACTTCAACTCCTTCTTCCTCGTCCATAGTATTTTCTTTATCAAAAAGGGGTTGCTCATCTTCATTCCATAAAATACTGTTAGACCTCTGCTCTTCATCAGTATTGGAGCTCAGGGTGATCCTCTCGGCACCCTCAACCTTGAAGTTCGATGAGCCGGCCTCTAGGAAAGGATCAGGGTGCCGACTCACAATCTCGGCCTCGAGGGGGTTGATTACCTCCACTCACGAACGAGTTTGGGAACTAAAAGATGGCCTGGACTAAAGAAGAGGTTGAGTGAGCAACACATCATTATGGTGGGACGACCAAGAATCAGAAGGTGCCCCGAAAATAGGGGATAGGTTGCCAGGTTATTGAGATGAATCCCCTGAGGCGGAAGAGATTGACATATGCGGCCACAAGGAGGAAGCAGATTAGTGGAATAGAGGGAAAGTGGATAGTCAAAGGTTGGAAAGAGGTCAGGATGCCAGCAATCAACTTAGGGATCCCTAGGGAGCAAAAGGGCTACCAGGACGGATTAAAAGAAGGCCAAGGCTCGGGGGTGGCCACTGGCATATTGAAAAAATGAGGTGGTACTAAGGTCACCCAATCAAAACAAATAAGAGGATCAGGCCTAGAACACCACAGAGATACTCAAAGTAACGAAGTACAGATATTTATTTAGCAAGACAGGCTAAAAGCAAATAAGATTCATCAAAGACAAATATCAGACATGTTGTGAACGTACAAAAGGGATAACCAAGAGGGTCGCCGGAATATAAGTTGCCCAGATTTCATAACAAGCACATAGATTCACACATGCATATTCCAATTAAGGTTTAGATATACAGATCTAACACAATTAGGATTTAGAAAATACGAAATACCACCAAAATCTATGATTAATCATACAAGAACCAAGAGGAATAGCACACGATGCCTGCTGGGGAGTTGTATCAAAGGTTGATTCAAGGGCAAAAAGTAACATGCGTATGCTAAAGTGAAAATTAAATTTGTACACCACTAATGTGTAGACAATCAAAGAACTAAACATATAAACAAGCTAAGGGATTCAGAGACATACCTGAGTAAAAAATGGAGAGACGGGAGTTCGATCGCTTTAGCTTTCACCGGAACCCTCGCCTGAAACTCTTGTGTAACCCTTATGTGCTTGAGAGAAAATGTGGTGAAAAGATAAAAAGAAACGCAAAAGGCTAAGTAAATGAATATATACAAACACAGAGAGAAGAGGCGTGTCCACTTGATTAATGAATGTGGCACAGAAAATGAGATGGAGTAGGAAACGACCTTTTGCATGGAAAATGGGACATTTTTTTGAATTTATCTATGTAAAAGCGGTAGAGTCCTATCTTATTTTTCCCTTCTCAATAGTTATCATTTTATTTCTGGAAAATAAAACTAATTAATCTAGAATTAAATCAAATAAATTATGAGGCTTCCACTTATTAGCAGATTCAATTTGAGCTTCCGTGATACAGTTACGAGGGATTTTCAGATAAATACTAACGTTAATTCTGATGTTTATGATTAAGAGTCTCCAATATTGACATCTCGTGTGGTGTTGATTTGGCGAGATGGCGAAAAAACAAATTTGTATAGAAGACGGAACCCTATGAATAATTGGTTCCCTTTGCACTCAGTACTTCAGTGAACCGGGGGGTAGTTGTTGTGACCAAAATCTTGCATGGGTTAGATTTAGGCCCACTAGAGGAATAGGGTCCAGACCCATGAGGAAAATAAGTGATCTGTCAGGTTTCCAAGGGCTCATGGCAGCCCCAGGGGTTACCATGGGCATGGCAGTAAGAAAATATGTGGCTTAGGGTTCCAAGGGCATCCCCTTGTAGGTAACCTGCAACCACTACTAGTCATTCAAAAAGGCTTCCATAGTAGCTTCCATGATGGGGTTACCAGAGGGGGTACCGGAAGCAGGCTACCTAGCGGTACCCCCAGCTTCCGCCGAAAGCCTGATTAGGCTGCCAATTCAGATAAGGCAGACCTCCTATTTTTTAGAAACACGTTTATATCACCTAAAAACACTCCTAAATAGATATATATTCAGTTATTAGAGGATATATGTCATATTTACTTGATAAATGACACAAAATCATGATAATTCATATATTCTTGAGATAAACATCATGGAATGGGCTTCCAACAGTCCTAATACAGCTTCGTAACGTGATTATATACATAATACACGATTATTATCAGAAATATCAGTCATAATCCCTTCAGAAATGGGATAATTCATCATAAACAACCGAATATATCATAATAGAACTACATACGGGCTTGATCCACTATAAATAGTGGTATGTAGGCAGTTTACGGGATCTTCTTAGACACTTTGACACCTTGAGTAGCATAGAGCACGAATACTCTTGTGTGACACATCTTTATTAAGGTTCTTGGCGGGCCAACGCATCATCATTGTACGGTCCTTGAGCTCCAATCCCGTGAATCCAGTCCGATCCTCCGAGGAACCACCTCCCGTGTTCTTCGGAAACCCCTAGTCGTGAGCCTTTCTGGGTGGCTAGCTATTGATCTCCAACTACGAGCCTTTCTGGGACAATTCCGTATTCGTTGGCGCTATTCCAGCAACAGGCCTCCTAATTTGTTGTGGTAAATTCCTCCCACACAAGATGTTTTGCGGCTGACAGGTTTCGGTGATAAGATGTTTTTTGGCTAATTAGGTTGTTAGGTGAGAAATTATTGAGCGGTGTTATTCTTTAAACATAACCTGTCACTATCACACCTAACCCACTAATCCTTGAAACCTTATAAATGATGAGTTTTTGTTTATGTTTAACATCATCATTTTTCCACTACAAGAAAAATGCAAATAGACAACACTGATCAGACAACGCTCAGAGAAAAAAGTGTTGTTCGGATTTAACAGACAACTGTTTATTTTTAGACTCGAAAAAGTGTCGTCTGAGCCACAATTGTACAACTATTTTTAAACCGTTGTCTAAAAACTTAATCAGTCAACACTTTTTAACTGTCGTGTTGTGCAAAGTAATAGCTTCATACAACGGTTTTAAAAACAATTGTCTGAATAAACTTCATATAACGTTGCAAGAAACCGTTGTTGAAATCATACAAGTGTTTTTTGCTCGCTGTTATGTAAAATGTCTTCAAACAACGGTATGATATTGTGTTGTCTCAATGATTTTATCAGACAACGTATTTTAGATTGTTGTGTTATGTAAAGCAATAACTATAGACAACGGTTTATTAAAGTGTTGTTTGAATAGGCTTTAGACAAGTTTTCAAAAAACCGTTGTTGAAATGTGACTCCATCTATTTAATTACTATTTTTGGTAAAAAGGAAAAAAAATATTTTTATTATTTTTATTTCTAACAAGTCAATGTGTTAAATGTTAAGTTGGTATCTTAGGTTAAGTGTTAAAATGATTGAAAGGATCCCCGTATACGTTTATTATGTGCTCTGTGTTATTAGACAAGGACAAAGGTCTTTCTCGTAATTCGTGAAATCAGTTCATGTTTATCCGATAAAATCCGTTTGCGAAATCCCCAAGGGTTCGATTTAAAATCATTTTGGTATCAAAATTCATCAAAATATTCAAAACTCATATTTTGTTCGTCTCATAAATTTTATAAATTTTCAGTATTTAATTCGTGATTTTTCGTAAAAATATTTTCATTCGTATCAGACCCGTAATTGATTTAATTGGTACTTTCAGGGCCAATTAAAAGTTAATTAGGGCTCCGAGGGTTTTTAAGAAAAAGTTATTGTAGGATTTTTAATTAGAATTTGGAAATTTTTAGGGTATATCATTTGAAATTGGGGGATTTTAATTCGCTTGTTGTTGGTGAAATCTGATGATTCCTTGAGCTTCCCCATGTTGTTTTCAATCATTCCATATATTTACTTGCAACAAATGTGTTCGATTTGTACTGAAACGAGTTCGAGTTTATCTTGAAATTTTGACTCGATTCGTTTGTATTTGTTATTGATTGTCTGTTTAAACTGAAGCCACAGTGAGGTTGTATGAGTTCTTAGCTTTGATTTGACATATAGAACATGCGTTTTGGTTTATTGTTTTGTAAAATCGTAGTTCGCCGGTTTGGTAGTTTGAGGTCACCGGATTTTGATCGACTTTGTCGATTTCGGCTTGTTTTTGCCATCCTTGTCGTGTTGTGAGTTGCCTAGTAAGTGTGGAACATAACTCAGCTATTGAAACGTGTGAAAACCAGTCGAACCGTGTTGTTTTGGAGATGACCGGAAAATGGGCTGGTCGCCGGAATCTGGAAATTCCAGAAATCGGTGGCCGTACGTGTTCTTCATTTTCCGGACAGCTTTAAACCAATTGGGATTTTGATCTGATTGTATTGCTGTGTGGTGAAAATGTTATGTTTTTAACTTCTAACTAATTCACTATTTATCTTTTTACTAAAGTGTTTTACTTTTAAAATTTATTTAAAAATCTGAATTTACTTTTAAAATTCAGAAATTGTTTTCTAAAATTATATTTTCAAAATTCAGAATTATTTCAGAATTATGTATTTAATTATTTAATTTCGAAAATCATTAATTCATTCATTTTTATAATTTGAAAAATGATTAAGAGTTAAATACTTTTAATTATTTTAATTAATTTCAATAGTGTTTCATTTATTATATTATGCTTATATCCAGGTATGTATTATGTAGATTGTGGTTAGTGGCCCCAAATCATACGGAGGTCAAGATCCAGTCTTTTAAATGTTATTGCCAAAATTTCAGAAAAAATTTAAATTAATTTGATTTGGTAATTTAACGATCAACTAGTACTTTGACCAGAACCCCTAAACAGGATTTCATCAGGGTTTAGTGTTTCGATTTTTTTTCAAAATATTTTTCGATGACCCAACCATACGGAGGTCAAGATCCATCCTTTTAAATGTTATTTCCAAAACTTTAGAAAAAAAAATAAATTTATTTGATTTGGTAATTTAATGGTCAACTAGTACTTTGACCAGAACCCTTAAACAGGGTATCCTCAGGGTTTAGTGTTTCAATTTTTTTAAAAATATTTTTCGGCGACCCAACCATACGGAGGTCAAGATCCATCCTTTTAAATGTTATTCCCAAAATTTCAGAAAAAAATAAATTTATTTGCTTTGGTAATTTAACGGTCAACTAGTACTTTGACCAGAACTCCTAAATAGGGTTTCACCAGGGTTTAGTGTTTCGATTTTTTTAAAAATATGTTTTGACGATCCAACCATACGGAGGTCAAGATCCATTCTTTTAAATGAGTGTTTATTAACTTTTGTACGGTTCGATCGTCGAAGAAATCATTCAAAAAAATTATTCAGTGAATCTGGATCGTGCCCCGTTAAAGAAAGCAGCACTTTTACCACGTTTTTGTTAAAATCTCGTACAACCCGACCATTTTATTTTTTGATTATTTTTTCCCAAAACTAAAGTAAGTGTTTAATAACTTTTGTACTGTTCGATCGTCGAAAAAATCATTCAAAAAATTATTCAGTGAATCTGGATCATGCCTCGTTAGAGGAAGCGCGCAACACTTTTACTACATTTTTGTTAAAATCTTGTACAACCCGACCATTTTATTTTTTGATTATTTTTTTCCAACAATAAAACGAGTGTTTATTAACTTTCGTACGATTTGATCGTCGAAGAAATCATTCAAAAAAATTATTCAGTGAATCTGGATCGTGCCTCGTTACAGGAAGTGGTGCTTTTACTACATTTTTGTTAAAATCTCATACAACCCGACCTTTCTATTTTTTGATTATTTTTTCCCAACACTAAAATGAGTGTTTATTAACTTTCGCATGGTTCGATCGTCGAAGAAATCATTCAAAAAAAATATTCAGTGAATCTGGATCGTGCCCCGTTACAGGAAGCATCACTTTTACTACGTTTTTGTTAAAATCTCGTACAACCCGACCTTTTTATTTTTTGATTATTTTTTTCCAATACTAAAATGAGTGTTCATTAACTTTCGTACGGTTCAATCGTCGAAGAAATCATTAAAAAAATAATTTAGTGAATCTGGATCGTGCCCCGTTACAGGAAGCATCAGTTTTACTACGTTTTTGTTAAAATCTCGTACAACCCGACCTTTTTGTTTTTTGATTATTTTTCCCAACACTAAAATGAGTATCTATTATAATAATATTCCGAAAATTTGAGAAATTTTGTTTTATTTCGAATCAAATTTCTGAAATTTCTTAAAATTTTATGATCCATGATCTCAAATTTAACTTCCCACCCATCATCTAATTCATATTGCCGCTTGTTAATATTTAATTTTCCACCTTCATTTCACTTCCCCATTTACTAAAATTTCACTTCCCCCAAATCAAAGTTTCATTTCCCTCCTCACCCAAATTTCATTTCCCCCTCTATCTTCTAATCCTCCCCTCTATCTTCTCACCCGCACAAACACATAAACATTATTTGCCCCCAATTTCAGTGAATAACAAAGAAATTAAATAATTGTTCTCTCTTTCTCTATCTGTTCTCCTCTCTCCCCCCCTCTCTCTCTCTCTCTGTTCCCAGATATAAATAATTCGCCATAACTTGTATCTCCGGTGCTGTCATCCTGCCAAACCCAATCCATGCCTCTTTTTTTCTTTTCGATTCGTAAACAAACAATCTATTTTGAAACCCCCAAATCGATTTTGAAACCCTAAATCCCAAAAATCTATTAGTTTCAATAAAATACGATGCCTAGACCAGGTCCAAGACCTTATGAGTGTGTTAGAAGGGCTTGGCATAGTGATAGGCATCCATTCGACTATTTGAGGTTCAATCATTCAGCAGATTTTTAGGTATGTGTTTTAGTGATTTTCTTGAAATTCTAAGTGGCTTTTTGTAATGCCCACCATGTGTTTGATTAGGGTTGTCAATGGGAAGCACTCTAGTGGTACTAAAGGGAATAGAGAGTGTCAAGAGATTAAACGGTGAAAGTCCCGATTCCATTAGAGAATTCCAGGTAAAATCCACTTTTCATTGGGTATGTGTATAGGATTCTTCTATGTCTTGTTTTATCGAGTTATTAACTAGTTCTTGATTTGCAGATTGAAGTTGATCTGTTGAGTAAAATTCGACATCCAAATATAATTTCATTATTGGGTTATAGCATTCATGGTGATACTAGGCTAATAGTTTATGAACTGATGGAAAATGGATCCCTTGAAACTCAATTGCATGGTAAGGCACAATCTCTTTACTTTAATGTTTATGAAGCCTTTAGATTCAATCTACTATCTTACTTGGTAATAAGCAATCTAGTAATTTTTTATTGGAGTCTCTTCAGGACCTTCTCATGGATCAGCTTTAACATGGTATTGTCGTATAAAAATTACGTCTTCTGAACTGGTTGGCGTTCTTTATTAATGCAACATAATACCATGCAAATGATGTATGGAGTAATTTACAATGCCTTAATGGAGGCAGGGCTTGATAAAACATATTACTATATTAGCCTCAGGACTATTTGAATTTTTTTTTGCCTTGGTAATCGAGAGGCTCAAGATAGAGAAGGTGTTCCTCACATAGTTACAGGAAACGTGGGACGTAGCCACGTATTGCGAACCCGATACTTCGTTCCCGAATCGGGAACAAACGCGACCCGAAACGTTGTGGGACGCGACCCCAAACGTTGGCAATAACGACCTGTATTATCCGGTACTAATGTCTTTGTATAAATTATCTTTTTAATGTTTTAAACACCCCAAGTCCATGCTCAATTAAATGTATCATTTTCAGGCCCAATAACCTTATAAATCACAAAATATTAGCAAACTTATAATAATATATAAGTTACAATAATTTTGATGATAAATATTTATATTATTAATTGAGTTTTTAATTGGAAAAATCTATATTATAGCATATTTTTTTTTATAAAAAGACCCATCGTACCCATGCGTTCCATCGTACCCATACGTTCCGTCGTACCGGATTCACTAAAAGTGATGTTCTGCGTATCCGTTTCCGTACCCGGTTTCGAATCGAACCCCACCTTCTCAAGCTAAAATTTCAAATGGCTCCAATACTCCCCAAGTAAGCCTCGCATATTACTTTGTTCAAGCTCTTCGTGATAATATTCTACTGCTTTATAAACCAACCTTTTTTCTTCAAGTTTTATATTGAACTGAACTTCTATTCTGTGCATAGGCACTCAGTACAAAAAGTCGACGATTTATAATTTATGTACATTCAAAAGGCATGATAGTGGATGATGAGTACATAAAAATGGGGTCTGCTAACATTAACCAACGTTCCTTAGAAGGCACCAGAGACACGGAGATTGAGATGGGTGCATATCAGCCACATCATACTTACGCACAGAAATGCTACATTCCCCGTGGTCAGGTATGCTGTATGCAGGTACTAATATCATTATTTTTATGCACATTCAATATATAGTTGAGAGAGATAGAGACACACACATTATGCAGGTGCTAATATCATTATTTTGTTTCCTCACATGATTATTGTCGTTGCCATCCCCTTTGAAATTGAATTTTTTTAATGCTTGTTCACTTTACCACACCCTAGTTTGAGAAATATCTGAAGAAGCATATACTAGTTATCATTAATAAAGTGAAAATTGTAATATGATTTTTTTGTTGTAGCCTATGTTATTCTTGCTACTGGAATTTTTTAGTTTGGAACATATAAAGACCCAGACAATAACATTTGACTTTGACATAAAATGCTTCAGCAATTATGTAGGAGCTTTTAGATTATGCAGATAATTGATGCCTCTTGGAAGATGCTCATGATAATTACTACAGATTATTGATGCTATCTTATTTGTAGAAGATGTCGAGGAGTAGATGAGGGGCAGTGTATTAGACTGTGCGAAGACATGTAAAACTAGAAAATCTCTCTCCCAACTCTGGTTAAAGTAAATCTTTATTCATACTTTTAGTGCGTGTTTTATTACTGAATGTTTTTGGTTTGATATGCTAATCAGTTGGCTGCTTGGTTTCTGCATCAACAACATTTTTCTCTTTGTTACATTATTTTAAAACTCTTCTGAATTATCATTCCAATATATTATATAGTGTGATTTTATATAGACCAACTTATGAACTTTTTTGTGTTTTAATATGCTTGAAGCCTGATCGAGGTACTGGTTAGTGCTATGAATGATATCAATACACTCGTGATGTACGGTTAATGTATATATATAATCCCATATAATGTAGAGTGTTGCACTTGGCCTTCAATATAATATTTTGTTTCTTAGGTTCTGAGCTAAATCGAACTTTTATGCATTGTATATAATCCCATTAATGACTAAGAGTGTCTTTTTTTATGCAGGCCGTTAACTTTTACAATGTATAGAAGGACAAGAAGCGAAAACATCAAGGGAAGGATCAAGAGAAAATCTCATCGACATCAAGCAAGTTAAAAGACATTGTAATTTAGATGATGAAAGTGTTACTTTGTTAGGAATTGGTACCGGTAGTAGCATTGTAGCGATGAATATTGATTGGTAGTTTTTATTATGAATATTGGTTAGTTGCTAGTACTGTATAAACTCTAATTTTTGTTGTAAATAAAAGTGTTGTTTCATTTATCATTAGCCAATGTTCTCATCCTTTACAAACACTTGTGGAAAATATCATCAGACAATGGACATGTTTCAAGAAACCATTGTCTATTCTATGCACATACAACACATAAAAAGAAAAAACCATTGTCTGACTACAAGAAACACAAACAAAAATCGTTGTTTAAAGAGAACACATGCAACACATAAAAAGACAAACCATTGTATGACTACAATAAACACAAGCATTTGGAAGGAATAAACCGTTGTGTGTTGGAGTTCTAACAACACTTTAAAATAAACAAAGCTTTGTATGTAGAGAACTTCAACAACGTTTTCCTTCGTAACAAACAGTTGTGTGACAGGCACTCATGCAATGCATTTGTTTCTAAAAACCATTGTGTCACACACGATAGTACAACAGTTTTTATTTCAAAAATCATTGTCTTTTTGACTGAACAACAATAATCATAGTTTTGAAAACACTTGTCTGAAATGATTTCAGACAAGCTTTTTTTAAGCGACTATTGTTTTTTCTAGGTATCATACAACATTTTACATAACTAGGTACGTTGTCTGGTACATGATCAGACAACTGTTAGTGTGCTGTTGTATGATCTACATATCAGACGGCATCTCAATAGACGACAGCAAAAGGGGTCATCAGACAACGGGCAAAAACCCTTGTCTGATCCAGTTTTTCTTGTAGTGTTCAGATGTACATATAGAGCATATACATACAATTGCTAAAAATTTCAAGCTTTGACCGGAAAGAACTCACAATCTAGCTGGTGGTTTTTAGAGCGGATTTCATATTCGTGTTATACGCATCATCCTTTATAAAAACTAACCCTTGCTGTTGAATTTCCTCAAAGTTTTGAAAATGGCATTGCAAGGAAGCTTTTTAATTGTTAAAGTTAATCCTATTTCCATTCAGCAAATTAAAACCATTCTAGATGAGCAATTTCAGGCTTTGACACAATTTCTGAATGAACATTCATTAATTCACTATTCTTTAGTTACACAAGTGCAGCTTAACCATGATGCATTGCGTGAACTATATTGCAGTGCGATTAACACTTCTGGACAGGACGGCTGTGCAATCACATATCGACTGTTTGGTAGATCGATTAGGGTCACTGAACGAGATGTTAATCGAATTGTTCATTTTCCTATGGAAAATCTTGTTTCTGATCCTACACCTGAATAGATTGAAATGTTCTTTCATTTTATAAGGTACCAAGATGGAAATTTCAATACTGGTAATCTTTCTGGAACGTTTCTAACCCAGTACTGGAATTTCTTCTTTCACATTCTTAACCATGGTTTTTCCTCAGATAGAACAAATCCAGATCAAATACCTGAATTTATTCAAAAAATAGGGTATGCGGTCGCCAATAATGTGAGGATTAGTTTTGGAAAAATAGTACTTGGTCAAATCATTTTAAAGATGAAACACTTGGGAACAAGAGATGTTCGGACTCAAAATATCAAATGTCTATATCCAAGGTTTCTACAACTAATATTAAATGATTTTTTGAATGATGAAGATAGGGTACACTTGGAAAATGGTCGAAAAGTGGAATGTTCTTACATGAAGACGAATGTAATTAATTATATAAGTAAAAAGAACTATACGAATGTGCCTACAATCCTAACTGAATATCTAAAGACTGTCCCACTTCCGTTGTAACCAAGACCAGTGAGAGCAGGTATACGACAAGGTAATATTTCAATCCCTGCTATTCCAACCTCTGTATTCCCTGTTGTGTCACAGGAAATACAGTTTCTATAGCCCCTAGTGGCCATCTTACCCGACCAAGAGCAGGAAATCCCATCGACTCTAACACAGGTCGAAGAGCCCATTCTACAAATGCAAACAGAAACATAACAAACTCATACACCTCAGTTGTCACTTAAACGACCAATCATCCACATTATTGAGGGAGATAGTGCCTCAGCAGTACCACATAAGGAGTTAGTTACATCAACCACTTTACCTCATTCTAAACGGAGTAAACCCAATGAACCTGAGGTAACGGTAACTGTTAGTGAAACAATTCTTTCTTATCCAATGAGTGAAAATGTATATGAGGTTGAATTGACGAGAGCAACTATCTTGAGTTCCATTTCACAAAAAATAAGAGTGGTTGATGATCTTTCGAAAGATCAAATGCCTTCACAGGCATCCGAGGTAGAATTACCTACTTCAATAACTGCTGGTGAATCTTCTATTTTACGGAAAGATCTATCGGTAGGTGGTTCTTTTATGAACCAAATGTCTTCACAGACGTACGAGGGAAACTTGGGTTTTGTGCCATTAAATCGATTCAAGTTTAATCTCCCAGAGGGAAAATCTCTGGATCTCTTTCGAGATTTACCACTCTTTACCAGTGGTCGGCAACTCGCTTCATGCGAGGACAGAAGCTCACGAACTTCCATTGTACCATCCGTGACCTCTGAAAAAGGGGCTTGAATGATTTCATTTGCAGGTACACATATCGGTGGAAGCTCTGGAGGAGAGTTGAGGGAAACACGAACAGAACATGTAAGTGTAACCCAAACCACTAAACCGAGTGAATATAGAGTGTTGAGTGAAACACCTGAAGAATGTTCAAGTGAGCAACTTACTCAACCACATGCACCTATTACCAGAGAGGAATACAATAGCCTTCTTACACGGATTCACACAATGGAGAAAGAGTTGCCAATTATTTGTAAGTCCATTGGAGAAATCAAAAATTTGAAACTTATTCAACATGATGTATTCCAGGTTCAATTGAATACCATGGCAACCCAGCTTAATGATGCAATCAACTTCTTGGTAAAGCCATCTTCGTCTAATTTACCAACTCCACATCCTACTACTCTGGAGGATAACCCAACTGAGGGGGAGAAGATGGATGACCAAGAAAAATCTACTAGGCGTAAGGGCAAGGAAAAGGTTGTTGACACGGAATTAACTTTATTTCGGGAAAGGAAAAGCTAATTGGAGTATTAGTGCTATGTGGAAAGAAAGCAAAGGCAAACTTGAAGATTTGTTCAGTCTAAAGGAACAATTGTCTTGCACTTGGTTAATTTTAGAAATCTGGAAAATGTATATATATGATCCATAATGCACTTTAATATTATTTATCTTTGAACTTTATTTTTTTGTTGTTGTATCAGTTGAGTTATCCTCTAGGAATTTGCTTGTCAAACCCTAACAATCAAATAGGGGGAGATTGTAAAGCAAAATGTAATGTAATATGTAATAGAGGTCATATATAACTCAACTAGGATAAAGGATAAATAATATTAAACTCTATACAGGGATCGTGAAATTTGAAGAACAAGCATCAACAAGGATCAAGTCGCTGATCAAGTCGCTGAAAGAAGTTCATTAACATGATCAAGCCTCAGTGACAGAATTAGATGTACAGATGATTCAGTTGAAGGGCCAAAAAGATTCAATTAACGAAGGTGTGAAGATCAAGATCAGTGCTAGTCACTTGTGAACCAGACCAGTGCAATAAGTGTCAGGACATACGATCAGGATCAACATATTAATTCACAGAAAGAATTGCCAAAGCCTATTGACGATCAAAGATAGACATAATATCTCAAGGTATTGTCAAAAATTAATTTACTCTGAAAAATTAAATAATTAACAGATTAATTAATTATTTATAACAAAATAATTAAATTAATCTGGTACTTGGATTATTTTTTGAGATGAATTAAAATAGCAGAATAAACAGAAGAGAGAAGCCCAAGAGATATAAAAAAATAGTAATACTATGCGCAATTACTATACAAGATTACTATGCGTGGTTACTATGCAGGTACTGTGCAAATAGTGATACTATGCAAATAGTGGTACTGTGCAAATAGTGGTACTGTGTAAATAGTGGCTGGTGGAGTCCACAGTGGTAGGTGATAAATAGTGATACTATTCAAATAGTGGCTGGTGGGGCCCACAGAAGTTGTTGAAATAGTAAATAGTAGGTGAAATAGTGCCCTCCTTCAGCCTATAAATAGGCCTGTTGTGTTTCCTTTCAAAACACACCAAAAGACACAACTTTCTCTTCTCTCTCTTATATCTTCTCTGTGTAAGCTGCTAGACAGTCCATCTAGTAGGGAAGCAGGCTTAGCCCGCTTTCAGGAAGTGTCGGGTAGAAGGTCCTCGTGCCTAAACTATCCTTAGGAGTGTTCTGGTTTTTGAAGCTAATCCATTGGATTAGAAGTTGTAACACCCCTCGGTTTTTTATCAATTCAAATATATTTTCTCGAATTGATTGTGTTATTTCGATTCAGTTGGTGACCTTATTTTTCACATCTCAAAAATCCAAATATTTCGAAATAACGTATTCAACCCCGCCTTCTACGTTATTCTGGACCTAACACCATATTTTTGAGTAAAGCTTTTAGAATTATGATGAGATTGAAATAGTGAGATCTAAAAGTTGATAACTCTAAACTTAAATAGTTCCTGGTCGTAGGATAACTAATTGGTAGTTAGTTATTTCATAAGGATCGGTACATACTATGCTTGCTTCAATATGAAGGATGTCTTTTCTCATAGGCATTTGTGTTGTGACACTATAGCTAGTATGTAGGTGCTTATTAGAGAATAAGTTCACTGAACATGACTCGAATAGTTGAACAACTAATGGAGTTCACTCACGTGTCAGTAGTTGTTCATATAGTGATGGTTGTACAAGTGTTCTTAGACTTGAGGTAATCATAGTCATCTTGTGTACATTGAACTGTACTTTGGTTTAGTTCTTAGTCTGTAGGGACAATAATTAGAGCTCTTCTGGGCATAGGAATTTGTACACGAAGATAGTGATTGATCAATAGAGGATATGCCCCTTCCAGTGAAGGAAGTGAATGTCCTATATTATTCCACTTATGCTAGTTTAGGAAACTCTGACCAGAGTGAATGAAATTAGAAAGAAATTTCTAATTTGCATTAAAAGGAACTAAGCATAATGAATAGGAAATCATATGATTAAATTAGATAGGCTTGACACAAGATCCATGCCTTGTATTTAATCGGGATTGTAGGGTAGAAGGAATTGATTGTACGGGAACCATTCACTGACTAGGTTCTAGGTATTCTAAGTAGTGAATTCATATTATATGGATAGTCGCGATATGCTGTGAAGTATCCCTCACGATGTAGAATAAATATGATTAATTATTTAATTAATTTTATTTAATGAAATAGAATAATTCATATAAATGATAATAAAATAGTTTTATTATTATTTATTTCTACTACTGACTTAGTATTGAACCTATAGGGTCACACAATAAAAGAGACTGATTTATTGGTGGAGGAATTAATTAATAATGGCTAGTGATTATTTATTTGTGAATTAAATAATTAATTAGCAATTTTATAATTGATTAAATAATATTTAATTGATTATAAATTAATTAAGATGAGTTCTTAATATTATTAATTAAGGATTGGATTTAAAGAAATTAAATCAAATGAGAGAATTATTTTCTAAAGTGTTTAGAAAAAGAATTAATGATTAAAGAGTTTTTAATCATAATTAATTGATTAATGAGATTAATTGATTTGTGGGATTAATAATTATATTATTTTATAGGAAAAATTCAGCTGAAATTTTTTTTGCCTATAAATATATCATTATAAGCCCTCAAAAGCTCTAACCCTATTTTTACTAAAAGAGAATGATGCAACCCTAATTCTCTCTCGGTATTCTTCCTCTCTCCATTGAATCAAGCTCTCGGTGGATACTTCTGGAGTGCTTCACACACTGAGAAGCAGCTGCTAGGAGTCGTTTGTCATCATCATCGATCAATTTTAAAGGTTAGAACTTGATCTTATTCCTATATCCATGAATCGTATACGTTATATATGCGATATATATATATATATATATATATATATATATGTTATAAATTGTGAATTATGCTTCGGTGTATACGATAAATTCCATCAATGGTATCAGAGCATAGGTTGTATGCATATAGATTCATGATAAAAATTTTGAATTTTTATTCATATGTATGAATTTATTACGGATTTTACAAGTTTATTTTGATTTAATTATGAATTATTTTGAAATAAATTTCTCTTTGATATTTGACTGTTGATCTGGTTTCTGCAATTATTGTAGATCGTCTGGATATTTTTTTCATAATTTTCTGATGTGTAGATTAATTATTATGAATTTTTGAAAATTGTTTTCAATTAAATTCATATAATTAATTCATATCTGATTTGAATTATATATGTACGAATGTTTAATTGATTGCACGAAAAACCAAGTTTGATCAATGATTGATTCCGATGCCTGACCTTTACTGCTGTCTGATTGATTAGAATGTCTAATTAATTATTTATTAATTTTCTGTCGGTTGTTGACTGATTAGGCGGTGGGACCGCTAGAAAAAACAGTAACGTATTTAGGATATGCGTTACATGCCTATAACGCATTTTGAGCATGCATTACAGGGTAAGAATTTTTTTTAGGCCTGTAACGCATACACGATATGCGTTACAGTGGTGCTGTTTTCATTTTTGGGTTTTTCCGGGAGCCTGAAAGCTCCATTTGGGGCGTGCAATATATCATTGGATTCATTTTTCCAAAACGGATCTGATGGTGTGGTCCAATATTTTTATAAAAATAGTTTTGAACTGTTTATTGTCCCGAAAGTGTATTAAAGAATATTTTTAACTGTTTAACTGCTTTTTAATGCAATCCATGATATATAGAGATGTATATAATTATGTTATATGTTATAACATGCCTGCCTTAATGTTCCCTTATGTTTATATATGTGATATATGCTTATATTTACCATGCGATGATAGATTTAGGTGAACATAATTGACATAAGGCGTAGTTTAGACGATTTAGGATTTGTGAAATTATTTCACAAGTTTAATATAAATATTATGAATACAATCACGAGATTCTTGTGTTTGTAAAACACGTAATTAAATATGAATTTTCAATATTTAGAGAAAGGATGATTCTGTCATAAACAGATTTCGATCAACAAGAAAGGGGGTATTAAGTGACGTCTCTTGACAATGCTCCCCCCCGATCTGGGAATCATCCAATTATCGATTATTGATTTGAAATATTTAATTTAAAAGGAAGAATCTATTTAAAATATGATTATGATTGTAACATAATATAATCCCTCTAAAATTAAATAATATCAAGTAGTAATTGGCCAATGACACAACGGGCTTGTGTCGGTCATAGCCTTCCAACATGGTAGAAAGTAGTTCTTATTTTTGAATCATTGTCGTTTCGTGCTACAGCCGAGGGCTTTGATTTCGAAATAAGAAATACTTGATATTACATAGAGATTTGTACAATGAATTAGAATCTAATGGTCGTTACGTGCTACAGTCGTGGGCTGTTGGATACTAATTCAATTGTACGAAATGTTGGGTTAGACTTGAATTAGAATATTGAGTTTTTCGTGCTACAACCGTGACTCAATTATTCAAGAGGCTAAAGTTTTATTAAGGAATAACATGAGATGTAATTGACAAGAGTTGTCTGCCTACTGAACATCACATGGCGTTTCGTGCTACAGTCGAGGTTATGTGATGGAATGTAGGATCCTTATTCCCACTAGCATTATGAATGCTTAGTTATACATTTAGAGGGTTGTCTAACTTAGATAAAATAGTGGGAGCCACAAATGAATAAAGACCCGATTCATTTGGTGTAATAATAATGAAATTAAATATATGCTTATGTTGTTATGTGTTTACATTTTCAGATTCTATATATATCATGTCTCTCGCACTATCACTCCGTAGCATACTTGATGCTAATAATAAGTTGACTGGTCCCAACTTTGCTGATTGGCTTCGAAACTTGAGAATTGTTCTCAAATCTGAGAAGTTGGACTATGTGCTAAACTCACCATTGCCTAAAACCCCTGCTGACGATGCACCTTATGAGGAGCTTCAAGTCTATCATTCTTGGATGGATGAGGCAAATGTTTCCCAATGTATAATGTTGGCATCTATGAACTCTGAGCTTCAGAGGCAACATGAGCAAATGGATGCTTACACTATACTAGTACATCTACAAGAGTTGTAAGATGTAGAGGGGAAGACAACTGGATATTAAATGTCAAAAGAGCTATTCCGATGTAAGATGGCAGAGGGGACTTCTGTGAATGACCATGTGCTCAAGATGATCAATTTGATTGAACGTTTGGGGTAACTTGGTTTTATCATGGATGGGGAGCTAAGCCAAGACTTGGTCATGCAATCGCTTCCAGATTCGTTCTCGCAGTTTGTTGTGAACTTTCACATGAATAAGATGGATGTTAACTTGCCTGAACTCCATAACATGTTGAAAACTGCTGAGTCGAACTTTCCTTCAAAGAAGAGTTCTGTTCTTCTTATTGGTGAAGGTTCTACTTCCAAGAAAAAGGAAGAGGACCCATCCCAAGAAGAAGAAGGGTGGTGAGAAGCCTAATCCTGCAAAGGGTAAAGAAGACCCCAAGAGCAAAGCTGTTTGCTTTCACGGTAACAAGGTGGGTCATTGGAAGAGGAATTGCAAGGCTTACCTTGCAGATATGAAAAAGAAGAAGGCTAGTGAGACTACCGCTTCTGATTCAGGTATATTCATAATCGAAGTGAATATGTCACTAAGTCAAAATTCTACTTGGGTATTAGATACCGCCTGTAGTTCTCATATTTATAATTCGTTGCAGGGACTAAGGGGAAGTAGGACTCTTGAAGAAGATGAAGTGATTCTATGATTGGGCAATGGAGCAAGAGTTGCAGCCATAGCTGTAGGATCATTTAGTCATATGCCTACGGGCAAGACTATTATTTTGAATAATTGTTATTACGTTCCCTCAATTTTGAGGAATATTGTTTCTATTTCTATGTTGGATTTGAATGGTTTTTCATTTATTATTAAGAATAATGATGTTCTATTCATAGAGATAATGTTCTTTATGGTTGTGGTACTTTAAATAATGGTTTGTATGTATGTGACTTAGATAATAATTTACTTGCGATTGAACAAACCAATAAAAGGAAAAGAGAAGACGAAAATCTGACTTATTTATGGCACTGTAGGCTAGGTCATATTAGTGATAAAAGATTACGTTCATTGCATAAGGATGGGTTACTTGAACCATTTGATTTTGAATCATATCCGGTATGCGAATCTTGTCTCATGGGTAAGATGACAAAATCTCTATTTACTGGACATGGAGAGAGAGCTGCAGAGGTGTTAGGGTTGGTACACACAGATGTATGTGGACCAATGTCAACATATGCTATGGGAGGATTTTCGTACTTCATTACTTTCACGGATGATCGATCCAGATTTGGACATGTGTATTTAATGAAATACAAGTCCGAAGCTTTTGAAAAGTTTTAAGAGTATAGAAATGAAGTAGAAAAACAAGTCAAAAAGATTATTAAAGTTCTTCGATCAGATCGAGGAGTTGAATACTTAAGTGGGGAGTTTTTGGATTATCTTAAAGAAAATGGTATACTATCTCAATGGACACCTCCAGCAATTGAATGGAGTTGCTGGAAGGAGGAACCGAACTTGTTGGACATGGTTCGATCCATGATGAGTTATACCGATCTTCCAGTATACCTTTGGGGTTATGCATTACAAACTTCAGCATATTTACTGAATAAGGTACCTTCCAAATCTGTTCCTACAACTCCATATGAGATACGGAAAGAAAAGAAACCAAGTCTAAAACATGTTAAGATTTGGGGATGTCCAGCTTATGTCAAGAAGCTTGAATCTGAAAAGCTGGAATCTAGATCCTTAAAAAGTAGGTTTGTGGGATATCCTAAGGAGATTTTGGGATATTTCTTCTACACCGATCAAAGGGTATTTGTTTCTAGACATGCGACCTTCTTGGAGAAACAATTTATCCTTGAAGGAAACAGTGGGAGAAAAATTGAACTTGATGAAGTTCAAGAAGCACAAACTACTACGGTTCAAGAGGAAGTACCTATTCAAAAAGAACAACCTTCGGTAGAACAGCCTGTGCGTAGATCAAATAGAGTGTCTCGTCAACCTGAGAGATATTATAGTCTTTTCATTGAGAATGACAATGAGTTGACACTCGTTGATGATGAAGATCCTATGACCTACAACGAGGCTATGAGTTGTGAAGACTCAGAGAAATGGCAGAGTGCCATGAAATCCGAAATTGAATCTATGTATGCCAACCAAGTGTGGACTTTGGTTGAGGCACCTAAGGGTGTAAAGCCTATCGGGTGTAAGTGGGTATATAAAAGAAAGATTGGAGCAGATGGCCAGGTGGAGACCTATAAGGCCAGGCTTGTACCAAAAGGATTCAAACAAAGACAAGGGATTGAATTTTATGAAACTTTTTCGCCTGTAGCCTTGCTTAAATCCAATCGGATTTTACTTGCAATTGCTGCTTACTATTACTACGAGATTTGGCAAATGGACGTGAAGACGGCCTTCCTCAATGGGAAACTTGAAGAGGATGTGTATATGACACAACCAGAAGGTTTCGTTTCTAAAGGAAATGAACATCTAGTTTGTAAACTGCATCGATCCATTTATTGATTGAGGCAAGCTTCTCGCACATGGAACTTCCGTTTTGATGAGATAATCAAAGAGTTTGATTTTATCAAAAACATGGATGAACCATCTACAAGAAGGTTAGTGGGAGCGCGGTGACATTTCTTATTTTGTATGTGGATGACATACTTCTTATAGGAAATGATATACTGAAGCTTCAATCAATCAAGGAGTGAAGAACATCCTTAAGTACTTGAGAAGGACTAAGGATATTTTTCTTGTTTATGGTGGGTCTGAGTTGAAAATAGAGGGTTACTCGGACTCTAGTTTTCAATCAGAATGTGATGATGGTAAATCCATGTCAGGGTTTGTGCTTACTCTAAATGGTGGAGCTATAAGTTGGAAGAGTTCCAAACACCCATAACGGCAGACTCGACAGCAGAAGCAGAGTATATAGCCGAAAGGAGGCCTACAATGCTTTAGAGTAGATGTCAATGTTAAGAGAGTTGACACACATAACAACATAGCAGACCATTAACAAAGCCACTTTCTTGAAGTCACTTTGATCGTTATAAAGATGAGATGGGTATTAGATACCAGAGTTATTGGCTTTAGTACAAGTGGAAAATTGAAAGTGAAAGTGTCTTAAACCAATCATGTATGATGAATTACGAGGAACTTTTATGTAATCTATTTAATTTCATTTATGATAATAAAAGACTTATTTGTTTTTTATTACGGAATTTTTCTATATAAAGTGTTTAAATTAGATGTACCATATTTTTTAGTATAGCTTTTTGAATTATGATGAGATTGTAATAGTGAGATATAAAAGATGATAACTCTAAACTTAAATAGTTCCTGGTCGTAAAATAACTAATTGGTAGTTTCCGTAAAGATCGGTATATACTATGCTTGCTTCAATATGAAGGATGTCTGTTCTCATAGGCATTTGTGTGGTGACACTATAGCTAGTATGTTGGTGCTTATTAGAGAATAAGTTCACTGAACATGACTCGAATAGTTGAACAACTAATGGAGTTCACTCAAGTGTCCGTAGTTGTTCATATAATGATGGTTGTACAAGTGTCCTTAGACTTGAGGTAATCATAGTCATCTTATGTACATTGAACTATACTTTGGTTTAGTTCTTAGTCTGTAGGGACAATAATTAGAGCTCTTCTGGGCATAGGAATTTGTACACGAAGATAGTGATTGATCAATAGAGGATCTGCCACTTCCAGTGAAGGAAGTGAATGTCCTATGTTATTCCACTTATGCTAGTTCAGGAATCTCTCGGCAGAGTGAATGAAATTAGAAAGAAGTTTCTAATTCGCATTAAAAGGAACTAAGCATAATGAATAGGAAATCATATGATTAAATTAGATAGGCTTGACACAAGATCCATGCCTTGTATTTAATCGGGACATTGTAGGGTAGAAGGAATTGATTGTACGGGAACCATTCACTGTCTAGGTTCTAGGTATTCTAAGCAGTGAATTCATATTATCCGGATGGTCGCGATATGCTGTGAAGTATCCCTCTCGATGTAGAATAAATATGATTAATTATTTAATTAATTATATTTAATGAATTAGAAGAATTCATATAAATGATAATAAAATAGTTTTATTATTATTTATTTCTACTATCGGCTTAATATTGAACCTACAGGGTCACACAATAAAAGAGACTGATTTATTGGTGGACGAATTAATTAATAATGGCTAGTAATTATTTATTTGTGAAATAAATAAATAATTATCAATTTTATAATTTATTAAATAATATTTAATTTATTATAAATTAGTTAAGATGAGTTCCTAATATTATTAATTAAGGATTTGATTTAAAGAAATTAAATCAAGTAAGAGAATTATTTTCTAAAGTGTTTAGAAAAAAAATTAATGATTAAAAGAGTTTTTAATCATAATTAATTTATTAATGAGATTAATTGATTTGTGGGGTTAATAATTATATTATTTTATAGAAAAAATTCAGCTGAAATTTTTTTGCCTATAAATATATCATTATAAGCCCTCAAAAGCTCTAACCCTATTTTTACTAAAAGAGAATGATGCAACCCTAATTCTCTCTCGGTATTCTTCCTCCCTCCATTGAATCAAGCTCTTGGTGGATAGTTGTGGAGTGCTTCACACACTGAGAAACAACTACTAGGAGTCCTTTATTATCATCATCAATTTTAAAGGTTAGAACTTGATCTTATACTTATATCCATGAATCGTATACTTTATATACGCGATATATATGTTATAAATTGTGATTTATGCTTCCGTGTATGCGATAAATTCCTTCAATAACAAATACTAGCTAAGAAGTTGTAGGATTTTCTACACCTATACTAGCTAAGAAGTCGTAGGATTTTCTACACCTAGTTTGATGGGTATTTATGTATTTATATTATTTTATCAAAACCTAAACATTGAAAGTTTATCGGTTTGGTTTTCGGTATGGTTATCCTAATTATTAAAATAAGTAATAAAATCGATACTAATATATTAAAGTCGAAACATTGAAAATTTTGATTTTCGATTTTTGATCATTTATCCTAATTATTAAATAATAAAATAATACAGTTAATGGTAACTAATCAATTGTCTTTTTTATTAAAACAAATTACCTTTTCATTAAAAGATATTATCTTTTATGAACATCTAATCTAATACTTTTATATTAAAACCAAAATATTGAAAGTTTTGATTTTCACTTTTTCGTTTTCGATTTTCTATCATTTATCCTAATTATTAAATAAAAAAGAATAATACAATTAATAATAACTAGGGTGACGATCCAAAATACCCCATCTCCAATTTTCATGACCCTATCTATTCCTTTTCAAAAATTCGGTCCACAATACTCATTGGTAGAATGCGTAATAGGCGGGCAAAGTGTTTTTTTATTAAGCATTTGACAACTATGCAATAGGTGAGTAGTTTTGACCACCTATTACGCGCGTTGATATTTTGCGCGTTGATATTTTGATAAGTGAATAAAATTGTGGTTGAAATACCATTATTTCATATAAAATTTAAGTAAATGATTAAATGTACACGTATCATGCCCACGAGTATACATTTGGGCAAATGTTTGTGTTTCTACGGTTGTACAGCTTGTAAAAAAAGAAGTATTGTGAGACTGAATTATTTTACTATAAAACACTTTTTGTAATCAGGATAAAATTTAGCTAAGGATTAGATGTACACGTATGATGCACACGACGACTCGAGTATAAATTTGGAATGTGTGTTCGCGATACATATTCTAAACATATTTACTACACGTTTTACACCGATGTGAATAAAGGAAAGCAAAAACGTGTCAACACTCAACTATATTGTACTACTAATTTAGTATACTCATTATATCCTTATATATAATAAGCTTAAGAGGCGAGAGATCTTATCCATAATTTTGATCCATTATCTTTTGGTCACTATATTATCAAAACAATCTCAACCGTCAAATCTAATATTTTTAAAAATAGATGATCAGGATTATATCATATTAAAAAGAGACTTATAATTTAAAAGGGATATAATTAAAAAAAAATTATTGGAATTGAATTTTAAAAAGAAAATTATAAGATGAAAAGGATATAATCTTGATTGAACGTGTAAAACCTAATACATATCAATTTTTAACAACAATTTGATATGTTATAACATATAAATATTAAAAAATTAATATATTTAATAGATATTAAAAAAAGACCGTGAGGGTTGTAAGTAAAAAAGAGATAGCTGCCTGTTAATTCTGAGAGTTGTCACAGTCGCCTCATTTGAGCCAAGTCTCTCCATGATTGGTTGTCGATACTCAGAGATTTAACCCTTTCATATAAAGCCTGATTAAATATTACTATTTTGTCGGCTACTTCTTCTTTTGCTCTTAATTTGTTAATTATTACGTTTTTGCACATAACACAAAAAATATCGAAATATTAATATCATAATATTGATATTCAACTCTAACCACGTATAACTACTATCGTGAAATATATATAAACAACTAAAATAAATTACAAATAAACAAATTAAAAAGATCTCTATAATGAATTGGAAAATAAATCCTAACACAATCATAAATAGAATTATAATCATATTATTTTATCAAGAAGAAATCTATATACTCCGTATACAAAACCATTAGTTACTTCAAAATAATTCTTCTTCATTGCCTCTAACTTTTTCATCTCATCTGTCAAAATATTCAGATATTAAAATATCAGCGTAAGAGGGATATTATCCATAATTTTGAGTCCACGCGAAACTCAAAAAATTATCTTTAATTTAGTGATATTTAACGATTATTTTCCAAATGAAAACACTCGAAATCTCCAGAGAAAATATAATTACAAATTTTTATATTAATCTTATTTAGTGTAGAATAGCTACATTAATAATCCTATTCAATATAGAAAATCTAATTATATATAATTTAAATCATTGACAAATACTGTTGTGGAATAAAAACTAGGTTATCAAATTGCGGCTAGGGTTTGTATGTATTCAATGCTAGGGTTTGTGAGCTTCGTGCTTTAATGGCTGCTCTCGTGTTTGTGGTTGAATCTGCCTTCACAAGATGCCTACGTACCTTGATGAATATCAAGAATCAAGCTAAAAACGTAGTTCTAAGAATGAGGGGTCAGGCCCTTATATAGGCTGAGAAGCCTTAGAATTATAGTAGGGTTTGGAGACATAGTGGGCAAGTCACCGCCTTGAGGAAGGTTCTAGAATCCTACTTTGTAGGAGTCTGTTTCCATGTTGAGTTAATGCCTTGGAGGAGTGATTTCCTTGTTTGACTCTTATTGCTGAGCTGTTTATCACCCTCAATATTAATTACGAATTTAATATTGAATTAGGGTTTTGGGCCCCACTATTGGGCTTCGTATTTAGACCATTCTAGGTTTAATTAATGCCACATTAAATGTGTCTTTAGGGCTTACTTTTAGCCCATATCATTTGCCCCCAACTTCTAGGAAAACTGATCAGGTTTTCCTTGAAGTTTTCAGTGCCTTTCTCGAGACTCGGGTTAGGGTTTATCTTTATACACTAGTGTTTCATGAATATCGTCTTGATGTAACGCGTGGAGCGACTTACGCATTTACGATGATATTTAAACGAAGCTAATAGGCATTAATCACCATTAAACGACGCTTAAACAATGTTAAACGACGATAAACGGTGCTAACGGCACTAACAATGCTATCGACACTAACAGTGCTATCGACACTAACAATGCTATCGGCACTAATGGCACTAAATGGTGCTAACAACACTAAACGGCCTCGGGCTCAATTTCAGCATCGACATGACCCTCGGGCTCAATTTCAACATCGACATGACCCCGGGACCGATTTCAACATCGACACGGCCCCGGGACCGACCTTCGACATCGACACGACCCTCCGCCGGTCGAAGGTCGGTCAGCCGCTTCCGGTCGGCTGGAGCCTTCCGGGGCTCAATTTCAACATCGACACGACCCCGGGATCGATTTCGACATCGACACGATCCCGAGACCGACCTTCGACATCGACACGACCCTCGGTCAGTCGGCTGAAGCCTCTCGGTTAGATCGGTCAGCCGTTGCCGGTCGGCTGGAGCGTTAATCGGCACTGAACGGTGCTAACCAGCCTTAAACGACGTTTAAACAATGTTAAACGACGCTAAACGGCGTTAAACGGCGATCAACATCGACATGACCCCGGGACCAATTTCAACATCGACACGACCCCGGGACCGATTTCAACATCGACACGACCCCGGGACCGATTCCAACATCGACATGACCCCGGGACTGACCTTCGGCATCGACACGATCCTCGGTCGGCCAAAGGTCGATCGGCTAAGGCCTTTTGGTTAGCCCGATCGGCCACTGCTGGTCGGGCGCTACGTTACTCGGCACTGAACGGTACTAACCAGCCTTAAACGATGTTTAAATGGCGTTAAACGGTGTTAAACTGCGTTAAACGGTGCTAAACGGCGCTCAACATCGACACGACCCCTGGACCGACCTTCGACATCGACACGACCCAGGGACCAATTTTAACATCGACACGATCCTCGGCATCGACACGACCCTCGATCGGCCCAAGGTCGGTCGGCTGAAGCCTCCCGATTAGCCCGGTCGACCATTGCCGTTCGGCTAGAGCCTTCCGGTTGGCCCGATCGGCCATTACTAGTCGGCTGGAGCCTCCCGGTTAGCCCACTCGGCCGTTGCCGATCGGCAAGCCGTTACCGATCGGCCGTGGCCGATCGGCCGTTGCCGATCGGCTGGATCCTCCCGGTTGCCTCGGTCGGCTGTGCTCGATCGGTTAGGGCATCCCCGGAACCCTGGTCGGCTGATGCCATTCGGCTGGGGCGTCCCCGGAGCCCTGGTCGGCTGATGCTGGTTGGTTAGGGCATCCACGAAGCCCTGGTCGGCTGATGCCGGTCGGTCGTTGTCTCCGGGACTGACTTCGGGATGACCTTGTCTCCTCCAGGACCTCGGCTTCCATCTTGAATATTAGCCTTCAACATCAATACCAGAACATCAACGTCAATACTTGAACGTCGAATTTAACTACTCGGAAGCTAACAATCTGGTCATTCATGACTTTTGCTTTTGGCTCTACTAACATTTTGATTAGCACTGCTAATCCCATACTTAGTACTAACTTCTTGGTTAGGCTTTCTTAAGCATAACTCATCGTCAATATTCGAAAGTCAATATTTGAACCTCAAATTCAGTATTCAAACATCTAATGTTAGCATTTGAATGTTGAAAACCAGACATTCTTGACTTTACTCTTAGTTTCCGTGACCTTCAGGGCTTTTACTCGTTTGCCGAATCCTTGATTCGAAACCTTGAAGTTATTAGTGTTTTTTGGTTATCATCAACCCTTAACTCTCATTTTAAGATGCAGGAATGATGAAGTCCCTTAGCTCTTGCCCCCTTTGTTTTATATGGTGGAGGTCTTACTTCGGTTGATTGTTCAAGAAGTTGACTTGCTCCTTGGCACTTGACTTCAAGTCTGGTGTGCCTTAGTTAGTTTTTTAACTCTAGGATTTCAACCCTCTTCTTATGCTCACAAGACCTTGCTTTGGTTTGAATTCGATTGACTACTCTTGATTCAAGTCCTTAAACTCAAACGACATTCTCCATTGAAGGTAGACAGCCTTGTTGGTCATCAAGGCTTAAATTTTGTGTCGGGATTTGAGATTCAAGATTTTATGTATGGAATGACAAAGGACCTCTTATTTCAACACTCTCACTAACAGTTTCTGTGCCTTCAAAGCATTAACAGGGGGCCAACCAATCTCAAGATGAGCTTTGATAGGGTTTATCCTTCAGCTTACATCAACTGGTGCTACCAATTTCGAATCGATGGTATGGTCTTCAGGACTTGGAAGTAAAAACTCTCCGCATAGTTCTCTATCTCAGAAGAGGCAAACTTAGATAGGGCATCGGCCTTAATGTTCTCATTTCTTGGAATGTTCTCCGCGTAGCACTCATCAAATTGAGCCACCACAGCCTTCATAATCTCAAGTACTTTTCCATAGCTTCCTCCTTGGATTCAAATTTACCATTCACTTTAGGAGACTACCAATCTCCATAGACTTTAAGGTTCTTGACCCTTAAGGTTGACCAAGCCTAAACCGGCTATCCAGGCTTCAATCCTTAGTCTTGGAATATATTCTACAGACTTTTCTTTATTTCTATCATAAAGTATTAGCCTTTTTTCTAATCTTCTTGATTTTGTTTTTGACATTTCGTAAAAATATAGCACCCAATATTCCTAATGATCGGGCATAGTTTTCACCTTCATTTTTGTTTTTTTGTTCTTTGCCCTCTTGGGCTACTACCTCTTGCCCCCCAACTTCTTGGTTGTTAATGGTACATTCAACCACGAAGTCAGACAATGCCTGAGCCTTGATGGCTGTCCGAGGCTTGTACGTGATGTCAAATTCTTCAAGTTCGATCGCCCACTTGAACAGCCGTCCACTGGCCTTTGGGTTGTGGAAAATATTTCTCAATTGTTGGTTCATCAAGACTTTAATCTTGCGTGACTAAAAGTATGGTCGTAGCTTCCTCGAAGCTGTTATCAATGCCAAAGAAAACTTCTCAATGGGAGAGTAATTCAACTAAACCCTGTGCCAACACCTTTCTCACATAGTAGATAGGCTTTTGGACCTTGCCCTCTTCTCAAATGAGAATGACACTTAATTCTTGTTCAGACACCGCCGGATATAGATACAGAGTCTCCCCAGGACTAGGTTTGGCCAACAACGGGGCTTCAGTCATGTACTTCTTCAACTGTTCAAAGGCCTCTTGGCTCTCAAGAGTCCACTCAAAGTTCTTCACCTTCTTCAATGCTTGAAAGAAAGGCAAGCACTTATCACCAGATTTGGAGATAAATCTCCCTAAGGCTGCAACTCGGTCTGTCAACTTCTGTACATCCCTTATAGAGCGAAGTGGCTCCATATCCAGAATCGCCTTTATCAGGGTTGGCTTCTGTGCCTCGCTTTGAAACTATTAGACCCAAAAATTTTTCAATCCCACGCCAAAGGCACAATTGGCTGGATTTAACATCATCTTGTGGTGCCTCAGCACTTCAAATGTCTCTCTGGGGTGCTTAATATGGTATGGCTTGAATAGGCTCTTGACTAACATGTCATCTACGTAGACTTCTATGGTCTTCCCGGTCAAGGGTGCAAAAATCTTGCTTATTAGCCTTTGGTAAGTGGCTCCTACAGACTCCTCATCTTGGGTTGACATCAACCTAGAATGTTTTAAAATAACCTTTCTCAGTTCGGTTGGCCGTCATGGCTTCAATGTTTGTCTTGGTTCCTGGAGCTTCTCTAGTGGCCTCTCGGCTGGCATGTGCTCAGCCTTGAGTGTTGAACATCGATATTCGAATGTTGAACGCCAATGTTTGAAATCAAGGGTTTTTAATCTCAAGGGTGTTTTAAACCACCAAAATGTCTATCAGAGCTGCCGGTCCGAGGCCAGAAGGTTTCTGGTTAGCCCCACGAGGTCTTGAACCTTCCCTAGGAGGTTTTCAATCTCCATTTCAGGGTTGATATTCAAGTGTTGAACACTGGTGTTCAGATATTCAACGTTGGCGTTCTGGATCGAGACTCCAAAATTACATATTGGTTTTCAAGTTTTAACATGAAGTTTTAACCTTTGGATCTTGATTGGAGGTTCATGACCCCCCTCAAGTTTGGCCTTCATAGCTAATCTTGGCCTTCATGGCTAATCTTGGCCTTCATGGTTAATAACTCGTGTTTCTCAACCTAGGATTCAAGGTTGATGTTTACATGTTCAACGCTGGTGTTCATATGTCGACTACCAACTATTCACGACCTTTCTTTTGGATTGATGTCAAACTAAAGTTCTCCAGGATCCCTTTCTTGACTTCATGCCTTTCATGGCTTGTATCGAACCTTTGTTCTGATTTCAGGGTTTTTTAAACCTAACTTTGCTTCTTGTTTTTCTTGATTCTAGGTCAAGGATTAAGGTTGATTCCTCGATTTAGATTTCGATAAATACAATCCCGTGGGCTTCTTGCCTTTTTAACTTCTGAGACGATAACTTTCTTGAACTTCTTAATCCTTGTTCAAGGACCCTTGATAATGTAATCTTCTCTGTTGGTCTTCATCCTTGGATTCTCAACCCAAGTGCTTAAAAATTATATTGAAGATCTAGTCCTTAGCCTCCACAACCTTGCATGGCTTCGATTGCCGGATGTGCCTTTTTATCAGCTTGTCTTTTATCCAGGGTCCTTCAAGGACTTAAACTCTTATTTGGTTGTGTTGTGACCTAACTCTCAACCCTTCAGGGTTTTATTTATGCGTTTGTTTGTTTCCATTCATGTATTCTTTTATTTTCGGTACTTGGTCATCTTTGACTTACACACATTAGGTGCTTGGCACATAAATAGAATCATAGAACGAAAACCAAAGTTGCGTTAATAACTTAAAATGGGTTCAACCCTTACATGGAGTACTACTATCCTACTCGGAGCGACATGCTCTGCATGGTTTCATCGAACCTTATTTATACTTCTATTAGATAAATATGAAGCTAAGTCCTACTAAGATAGTTTGAACCCATTGAGGCTTTGCAAGACTAGGCCTGCATTGCTTGATTTTGTTTTTGATGCTCCATCACAATAGAGCACCCACTACTCCTTCTGGTCTCCTCATTCTAATTCTGAAGTTCACTTCGTGCTTGGGGTACTATCTCCTGCCCCCCGACTTCTTGGTTGCCAATGGTACATTCAACCACGAAGTCAGTTGATGCCTTAGCCTTAATGGCTGTCCGAGGCTTCTCTGTGATGTCCTCTGGTGGCCTCTCTTGGTGTTCCTTATCACTGCGGACATTCATGTCTTCAATCGGAAGGACCTGCCCCCCGACTCCATCATGCCTTAACGCGACTACATTACAGCTCCTATCCATTTTTTGGTTACCTTTTTGTTCTCCTACACCATTCCTTGTTGGAAACCTGATCTTCATGTGATAGGTTGAGGCCACAGCCTTAAAAACGTAGAGTCCAGTCCTCCCGAGGATAGCATTGTAGGTGGAAGATGCTTTGATAATAAAAAAGTTCAGCACTTGAGTGGCCATTATCGGCTTCTGTCCGATGGTGACGGGAAACTGAATAGTTCCCTGAACTTTAGCTTCTACTCCATTAAACCCATATATAGGGGTGTTGGAGGCGGTCAACTGAGAGTCGTTATACCCCATCTTCACAAAGGCCTCATGGAACAGAATGTCCACAGAAGCTCCATTATCTATCAAGACTCGCTTCACCTCTGAATTTCCAATCACGGGAGTTATGACCAACGGGTCGTCATAGGGGAACTTCACCCCTTCTAGGCATTTTTCCAACAATGTGCATCACTTCTCTGGCATAAGCCTTTAGAGAATTCTTTGTTGTCCCGACCGTGGTTGAGCCTCCTGAGATCATGTTGATTACTGGCCCTCGGGGCTGTGGGTTACGATCTCGATCATCGTCGCTCCCATTATACTCTCTTCTCTGATTTCCACGATTTTCACCCTTAGTGAAGTGGTTTAGTTTCCCTCTACGGATCAAGAACTCGATTTCATCTTTGAGTTGCTTGTAATCATCGGTGTCATGTCCCACATCCTTGTGGAACCTACAATACTGATGCTTGTTTCGTTTTGCGGGGTCACCCCTTAGTGGCTTCGGCCATCGGAAATCCTTATCCTTCTCGATATCTAACAAGATTTAACTCCTAGGAGCATTCAACCTTGCATAATCAGAAAATATTGGTCCGAGACTCTTCTTAGGTGTAGAGTCAGAGTCCTTGCTAGTCCGGGGATACTTGTCCCTAGCATCGTACTCTTGCTCTTACTTTCGCTTCTAAGAGTCGTTGTTACTCCCTCCATTACCTACTGTGGCCTCTTTCTTCATGCTATCCTCAGCTTTAATATACTTATCAGCCCTTCGTTGGAGTTCAGCCATGTTCTTAGGGGATGCTTTGCCAAGGATCTCTTAAAGAAGAAGTCAGTGATTCCGTGCTCCAGGGCTACCATGGCCACCTTATTTTCAAAGTTAGTGATATTTATTGTCTCCTTAGTGAATCGCTTGAGGTAATCCCTCATATTTTCATTCTTTCCTTGTACCACATACATAAGAGATGCAGAGCTCTTCTCATGAGCTCTTCCGCTAATGAATTGGCTGACAAAAGCAGCACTCAACTCCTTAAAAGAGCCAATCAAATTTGCAGGCAATCGGCTATACCATCTTTGAGCCATGCCCGACAGGGTTTGTGGTAATGCCCTACACTTAAGAGCATCACTTGCAGGATGCAACAGCAGTGCGTTTGAGAACGTCCTGACGTGATTTGCGGGATCATTCGTTCCATCATAAGCCTTAATTGTCGGCATCTTGAACTTCCTAGAAATACGAGCACTCATCACCTCCTCATTAAACGGGGGTGTGTGATCTTCAGGATCCCCAAGTGGCATCAGATCTTTGGGGCTACCCCTGGGGGTTTCTACCCTTGTTGTTTTTCCAGTTGGGGCATCAGCCCTTCTCTGCCTCCTTGAAGACCTCTCCAAATCAACAAAGGGAATCCCTCTTGAAGTCGGAGGAGGTCAATTCTGATTCTGTCTCGCTTTCTCTCTCGCCATGTCGTCCTTCAGCTTTAAGATCTCGGCCTCATGAGCATTGATTCTTTCAGAAGTTGTTAGACGGGGTCCATCATGGATAGTTTGCGTCCTCCTTCGAGGTTCTCTGCTGGTACGTTGCCTCCTCGGGGCTTCGTCACGATCATCGTCCTCAGATGACAAGTCATCAGTATAAGGACCAGAGTAATCATCATGTCCATGATCAGGGCCCAGGCCTCTAATGTAGGGAGGCTGATAAGGTTCATGTATCTGCAGAGCATGGCCGCTTGGTCCAGGGTCCCTTCGAATTGGTTGATAGTTAGGCAGCCCGTACATCGGGTTGGTATTCGTAGGGAGCATGGTGGTGGAGATTTGGACTCCTGAGAGTGGTGGACGGCTAGCCAGACGAGAGACCACCATCTGAAGTTGATTAGTCTCCTGACCAGGGTGGACAACCACTGGTAGAGTTCTCTCAGCATGGGGAGTCCTCCCTATTGGTTGTGAAACTTGGGTTTGAGTAATCGCCCCTGTTGATTGGGGTGCATACCCTTGTTCAGTATTGCTGGGCGGAGCGGAGGTGATTGGCGGAACAGAGGTGATAGGGATAGCCTCGGTTGAGACTGATGTTGTTCTTCGTGTTTGAACCATGGTTGATGTTGTATTCCCACAGACGGCACTAAATGTTGTGGAATAAAAACTAGGTTATCGAATTACGGCTAGGGTTTGTATGCATTTAATGCTAGGGTTCGTGAGCTTCGTGCTTTAATGGCTGCTCTCGTGTTCGTGGCTAAATCTGCCTTCACAAGATGCCTACGTACCTTTATGAATATCAAGAATCAAGCCAAAAATGTAGTTCTGAGAATGAGGGGTCAGGCCCTTATATAGGCTGAGAAGCCTTAAAATTAGAGTAGGGTTTGGAGACTTGGTGGGCAAGTCACCATCTTGAGGAAGGTTCTAGACTCCTGCTTTATTGGAGTGTAACACCCCAAGACCCGGGGCCGAAGCCTAGGAGGTTACCAAGTCCTTATTCCCTTTATTACATTCTTCTTACTTGATTAACAGTTATATTGTATTTAAAAGCTTGACTTGATAGTTATAGTGGCCCCATTAGCAATCACATTCATCACAGATTATAGGTTCAGAGTGAAATTAAAATATTACACAAATTGCCAAATATGTCCAGAATCAAAGTTATTACAAACCAGAGTAACATAGTTCCCAAAAGGGTTGGAAATAACAAAAGGACCACTAACTATGATGATAATAGTGGATGGATAATCTCGTTGCTACCCAGAGTTGGCACAGGTTGAACTTATAGAGAACCTAACCAATCTCAACTGACATCCTATCCAACTAATTGTGCTTACCTGAGATAGTGGTCATCCGAACAACTCATGGGAGTGCTGCGCGCTTGCCATGCGCTTTCGACGGGTCTGACGTGTTCTGGACATGCTGATCTGTTGTTGTTTGTGATATATAAAAGAAAAGCAAGAGTGAGCATAACAGCTAAGCAACATAATAATAGTTTGTAATACTGAAAAATAGTGTGCGGTGATTTTTGCATAAAAGAACATGCGTTAATCTGGTTTAAATCATTTTTCTTTAATTATTGAGATGGTTATCGAAATAACCAAATTTACTAGATGAAAAGCAATACTCTGCCAACACTATCGGTAACTGAGCACCTTGGCTTTCATTACAGTGTTGTAGTACAAATCCAATTGGAAGAATGGGACTATTTTGGAGTACACCCGATACAAGGTGATCAGCCATTGTATTGTATAAACTTTGATACTAGTAGAAGGGAAGCGATCCTTCTTTCGAATTCGTGGCCCTGACCTCATTCGGGTCTTACCCTGTCACATAAGGTGCCAGGTCCCTCCAGTCCCTTGAAGAATTCTAACCAGATCCCTAGCACGGAGCTAGTCGATAACTCTACTTCAACTTTGAATCCTTACTTCCGGAAGTATTTGAGGAAGTAAGACAGATATGTGGGTTGACCTTTGTCAAAAGATTTTCTTTGACATTGAACTCATTTTGAAAACATACAGGGGAATTAGTCGGAGTTTTGAAGTCATTCGAGTAATGAGCGAAGGGAGAAATCACTATTTTTACTCCAAAAACCTTGGTTCCCCAAGTTCTGAAGGTAAAGCGAAGCCTTTACCCACTAAGGATTTATTAATATAATCATTGGAACCTTGGTTATGCATAAGACGAACAAAGTTTCAATATAATCTAAAAGATGAAGTTACAAGGTACTTCAATAAAACATTTTCGTAAATATCTCTATTATGCAAAGTATAAACAGAATCTCTACATCGTTACAAGTCTCAAATCATTTTAAAATAATTCCAAAGGTCAAAAAATATTTAAAATAAATTTTAAACCTTTGAATGAATTTTTAAAAGAATTAATAAGATTTTTAAATAATATGGAATATTTAATAAATAATTAAACACTATTTACTAAGAAATAACTTCAATAAATTATTCTTAAAAGGATAATCGAATAACTGCTTACTTTAATAAATACTCAAAGAATATTTATTAAAGGAGATTTAAAATAGCACAAGCTCACATATCTCCAATTTATAACTAATTGGAATATTTATAAAATATAACTCAAAATAACCCTAGATAACAACTGATACCATTCCCGAATTATTTATTGACGGGATTACGGTAAAATAGCTCCGACCCCCGATTTAGGTATAGAATAGGAGTGTACTTGCTTTCAGAACCTTGACATGTATATATATATATATATATATATATACATACACACACACATACATACATACTATCTATATACCCGGTTCATACCTCGTAGGTAAGTAACCGTCACCACCATTTTAGCAAAGTAGTACAAGTATTTCATATCACACAACAATAGTTGCAAAATACTTTTAAAGCTAGAGTTTTTACAACTTGCCTGGTGATGTGAGCGGGGTCGAGTCTCGTACCTGAGAACACCGATTTATTAACACAAGTAAATACTTGGTTAGCTCCTTATTCGTTTTAGCTCATAAGGCACACACTAACGTAACTCTTATTGACACCACCATATACTGACACTTGGATCGTTATCTAGACATGTCATTATCCTTTATACTTGGTAAATGTTAGGTCCAAAATAGTTTGTAGAAGGGGGGGTTGAATACAAACTATACCGTTTTATCGAATTTGCTCTTTTCTTAATATATTAAATCAAGAACAAATTGATGCGGAATAAACGAATACCAATATTTCAAGTTGAATATAAAATTATATTAAACTTGATGGGGTGTGCCTTAATGCACGGGTACAAATTACAAGGTTTGATGACCAAACTAATTATTACAAATTCTATAGAAAATTCGACATGAATTTTTCTATATTTGTAAGTAAAAAGATCGAAATTAATTATTACAAATTCTATAGAAAATTCGACATGAACTTTTCTATATTTGTAATAAAAATATCGAGAGGTTCTAGGGAACTTAATCCGCTAGATAGTTCCACAATTACAAGTAAACAATTTCTAGTGGTTTAGATTTAACAATACAAGCTAGAAATAATTTACAAGAATTTATTTGATGTTCAAGGAACCATTTTCTCTTTTGGTCTCTCTTTCTTCTGTTTGTGTTCTGCTGAAGAAGATGTGAAAAATTTCAGACTGCTCAGCTGTGTCCTGCAGTTGTATTTATAGCCATTTAAGTCTTGCTGGCTTTCTGTAGGATATTTTACTGATCTGGTATGACTTAAACTGCTTCAAGACATAATAAATCAGCTGTCAGCATGACTTAAACTTGCTCCAAGACATAATTTTCCTTCGGTATGACTTAAATCTTGGTCGGTATGACTTAATAAATCTGTCGATATGACTTAATCCTGAGCAGCCTTTGGGTATGACATAAAGCACTTTGTCGGTATGACTTAATTTACTTTTCAGAAATATCTTCAAGTCGGTAAAACTTAATCTGCTCGGTATGACTTAACTGGTCTGTGTGGCTTCAGTATGACTTAATCTGTCCGACTTAGATCAGAATTACTTAAATCAGAATGACTTAAATCAGTATGACTTAAGGATAAGTCATACCGACCTCCAGTAAGTCATATTCGTTGAGCAGAATTTGTTTTAAGTCTTTAAACACTTATATTAATTCTGATTTAATTAATTAATTGATTAATTTAAAGAATAAATTAATTCTGATTGAATTAATTTATAAAATAAATTAGCCAACTAATTTAATTTAATTAAAAGACAATTAATATGAAGTCTTTTTATAATTATATTAATTCCAACTTAATTAATCTTTTAATTAATTTATTGAATAAATTAATTCGAATAGAATTAATTTATCAAATAAATAAATCAAATGACTTAATTAATTAAGAGAAAATTAATATACCTCCTTGACAGCATAATCCTTGTGATCTTCCAGGTCTTGATAAATCTAATCCTCCACAAAGATTATTCCTTAGCCAGTCTTGATTGCAAAACCATTGCGGTTAATTAATTTAGTACCTCTGTTGCTTACACAATGATTTCTTCCGATACCAGTCATGATAGCTTGAACCACTGAAAGTAATAAAGAATTACCACCGAATTTTTGTTGACGCTCGATGCACGGTCTGGTTCATGAGCGACTAACTCCAACGACTTTTCTTTATTTTTGACTCTATGATTTGGTTCATGTCTTCCTTTTCTTCACTTTTTTTTAAACCTTTATAATCTGTATTCTGCCACTGTTGGAACCTCTTGTCACTATAAATAGAACCCACTGTCTTGATTACTCCACTGATGCTTGATCAACTGAATGAACTACTTCAAGTGTAGTATACCTCAAAACGGTAGATTGACTTTGTCTTCTTTCTTTTGACAGATAATACAATCTGAGATTCCTTGTGACAGTATATGTACTATTTACTATTACATTCTTGTTTAAGTTGAGTTGAATCCTCGAAATACAAATAGGCTACATCATATGCCTTTCAATCTCCCCCTATTTGTTTGTTAGACAATAACAATCAAATACCTAGAGGATAACTCAACTACAAACAAGAAGAAGATAAAGCTTTAAAGAGCTATAGTAAATAATACATAAAAAAAAAATTCTGGTTTAGATATTACAATTCTAGAATCTCAGTAGATGAAATGATAGATGATTGTTCCTCTGACAATGAATTAAGTAACTCATCTTCATTTCTTGACATATCTGCCTGATAACCCTTTACATCTTACATTGAACATTATCAGCAGATACTAGGAATTCTACAGTGGTAAAGAATATGACTTGTCAACCACATACTGAAGAATTCTTCTTTGTCGTTTCATACTTCTCTCCTTCCTTATGTCTCCCCACCTAAGGTGATATGTCTCTTCCTTATAACGGTGAATACTCCTTATCTCCCCTGACAAGGTGAATACTCCCCCATTCTAAGGTATATCCCTTTTTCATATCTCTCCCCCTTAGATAGAAATTCTCCCCCTCACTAAGGTAAGCTTATAGTCTCCTCCTTAGTTGAGTATCTCTTACTAAGGCAATCTTTGAGTATATCTTCTTCAAAATATCTCTCCCCCTTAGTTGAGTAATCCTCCAAGAATTCAATTATAGCAAACATCCAAATGTAAATTAGATGATACTAAATTTTCAATTATAACTAACCTCTTACCTTTAGTACAACAGATTCTTCATACATCTAACATTGACTGCTGGAATAAAGTAAAGAAGCTTTTCTTGTGTTGAAGGATTTTTCATGAAGACTTCCAGAATAAAAGTATGTAGACTGATCAACTTTGTCCTTTAGATATTATAGAATGGCCTCACTATTGATCATCCTGATAACCAAATCTCCCGACACTTTCCTTATATCTCCCAACTCTTGTAAGTAAACTTTGTTTGGGGAATAACGAATGGGATTTGGTGTTTATCTTTCTTCTTCACTGTGAGTGTGTGATTCTGTTTCGTGTACCTCACAAGTGTTTAACTCATCTCTCCACTCATATCACTTAAAATGAGTGATCTCATCTCTCAACTTTCAAGTGTTTACACTCATGCTCACTAGTGTATCACTCTTATCTCTCATAGCTCCAACATCCATGTGTACCTGCAAGGAAAATTCACCATAGCCCCTTCTAGAGAGGTCACTGGTGGTGCAATGGGGTTTCGCAAATCCCCGATCCTCGTTAGACTCGTCAGACGAATCTGAGTCATAATCTACAAGTTGATAAAAAATTTCCCTTTTTATGGGTTTCAGATTTGAATTCTGAGAAGGTAAACAATGAAATCAAAACTTAGAATTAAAATCATGTTTCCATCTAATGTCTATGAAGACATCACCTTGTTAAACTCATTAGGTAAATCTGAATCATAGTTAACAAGTTGCCGATCCGCACCTATGTCGGATCCGATACCCGCAGGATCCAGAGATGTTCCCTCTGGGGAGTTAGATAATGATCTTGTTGAATTTTGCATTAAGATCAATACCTTCTCTCGAGGTCTTTGAAGACTCTTGGTTCTTTGAGGAACCTTCAACTTATAATCCTAACCGTAAAATGGTCGGAGTATTAGTTGTTTCCGTCAATTCATCCTTAGTGTGTGCAATCTCACATTGTGCATAGGAAGTATTTTAGTCTTGTGTATGAGGTAGTGACTTACCAACAGATGCCCTGGCTGACAGGTGAATTTCAATAAACTCATCATTTTAAGATAATGAATCCAAAGACTGTTTTAGTGCCATTTTTCAGCTCTGCTTCCTTTTGGGAGAATGCAGGCGAGCTTACAGATACCTCAAGTTATATACATCTATTCTCCTTGAGAGGTAGAGCTGTGGGTTTACTATCCCTCACATCCTTATTTGCTGCATCAAGTGCAGTTACTCCCTTAATGACCTCTAGTCAAATAAGTTACTTCCACTTCAGGGGTAAGTTAGGATGTGTTTAGATTTGGATTTATAGTCCGGGATAGAAGTTGTTGGGTTTACAACCTCATTACTTACAATGTGAGAAAACTTCGACTAGGAGCTGAACCTGCATCATATAGCAATATAGAAATATAGAGACATAATGCATTTACATCATACCATAACATTGTGTGAAAACATATGCATTATATCCAATGAGAGAAATGATGTACAATTGTGACTTCAAAAAGTTTTACAATATATGCAATCACAACTGTAGAAAAATTGAGTTTTCTTTTAAAAACTGTTAATGTGCAAGAGTCTGTATTTATGCATAAAACAATGTATAATCATGTCATTTAAGGAAAACTAGATCGTTTTATTTTTAAAAGACACAAACTCTTGACTTCGCAGTAGTTTAGAAAGAAAGATTTTCTTTAAGTGCTTATTATGTATAGAGAACTTTAACACAAAGTTAGTGAAAAGACTCATACAAGCACTTGATGTAGTTTAGGTAACAAAGATTACCAAGTACATAAGTACAGATAACCAATGTCTCTCCTTTGGCGCTTCATTACTTAGTGTTGTGAGGGAAAATTGGTACAACACTTCAATGAAAGAATTACAATAATAAACCAAGAAAAAACCAATAATAAAGGTTGAATAATTCGAATTACAAGCCAAAAACCCCAATTTCATAAACCCTAACCCGAGAGGTGGAAGAGTGATTTTATGGACTGAATTTGCAAGTACTCCAAGCTATATTGATCGAATATAACCTACTCAATCGAATTCCAGCAGCTAGGAGCAAGCGTTAGAGGTGTAAAAGTGTGTCTAACCCCTGCAAATGGCCTACATACCCTTATATTTATATGGGATCAAGTCCAATGTAGTTCTTGATGATTATCCTCCACCTTCTTCTGCCATATCCCTCGTAACAGACATGTCGCGTTCGTTTATCCCACCTTCCATAATTATCCAGCCGTTATTCTCTGATTAATCCATTTATTTCCATTATTTATCCTCCTGTACGCATATCTATATACATATACATATATATATATATATATATATATATATATATATATATATATATATATATATATATATATATATATATATATCCTATATATATACGATGTTAATCCATGATATGGACTGCTATCAGATCGTTCCTATTATTTAGGAGTTATCCAGAAGGTTGTTATAACGCATATCACCCAATCTCCTATAATATAGGCGATTCTGAGCCCGTCGGTATATTTTCTGGAAACCTTCGGGGTTCATGGACGTACCCCTGACCTGACAGCCCGCTACCCAGTTGAACCCCCTTATGGCCTTCACACAGCTTTACCCTTATCTGGGGTTCACATGCTCGCACCCCTATATGAACATACTTCACATTTAACACCAGATCCTCATTCCTCAACCCATCCTCGAGGCATACTAAGCCATCACATTCAACCTTAGACCCAGCTTATCCTTCCATATACAACTAACCCGAGTCTGTCCTCTCAATGGGCCTTAAATCAAGCCCAGGGCGGATTTTGGGCACAACAACTACCCCCCGGTTTCTTGTAGCCATTTGAATGCAAAAGGAACCCAATATTACTCGTACCTCCAATCACACCTTCATCCCATGCGAACCCCTAAGCCTACATGGGCGTACCCGTTGTAGGAAACAAGGGGTTCAACCATGAAACTCCTGTGCTAACAATTGTACCCTTAAATAAAAATTCTGGGGTTCACATATCTTCACCCTGGGCTACCCCCCTCGAACTCCTTAGACCACCAGCTTCCGTGCACATATCCATTTTTTTTAAAATCAAAAAATCATATTTAGATAAACACTCTTCTTAAACGATAAACCCCAGAATAACAAAAGTCCCATGCAAAATCCAATCTACTAAAACTTCAAATCTCGTAAGAACTCTAATATTTTTAGAATTTAATTTTCACGTAACCACTTCATTTCCTCCACAAAATCCCATGTATTTAGTATTCCATCCGTCCAAATTCAAAGCCCTTATATTTCCAAAAACCTGTTCGTAATTATTTTTACCTGCTAATCTAGCACGCGGGCCTGTGCACATCGAGACACGTGGCCTGCCTGTCCATATCCCTAGGCACCTATATATCTACACCCTCATACACTTTCTCCTCTTTCACTTTCTTCTCAAAGGACTGATATCAAACCTTTTCTCCTCCATTCCAAGCGGTTCGTCTTCCTAGACTCAATTCCGGCGAAAGCTCTTGCCCTCCGGTCGTCTTCTTCAATTCAAAGGTACTTCTTCTTTCTCTTCTCATATTGATCTCCATATTTTCATATGCTTCTTTGTTCATATGCACATAAATCCATATTGGCACTTCATATCTGTGACCCATTTTTCATTCCGATTCTGTCATCACTAGTAGATACATGTTAAATCGATTAGTTCCTCCTGCCTTGTATGATGTTTTCCAACCTTTGACCGTTCGTATTCTTACATATGTATGCATATACCTTCCAACTGCATACCGATTTAAACCTTTCTTTTGTACACCCTTCACACTTTGTCTTTAATTGATCTTCTTGTAGCATTGTTGCACTTAATGTTAATCAACCTTTGCATGTATCCTATGTAATTTAAGCCCTTGTTCCGGGCCTATTAGATTTAACCATGGCCCTTTTGCCGTGGGGGTTCTTAACTTACAACCCCCCTCTTAAGGCTAAGTCTGGTTTCTACAGATTATGTTGGATATAATGCCCCACATGTCTCTTTTCCTTTACCTCTTATTTAACTTGGGGGTTCCTCCACGCGAACCCCAGCATCATTAACCTTCCCCCCTTTATACTAAAAGCCAGGAACAAAATGTGACCTTTACTGAATTAGGGATCCTTGTGCTTGAACCCCCATGGTTGATCATATCTTCATGCTCTTTTATCTTGAAAACTTATTTATGGATCTGTTATGTATGAATCCTAAAATTTTGGCACCCTTGGCCTCTACCCTCCAAAAAGACCTTGAAGTGTCATGCCCCTTGAGTAAATTGGGGGTTCCTATGTGTGAGCCCTTATAGTGGTCATTATTCCACCCTCCTTTTCCCTTGCTATAGCCTTTATAAGTGTTATTTTGTTACATTACGAGATAGGAGCTCACTCTGCTTTTACCTGTGCAGATGTCGAGTCAATCCGCATCTCAAGAGTCCCGACAATCCATTGCCAAAGAGGTTTCTATGACAATGGCATCCGAAACTAATTCATTCTCCTCCCCAAGTCCCATATCTAGATTTCCTCCGATATCTTCAACCATTAGTGGACGTACCCGTTCCAAGGTCAAGATTCTTGACCCCACGACTGGTCAGATATCAATCAAATCTTTCTCTTTGGATCCCTCCTCCATAACACCTACAACAATTAGCTCAAGCTCTTTAGAAGCTGGGGATGAGATTGACTAATTAGACCACTTGCTCCATACAATTGAACCCTTCAAAGACCAGGATACTGCCAGCGAACCCTCGATCGAGACTACCCCAATCATAGCTTCCAACGTTTCGGTATCTCAGTACTCTTGTGCTAATACCCGCTCCTCTATGACATCTCAAAAATTATCAAACCTACTAGGGGTCTGTAACCCGGGGTGCACATTGGTTATACCCCAACCAGATGAAAGATGCCATGACTTTTCAAACTACGAACCTGACCAAAAGATTCCGTGTGCCGTCCTATCTGCTCAATTCTTCAGATTAGGATTGTCTCTGCCCTTCCACCCCTTTGTCCAGGAGCTACTTGATTTCTATCAACTCGCACCTCTCCAGCTAACCCCCAATTCCTACCGCATGGTGGTTTGTATGTATATCCTTTATGACTCCTTATTTCATCTCAAGCTCACAGCCCGAGAATTAGGTTTTTTCTACCAACTTAAAGAAACAGGTAAGACCACTGGCTTCTTTTACTTAACAACCTGGAATATCCATCAGGGAAAATGTATAAAGGGTAATAAGCAAGGGATGTCAGGTTGGCACAAGCAATTTCTGTATTGCTATGATTGTCCAAACTACAAAATAGACTTTAACCCTGATCCAAATATGCCTCCCCAAACTGATTTAGAAGGTGATGAGCTGAAGAGAGCTCGTAAAGCCTTAAGAAAGTGTGCGGAGCTAGGAGACGGTACTAGCCTGCTTACCAAGAGAAAGTTACTCCGCTTAGGTTTTAGCAAAAAACTCAGCTCCAAGCCTCTAGGGGACGCCAGTACCCCTGTTGAGGAGAATCCTGTTGACGTACCCTCCAAAGAGATAGGTTCATGCTTACATCCTTGCTTGTAGGCGTACCCCTCCCCCTTTATTTGCTTTTCCCTTAGTGATTTATGCTTCACACACACATTTTTTTTATTCATGCGATTTACTTGATATTTTACCGAAAAATATCTTTATTGTTGTTATGGCTTTGCTAATGATTCATGTGATAATGCAGATATGTATTTCTCAGTGCCTTCCTTCATCACCAAGCGTTCAGCACACAAGAATGTTTCCAGATCGCCTGTACCCCCATCTCCTATCGAGAGAACCCCTGTCCCCTCTTCAAAAATCAACCCAGCTTCCACAGAGAAGAATGTTTCTTCGAGGAAGAGGCCTACACAACATACTCCTAAAGTGTCCGGGGCGTCTGGCTCTCGGGGAGGTAACCGTTCCAAGCATGAGGTCGAACTAAGTCCCTCTGGCACCATCTCTCCAGCTCCCCTCACTGCTTTTGTTGATGCAATCAAAGATTCAATCCATGCACGGTCTATCTCAGAGTGGGACAACCTATGTTTCGAGGAAGCCGCAAATAGGGTATCCCTGGTGAGTGCTGAAAGCCTCTTCCTATCCCTGAAATATAACAACCAGATTCTTGAGGCTTCCAAGGCTGTTGAAGAGCTTGACAGGGTACGTTTGGAGTTGAAGACCTCCCAGAATGATAGGAAGAAGCTGTTGGCCTCCAACAAGAAGCTTTATGAGAGTGAGGGTACGCTGATCCAGGAGAGAGACAAGCTGCTGAAGGAGAAGGATACCATGGATGCTATCATCCTTAAAATGGATAAGGAGAGAGAGGATGCTACCAAAGCCAATAAGAAAGAGAAGGAGAAACTTGAGCTCAAAGTGAGAGCACTCCAGGGTTCAATCGCCAAGTACAAAGTCATCATTGCCCAGCAGGAGAACAAGGAATTCGACAATGGCTATAAAGCTGGGATTAGACAATACATGTCTTCCACATATGAGGTTTTCCCGAACTTGGATTGGAACCTCTTAGGTCAAGATGCTGTGGATGCCATCGAACTGATTAAAGCAGAGAAAGCCTCCGAAGTTCCAGAAGTTGTCATGACTGAAACTCCCCAGCACCAGGATGATGAGGTGCCTGTAGATGTTGCGGCACAGGACGTGATGGAGGCCACAGAGATCCAGACAGCTGAAGCAAAGGATGGGGGTTCGACAGTGGAAGCTCAGGGGAAAGTCATCCCGTCTGAACTCGAAACTGCACAGACTTCCCCAGTCAATGTGACTCCTTCTGCTTCTCCAACCAAACCAAGCCAGTAATCCTTTATCATGCACTCTTTTTAAGTGAACTTTTTAAGAACTCTTTCGGCGTCGATCGCCGTGAACTCGTTATTTTGAGGGTGCGGGCTCCTCAGAAGGCCTCACAAGTTGTACCCATAACTTTTGAATTGGTTTCTTTTGAACTCTAAGTAGATGGTTTATGAACCTTGCATGCTTTTATTTTATATGTATCTGTTGTATGTCCACCTTGTGCGCGCACACATGCACATATTTGTTGATGTCTTGTTATGTCATGCCTTATAGAGAATCCGTGATATGTTCCTCGTAGAAAATCCATGCCATGTTCCTAGTTAAGATGAATGAACCCCGGTTAGCCTTTGAGGTACACCCTTCGTAGCCTGGGCAACGTGTAGAGTCATATGCCTTCTGTAGGCGTACGCCACCCAGTTGTTATTCCATAGACTTAGACATAAGCCTTTCCTGCCTTAAGGATTATTGCCAAGTGAGTTACCAGGAGTGAACCCAAGTGCATCCTCATTCTTAGGAGGGTTCCTACCGTAGAAGGGATAGGTTTTCCACCTGTACCCATATCCGTTCCAAATCCTTGCCTTGAAGTTTATACCTATATTCCATAGGGACCTTTACCTGGGGAGACAGGTGTTCCACTTGTCGTACCCCTAAACGTGACTAAATTCCTTTCCGGGTGATTTCCTTACGATGTTAACTTCCTAACGATGTTAGTTTCCTAATAATGTTATACTACTATCAATGTTAGCTTCCAAGAGTTGAACTTCACTTACCCAGTTTCCCTGGGGTCGTGGTGAAGCTGTTTGCCAATCCAATGTGATATCCTCACACCGCTAAAATCCTTAGCGTTCCAGTTTCTAAGAGTTAGACCTCACTCACCCAGTTTTCCTGGGGTCGTGGCGAAGCCGTTCTTCAAATTGTACATAGCTTCCACAGCTGTACATAAGTCCCATAACGGGGTTGGTTATCCACTAACATGATTACATGGAAATTAGGGGTTCAAACGGTTGAACCTCCCTATGAGAGAACCTCATGATCCTAGTTACCCTAGAACCTTCATGCCTTGGGGTTCCACCCTTTTTCATGTATAAGCCATACATATTCCAATCCATGCGCACGTAATCCATGTACGTTTCCATCCAAGTATCCGTATAGTCCATACATATTCCATATGACCCGTGTAATCCATTAACATATATTCCATATGATCCGTGTAATTAATTAACATATATTCCATATGATCCGTGTAATTAATTAACATATATTCCATATGTTTTCCATCCTTAAGCATATAATCCATATGTTCCCATTTCTCTTACATAAATTTTGCTTTCCAATTTGCCCATTTTTTAAGCCAGGTTATATTTCCATTAATTAGTGTACACCTACTACCCCCCGAGTTCTTTAGTATAATTAAGCTTATAATGAAGAACTAGGTTCGACAGTCGTATCCTCTATCAAACATAAATAAAGCAGGCTACACATAGCATGCATCCATCCACATACACCCATACATTTTCATGCATAACACAAAGATAAAGAAAAAGCAAGTTGATTCCAGTTTCATTAAATCAAATCATAATTGGTGTTCAGCAGGTAGGCGTACATTCACAACCCCCCGAGCAATTCATTAACAAGAAAAGGGAAATTCCTACCCGACTGATCCTAGCATTAAGGTAGCTGCAACTAGTAAGCCACTTTTATTTTCCTACGCCTGAAAGAGGTCTACAAGAAATGTTACCTGGATTCAACTACTGGTAATATTTCTTAAGATGTTCGGCGTTCCACGCCCTCGGGACTAGCTTCCCGTCCAAGTCCTCCAAATGATAAGTTCCTTCCCATAGGACCGATTTGATCACGTATGGGCCTTCCCAATTTGCCTCAAAGGCCCCATATCCTGGGGTCCTCATGTTAGGCATCATCTTTCTTAAAACCAGATCTCCAACCTTCAAGGGTCGTGCCCGAACCTTGCCATCAAAATACTTGCGAGTCCTTTGTTGATAGGCTGCAAGTTTCAGCTGGGAGGTTCCACGAACCTCTTCCACCAAATCCAAGTACAAACGATGATTAACTTCATTTTCCATGGGATCAAAGTTATCCCTCCTAAATGAACCAGCACCAATCTCCACAGGTACCATTGCTTCGCACCCATATGCCAAAGTAAATGGGGATTCACCAGTTGTAGTCCTGGGTGTTGTATTGTAGGACCATAACACCATGGGTAGCTCCTCCGGCCAACAGCCCTTCTTATCTTCCAACTTCGCCTTCAAAGTATGCTTAATGATCGTGTTAATGGCCTCCGTTTGGCCGTTGCTTTGTGGATGGCAAACTGCAGAGAAGCCCTTTACAATCCCGAGGTCTTCACATAAACCCCTCATTTCCTTACTATCGAATTGTTTGCCATTATCCGATATTAGCTTGTAAGGAACCCTGTACCGGCATACAATTGCTCGGAATACAAACTCCTTTAACTTGGCTGCGGTGATCATAGCCAAGGGTTCAGCCTCTGCCCATTTGGTGAAATAATCCACGGCTACCACTGCGTACTTTACTCCTCCTTTCCCCTTAGGGAGTTCTCCGATTAAATCAATCCCCCAGACTGCGAAAGGCAATGGACTTGAGAGTGGCTTTAAGGGTACAGCAGGGTTCCTATTCGAGTTAGCATACCTTTTGCACCGGTCGCATGCCTTTTGCGAATTTGTGGGCATCCTGCTGTAGCGTTGGCCAGAAGTACCCCTGTCAAAGTATTTTATGAGCCAACGAGGTTCCCCCAGAGTGGTTCCCACATATGCCTTCGTGTACCTCCCGCATTATATACTCACATTCACTGCCTGCTATACATCGTAGAAGCGGATTGTTGAAACCCCTCTTGTATAGATTTCCATCATATAAAACATAACGCGTAGCCTTATACTTCATCCTTCGGGCCACATCCTTGTCAGCTGATAGAACCCCCTTTGTTATGTACTCCAGGATGGGAGTAATCCAGGTATCTTTCATCTAAACCTCAACATCCATACAGTCAAACCTTGGGATGCTAGGTTGCTGCTGTATTTCCAAGGGTATCACCCCTAGCATGGTTGCTTCCCTAGTTGACCCCATTTTAGCTAGGGCGTCTGCACTTGAGTTTTCTGCCCTTGGAATCTGTACAAGGTTTATCTCCCCAAACTTTCTCATCAGCTCCTGAGCATATCTCATGTATAGGTCTGTACGTGGACCCCTAGCTTGAAAGTTTCTTTTGATATGTCCCACTACCAGCATGGAATCACTATAGACAGTCATGTTTACCACCTTTATCTCAAGAGCTAGCTTCAAACCCGCAATCAGGGCTTCGTATTCAGCATCGTTGTTTGTAGCCTTGAATGTAAAATGAATCGAACTTTGTAGCTTGTGGCCTTCGGGGCTTATCAGGACCATGCCTGCACCAGCTTCCATTCACAGCTCCATCTACATAAAGGGTCCACCAAGGTGCACAATTTTCCATTGTAGCCTCCTTTTCTTGGGGTTCCATCACCTTCTCCTTGACTTCAACCTCTGAGGATTGTGGGAACTCTAGTAAAAAATCAGCAAGTGCTTGACCTTTGATAGCTGTCCTTGGCTTGTATTCAACATCAAATTGACCCAATTCCATAGCCCATTTCATTAATTTTCCCGAGGCTTCAGGTTTGTGCAGGACTTGCCTTAGTGGGAATGAGGTTCGCACCTATATGGTGTGCGCCTGGAAATATGGCCTCAACTTTCTTAATGCCAGAATCAGGGCGTAAGCCAATTTCTCCATATTGGTGTATCGAGCTTCAGCATCGAGAAGCCTCTTGCTCACATAATATACAGGATACTGGGTTTGATTCTCTTCACGAACCAGAACTGAACTAATTGAATATTCAGAAACTGCCAAGTATAAAATCAGGATTTCACCTTCCACTGGCTTCGCTAGCAATGGGGGGCTTCCAAGTTGCTCTTTTAATTTAGTGAAGGCAACCTCACATTCGGGTGTCCACTCGAAGCCTTTCCTTCTCTTGATAGCTGCGAAGAATTCTTGACATCTATCAGAGGATTTAGAGATGAACCTGTTCAAGGCTGCCACTCGTCCCGTAAGGCTTTGAACTTCCTTTACACTCCGAGGGGACCTCATTTCAACCAGTGCCTTGATTTTGGCAGGATTGGCTTCGATTCCTCAGTGATTCACAATGAAGCCCAAGAACTTTCCAGATTCAACCCCGAATACATATTTTTGGGGGTTCAGCTTCATTCTGTACCTCCTTAGGATGCCAAACATTTCTTTGAGGTGGGCGACGTGGTCGTTTGCTTCCTTGGATTTGACCAGCATGTCGTCCACATACAATTCCATAGTCCTTCCAATCTGCTCCTTGAACATCTTGTTCACCAATCTTTGGTAAGTTGCCCCAGCATTCAACAATCCAAATGGCATCCCAATGTAACAATAGAGGCCTCTGTCCGTTATGAAGGAAGTGTGATCCTGATCGGGCTCATACATCGGGATTTGGTTGTAACCCGAGTATGCATCCATGAAGCTCAGCAAGGCATGGCCGACCGTAGCATCAAGTAGTTGGTCAATGCGCGGAATTTGATTCCTTGTGTTCTTCTGCTTTTGTACAACTCATTTGATCTGTCTCTATGCAGCAAAACATGTCAGAACTGATGTCTCTAGGGTACCAAATCTGCAGATTTGGGTCCAACTTAAGACATCTGAAAATCAAGTGTAATAACTACAAGAATAGATTCTCTAGGATCCACTTGGGGCCTTGCACATTTGCATATTGAGAACATAATATGTGTGTAAGTGATCAATTAGCAATTGCATAAGATAATGAGCTGATGATTCCTCTATAGCCTGATTAGGTCCTAATTAGTAGATCCTGAACTTATTGGGTCAAATATTTCTAGGGTACCATTGCCTCAGATCCGGGTCCATCTTAAGATTTTTGATTACCAACTTGTTAGGTCCAAACTAATAGGTCAAAAGCCAGCTATAGTGGTGTGTTGGCATGTAGTCTTGACAGGTCTAGAATCTTCTGAATAGAAACAAAAGATCCTTGACTTACTTTTATTGTCATCATTCTTTTGGCTTACTTGTGCTCCAAATAGAATTATTCTTTTGGCTTGCCTGAGCTCCTAAAAGGATTCTTCTATTGGCTTGCATGAAGTAATTCAAAAGAATTGCAACTTTACCAACATCAAAACAGCAAATATCTTGATACCAATTTTTAGTTAATAAACCAACATATAATATAATCAAGATATCATTGCACATATATATCATTTATGTTTGTGCCTAAAGATGTAGAGAGTTCTATAAATGTGACACCAATTGTTAAAAGATACCAATTGTTAAAGATTGATACCAAATATTAAATTATAGGTAGGGTGTCATACCATGTCTTCCATGCTTGCTTGAGTGATGATACCAGTTCATACTAACCTGTAGAGATCTTCAATTATCTCATCAACCAGGAGTGCACTTGTTCACATTCCTCTAGCATCTAGATTCAGTAGGTCTAGATGTCCATTATAACCATGAATGTGCAGCAGGTGCCTGATATCCTCAAGTCTTGTCACCGGTGCTTCTTGTCAAATATACTGTTTGATCAAATTGTAACCTAGCATCCAGTTTGGCCTTGTCCCTCACAACAATGCCTTGACATCCAGTTAAACTTCTGGTTATCCTTATACCAAATACAACCTTGTTGTTTGGTCTGGATACCAGCTTCCCTTCAATCTGCCTTTTGTAGTGATTGAGATCATCTTGCATTGCAATCACTCAATCTTAATCTTTCAGAGCTTTTGTAGCTTTCTTAGTTTCTTCTAAAAGTAAACTAAATAAATAATCATTAGTACTTGAAGCTCTGCTAGTCTTTTACTTCCACCATTAGAAACACTAAGAACTAGGACAAAGAATTAATTGAGTCAAAATTCTTTATCTTGGCAGACATGTTCTCATAGTGTCCTTTGAATTTCAATGTGGTGTTGAGTTGACTAGTTGATCCTTTAGTTTCTCCCCCTAAGCTGTTGCTGGGTTTACATAAAGATTTTCCATGTTGACATTGCTTGGATCTGAATCATCATTACCATTGACAGCTGGGAGCTAGAAGTTATTGAACATCACTAAGACTTTCAATCACCTTCTGTTGATTAATAACAATCACCCTGTAGGCTGTTGACTCCATTGAGTAACAAAGGAAATTATCCTCTTGAGCATTAGCTGATTGTTAGGATGCTCACTTTCGATTTAATATTGCAAAACAATTTCCTTCATACTTATGGGGTCTTCCTAAAATTCTTACGGATCAAGGTTTAAGATGTGATCAATCACCATCAGTATTGTCTTGTCTTCAGATTGTCTGAACAACAACTTGTTTGTTGAGAGAAGTCATCAGTCATCACCACTAAAGTATATTTTTCTTTGATGTAGAACTTCTGTGTGATTCGTTTTGACTTCCCTTTATGACATGCCTCATAATTTTATTTTACTTTAATTCCAGATGAGGCAGTCTCCTTTACTGATTCGATTTCCAGGAAAGAATCTCTTGATATGACATTCAGGTGAGAGAGCTCCTTATGTCATAGTTGAACTCCTGTCTGATGAAGCTTTAGATTTGACCTTGTTGACTTCACCTTTGATTGAGATTCCATGTCAGCTACAGATAAGTTCTCTTTCCTTAATCCTCGAACAGTAGGCTCTTCATCTTATAAAAGATGGTTTATTACTGACAACATTCCTTAGCTATTGAATAGCCTTGACCCAAGGTCATACCCTTGCTGTTGTCTCCAAGGGATAAACCACTTGGCCTGTCTTCACATTCACATTTGATAGCAGGGTTCTTTCTTCGATGATATGCTTTGAATAAATCAATAATAATGCATAATCGATTAACCTGTTAAGCCCTACATTCACAAATGGATAAAAAGTTCTTGGTACCCAAATTGTTTAATTGGGTCCAGATGGATTAGAGATTTCTCTTTTATTAGAGTTAACAACAGTTTTAACCTTAACATGCTCATTCTTATCTTTGGCTGACCATTTCTCCTTTTGAATGTCATTGATAAAATATTCGCTGAGCAAGGAGAATAATGGTTCCTTCCTAACATAAGGAGGACTAGCAGTCTGTACCTTATTGTAATTCTTAAACATGCTTTTTCTATGATCAATGCAAATACTAGGAAATGCATTTATGACATTTGAAATAAGCAGGAATGATAATAAGAATACATTGCATACATTCAGCATTAAAACAATGCAGATAAGAATTATGCAAATTAGGCATGTTATGCATTTTAGAAAATTCAGTACTATCTACTTTAACCTATGTACACTTGTGTAACAGGTAGCAAGTAGATTTATAGATATTCAATAATTTTCTAAACATGCATGGAATAGAAGAATTAACAATTAATCACTAATTTTATCCAATCCATTCCTATTGTTATATTATATTATATAATCTCTATTACCTAAGTCAGTTTTACAAATGACTTGATGTTCAACTGACACCCTACGTAATTATTCCATCTTTTAAACTTTTTAAACCTTAACAAACAATTGAGAATGAATAAGCAAATCTTGTTCTACTGGGGATCCTGAAACTAGCTTAAGCAGAGGTCATATATGCTTGACATATATCATTTAAGAATTGAGAGATATTGTCTAAGGAACACTTCTAACTCACTATTGCAATTAATTAAATTCAACAAATATTCATACATATAATAAGATCTTCTAACCAAAGATATAATAATTAAAATATAAGATCTTAACATGCTTTGAATTTCTGAGAATTACATATTACACTAGTTCGAAGAATTGATACCTGAGACATATGAGATGAATCATCTTTGGAGATTGCTATGAAGGCAAGATATTAATTATGCTCTTCTCATCATCATCTGATCCATCCCAACTCTTTCATTCAGCAAGATAAGTTCTGCACTGATGCTTCTGTTTCATCTCATTTAATGAATCCCTATTCATCCTTGTCTGTCAGAATTCTGTACCATGTTGCACACCTTGATAGTTACTTGTCACATATAGCTTTTCATAACTGCAACTATCAAGTCTTGTTTCTTTCCACCAACTCAGTCTTGTAGCCACCTCTTGAACTGTATCCTGAAGAGTTTCCGCTTCGGAATAGATAGGCCTAATTCCTAGATTAAACATTTGTACTTTTTCTAAATTAGTAACTCTTCATGTATGTTCTGAGGTTCCATCATTAATTCCTGACTGAGATGTCTGACTGTCTAGTTCATTTTCAAACCTCCTTGATTCCACTTTTCTAAAATCTCTGTTGATTCCTTGAAAGATATTTCTTGTTACAATCCACTAAGTGTAGTAAATGTTACATTGGAGCAATCCACTTAGTGTTTGTATATCACAGAATCAATAGAGTTAATTCAAATCTTCAAGAAAAATTCTATCCACTAAAACCTCTTCCATTCCTGCTTCTGAAAAACCAGTGAATTCTATGGATATAACTTTGAAGAGCTTCCACAAATTTTTCTTCAGTAGGTAGAAATTAATTTCATTGAAAAATGCATTTTCTTCAAAAGATTCAAATCATCTTTGACAATTCGTAGGAATCTTCAACTAACAACCTTCTTAGAACTATTGGCTTAGAATAAATTCAAAATATTTAAAATTCAAAAACTTCAAGGACTCGAAAATATTTTGAGAAATAAAAATATCTGAAAGTAAGTTCAAATTAATTAAAATTCGAAATTAGAGTCAAATTAACTAAGAATCAAAAAATCTCAAGAAATGAAATTTTTTATAGTTAAAGAATCCGAAAATAAATTCAAGTTAATTAAAATTCGAAATTATCAAGAATTAAAAATTTTAAAAATTAAACAATTTGAAAATAAACTCAAGTTGTTTAAAAATCAAAATTTCCAAGAATTAATCATTCAAGAATTAAAAAATTCGAATATAAGTTAAGATTACTTAACAATAAAAAATATCATAAAATGAAAATTTTTGAAGATTAAACAATTTGAGAATAAATTCAATTTAATTAACAATTGAAAATAAACTCATATTGTTTAAAAATCAAAAATATCATAAATTGAGAATTTTTAAAAGTTAAAGAATCCGAAAATAAATTTAGATTATTTAAAATTCAAAAATCTCAAAATTGAAAATTTTGAAAGTTAAAGAATCCAAAAATAAGTTCAAATTATTTAAAGTTCAAAAATCTCAAGTATTGAATTTTTTTGAAGGTTAAAAAATCGAAAATAGAGGAGTTGACTTTTTGGTCTAATACCGGATTTAATTTCTGTATGGGTCAACAAACTCGAAAACCAATTGGAGGACCACAAAAATAAGGATCTTGATTTGTGCGTCAATCAAAAGGCCCTGATACCAATTGTTAGGTCCAAAATAGTTTGTAGAAGGGGGGGTTGAATACAAACTATACCGTTTTATCGAATTTGCTCTTTTCTTAATATATTAAATCAAGAACAAATTGATGCGGAATAAACGAATACCAATATTTCAAGTTGAATATAAAATTATATTAAACTTGATGGGGTGTGCCTTAATGCACGGGTACAAATTACAAGGTTTGATGACCAAACTAATTATTACAAATTCTATAGAAAATTCGACATGAATTTTTCTATATTTGTAAGTAAAAAGATCGAAATTAATTATTACAAATTCTATAGAAAATTCGACATGAACTTTCTATATTTGTAATAAAAATATCTAGAGGTTCTAGGGAACTTAATCCGCTAGATAGTTCCACAATTACAAGTAAACAATTTCTAGTGGTTTAGATTTAACAATACAAGCTAGAAATAATTTACAAGAATTTATTTGATGTTCAAGGAACCATTTTCTCTCTTGGTCTCTCTTTCTTCTGTTTGTGTTCTGCTGAAGAAGATGTGAAAAATTTCAGACTACTCTGCTGTGTCCTGCAGTTGTATTTATAACCATTTAAGTCTTGCTAGCTTTCTGTAGGATATTTTACTGATCTGGTATGACTTAAACTGCTTCAAGACATAATAAATCAGCTGTCAGCATGACTTAAACTTGCTCCAAGACATAATTTTCCTTCAGTATGACTTAAATCTTGGTCGGTATGACTTAATAAATCTGTCGATATGACTTAATCCTAAGCAGCCTTTGGGTATGACATAAAGCACTTTGTCGGTATGACTTAATTTACTTTTCAGAAATATCTTCAAGTCGGTAAGACTTAATCTACTCGGTATGACTTAACTGGTCTGTGTGGCTTCGGTATGACTTAATCTGTCTGACTTAGATCAGAATGACTTAAATCCGAATGACTTAGATCAGAATGACTTAAATCAGAATGACTTAGATCAGAATGACTTAAATCAGTATGACTTGAGGATAAGTCATACCGACCTCCAGTAAGTCATATTCGTTGAGCATAATTTGTTTTAAGTCTTTAAACACTTATATTAATTCTGATTTAATTAATTAATTGATTAATTTAAAGAATAAATTAATTCTGATTGAATTAATTTATAAAATAAATTAGCCAACTAATTTAATTTAATTAAAAGACAATTAATATGAAGTCTTTTTATAATTATATTAATTCCAACTTAATTAATCTTTTAATTAATTTATTGAATAAATTAATTCGAATAGAATTAATTTATCAAATAAACAAATCAAATGACTTAATTAATTAAGAGAAAATTAATATACCTCCTTGACAGCATAATCCTTGTGATCTTCCATGTCTTGATAAATATAATCCTCCACAAAGATTATTCCTTAGCCGGTCTTGATTGCAAAACCATTGCGGTTAATTTATTTAGTACCTCTGTTGCTTGCACAATGATTTCTTCCGATACCAGTCATGATAGCTTGAACCACTGAAAGTAATAAAGAATTACCACCGAATTTTTGTTGACGCTCGATGCACGGTCTGGTTTATGAGCGACTAACTCCAACGACTTTTCTTTATTTTTGACTCTATGATTTGGTTCATGTCTTCCTTTTCTTCACTCTTTTTCAAACCTTTATAATCTGTATTCTGCCACTGTAGGAACCTCTTGTCACTATAAATAGAACCCACTGTCTTGATTACTCCACTGATGCTTGATCAACTGAATGAACTTCTTCAAGTGTAGTATACCTCAAAACGGTAGATTGACTTTGTCTTCTTTCTTTTGACAGATAATACAATCTGAGATTACTTGTGACAATATATGTACTATTTACTATTACATTCTTGTTTAAGTTGAGTTGAATCCTCGAAATACAAATAGGCTACATCATATGTCTTTCAGTAAATATTTGAGTCGTAAAGGTTTTAAGTCGGCCATTTACTCGAGAAGATTATACTTTATTATCCTTTGTCCGTTTAAGGGGTGTTTTACTTGCTTACCCTAGACTCGAACATTTTTATAAAATCGAAAAATTATCCTTTCGAGGTGATTCTTTCGCACACATTCTCTTTACGATATCTAGTATTTAATAACCTAGATTCGTTACTAAATTTAATAATTTAAGGGATTTAAATAAAGCCACAAACTTAGCATTTACGTTTTCGAACCACTTTTACCAAATCGATCATATCTCCTAAACCGTAAGTCCAAATGCTTCGATTCTTGCGCCAAAACGATCTATGACTCGAGATTTTAAAGGATAGGTCATATATTTGACAAGGTCAGAAGCTATTTATCTCGGGTATGCTCTCTTTTTAATGGTTAATGAAATTTCGGCATTACGACGGTTATAACTCGGATATTTCCAAAATTAAATCCTTCCAACAATCATGGTTTCCACTCCAAACCACACATACATGTTATTTAACTCTCAACCAAGACCAAGCAATGTCTTTTCATTCATAAAAACGTTTTTAACATTTATCAAAGCCCAATCATAGACTTAATGCTTTAAACATGCACAATATCACTAAATCTCCATAAAACTCACGATTCTGCAAAAGGGTTCAAGTGTTATACCTTTGTTGGAAGCTTGTTAGTGTTTATATACCCTCACAACACTAAATTATTGCTTACTTTATCCTTTGGAGGCTATAAATCAAATAACAAAATCAAACAAAAACATTAATTACTATTCATCATCACTTTCTTCAAGCTTTTTGGACAAGAAATCCTTAATGGATGATCATAAGATTTTGGTCATACCTTCTACTCTTCTCCCCCTTTGATTTATGCTATAGATTGTAGAAAATGGATGGTGGAAGCTCAAGATCTCTTCTTCCTTTCCTTCTTGGCCGAGAGCAAGAGAAAGAGAGATGGTGGTGTTTTTGTTTTTGTTTTTATGACTTAATACTTGTAAAAGTTGTATATATCTTGGATGCTTCTCTTTTTATGTGTTGTCTCTCATCTATTATTCCATTTGTTGCTCCTTGATTTGGCCAAGTGTTGGCACCACATCATGCATTCCCTTTTTTGTAAAAATGCTAAAAGACCATTCTAGTTGTAGTTGACTTTCATGTAAATGACTTTGGTTTCTCCTTTTTCCACCAATTGGATTCCCTTTTTGTCTTTTTTTAATAATATTAATACGTTACGACTTATATGTTGCATTTCATTGCTTCACTGTGGCACAATTCCATAATTCAATATTATATCCAACATTCCTCATTTATCCTCTCTTTAATTCTTGTACTTAGAAAATGTCCTCGCGCTTTCTCGAGCATTCTCAATCTCCTTTGCGGAGTTACTTGACTCTTACCAGATATCGATTTGGATGACATGAGAATAACTTTTTTTCTTAGGATACCATAGATTACTTTCTAGACGATAGATTATTCTTATATAATTTGTCAACCTATTATATCATTCATAGCATATAAACACTAGAACCCACATCCATTAAAATATTCGTTCATTAAAACCACTGATACATTGTAGTCATAACCTTTATTCATTCATATACCATTGACATAATAAAAGTTTTAATTCCTCCAAAAATCTGAGTTCTTACAGTCTCCCCCCCCCCAAAAGGATTCCGTCCCGGAATCAGGTGGAGAATAAGTCAGGATACTTCTCCTGCATTTCACTTTCCAATTCCTAGGTGGATTCTTCCATATTGTGATTTTGCCACAACACTCTGACTAACTTGACAACTTTGTTTCTGAGTACTTGTTCCTTACGATCTATAATCCTTACTGGTTGCTCCACATATGACAGGTCTGGCTGTAGATCTACCTGTTCATATTCAACTATGAGCTTCGCATCGGGGTTGTACTTCCTTAACATGGATACATGGAATACATTATGCACTTGTTGAAGGTTTGGAGGTAGGGCGCTCATAAGCGACTGGTCCGATACGCCTCAAAATCTCGAAGGGTCCGATAAATCTGGGACTCAATTTCCCCTTCTTTCCGAATCTCATCAATCCCTTCCATGGGGACACCTTAAGCAGTACAATATCCCCTACTTCATACTCTTTATCCTTTCGCGCCAAATCGGCGTACCGACGTTGTCTATCTTGGGTTGCCGCCATCCTTCCTCTGATTAAGGTTATGGCATCCCTTGTTTGCTGAACCAAATCAGGGCCTAATATCTTTCGCTCCCCCACTTCATCCCAACACAAGGGAGAGCGACACTTCCGTCCATAGAGGGCTTTATACGGTGGCATACCAATGCTCGAATGATAGCTGTTGTTATAAGAAAACTCAATCAGAGGCAAGTGTTCCTCCCAACTTCCTTTGAAATCAATAACACACACTCTCAGCATGTCTTCTAAGGTTTGGATCGTCCTTTCACTTTGCCCATATCGAATATTTTTTCGTATTTCAATATAAATACGAGAAAATGACCAAAATACCTCAAAACGAGGTACCCACTGCCCAAAATACAGTTTTTCGGAACAGATGGCCCTATCTACCCACGGGATACGCCACTTGAAACGGCGTATCCCAAACTACTGTTCATCTCCCTCAACTTCGTTCTCCCCCGTGTCTCTCGTTTTCTCCCGTGTCTCTCCGATCTCTCTCCCCCTCTTTCTCCTCTCTCCGGCCATCTGCACCATAACCGAGCACACCAAAACAATCTCCACTGATTCCTCTTCATTTTTCCCCAATCGATTTAGCAAAATCTGGCCCCGTAGGGGCGTAAACGACCTCGTCTGAAAATGGATCGGAAAATCTAGGGAGGTTTATGAGATGATTTGGGGTTTTCAATTCCGGCATATGAAATGATTAAAAATTGGTATGGTTGTGTAAATCGTCGAGAGACGATTCGTTTGGTGTATACGATGTTATGGTAAGATGCCTTGACCCGAGGATGCCTGTATTTTTATTTTTTCCGACGAAATTGCCCATAAATCGCCAGAACTGAAACTGTCGCGTAGAATCTGAGCAAAAGTGATGATGACGTCAGCTGACGTCATCACGCTTTTTCACAAATGCGTATCCTCTGATACGCCGTACATGATAGCGTATCTCAATCAATTCTCCAAGCCTCCCAGCAGCGTATCTTGAAGACACGGTGTTGTCACTGGCGTGTCTACGAGACACTCCGTTTCCACTAGCGTATATTCAGGACACTCCTTCACCAGTAGCGCATCCCGTGGGTATTTAGGGCCACCCGGGTTGGCGGTAGGCATTTTGGTAATGGGAAGTGAAAAAAAAGGCATTTTGGGCCATCACCCTATAAATACACTTTTTAGTTTACATGTTAAAATATTAAATATTTTTTATGCTAGATATAACGTTTTTTATCTATTTATTTTAAGATCTAACAGTTATTATTTATTTTATCGTACTGAGGACCAGACTACCAACTACCAAAGTTTTGTACAAAATCCCTCCTACACTTATTATTAAAACGGTATTTGGTTGTTAGTACAACTATCTTCAATAAATAAGAAGGTTATTTTGACGATCAAAACAAAATATAAGTAGATTTCCTAAATAGAACAGAATTTTCAATATAAAAAATCATCTATTTCATCTCTCTTTTGTTTCTTGGTAGTTTTAATTGGAGAAAATTATTAAATCATCACTACATTAAAGATTATTTTGTTAATTTCACGTAGGCTGTAAAATCATCCAAATCAAGTTTAAGAATTCAAGATAAAACACAAAATAAATTGAACGTGTAAAATCTTATATATATATATATATATATATATATATATATATATATATATGGGTCCTCTTCTACAGCCACAATTGGATATTTTTGAATATTGATCCAACCCATCTATAACCGTCCACTAAAGATATGGGCGGTTGGGATTTAAAAGTATACGCTATATTATATAGCGTAGTACGCTATATTATACAGCGTAAGCCTTTTTACCTTTTTATCCCTAAATCTGTCACGTGCTTTCACGTGTCGGTTTAAACTTAAGCTATATTATATAGCGTAGTACGCTATATTATATAGCGTACACGGTTTTTTTTATCGAAACCGGGTTTATTTCACACAGAATATCATATAGCGTATTGTGGTTCATATACATTATTTTACAAAACATTTAGCAAATCATCCACAGACCGCCGGACATCGCAAATCCTCCGGAATCGGAAGTAAATCATCATCAATTTCATCATTTCTGCATATAAAGTGAGTAACTTCGTGTCTATTTCTTGTATGTAGATGTCATCTAATTATTAAGATGTGTGTAGATTTGTGTATATGTATGTATGTATGTATGTATATATCACCAAAATCATCTAATTGTAGATTTGTGTACATGTATGCATGTATGTATATAATTTTCGAATAGGGTCGAATTAAGGTTCGAATTTGTGGATAATTTTCGAATTAGGGTTCGAATTTGTTGATAATTTTTCGAATTAGGGTTCAAATTTGTGTATAATTTCGAATTAGGGTTCGAATTTGTGGATAATTTTCGAATTAGGGATCGATTTTGTGTATAATTTTCGAATTAGGGTTCGAATTTGTGGATAATTTTCGACTAGGGTTCGAATTTGTGGATAATTTTCTAATTATTAGGATTAAAATTTATTGGATTAAAGTTTGAATTGTGGATTAAGTTTGAATTGTGGATGCATTAAAGTTTTTTATATGTATTTGATTTTAGATGGAAGATTTTTGCGGTCCGGTTGATCCTTCTCTCCTTACCGACCAAGAAAACCATATAAGTAGTAGAATATGGGTTGGTGATCATCGAGATAAACTTAAAATCCGTCAAAGTACCTTGTTTCTTAATCAATAGGAATTAGAGCCTTATCAAATTCATCTTTTACAACATTGGGGTTTCGGAATGTTTACCAACCCAAAAGCCATTATGCAAAATGATGTGGCTTTAATTACGTCATTAGTGGAGCGTTGGAGGTCGGAAACCAACACATTCCACTTTACTTTCGGGGAGATGACGGTGACACTTGAAGATGTGTACATGTTGACGGGGCTTCCGGTTGTTGGAGAGGCGGTAACTTTGAGTGACACAATTAACGTAAAAAATCTTTGGTCACAGGTTTGGCCGGATCCGACACTCTCATTTGAGGAAAGGGACAATGCTTTGGAGAGAGGTGGTGTGAAATTAAATTTTTTGAGGGAGAGATATCGCAAATGCCCGAACAAGGAGGATCGGGAGCTTCTAGAAATATATACACGGGGTTATTTGTTTTATTTGTATGGGGCGATAGTGTTCCCCACAAAATCAAACAATGTTGCTCATCCAAGATTAATTCCCTTGTTGATTGATACTTCTAGAATTTTTGGGTATGCTTGGGGTGCAGCAACACTTGCCTATCTATATAGGAATTTATTTGAGGCAAGTCATTAGGATTGCAAGTCTATTTCGGGATGCTTGACAATATTGATGCTTTGGGCACGTGAGAGGTTGCGCCCGGGACAACCTATGCTAGCATCTCAAACCGAGTATATATGGCCTAGGGCTTTGGCATGGGCGGTTGCTCCCGTTTGCCCAGGAAAATCTAAGTACTTTAATGTCCATCACAATATTGATGCATATCGCAGGATGTTCGATAACTTTGATGCACAATGGGTTAAGTGGAGGCCATATGCTCGCTTCTATCGGCCTTTTGATCTTCAATTTCAGTGGGCCCTTATAGCCGGTTTAGCTCATGTGCCCCTTGTGTTTTTTGAAGATGTTGAACATCAACTTCCGGAAAGGGTGGGAAGACAGTTTGGTTTTCCATTAAGCATTCCACCGCCGCCACCGGATGATATGTCAACGTTGAGGGCGAGATCTGAACATTCTTTTGTATATCAACATTATCTCAATTTTGCACGATATGTAGTTGTTTGGAATGAATTTGTGAATAATGGTATTGGTATTTTGGGACCACCTTTGAATGCCATATCTCTAGAGGAGTATATGGATTGGTACTATAATGTTACCAAATTAAAGATTTTGCCGCCTTCAAAACCAACCAAGGATCCGAAAATATTCCAACAACTGAAAGACAAGTTCGACAATCCCAAGGCAATGGACTTGGTACGTATTTTTTATAACATGGAGTATGTTATTTGAGATAATTTCGTTGAATATTCTTGTATTTATATTTATACTTTGTCCTTGCTTCATATGTATTGTAGATCATATGTACCGCGCGAGATCTGAGTAGGCTTTGCTCTTATGATATGCCTGGGATTTTTCACGAGGAAATATTGCCAAACTTCGTGAATAAATTTGATGAATTAATGCTCGAGACATATGGCCCGACTTATGAAAGGCCCGATTTCAAGAGTTGTTTGCCTAAAAGAAAGGCAAGAAAGGCAAAAAAGACCTAAGAAATTAGTCCCTTGAAGGAAAATTATTTTGAGGGGTATGAACGCTATGACCATCCTACTCAATTCGACGTTGATCCTAGTGCACACCTCGACGATGATCCTAATACTCAGGAAACTTTTATTGTTGGTCATAGTGCTCCAATTCTTAATCCTACTCAATTCGACGATGATCCTAGTGCACACTTCGAAGTGGAAGAGGCTCCAAGGGACATGGTTGGTCCTAGTGCTCAATTTGATAAAGGATCCCTTATAAAGCCGATCAAGATACATAAAGTGGATTGGTTGAATGCAAATTGGTGGGAATGTGGTAAGCCTATTAACCTTCCGCGTAATTGTAGTGCAAAAGCGATTATTTCTTTGAAACCGGAGAATGAAGTGGAGGATACTATAGTCGATTGTTATACTGTATTGCTTGAAAAAAGGGAAAGAACCCTCTTTGGTCATCAAGTTGGTGCCGTCAAATATTACTTCATGTCTCCATGGTTCTTCCAAGTAATGGGGGCTCATCATTGCAAACCTATGAAGAAGAATCCCGCAAAAAGGAAAGCTAGTGAATGGGCGGCCATTGATACGGACTTTAGAGCATATGGCATAAAGGAAGGGGGGAAATGGTAACCAATTTCGACTATATTATCATGCCGGTTGCAACGAGCGGTCATTGGATCCTATTCTTGTGGTCAATGACCAATTTTAGAGTATCTTTGTTTGATCCTCTAAGGGACGATACTAAGCTCATGAAATTAAAAGAGATGTACAAGACGGAGTTCTACATTGTGGTATATTTTATCTTCCTTTTTTTAATTTCTAGTAGTCCATGTTTGTTTGATACATTATTAAAACAATTCATGTTTGCTTGATAGGAAAAATTGGTCCCTCTCATGTTGAATCGGTTGGATCCTACAAAATTTGAACATGTCGTATTCCCTGATGTTGAAAACGTCTATGAACGACCTAGGCAAACCAATGGTATGGATTGCGGAGTTTTTGTTATGAAGTATATAGATTGTATATTGACTTGCAATACCCAAGCTTGGTGTGGTGTCAAATGGAATGAAGATGTGATTAACACATTCCGACGGCGTATTGGTTGGGAGCTCCATAAAGACGAAGCTCGGCATTTGTCTTTGTATTCCCACGATTGTAGACTAGCGGGATTGTAGGTTACTAGTTGTTTTTGGAAATTTTAAAGATTGTAAGTTACTAGTTTGTTTTTGATATTGTAAGTTACTAGTTTGTTTTATTTTGAATTGTAAGTTAGAGATTTTTATAGATTGTTGAATTGATTTTGAATTGTTGAAATTTTTATAGATTGTTTTTAGAGATTGTGTTTCAAATGTTGAAATTTTTATAGATTGTTTTTAGAGATTGTGTTTGAGATTGTTTTTAGAGATTGTGTTTGAGATTGTTTTTAGAGATTGTTTTTATACAGGGGGTGTTGCAAAAACAGGGGAAGCAGGGCAAAAAATTTCTGTACTTACGCTCTATAATATAGCGTAAGGGTTAAAAAACAGGGGAAACGCGTTAAAAATTTCTGTACTTACACTATATTATAGAGCGTAAGTACATAAATTTTTAGCGCGTTTCCCCTGTTTTCAACACTTACGCTCTATTATAGAGCGTAATTACAGAATTTTTTTTTCCCTCTGTTTTTTTCTTTTTTCCTATACCAAATTCAAGCACCAAATTTCTACTAAAATCAAAAGCACCAAATTCCAAATTGAAAATTGCTAACCAAATCAACAAAATCAATACCAAATTCACTCAAAAGTAAAATCAAAATCAACAAATTGAAAATTGCTAACCAAATCAACAAAATCAAAAGTAAAATCATGAATTACATTTCCTTGGTTTTTTTGAGTTGGAATTTTCGGGAATCGACTCTCCTAATTTTTTTGGACAATTTCGTGAATCATGTTTAGCATCAAGTTCTTTGCAACAATTACATTTCCTTGGTTTTTTTGAGTTGGACTCAATGCCACTCTTCACTCTTTCCCTCTTGCGACCTTTAGTGGTGGAAATTATAGGGTCTTCCAAATTTTCAAAATCTTCACCTTCACGTTCATCCTCACATGATGGAGTTTTTTTCGTAGAAGGCTTCTCTATAGGAAAATTTTCCACAACTTCCACCTCTTTTTCAATCAATCCCATGACATATTTAAATCTTGGAATCGAAAAACTTCCACGAGCCGCTAAATCTTGAAAGGCTTTGCACAAAGTTGTATATCGGGCGGGTTGTGATTGAAGAATATTGCCAATGATAGGACGTTTATACGATATAGACCCGGCAATTTTATTTGCTCCAATTGTCCATCTCAAGTTAATTAAATAGTTAGGGATCTCCGTCAATTGCATCATATTCAAGTATCGAATAACATGACGACAAATCATTCCCGAACTTTCAAATTTCCGACAAATAAAATTTATCATATCATTGGTCACGGTTATTTGATACACTTTTCTATTTTCCTCCGCCACCGTGGTCTTATATGTTTCGTACACCTTAAATAGCATCGTACTCATGGAATCTCTCTCATTCACAACATAGGCTCTACTTTGTTTAAGTTCGTGTTGAAAACGTCTAAACATTTCCTTTGTATAAAAAGATGCCGCATGATTCTCCAATGAGGAGGATGTTATTCTTGACCTTTCCTTTTCCTTTGTTTCATAGTCCGCTTCTTTCTCACGAAGATATTGTTTCTCCAATGCTTTTTGTGAATTCTCTATAAACTCTTTCAAACCGGTTCTAGCATTTACATACTCGTCAAAAAATGCATTCATTGACTCACTTCTCGAGGTAGTGGTTATCCCGGTAGTGAAATGAAGTTTAGTGTACACACGAACCCACTTATGTCGAACGGAATACATTTCTTGCAACCAACCATGATCAACCAAGTTATATTTTTCAACCAAATCATTCCACCTATCTTCAAATTGTTCAACCGTCATTGACTTGTACAAACATAAGTTGAAATCGTCTTTGAAATGTGGTTCATATGCGTACAAACCGGATAACTTCTCCCCGAATTTGGTACTTATATGCCAAGTACAATAAAGATGGTTCGTGTTTGGTAAAACTTCGGCAATTGCATTTCCAAGTGCAATGTCTTGATCGGTGATGATGGAGATTGGAGGGTTGTTTCCTATAGCTTCCAACCAATTCTTCAAAACCCATATATAAGAACTTTCTTTCTCATCCCTTATTAGTGCAAAACCAAACAATATGGATTGGTAGTGGTGGTTCACCCCCGTAATAGGTACAAATGACATACTATACCTATTTGTGCGGTATGTGGAGTCAAATACTACCACGTCTCCAAAAAATTTATATGCATTTAATGATCTTGGATCAACCCACAACATGGAACGCACCCGATTATCCTCATCAACATTTACTCGATAGAAAAAATCCCCAAAACTATTACATTTTAATTCTTGGAGTAATGTCAAACCTTCTTTGGCATCACTCGAATCAAATACATGATGTCTAATATCACGCAGAACATTCCTAATGTCTTGACTAGTAAATCCAATATTCTCTAAGCTTCCCGTAAGCTCACCCATTACATTCAAAGATTGTTGAGGACCAATACCCGACTTACTCAAAATTATAATCAATTCTCGCATGATGGGTGTTATGTTTCTTGGCCTTTGCATGAAATGTACCTTACTAGGTGAAACCATCTCATGATTGTGTACCAAATGAACCAATGTTACCTCCCACTTATTTGATTTCTCTCTATGAACAACATACATTCGCGCCTTACATTTTGTTCTACCAAGAGAATCTCTTTTTCTTTTGGGAACTTCATCTTCATCATCCAAAGATTTTGAGGCTAATCTCCCACCCTTTCGACATATATACAAACGCGAACAAATCTTGTTATTTTTTGAACATTTATGTGTAGTTCTAATTATTACTTCAAAACCAATACGCCTACCATAATCTCTATAAAACCTCTCCGCTTCATCTAAACTATCGAATAATTGACCAACACATGGGCAAACATCATTCAAATCATCCAAAGAAACACCATTCTCAACATCTTCAACATCATCACCATCATCATCATCACCATCTTCATTATTAACATCTTCATTATTATCATCATCAAGATCTATTATTTTAGGTGTGTGTGGACGTTCGTTAACATCTTCATTTTCTACCTCAATCTCAATCTTACTAGGTGTCTTATTAGGAGATTTTAATTTTGAAAAAATGAAAGAAGCCATGGGTTAAATAGAGAGCTAACCGTGAATTCCAAACTCAATCTTCAAAAATCTTAATTTGGGATTTGTACTCCAAGCTCAATCTTCAAAATCATCAAATTTGGGTAAGATTTGACAAATAAACTAAGATTGGTAAAGTAGAAATAGGTATAGATTGGTGTAGATTAAGTTTGTAATGGTGTAAAATATATCTCCAAATGATTTAAGATTGGGTATAAACTCAAGAACACTCTTGAAATGATATTTCAAAAAATGAAGGGCCTTTTGAGCTGAAATTGGTGTAGTTCTCGGCTAAGATATATAATAGAGCGGAACAGATTAAGGGTAAAATGGGAATATTCGTTACGCTATATAATATAGCGTACTACGCTATATTATAGAGCGTATACGCTATATAATATAGCGTAACTCCTGTTCATCCTGACCGTTGACTGGACGTTTTAATGGTATAAGATGGGTTGGTTGGATATATTAAAATATCCAACTGTGGCTGTTGACCAGTTTCATATATATATATATATATATATATATATATATATATATATATATATATATATATATATATATATATATATATATATATATATATCAATTTCATAACAACAATTTGATATGTAATAACAAATAAATAATAATAATAAAATAATATAATAGATATTAGAACAAGAACCGTGCGTTGCACGGGTTTTAAGCTAGTTTAATGTAGAAAACATAATTATATATGATTTAAATCATTGACATATACCTTTTCGTATTTTAATATAAAACACGTTTTAGTTTATAACATATTAAAATATTAAATACTTTTTTTTATATTAGATCCATAGTTTTCATATATTTATTTTAAGATCCAGCAGTTCTTATTTATTTTGTAAAAAATTCATATTTACTGTTTGAACTCTATCTTGAGATCTAAAAATCTGATTTGATGATTTTACAATCTACGCGAAATTTATAAATTTATCTTTAATTTAGAAATAATTTAATAATTATTATTCATATGGAAACACGTTGGTATTAAAAAATCAAATTGCAAATTGTTTAATTTAAAAATCTAAAAAGATCTCAACAATAAATACGTTGGTAATGAGTTTGAGTCAATCACGCATTAGGTGGCGGTCCCACGTAATTACCAAATATCATCATCATGATCACCATATAAACGGTGGCTAATATTCAACTGAATGAAGTGGCAACTACAAAATATATTACTAAAACACTACTACTACGTAATCATCATATCTATATTCTACTAGATATTTGTATGCACATCGAGAGACAGATCGAGGATGGAGGGGTGGGGATCGACATTTAGATGGATAGAAGTGAGCATGAGTCTCCCGACTTCACTTTTCCGGTGGCCGAGGCTTTTGTTATCGGGATTCGTGCCGAGTCGTTGGAGTGCGGAGGAACTTCACCGCTACATGCCGGCACTCGATTTCTCTCTAGTGGACACTTTGTTATGGACAGTGATAAGCGCCTTGGAGTCAGTTGCCATCGTCTCCATGATCTGCTTCTTCTACCTTTTCTGCGGCTGTACTCTCTAAATCCTAGGGAACCAAGGATTGTTTCTATATGTTGTTACTACGACGTTGCTGTCGGAAAATGTTGTCGGAGCGCGTGACAACCCCACGTTATAATTTGGCACGTTGGATAATGTCGTTTTGGCCAGGCTATTGCCATTTTGTCTTTCCTGGCGTCGGTCATTTTTTTATTGCTGAAATTACGTCGGTCATTTTGGAGGGTAGTTTAGTCATCACCTTGTAAATTAGTACTTCTATGCTACCACAATATGTAATGCTGCATGTTTTGTCTCTTTTTTTTTTTTTCCAAGGAAAATATTAAATGATCAACTCAACATGCCCTGCTCTATGTGTGGAATTATGAAAGATTTTTGTATTTGAAATAATAAGAAATTGCTCAATAATATTGGGGGTGTTTGGCTAACCATATAAGTGAACTTATATGGCCAAAGTCCGTTTCAACTTATTTTGTAGTGTTTGGCAAAATAAGTGAACGAGCTTATTAACAACTTATATGGGATAAGTTGAATGTTAAGAAATCCTAACATTCAACTTTCAACTTATTCTTATTTCTCGATACACGCAATATTCTTATTCTTTAAATCTTCAAAATCATATATATTTTGAGCCGTTCATTAAAAAATTGATATGTATATATCAAATTTCTCTACTCATCGAGATCTATCCATTGATATCCACTTATATATATTAAAAAACAAATATTTTGAAAATATTTAAAAAAGTTAACTTATAAGTTCTGATTTACCAAACACTCTACTCACTTATAATTTCTGATTTACCAAACACTCTATTTACTTATAAGTTCTGATTTACTTATCACTTATATGATACTTATCACTTTAAGCTATAAGTTACTTATTTTAAGGTAAGCCAAACGGGCACATTGTACAGTCTGAGTCAAGTTCCATTAATATTCTGATTTTATAATGAGCCATTTTTTGGAAATTGGACACTTGAATTAAAAGCCTACCACATTTTGTTGTCATTATCCTGCTTTTCACACCCCTCCTGAGTTGAGAGCAAAACAAACATATATTCAATCCCCCTATGCAATTGTAAGGATCACAACAAGTATGTTAAGGGAGAGAGATGCAAGTATGTTAAGGGAGAGAGATGCTAAGCTACAATAAAGGGGGAATGTCATGTAAACTGCGATTTGAGGTGGAATAATTTGGTTTGCACCATTAGCTCCACCATATTTCATAAAACAAATTGTGGCACTCTTGAGGCACTAAATTCATCAAAACCCTTTATTAGAGAGATGTAATTGTTTTTTTTTTTTTTGTTGAATCTGGTAATTTACTTGCAGGAATTACAGATGGATATACATACCACTCACTGAGGCACTGATTTCACCACATTTATCTCCCCGCTCTTTTCCAGCATGCAATGCAGCAATTTACTTGGTATGCAATGTTAGTTTTAGTCGTTTCATTTTGTAGTTTTAGTATATCCAACTACTTTGTCACAGGATGTCTGACTGTTATGCCCAAAATTCGGTTCGGGTATTCTAAAATGGATCCGGGTCAGATACGGGTTTAATTTGGGGAACTTTGGAGTAATCCTGCACTTTGCACCCAAAAGCTCCGGATCACCTGTCCTGCTATCTGGTGGGTGCTTCTCATTCGGGGGACAGGGATGCGTTCTGCACTTGGGGTAAACCACGGCTATACCTGCGTCCTTGAAATCAAGAAATAGCTGGTAGCAGATAGGACTAGTCCTCGACGGGGGAAGTTTCCTTATCTGTGAAGTCTTGAGATCTTGGATGAGCCTCGGGCCTTTTGTGGTTAGGCGTCATAGTAGAACATTCCGGAAGCTAGACCGACAATCCAAGCCCAATTGGGTTTCTTGCTCTCCAAGAACTACGTGGGCTTGATCCTCTATAAATATAGAGGTACGTAGGCAAATTGAGGGGGATGGAAGCGAAGAGCTACGAGCCACCACCAATAACCCTCTCAATCTCAGCCCCCAATTCATCACAACCACCATCATAGATCTTGATTCCGGCGACAGACCTCAAACTTTGTTGTTACCAAATTCCTCCGTCAACAAATTGGCGCTAGAAGGAGGGCTGCTGATTAAGATCATAATCCAAGGAGGATGGATTTCTCACCACGATGAAGGTTCTTAAGAAACGACAAGCAAGATCTAAGGAATAGCCCTCGATAGGGTTGCAGATCTGCAGCAACGGAGAAGATCCAAGTATGGCGATTTCTGGCAGGGGGGTCGAACAAGATCTGAAGGTAAACTGATTTTTAGGCTGCCGCTGCAAAAAGATGGTTCCGGTTATCTCGAAGGCGGTGATTTCCGATCAGCAGCTTTGAACTAAGTTTTTCAAGGGGAGATTCCGAATATGATTCAAGGAAGGATGTTCCAAGAAAGAGACGCAATTATCGAGATCTCGTCCTCATCACGGAGGGCGCGCCCTCACTATCAGGATGCATCCTCAAGAAATCTGAGGGTGCGCCCTAAGGGTGGTATCCAAGGTTCAGATGATTTCCAACAAGTTATGGGAGAATTCAATGACTAAACACGCCCTCATCTCCAGGATGCCTCCTCCAGGTTACGATTCTCATCATGGTTTGAAGATATGGTCTCAAGTATGGCTTAATTGATGATGGGTCATCGATCTTGGATTTAAAATATATGAAAATTCGTATGTATTGTGTTGCACGCGCTACCTACACTATTTGGGTCATATCTTGAGTTCTAGAAGTCTGATTTGGACGATTTTACAGCCCACGCGAAGCTTATTAAATTCTCGTTAACCCAAAGGTGTTACCATCAGAAGAATTTGGCTGGAATCAGTCCGAAACTGGAGAAGAAGGACAACTACGAATTTTTAATAAAGAATTCTACTTGGTTTAGGAAACCTATTGGTAATTGGTTTAGGATGAAATCCACATCCTATTCTGAGAAGGAGGTTATGGTGAAAGTTAGAACATGAGAAGATTGGGATGCAAATACATGAATATGGAATCTTACGTATATGAGACAATTATCAGGAGTTGCATCTTTATCTCATGGGGCGTCTACCAGTATTCTACTTTCAAGTGGAGAAACACATGAAGCTGCATATTCATCTCTCATCATCTCTGAAGGCGCGCCCACAGGTCTTTAAAGGAGGGCTACCATATAAGAGAAAAGTTTCAAATATGTTTGAGAGGCGCGCCACCCTCTGACAGGGCACGCTCACAGGAAGGAGGTCACGTCAATAGAAGCCTCAAAGATTTTCTAAAAAGGTGTAGCATCTCTTATTAAGGGCGCACTGCCAGGACGCGCCACAGGGCGCACTCATGGAAGATGATATAGAAGAAAAAGTTGCAAAAGGTGAGTTTTTCTAATTCAAGCAGAGCATGCCTCAAAAAGATTATTAAGTAGCGCGCCTTCCCCTGACTGGGCGCGCCTCCAGGTAATATCCAACCTCTACATTATTTTGCTCTATATATTTATTGCATGTATAAAGTTACAGGGGTTTACCTGGCGAGAAGGCCTACAGGGGTTTGCCTGGTGAGAAGGCCTACACGGGTTTGCCTGGCCAGAAGAAAGGGGAACACTTGGAATCGAGGCCCCGTGATCCACAGCGCGTGCCCCCTGATTACAGGTCGAGGCCCCTTGGACGTAAGTGAACCCTTCTTTGAGATTTTGTTGGAAGAGAATGAAGCCGAAGATGTAGGAATGACGTTGTCAAGCCTAATCACCAAAGTGAGGAATAGCCCTTGACATATTGCTGAGGGCGCGCCCTCATGAAAGGCCCTACATTTGTTCTCTTGGTTTCTTGTAGTGCAACTGGTGGAAGAGAGGGTGAGAATCCTCAACCTCAGGGAAATGCTCTACATCAAGACTTAGCTTCAAGAAAATGCTCCAACATAGGACGCGCCCTCAAGGAATTCTCCCTCAGAGGATCTTTCTGGTTAGGCCGCGCCCTCAAAGAAAGATGCAAATTCTCAAGCGGACTCCAGTATATACGAGGATAATTTACTACTTGGACTCCAGAAGGAAAGAAGGTGTTGAGTTGCGGCCCCACGAACCATAGTGTGTGGCCCCTGATCATCAGGTTGAGGCCCCAAGGTCGTGAGCAAGCCCCTCTATGAAGAAAAAATACTTTGCTACAGAGGACGCGCCCTCGTATCTACAATGACCTGGAAGATAGGTATCAGGGCGCGCCCTAACTTAACAACCTCATGTTGTGGCTTCGTCTGCAAGTATGATCGCAACGATCCATGGCATATATTTTGTTTGAAGAAAATTGTATTGATGTGCGGCCCCATGAATCTTAGGATGTGCCCCCTGATAGGCAGGTTGAGGCCCCAAGGTCATGAGTGAGCCCCTCTACCCAAGAATGACATTCATCCGGACTAGAAGAGATTTTGTCATTGCCCTCATCCATATAGGGCGCGCCCTAAGCAACAGGGCGCGTCCTCAGCAACTCCAACGGCTCTCTCTTAAAATTCCCCTCTTGGGATGCCTCTTTAAGAGACGCTTCTTTAAGGAATGATATTCTGATGCTGGGGGGTAGTATTGATGCACCTCCCTAGCCCTACGTATACAAGTATTTCATGATAATTTGTGTGAACAGCGGAATACCCCCACGGGGATGCCTCTTCGTGAGATGCCTTTCATAGGATGCCTCCTTGTGAGACGCCTCTTCGTGAGATGCCCTTTGTTGGATGCCTCCTAGTGAGATGCCTCTTCGAGAGATGTTATTCATAGGATGCCTCATTTTGAGATGCCACTTCATGGGATGAGATTTGAAGTAGGCCGTGACCGGAGCATGCACTCTTTCTACCAGAAATTGATTGAAGTAGAACAATGCCGGAATAGTAGACTACAAGGTAAATTAATTACCTCCTAGTCTAGGGGGGTAGTCCATGTACACTTTCCCTAGCCTTAGTTGAGTGAAATTTTCAACTTTTTCGAGATTACAAGATTATGCTTTTAGGGCGCGCCCCGAAGGGTGAGTTTGAATAGTTCTCGTCAATGGAGGATGCGCCCTTGAGTAGAAGATTCGATGCGGAACTTTTTCTTGTAAGCATGCAAGCTTTCCCTCTTTTGAGGACGCGCCTTCTATCACCACATCCTTTTGAAGCTCTAGTGCAATTCTCTTAGATTTGATGGATGCAGCCTCCGAACTCTAAAGTCATCAATCCACTTGATAGTATCTTGATCAAATTTGGATATGTCTCACAATCAAGGTAGAGGTTCTCATGAAGAAAATGGTTATGATTTTGAAGATAGCTTGGGGGTAATCAAGCTCGTCACGAAGCTTATATTCCAGAAGAGATCCCTGATCCCCCACACTATTGTGGAAATCCGGCTACCGGTGGACAACCGCCCGTTCTTATTAGCAACGTGGAGTTGATGGAGCAGTTATATCATATGGGTATTACCATAAATAACTTCGGGGCAAGATTGGATTCAGTGGAGCAAGAGCAATGAAGTAGGAGAAAATCTCGGAGTATTCCACTAAATCACCGTCGAACAGGGAAAGCTTTTCAAGTTGAGGAAAGCTCTCGAAGAGGTGAAGAAGTGCAAGAACGGAGGTTTCAATTGTATGTCAGATGTTCAAGAGAGAGTGCGCCCTCATCCTCATCGTTCTGGGCGCCCGCTAGTGAAATCCAGCGGGATGAAGAGAGAATGTCTAGGGATAAGAAAGACTTTGCAAGCTTGAAGAAACTCTTAGGGATGATGATCTAAGGATGGTACTCTTTGAGCATCAGAAGAAATAGAAGCACTTAGAATTGAGGCCCCGTAATCCACAGCGCGCGCCCCCTGATTACAGGTCGAGGCTCCTTGCACATGAGCGAGCCCTTCCTCAAGATGGTGATCCACAGTGCGCGCCCCCTGTTAACAACAGGTCGCGGCCCCTTGGACTTGAACAAGCTCCTCATCATGATAATACTGGAAGAAGAGGAAACCGTTATGACGGTGATAGAAGAATGGAGTTATATCGAGGAAACGGGCAACCGCGTAATCAGGGCGCGCCCTCTGGTGATAGGTCACCTCATATCCATCAGATTCCCTCAAGCACCTCTAGTGAGTCCAGGTCGAGGACGCACCCTCCTTTAGGGAACAGTATCAGAGAGGCTCTCAAGGGAATCCACAGCCTCAAGGGAATCCATGACCTCAGGGGAATCCACAGATTGAAAAGAATCCACAAGCTCAAGGTCAAAAGGAACAAACTCAGACTCAAGAGGTAATTCTCACACAACTTCATGTCGGAGTTCCAGGAAATGCTCAGACGACAACTCAACCTTCACCCTTGGGGGGTACTCAAAACAACTGTGCCACCAAATAGTCAAAATATTCCAGGTGTGGGCATTTTTAATGTCGTCGACTTGAAGAGGCTTCTTTCTCACTTGGATGGAGGAAGGATATCTGCCACGGCACAAACTCCTTCTCCACTTTCAACAGAGGTTAGAGAGGCACAGCTCCCTACAGGATATAGATTTATGACCAATGATCTACGTTTTCATGAAAATGCAGACCCTGTGGAATTCTTAGGATGTTTTGACGTTGAGATGGATGTTTACCAAGTAACTGACTTGGATAGATGTCATCTGCTGGCAACCACTTTCAGTGAGAATGCTCAATGGTTTCAAAAGCTTGGATCTGGAGTAATTACCTATTGAGCAATCCTTGGTAGAAAATCGGAAGACAGAAGCTCAGGTAATGCTAAGGGGAAGATTACAAGTCCTGTATATCGTATTGGAATCAGCACTAACGGAGCGAATGCAACTAGTGTTGGAAGAGAATGGGGAACTCCAGATACGTATTCTTATGATTGAAGGACAAATAATTACACTTCGTTGGTGACTTCGATTGAACACATATTTGAGGTGAACAAGAATAAAGGGCTTTTTAAGAAGCCGGTTCCTCTATCTGCCTGGTAAAGCAAGGATAAGAAGAAGCACTGTGAGTACTATGAGTCGACAAGTCACAATACTCATGAATGTCGTCAGCTGAAGGATAAAATTGAAGATCTGATCAAGGAAGGATACTTGACCGATTGGATTGTCAGAGAAGTCAAGAAGCATAAGGAGAATCCTGAGGAGAACGGAGGGCGCACCCTCCGCAATGAAGACATGCCTGAAGAGAAGAAGTTTGCTAAAGAGGGAAGTATCTACACTATCTTTGAAAGACAACACTTGGGGGGTGATAATAAAAATGCTTTGGAGAGATATGCTTGAGAGGCAAGATATACCTCTCACCGATATGAATAGCTTGGGGTTAAGGCCGCCCAAATTGTTCAAGGGAAAGTGTGCGGATATCACTTTTACTGAGGAAGAATCTAAATGGGTACACCATCCACACAATGATGCTCTGGTGGTGGAAATCCAGATTGGATCCAAGAATGTGCATCGGGTTTTTGTCGACAATGGGAATTCGGTGAATATCTTATACTATGGCACTTACAAGAAGTTGGGACTTCTAGATAAGGATATGATTCCAGACAATGGATGGATTTATGGTTTTTCGGGTGAGTCTGTGAAAGTTATGGGAACTATCAAGCTACCGGTAACTCTTGGGGAAGGAGCTCTTTCTGTGACTCAAATGATGGATTTTATGATTTTGGATGTGGAATCATCGTACAATGCTTTGGTAGGGCGCCCTTTGTTGAAGGAAATGAAGGTTGTGACTTCTATCTACCATCTTGCAATGAAATTTCCAACACCCAATGGAGTAGGAACTATTCGAGGATCCCAGCATGATTCGAGGGATTGTTATCATAAGGCAATCAAAGGGTTAAGAAGACAACGAGATGGAGGGCGCGCCCTCAGTGAAAGTAGTTCCTTATCTTGTCCAAAAAGCAAAAGAGGAAGCGCCCCCTATCAGGGCGCGCCTTGGGAAATTGCATAAGGAAAGTGCCCCAGTTCTTGGTGATCTTCAAGAAGGGATTCTGGAAGAGATTGAGGAAGATTCGGAGGACGTCATCTCCATCAATCTTAGAGGTGAGCAAGTTGAAGGTAGGCGGATGTTGCTTGAAGGCTTGCTGCATACCCTTGTTGAGGAAGACTTCCCTCTAAAAGAGGACGTGCCCTCCAAGGATGGTGCCATGATTGAGGACCCTCGAAGTCTTGATTTTGATATTGATCTAAGAATGCCTCAACCGGTGGAAAAGACAGATTCGACAGAAGATACAATCTCAATGTTGGTGGATGCTAGAGATTCAAGTAAAATTTTGAAGATCGGTTCTTAGTTGAATTCTGAGTAGAGAGATATGCTCACAAGCTTTCTTTTGACAAATTGAGATGTTTTTGCATTAGAGTCATGCTAGTATGGTGGACATCGACCCAAAGGTCACGTGTCATCACTTGAATATAAATCCTGACAGGAAGGGTATTAGGCAGAAGTGACGCCCAGTAATTGGGGAAAGAGCTATTGCATTGAAGGAAGAAGTTGATAAATTGTTAAACGTTGGCTTGATTAAAGAGTTTTACTACCGGAGTGGCTGGCTAACCAGGTTCTCGTTATGAAGCTTAATGGGAAATAGAGGACTTGTGTAGATTTCACTGATATAAACAAAGGCTTGCCCAAAGGATAGTTTTCCTCTTCCTCGGATTGGTCTGTTGGAAGATGCAACAGCACATGTTCTCTTGAGTTTCATGAACGCTTATTCGGGTTATAATCAGATTTCCATGTATGCACCTGATCAAGAGCACACCTTTTTCATCACAGATAGAGGATTATACTGTTACATTGGAATGCCCTTTGGCTTGATTAATGCAGAGGGAACTTGAAAAGACCATGGAAGTGTATGTGGATGATAGCTGAAGGGGTCCGTACGTCATAATATCATAAGGCACGCCCTCTGTAAATATATATATTTAGCTTTAGGGCAAGCTCGGTGAGAGGTTTACACTTGTGCATAATATCTCTTGTTTCTTACGCCGAGTTAGCTCATGTAAGCTTAGAGATGTTGTGCATTTGTGTTATTCCTCTACGAAGAAGCCAAAATTAGAGATGGATGCAAAAGCTTAGAGATGTGGATTGAAGAATTTCAGGACGCGCCCTGGAGGAGAAAAGCTACATAAATTTTGGGTTTTTTGAGGAAAATTCCATATAACATCTCTGATTTCATATGGAATTGGGGGGTAGTTGTTATGCCCAAAATTCGGTTCGGGTATTCTAAAATGGATCCGGGTCAGATACGGGTTTAATTTGGGGAACTTTTGAGTAATCCTGCACTTTGCACCCAAAAGCTCCGGATCACCTGTCCTGCTATCTGGTGGGTGCTTCTCATTCGGGGGACAGGGATGCGTTCTGCACTTGGGGTAAACCACGGCTATACATGCGTCCTTGAAATCAAGAAATAGCTGGTAGCAGATAGGACTAGTCCTCGACGGGGGAAGTTTCCTTATCTGTGAAGTCTTGAGATCTTGGATGAGCCTTGGGCCTTTTGTGGTTAGGTCTCATAGTAGAACATTCCGGAAGCTAGACCGACAATCCAAGCCCAATTGGGTTTCTTGCTCTCCAAGAACTACGTGGGCTTGATCCTCTATAAATATAGAGGTACGTAGGCAAATTGAGGGGATGGAAGCGAAGAGCTACGAGCCACCACCAATAACCCTCTCAATCTCAGCCCCCAATTCATCACAACCACCACACTCTGGCGACTTATCCGGCGAAGAACCACCATCATCATAGATCTTGATTCCGGTGACAAACCTCAAACTTTGTTGTTACCAAATTCCTCCGTCAACAATGTCCTTGAACACTAAGGCCATGTTTGTTTTAGGGGATTATAATCCTTGGAAAATTACACTATCTTTCTTAAATTTAAAGGATTATAATCCCATGGAAGTATATTGCTATCATCTTTTTGATTCATTTCTATGGGATTATAATACCTTCTTTTACAAGGTATTATAATCCCATGGGAGTGAACTAAAACAATGATCAAAATGTGAATTCATGGGATTATAATTCCTCACGTTTGAGATTTATAAGGTAATAATTTGGGAATTATAATCCCTTGAAACAAACATGGCCTAAGTTTATTACCATGCCCTAACACTGGCACAAACACCTGCTCCACGTATCTTCTCTCATCGACCTAAAATGGGCTATGCGGTAATAATATTTAAAATAATGAATGTCGTAGGAAGCAACTGATATAGAGATATCATAAATTCCTGCCTAAATATGCAGGCGGTTTGTTTTTGGAACAAATTTTATCTTAAAGAGTTAGTGATTTGCTTTGTTTGGGGGGGTGGGGAGTGCAAGGGAACCAATATCTATGAGAATAGGCAATTGTCACTATAATCAACAAAAGATTGAGTATTAAATTATGTGCTGCCTACAAAATTTATATGCAAAAGTTCTGTACTACAATTTACACTAAAACCTCATCAAATGAGATGGGAGGTGCTATACTATCTTAGAAGTATATAAATGGTCAGAATTTGTTCAGCCGCGAAGTGAGGCCAATGAATGTCTCCACCGAGCAGGGAATTGTCAGACCACCCTCCGGATGATTGAATCCAAATTCTTCCTCAGCACGACTTAACAATTCTTGAAAGGCAGGCTCATTCAGGTATGAAATGGGTACCACAAATCTGCTTCTTTGCCTTTCCCCAATATAAACTGCCAAGCACCCCTTTGGAATCATTGAAGGAAGATCAGGATTTAATAAGAAAGATGACCGGCTAAGGATTTGTTTGAGGTTAGTAATACGAGGCATACGGATACCCATGATTCTTTAGATTTTTTCAGAGAGGAGTTCTGGGAAACTGTAGAAACGTACACAAGGACTTGGTTCACTTTTATGGATAAGACTGTAGACAACTGAGTTTGTGATGAATTTTACTAATGCTTCATTATGTGTTTATATAGAACAATAAGAAAGTTGTACTGAACATCTCATCAAGTTGAACATTGAGTGGTGGGAGGCATTAGACACTAGCACATGATTTTCTCTTTCAATAGCTACAAGCATATATGATTGATCAGATGTTACTTTTGTGTGTTGGGAGACATCACGCCCTACTGCATCTTCTTAACAAATCTCGAGCTAATATTATTTGTAACCTTGTCTACGTTTGTTGAAGAACATATGATGTCCTACAGTTGTCATATATGTGAAAACTAAAAACAAATTAAAAAAAAAAAAAGGCATATACGTGCTGCACATTAAACTCGAAGCATACAAAATCACTAGTTAAAGGCTTTTCTAGCTAAAGACTTCTCCAAAGGCTTTTCTAGCCAGGCAGTATTTGAATTTTATGTTCGAAGTGTTCATGTGACAATGTTATTTCCACCTACAAGATAATATATTGCTTTAACGTTATATCATATATGAAATTTTCATATACTGCAGCTAGAAACTTGATGAAGTTATTTCAGTGTTTCCTGCTACAAGATTCATCAATTCGACAAAATAAACAGCTAAGCTAGGTGAAGAAAACACCATTAGATGAGCACCAAACTTGTATGTCCCACCTAAAACTATTGACCACAAAAACTAAAAACATGAAATTTGCTGCCTTGCCTGTCAAACTAAAGTGCTTCCAGCCATATTATTTGTATGTCGTTCGAATCAGTATTCAGTATATATTACATGTATATACTCTCTTATAGAAATTCAGGTTGTGATTTGTTGAACAAAAGTAGGAGGACATGATGTCTCTCAACGCACAGTTAAGTCCTACCGTTAGTCTTAAATATGCTAGGCCATTGAAAGAGATATCATGTGCTGATGCCTAATGCATCTTGCCAGTCAATCTTCAACTTGATCAACTGCGTCATACTACTTCCTATTTGTTCTATATAAACTCTATGAAAACTTGACAACACTCATCACAATATCAAGTGTATTCAAGAGTCTAAGCCTTCCATCTGCAGAAGTCCTTGGTGTTTCCATACTCCAAACTTTCCTCTGAAAACTTATAATTTTCTCTAGAATCATGGGTTTTCGTATGCCTTTTATCATTAATCTCAAGCAGATTCTCAACCGACAATTTTCCTTGTCAAATCTTGATCATATTACAGATGTCCCTAAGGGATGCATGGCAGTTTATGTTGGAGAGAACCAAAGAAGAAGATTTGTAGTTCCAGTTTCGTACTTGAATGAGCCTACATTTCAAAACCTGTTAAGTCAAGCTGAGGAAGAATTCGGTTTTATTCATCCAGAAGGCGGCCTCACAATTCCCTGCAAAGAAGACACCTTCATGGATCTCTTGACCAGATTATGAGAGTTAATAAATATGTAGAGAGATACAAACATATTCTTTAATTGCTAGATTAGATAGTATATAGATTTGTGAACTAGTCCAGGCACTGTAAATATGACGGAGAGTCGGAGACTTTTCATGTAAATTTTTTAGGCAGAGCATTAGCTGATACTTTGAAATTCGAGACATCAATTTTTACATGGAATACATCTGCTATCAAGTTGTAGTCATGATTTATTCTTGTAGGTACTTTTTCTTTGAAAATATATAAACATTTTACAGAATGCAGTCAAAAGAAGAGTGATGTCCACATGTCTTATAGGATGCAAATTTTGTATTGCAGTATTTAGGGTCATGCTCTTCAGACACGCACTCTGTAAATCTGTATAATAATAAAAAAATCAAACATAAATTGTAAAATTTAAAATTTAATGCAAAAATATTATTTAGGCTTGAATGTTACAAAATCAAATCTTGAGATGCCCTTACCTTCAACATGCCCAAAATCACAGAATAAATGATTATATATTATACAATTTTCTTAATTTCGAGATAAGTTTTCAGAAATATACATAAGTGCTTATTAAAATTTACAGCATGTCTAACATTTTATACCTACATAAGCCTAAGATATTGCAAGTATTATGTATTTAGACAGATATATTCCTTTAACGCATTTACAATTGATATAATAATCTGTCTATTGTAAAATGTGATAAGTTGATAATGTTGCAACCTCTTGTTCCACATCCTTGAATTTGCTAATTTTCTTGCAGGTGTTACAGGTGAATTCGCATCCTGTTCCTCCACAGTGTTTTGTAGCATGCAGTTTTTGAACTCACTTGGTATGCTTTACCTGAGCCTATCTAGTTGGCTTGTTCTGCAGGTCTAGTATATCACTAATTTGTTTCAGAAATAAATTTTATCTTTGAGAAAACTAATTTTTTGAACAAAAACAGTATCAATGAGAGTAAACTATAATCAATACATCTTGGTCTTGGTGAAATGCTGCTACAAATCGAGTATCAGATTGTGCTTTGTCTACAGAATGCCTTCTTAAAAAATATAAATTATACTATTTACATTTTCGAAGTTAATTAAATACGATTGGAGATGCTAATCTACATAACAGGAGCATACAATTTGTTTCTCATTTTAATTTGCTCAGCCGTGAAGTAAGGTCTACGAATTCATGCGCTGTGCAGGGAATTGTGAGGCTACCTTCCGGATGTTTGAACCTGAATTCTTCCTTAGCTTGATTCAACTAGTCTTGGAGAGCAGGCTCACTCAGGTATGACATGGAAACCACAAATCTTCATGTTTGCCTCTTCCCTATATAAACTGTCAAGCAGCCCTTTGGAATAGTTTAAGCCTGATGCTATCTAGAAAGGGGGATGTCATAGAAACTGAAATTTGAGAATGATTTGCTTTGCATGCCATTAGCTTAACATCTTTTTTAAATCATACCATTGAATCTCAAAATATACTTGCAGGCATTACAGATGGGATATACATACCAACGAATTCACGACACATATCTCCCCAGTCTTTTCCAGCACGCAATGAATAAGCAGCTTGGTATGCGTTACTTTGGCAAATTTAGTTTTTTTTTTTTGTTTTATTATATTAAGTATCAACTACTTTGTTAGAGGATGTTTAACAAATCTGAGTTTATTACCACGTTTATGACACTAGCTCGGAGTATTTCTTATGTTTTGGCTTTCGTACAGTCCACAAATCAGTAAGTCACAAACATCAAGTCCACACATTTTCTTTCATCAACCTAAAATGGGCTATGCATACATTTGAGATAATGAACGTCGTCCGAAGCAGATGAAATAGAGATATCATAAATGGTTGTCTAATTTTCTGCCTAAGAGAGTAGGTGATTTGCTTAGGAAATGAACATGTTCACGAGAAACAATATCTACGAGAAAAAGAGATTTTAAATATATTCAACAAAAATTGAATATCAAATTATGTGATGCCTACAAAATTTATATGAAAAAAACCCCTCTGTTCTACAATTTACACTCAGAACCTCATCAAATAACATTGGAGGTGCTAAACTATCAAGAAGTATATACATTTTTATAATTTATTTAGCCGCGAACTGAGGTCAATGAATGCATCCACTGAGCAAGGAATTGTAAGACCACCTTCCGGATGACTGAATCCAAGTTCTTCCTCAGCTTGACTTAATAGTTCTTGAAAGGCAGGCTCATTATAATTTGCTCAGCAACATTGTATGGTTAATGAATTCATGCACTGTGCAGGGAATTGTGAGGCCACCCTCCAGATGATTGAAACTGAATTCTTTCTTTGATTGATTCAACAAGTCTTGAGACTCAGGTATGACACAGGAACCACAAATCTTCTTCATTGCCTCTCCCCAGTATAAACTGCCAAGCAGAGCTTTGGAATAGTTGAAGGATGATCAGGATTTATCGAGAAAGATGACGGGTTAAGGATTTTCTTGAGATTTATAATACGAGGTACATGAATACCCATGATGGTAGTAGATATGTCAGTGTAGTAGATATGTCAGTGGAGTTCACGAAAATAGAAAAACACAAGCACTTGTACAGATAAGGTTTTAGATGATTGCATTTGCGATGAATAATTTAAATGGCGAGTTTCTATAGAACAATTGAACAGTTCATCAAATTGTAAATTGATTCGAAGAGGCATTAGTCACTATCACATGACATTCTTTTTGGATAGATACGATATATTATGACTGATAGGTTGACGATTATGTCCAAATATTTTCTTCCCACCTATGCTTGATAAATTTTTCTCTAAAAACCAAAAAATAAAAACAACGAGCAACAATGCTTTAGTTGGTTATTATTGCTTTTAATATATATCAGATAGGGTGCTGCTTTCTCACATTTCACTTCTTCAGGAAATTTTAAGCTATGATCTTCGTCGAAGAAAATGATTATGATTCATGAAATACAAGAGAAACTGTTTTCTTAGGAAAAAAACATGTTAAAAAGAAACAATATCTATGAGAATAAGCGATAGTAATTATATTACGCAAAAATGGAGTATCAAACTATGTGCTGACTTCAAAATTTAAAAGTAAAATCTCTGTTCTACAATTTACACTCAGAACCTCATCAAATGAGATCTGAGGTGCTAGACTATCTAAAAGTATATATGTTAAGTAACCAACTCAACTCATCTAAAACCTTAAGGTGTTAGAGGAAGGTCTAATCGGATCTTTATATTATATTCTTACACTTCCCCTCACTCATGAGCTCTGATACCGTGTTAAGTAACCAATTCATCTAAAAACCTTAATGTGATAGAGGAAGGTCCAATCGGATCTTTATATTATATTCTAACAATATACATTCATATAATTTATTTAGCCGCGAACTGAGGTCAATGAATGTATCCACTGAGCAAGGAATTGTAAGTCTGCCTTCAGGATGACTGAATCCAAATTCTTCCCCAGCTTGGCTTAACAATTCTTGAAAGGCAGGGTCATTCAGGTATGAAATGGGTACCACAAATCTTCTTCTTTGCCTCTCTCCGATATAAATTGCCAAGCATCCTTTTTGAATCGTTGAAGTAAGATCAGGATTAAATAAAAAAGTTGAGTTGAACGGTTAAAGATTTGTTTTAGATTAGGAATACGAGGCATACGAATACCCATGATGCTATAGATATTTCAGAAAAGTGTTCCGGGAAACTAGAGAAACACCACGACTAGTATGTTTGTCTTTGGACAACTGAGTTTGTCATGAGTTCTACTAATGCTTATGTATGTGTTTATATAGAACGGAGAAAATATTAAACAGTTCATCAAAATGTATATTGAGTGGTAAAGAGGCAATAGACACTAGCACATGGTGATATATTTTTTCCCGATATGACATCTCCACATAATTAAGAACTTGATGATGATGTTTCAAATAATTAATCTATTGTGATTCTTACTGGGATGTTACCCCTTTTTTGTGGATATATACTTATGGATCATCATTCAACAGAACAAACAGCTAAGATAGGTGAAGCAAACACCATCACATGAGCACCTAACTTGAATGTCTCACCAGCACATGAACATGATATTTGCTGCCTTGCCTGTCAGGCAACCCTAAGAGTATCTAGCCATATTATTTGTTTGTCGTTCATATCAGTACATACTCTCTTATCTCCACTATAAGCCTAAAACATAAATTTAGAGGAGAAAATATCAAGTTGAGATCTGCTTAACACTAGTAGTAGGACATGATGTCTCTCAGAAGACACTGAAAGAGAATAGCATGTGCAAATGCCTAATGCATCTGTGCCACTCAATCTGCATTTTGATCAACTGTTCAATACTTCCTTTCTGTTCTATATAAACGCTATTGGGAACTTGAACAAATTCATCACAAATTCAGCTGTATTCAAGCATCTAAAGCCTTCCATCTGCAGTAGTCCTCGTATTTCCATATCCCAAAAATTTACCCTTAAAACTTTAAATTTTCTATAGCATCATGGGTATCCGTGTGCCTCGTATTTAGGGATGGGCATTCATCCCGGCCCGCCCGATCCCGATCCGATCCCCGCACCGAACGGGGCGGGGAATCGGGGATATTTTCGGGTACGGGCCGAGGAGCGGGGACAATTTTCAAAAAAAACCGGGGAGCGGGCCGGGGCCGGGATTTTATGTCTCCCCGGCCCGATCCCCGACCCCGCCCCGATTCTCAATCCCCGACTCGAACCACATTATATATATATATATATATATATATTGGCAAGTGCTCAAATACAAACCACTTTTAAAATACAAACCTACAAACCAACACTAAATTAATTATATTTCATTTATTCTAAGGTTCCCGCCAAGGGTACCTTCACAAAAAATGCTTAAAATAATTGGCTCTATCCATAAAAAAAAAAAAAAAAAAAAAACTTGCCGTGGAAATGCGAAGCATTTAAGACAGTAAACGGATGAGTTAGGTAGTCATGAGGGCCGCAGGCCCTCGACACACCCGTCAATCGTCTATTGCCTTTATCAATTATTGTCATTCCTTACAACTTTAGAATGATAAAGGCGCGAAGCGCCGTACAAGAAGGTGCGAAGCACCGTTAACCAGTGAAATCCACTGCCACGTCATCACGTGAACAGTGAATTTATTTTTATTTATTTATTTTTTTTGTTGGATAGAGCCAATTATTTTAAGCATTTTTTGTATTGGGGTACCCCTAGTTTGGTCATTAGATTAGCTTGAAATATTAGATTATGCTTGGTTTGTAGGTTTGTATTTTAAGGAGGTTTGTATTGGAGTAGCCCCCTATATATATATATATATATATATATATATATATATATATATATATATATATATATATATATATATATATATAGGGTCTTGTTCTAATATAAACTAACTTAGAATAGAAACTAGAAACTAAACCTAAATTAAATATTTCAAGCTAATCTAATGACCAAATTAGGGGTACTCCAATACAAAAAACGTTTAAATTATTGTCTCTATTCAACAAAAATTTTAAAAAAAAAAATTTAAAAAAAGTTACTGTTCACGTGATGACGTGGCACGTGAACAATAACTTTTTTTTAAAAATTTTTTTTTATTTTTTTTTATATTTTTGTTGAATAGAGCCAAGAATTTTAAACGTTTTTTGTGAAGGTGCCCCTAGCGGGGCCATTAAAATAAATGAAATATAATTTATTTAGTGTAGGTTTCTAGTTTCTATTCTAAGGTTGGTTTCTATTTGAACGCTAGCCTATATATATATATATATATTCAATACTTTATATTGGAAACAAAATGATATTTTAATCATATATATTTGTCTTTCTAGTAGTTAAATAACTTCACTTCCATGTTATTTATAATTGTTTATTTAAGTAATATTTTTTATCTTAATTTTGTGCTTAAAAAATTGTTTCAAATTCACTAGTTAGTATTTAAAATTGTTTACAATGTTAATTTTTTGTTTAAAATGAAATTCCCTGATTCCCCGCGGGGATCCCCGCTACCCGTTCGGGCCGAAGATGGGGAATAAAAAATAGTCCCCGACGGGGATCGGGCCGGGGACGGGGATCGGGTTTGAATTCGGGGATGGGGGCGGGGATGACACTCCCCGGTCCCGAAGTGCCCCGATGCCCATCCCTACTCGTATTACTTATCTCAAGTAAATTTGCAACCGACAATTTTCCTTGACTAATCTTGGTCGTATTACAAATGTCCCGAAGGGGTGCATGGCAGTTTATGTTGGGGAGAACCAAAAAGAAGATTTGTAGTTCCAATTTCGTACTTAAATGAGCCTACCTTTCAAGACCTATTAAGTCAAGCGGAGGAAGAATTTGGGTTTAGGCCCTGTTTGGGATTGCTGTTAAAAACTGCTGTGCTGTTGAAAGAAGTGCTGTTGCGAAAATCAGATAACTGTTTGGTAATATTTTGATACATGCATGTTTTGCATATTATTTTTAAAAAAATATTGCTTTTTGTGAGGTTTGATATTGATATCAGTAACTGCTTCCAGTAAAAAAAGCAGCTTTTTTCAAAAGCATGGAAGACATGCTTTCTCTAAAAGCAGCTTTTCAGTCAAAAACACTTTTTAGAAAAACTGCTTTTAAAGTTTACCAAACAGCATTTTACCTGCTTTCCAGAAATAAGCTGTTGTTGCTGTCAACAACAACAATACCAAACGGGATCTTAGTCATGCAGAAGGTGGCCTCACAATTCCATGCAAAGAACATACCTTCATTGATCTCTTGAACAGATTATGAGTGTTTATATTATGGATACAAATGCATACATTTATATATGTCACGTAGTATACTAATTGTGGACTAGTACAGACATTGTAATTATGACCGAGAATTTTTTTATATATCTTTTAGGCAGAGCATTAGCTAATTCTTTAATTTTTAATTCAAGAAATTTCTACATTAATTTGAAGCGCAATTTCCATATGCTTATGGTTTTGAACTTCTGATTCATTTGACATTTTGAAATTATTGCAGTATTTGACATTTGACACACGAATATAGAACATTGTAAATCCCTATATCAATAAAATATCAAACATAAGTTGTAAAATTCAGGCTGGAATACTTCAAAATCAAATCTTGAAATGGCATTTTCCCACCAAAATAAACGACTATAGATATTGCGTAATTGCTTAATTTCGAAATATGGTGACATATTTCACATTTTAATAGAAGTTACAGAACAATACACAACTGCTTCTGTGTGTCTACTTGTATACCTCAATCATCCTAAGATTTCGAACTTATAATATATTTAAATCACAATTTACACATGTAGAAATGATATAGCATTATGTTTGTCATAAAATGTGATATACTGACAATGTTGCAACCCCCAAGCTTTTGTTCCATGTCCTTGAGTTCACCAATGTACTAGCAGGTAATGCAGATAAAAATATACTGATGAATCCATCCTGTTTCTCTAGAGTATGTTATAGCATGCAGTTCATGAACTCACTTGGCATGCTTTACCTCGGCATATTTAGGTTGTTTGTTTGTAGGTTCAGTATATTACGGATTTGTTTTAGAAACAAATTGTATTTTAAGGGAGTTAGTGATTTGTTTAACAGAACACTATCAGTGAGAATAAACTGTGATCAATTTATCCTGGTCTTGGTGAAATGCAACAATAAATCGAGTATCAGAATATGCTTTGTATACATAATGCCTTTAAAAACTCAGTATTTCCTTATTTACATTTCGAATCGAATTTGAATACGATTGCAAATGCTATACTATCTAACAGCATAAAATTTGTTTCTCTTTATAATCTGCTCAGTCGCGAAGTAAGGTCAATGAATTCATGCACTATGCAGGTAATTGTGAGGCCACCTTCCGATTGATTAAACCTGAATTCTTTCTCAGCTTGATTTAAAAAGTCTTGAAAAGCAGACTCAAGTATGATAGGGAAACCACAAATCTTTTTCTTTGTCTCTGTCCAATATTGCCAAGCATCCTTTTGGACATCTAGAACTGCTTCGGTCGAAAGATTTGTTGGAAAAAATCACAGTAATATATTCTTGGCATGAGGAATACAAGGCTTGAGGATACCCATGATCGTAAGTTAATGTTTTTGGAATGAATGGCACTAAAAATACCTTGATGAACAAATGATGGTCTACAACTGAATTGTATTAGTTTTTGTCAAATTCCAGGATGCATTATATAGAAGAGAAAGGGAATGAACAAATTCCTGCTTAGTAAATTTATGTTGGAGATAGTAAGTGAACAGTACATGGTTTTGTCCTAACATTATCATATGAATAGAAAGGTTGTAGAATGTGGGATATATGTGTCTGTCTACGAAGAACATTCATGAAACAAATGCCTTAATTGTCCACTACTTCTTCCATTAATTTTAGGATATCTAGTTATTGAGAATTTGAACAAAATCAAACAGAAAATAAACTAACTAATACTTGTCTGAAGCATGTATTTGAATTTCATGGTACCAGAAGTGGTAGGGTAGTATGGTTACAAACCCAGGTGCTACTTTCACTTGTAATCCTTAGTCTAATATTGAAGAATTGATACAAAATGTTTCCTAACACAACTATATGTGATGAGCCTAAGAGAAAGGCATGTGCAATATTGTTTATATTCCGAATGATCATTTGCATCTCGTCCTTGTATATACATATGGAACTTAAGAATAGACGTGCCGGTGTTGAGGTTGAGGTGACAGAGGTCGTGTCTGTGCTTCTAGCCTCCCTTGGTGGTGTTGTATCACTGCCATTTACAACATCCCATAAATCTTGTCCAAGCAGATAAAACTTTATACGGGTACTCCATGACCCATAATTATTGTTGTTGAGTTTTTCAATAGAGTTTGTAAAATCTCCCATGATTTTTATAAAGCTTCCCGAAATAATTTTTCCGGAATAGTAACTCACCGGAATAATTTCCAGATATCTGCAATTTTTTTTAATGAATAGTACCTCATCGAAATAGTAAATTACTATTTGCTACTATTCATCATCTTCAACCTTCGCCGGAATAGTGACCGTCGGAATAGTGCCTGCCGGAAAATTTTCAGAATTTAACAACCAAGCTCTGATATCAAATGTTGAAAACAACTCTTGTGTTTCTCTCTTTTATTTTTCTTCTCTTTGTTTATTTAAAATATTAACAACAAGCCTTATTTATAGGCTTGAGATTACAATAAAAACATCATTACATACATCACCTAGTTGATATATTTGACTAAGTTTATTTGAACAAATGGGCAAAGTTTCACCTACCATAGCTTCTTTTGTTGAATGAAGAGTTTGAATATTCTAACACTCCCCCTCAAACTCGACTTTCCATTCTAAGTGATTTTTGAAACTCATAAATCTTTGCTGCAGATAAACTCTTTATAAATATATCTGCAACCTGATCTTCGGTCCTAACTGCCTTCATGTCAATATCTCCTTTAAGTACTTTTTCTCGTAAGAAATGATAATGTACTTCGACATGTTTGGTCCGAGCATGAAAGACCTGATTCTCGGCCAAACAGACTGCTGATATATTATCAGAATGTAATGGAACTCCATCTTCTATTGGTTGGTTCCATTGGGGTAGAGATCGGCTTGCATACAGCTAGCCCAAACTTTTGAATGACATCTCTTGCATATTTTTGTTGACCAAGAAATATACCAGTTTCTGTTCTTTCAACTTCCAATCCTAGGAAGTGCTTCAACTCACCAAGCCTCTTTATTTAAAATTGAACTGATAAGTTTTTCCTTTTTCGTTGAATCTCATCTTTGTCATCTCCGGTGATGATTAGATCATCTACATATACAAGGACAATCGATAATTTTCCCTCTTGAGATTTCACGAACAAGATCGAATCTGTTGGGGTAACATGATAACCACTTTGTCCTAGGAACTCAGCAATCTTCCCGTACCATGCTCTGGGTGCCTGCTTTAAGCCATATAATGCCTTCTTCAACTTGCACACGTATTCTGGCTTTTCATGATTCACAAATCCTTGGGGTTGATCAATATAAATGTCACGATCATGTTCTCCATGTAGAAAAGTATTCTTCACATCAATCTGCCATAATTTCCATGACTTACTTGCGGCCAAGGCTAGTAAGACACGAATTGTAGTAATCTTTGCCACTGGACTGAACGTCTCATCATAATATATGCCATACCCCTGAGCAAACCCGCGAATAACTAATCGAGCCTTGTATCGCTCGATCATACCATCTGGGTGAATCTTTAATTGTAAACCATTTTAAAGGATATGGGTTTAACAGCTTCAGGTTTTGGCACTAAATTCCATGTTTGATTTTGTTTAAGTGCCAAAATCTCTTCTTCCATGGCCTTTCTCCACTCTGGACTCTTTGATGCTTCATCAAAGTTAGTTGGCTCTTTGACCTCAGCATAGGCAGCATCTATATACTTTGGATTTGGTCGTCTATCTCTGTTAGACCTTCGTACTTGATGTTGTGAATGCTCTTGTTGTTGCTCTTTCGGTTGATTAGTCTGTACTTCATCTGGTGTTTCATGAACACCTATTCTCCAAGGGCTTCTTGACTTGGACCGTACCTCCAATTGATCCGTCGGGGATTCTGGTTCCTCTATATCATCATTATTTTGGGAGGAATCTAGCTGCAACTTGATTTGTAACTTTTCTTGCAGCTCCTGTGAATCTGGTAACACCACTTTATTTGCCCACCATGAAGATGCCTCATCGAATACAACATTTCGTGAGACATATATTTTGTTTGTATTGGGATCACAACATCTCCAACCTTTCTTCTGTTCATCGTATCCCACAAAAATGCAACGGATGGCTTTCTTATCAAACTTACTACGGTCTTCATCTGCAATAAACACATAACATACACAACCAAATACCCGAAAATAATTGACCGTTGGTTTTACATTATGCACCTTCTGAAATGGTGAAACAAATTCCGACCTTGGTTGTGGTAACCTGTTAGTGATATAGACCACAGTCTTCATGCATTCTGCCCAAAATCTTGTATCAACATTCTTGGCATGTAGAAGACTTCTACACGTCTCTGCTAGATGGCGGTTCTTTCTCTCCGCTACTCCATTCTGTTATGGAGTTTTTGCACAAGTGAGTTGTCTTCGGATGTTGAACTCCTTAAGGTAGTTGTTGAACTCACTTGAAGTGTATTCTCCTCCATTATCAGTGTGAAGGCACTTGATTTTTCTCTTGAGCTCGCGTTCTACCGTGTCCTTGATTTCCCTGAATTTTTCAAAGGCCTCATCTTTATGTTTTAAGAAGTATACCCACACATACCTCGAAAAGTCATCAATGAAAGTTATCAAATATTGATAACCACGAGTAGATGGTTGTTTAATTTTCCCAAGAACATCTGAGTGCACCAACTCCAATGGCTCATTTACTCTAAAATTTGACTCCTTGTACGGCAATTGATGTGCCTTACCATATTGACATCCAGCACATACAGTATCATGGTGGATATTAATTTGTGGGAGTCCCTTCAACATTGACTTTTGCATCATAATCTTCAATTTGCTGTAGTTGACATGCCCGAGTCGTGCATGCCACAAGTCGCCTGTGTCACACTTTCTGGCCTTGTCTACATAGGCCTCTTCAGCTGATATCATATAGATAGCCTTCATTTTTGGTCCTTCTATGAAAGGTGTACCTATGACTTTTAATTCTTTATACACCTTCACATCATCTGGGCCGAATAATACGTAGTTACCTGAAGTTGTTAGTTGGGGTACTGACAGCAGGTTCTTCTTCATCCCTGGGACATGATAAACATTTTCTAGTTGTATACCTTCATGTCCATATTTTTGTGACAGCTGCGACTTGCCAATATAGGATATTGTCAAATGTGTGTTATCTGCTATTACGATAACACGATCTCTTGTGTACTTTGTTATGCTCGACAATTTTGACTCATCTCCGGTCATATGATTGGAACAGCCTGAATCAACGATCCAATCATTCTTGTAGTTGACTGACTGCTCACATACAGCAGTAAGTGTATGTTCTTTTGTTAGGCCTTTCCCTCGTGCATCAACAATGTCTTTCTCTTCCACAAAGAAAAAAGTGTCAAAGTTCCAATCTTCTTCTCCAGCGTGTTCTTTCTTAGAAGATGTTGTGATATATCCTTCAATTTTCTTGGACCAGTAATTTCTTGTGTAATGTCCCTTCTTACCACAGTTATAACATTCATCACTTTGATGATCTTTTTGTTGCCACCGGTTCTGACCACCTTGATTATTTTGAGCTCCTCGAGCTCCCCCTGATTGGAAACCTATATATTGATTTCCTCGAACGTCTCTTTCTTGACTATTGAATCTCCCGGCACCACGTCCTTGTCCTCGACCTCTACCACGACCACGACCGCGTCCTCGGCCATCTCTCCTGTTGGTGAAAAGAGGCGTCTCTTCACGAATGGTTGGTTGACTAGACATGGGTTTTTCTAGATCCTCTTCGTTAATTAGCAAATTCTCCAGATCTGCTAAAGTTGGCTCGGTGGCCCAGCCCCGAGTTGCCGTGATAATACTCTTGTACTCCGGCTTTAGTCCATGGATGATAATTATTTTCATCGTGGTTGGTGTAATACCATTTTCTGGATCTAGTTTGGAAATCTCGTCACAGAGAGATTTTACCACTGAGAAATATTCACTCACAGTCATATTTTTCTGGGAGATGGACAAAAGCTCAATTTTGAGCCTTTGTAATTTGCGTCACTCTTCCTAGCGAAAAATCTTGTTAATATGTCCCACGCTTCTTTCGGCGTTTGGGCATCTTTGATTCGCTGTAGAAATTCATCCTCCACAGCTACGGTTAAAGCGTACATGGCTTTGCCTGCCTTAACCTTCCATTTCTTTATGATCTCAGGGTCAGCTACTGCTCTTTGTGGTGTAGCATCTGGTCGTGCCGGTGTTGAGGTTGAGGTGATAGAGGTCGTGTCTGTGCTTCTAGCCTCCCTTGGTGGTGTTGTAACACTGCCATTTACAACATCCCATAAATCCTATCCAAGCAGATAAAACTTTATACGGGTACTCCCTCACCCATAATTATTGTTGTTTAGTTTTTCAATAGAGTTTGTAAAATTTCCCATGATTTTTACAAAGCTTCCCGAAATAATTTTTTCGGAATAGTAACTCGCCGGAATAATTTCCAGATTTTTGCAAATTTTTTTAATGAATAGTACCTCATCGAAATAGTAAATTACTATTTGCTACTATTCATCGTCTTCAACCTTCGCCAGAATAGTGACCGCCGGAATAGTGCCTGCGGGAAAATTTGCAAAATTTTCAGAATTTAACAACCAAGCTCTGATACCAAATGTTGAAAACAACTCTTATGTTTCTCTCTTTTATTTCTCTTCTCTTGGTATATTTAAAATACTAACAACAAGCCTTATTTATAGGCTTGAGATTACAATAAAAACATCATTGCATACATCACCTAGTTGATATATTTGACTAAGTTTATTTGAACACATGGGCAAAGTTTCACCTACCATAGCTTCTTTTTTTGAATGAAGAGTTTGAATATTCTAACACGTTTGTAGGTTCAGTATATTACGGATTTGTTTTAGAAACAAATTGTATTTTAAGGGAGTTAGTGATTTGTTTAACAGAACAGTATCAGTGAGAATAAACTGTGATCAATTTATCCTGGTCTTGGTGAAATGCTACAATAAATCGAGTATCAGAATATGCTTTTATACATAATGCCTTTAAAAACTCAGTATTTCCCTATTTACATTTCGAATCGAATTTAAATACGATTGCAGATGCTATACTATCTAACAACATAAAATTTGTTTCTCTTTATAATCTGCTTCGCCGCGAAGTAAGGTCAATGAATTCATGTAACACCCCCAGATCCGGGGTCAGGGATCTGGTGGTTACGGTCTTACATCCATTCATAATACTTGACTTGAGTCCACAATAAATAAATCACATGCTGTGACCCCACAATATTATCCACTCACACACACAACAGTTATAGTCCCAGAGATGAAATTGAAATAAGTCCATAATATCAGAGTTTACGAATAAAAGTTATTACAAGCCAAATGATATGTTTAAAGGTTTTGCCGTTGATTAACGTTAATGTTACATATAAATAGACTGTTAAACAAAAGATGCCTATCTATGCTACCTCAGCAATGGCAGCAAGGACATCAACGGGTAGTCCTCGAACGGCGGTAACCTGCTTGCGCCGAGTGCGCTTGACGCGGGCCATCTGTCCTAGCTGTTGTTGTGGTAATATGAACAAAGCAAGGGTGAGCGAAAGCCCACCAACAATAATATAACTGAACAGTGATACATATATATAGCAGTTCAAAATATCCTTTGGAAATCATATGCCATGCATTAAAGAAGTTATTGCCAGTATAATATAAAGGATGAAGTTACTAGGTAACTCAAAGTATTTGTTTGCAGAAATATCTGCTACATCAAAAGTAAGTGAGATATTCTCATTGTCATTAAAAAGAGGAACTTTCATGAAAAGATTTCAATTCCAGTTATGAACACTTTTCCAGCTCTGCCAACAGTAATCATGTTGCAGGAAATAAATAAGTTTGGATGATGAACCAATGATGGAGTATTCACCGCGCCCGCTGTTCCAATCTTGATGATCAGTTGAGATCGTACAGCTCAAATTAGATTTACTACCGGTAGAAGGAAGAACTGACGGCTTTACTTGTATACCGCCTTACTAGCTCTCCCCGGCCAACGGTTGGGCCAAAGGGGATGGACCGGCGCTACTCGGCCTCTTACACGACTCCTAGTTCAAATAGAATTCATGATTCTGAATGTAACGTTCGTCCCCCTTTCCCCAAGTATAATACTTGTTGATAAGACTCTACAAAGTAGTCGTATCTAGTTGGAAAAGAAAATTCACCAATAACTTCCAAGCTATTGCTTGGTAACGAATATCAACTTGTTCCAACAATCTTACTCCTCGAAAGATGAGAAGGTAAACAACGACTTAATAAGTCAATAGCACCCGAGTTGCGAGTGAAGAGAATACTTTATGACCGGGAAGTCGACAAGATAAATAACATTTTCCAAGTAAGGTTCCCTTATTATTAGGGAGGTAGACTCAAAGAAGAATGATGTCTGAGAACCTTTCTTGATATAAGAATAATAATAATATGACTCCGAGATATTTTCCGTAATAATCGAAGAAGATAAACCTTATTGAGGTTATTCTAAGTATGGAATAAATATTCAGAGAATATTTATTGAATTAAAATATTTAAAGAATATTTAGGAATATGAAAAAATATCATTGATCAGAGTATTTCTCCAAATAATCCTTGAAGAAACATCAAGAGAATATTTATTGAATAAATAAATATTTAAATGAATATTCAAAATAATATTCATTAATTAATAAGGAATTTAAATGAATATTCAAAAAGTAATATTCATTTAATGAATAATATTCTAAAGGAATATCAAGTAATATTCATTTAGTAATCCAAGCTTTAAAGGAATATTCGAGATAATATTCGATAATCTATTCGACTTTGAATGAATATTGAAAAATATTATTCGTCGAATGGTTACGCTCAAATAATTATTTGAAGTAAGGATCGTTAAATAAATAATCTCGAACGAATATTCAAATAATATTCGTCACCCAAATAATGGAAAATATTTACCTGAATATTTTCCTCCGATGTGATCTCGATATATCAAGAAATATTGACTCCCGGTCTATATTTGACGAATAAGATGTATACGCCCTTCTATGAGGGTCTTACAATAACCGGCTTATAATTGATACGTTAGTTATCTAATTTATAAGCCAATAAACAATCAAGGAACAAGCATAACGATATAACTTGAAAGTAGGCATGCATGCTATGGCATATGTATAACAGAAAACATATATATATATATATATATATATATATATATATATATATATATATATATATATATATATATATATATTCAATCACAACAACAGCCTAAAAGAAGGGAATTGAAACTTGCCTGGTAGTCGAGTACGGTAAGGGGTAGTGGTAGCGGGTCCCGGGTCAGCTTGGTGATCTATAAATAGCCAAGGCATTCGGGATTAATCACTTAACATTTTAAAAGTTAAGTTATACTTAAATCGAAACACGTTCTCGAGTTATCTCGTTATACCCCTTTTTGTGGATTCCTTTTATCATTGATCCGACCCGACATTCGTTCGTTAATACGACATGTCACTGTACTTACACTTGGGACATACTTAAGTCATACAAGTTCTAAGGTCGATCGTTACGAACCAATATTATACTCCGAGTTTTATCGCTCGTTTTCTAAGTGTTTTAACGAAGTTATAAACGAGTAGTCTTTTAGGGGTTCGTTCGCGTTTAATCTCGATTCGAATATTTTTAATAAATCGAAAAACGATCCTTTTGACATACGGTTTTCTCTCACGCCTTCCTTTTTACCTCTAGTATTTATTTACCAAGATTCGTCATGACTTTACATATTTTACGAGGGTTCAATTTTAAGTACGAATACTTGTTAACGGCTCCGAACCACTTTTATGAATTTTATCGTAACTCCTAAACCGTAAATCCGTTTCACGTGATCTTTATATCAAAACGAAGCTTATAACATAAGCTATCCTAACATGGCAGAAACGTTTCTGGAAAGTAGGGTCTTGATGTGAAAAATGGCATACAAAACATGATATTGTAAAATCGGGCATTATAACGGCTATGTTTACGCGTTTTCCAAAGTTTTTACACTTTATCTCGATCTAACAAAGATCAATCCAACCACACAAACACATGATAATCATCATGACTAGTCTATCAACAACTCATCTTAACCATTACATGGTTCATAAACCAAATCATAATCATAACAACTACTAACATGGATCTAAACTTATAATAACATACTAATCACTAAATCATCCATAAATCTCATAAGATCTTAAAATAACACCAAGGGTTTTCAAGTATTATACCTTCCTTAGAGTGTGATATAGCCTTACTAAGCCTTGTATGGTCCTTAGGAGTGATTAAGCTTGCTAGATCAACCATGAAAATTCAAGAAAACAAAGTTAGTTCAAGAAAAACACTATTCATGCTCCTCTTGAATGATTTATTTGAAAATAGAAACCAATGAATTTGAGCTTGAAATTCCTAGGAGATTAGTTTCTTGAATTATAGGACTCACCTTAAAAATTACAAGAGCAAACAAGGAGTGGAAGATGGACTTTGGTTTTGGAATTTCTTTGTTTAGTCGAATGGAAGAAATGCAAGGGGGAGAGAGTTTTTGCCTTGTTTCTTTGATTGGTTATTTGATAAAGTGAATTATTAAGACGAGGCTTAGATAGTCTCTCATCCAAAAGTCACTTTAATAAAGTGATGATGTATAGGATGATGAAAATGGAGGGACATGTGTTAAGATTTTGATGGTTTACATGCAACTAGTAGTTTGATTTGCTAAGTATTAGTTAATCTCTAACCATACTAGTTACTAGATATTTATCATTTGTACATGCATGTATCTTGCTTCTTCTGCTTGATTCTGTGTCCGGTTATTGCCCGTTTCGATTGATCGTTCGAAGAATAACCAAGTAGTTTCACCTCTAGGGTTTACCGGGAAATTTCTCGATATTCATAATACCTTCCCCAATCCTTAATATAATCCTCGTGATGACCATGTAGGATATTTAATCTCGATACGAACTTAATCCGTAATCTAGGATTCGTTCGCTTTATTGATTAATCTCGTTATAACATTTTAGCGGTTTCTAGAACGCTTGTTTCACTGCCTCAGTGGTTTCCTACCTTCATTCTTAAATCAAATATAATAACATCCTAAAATATCAAATCCTCAAAGTTAATATCTCAATTCTTGGATTATAATAATATTTAATCCACTGTCCGGTCAAATATTATACCGAAAAAGAATTTGGAATTTCTGAATTCCGATCGTCTCTGCTTTCACTTATTTCCTCCGCGTATTACTAATATGACTTCGAAACATCCATATCACGTCCCGTACATAGGGTGGCGTGAAAAGTTTTCCAACTTACAAAATCACTATTCATCCACCAAATTACTATGCACGTACAGGAAATACTATGCACGTACGGGAAACACTATGCACGTACGGGAAATACTATGCACGTATGGGAAACACTATGCACGTACGGGAAACACTATGCACGTACTCATTTCCCTCCAAGGATCCATTAGCTCCTTCCTGGATGGTAGATTATTCTTATCTTGGTCCTCAACCATCGAATTACTCTATTCTGACAATATACCAATGCATCAGGATCATTGTCCAAAGCAATATCCATTCATTACAATCATTGTTCTTTGAAACCACCATTCATTAGTGCTCTTTAACCACAATAAGAAAAGTTTTAATTCTACCAAAAATTCGGGTTATTACAATTCATGCACTGTGCAGGGAATTGTGAGGCCACCTTCCGGATGATTAAACCTGAATTATTTCTCAGCTTGATTTAAAAAGTCTTGAAAAGTAGACTCAGGTATGACAGGGAAACCACAAATCTTTTTCTTTGTCTCTGTCCAATGTTGCCAAGCATCCTTTTCGGACATCTAGAACTGCTTCGGTCGCAAGATTTGTTGGAAAAGATCACAGTAATATATTCTTGGCATGAGGAATACAAGGCTTGAGGATACCCATGATCGTAAGTTAATGTTTTTGGAATGAATGGCACTAAAAATACCTTGATGAACAAATGATGGTCTACAACTGAATTGTATTAGTTTTTTTTAAAATTCCAGGATGCATTTATATAGAAGAGAAAGGGAATGAACAAATTCCTGCTTAGTAAATTTATGTTGGAGATAGTAAGTGAACAGTACATGGTTTTGTCCTACCATTATCATATGAATAGAAAGGCTGTAGAATGTGGGATATATGTGTCTGTCTACGAAGAACATTCATGAAACAAATGCCTTAATTGTCCACTACTTCTGCCATTAATTTTAGGATATCTGTTTATTGAGAATTTGAACAAAATCAAACAGAAAATAAACCATCTAATACTTGTCTAAAGCATGTATTTGAATTTCATGGTACCAGAAGTGGTAGGGTAGTATGGTTACAAACCCAGGTGCTACTTTCACTTGTAATCCTTCGTCTAATATTGAAGAATTGATACAAAATGTTTCCTAACACAACTATATGTGGTGAGCCTAAGAGAAAGGCATGTGCAATATTGTTTATATTCCGAATGATCATTTGCATCTCGTCCTTGTATATACATAGGGAACTTAGGAATGGAAAGCAAGTCACCAAAAACTAATCAGCCAACATTAACATTTCCTTTTACATCTACTTGTCCTTTAAAATTCTTAATTTCAGTATTACATCGTCATGGGTAACCATATACCTGGTATTTCCCGGGTTAAGAAAATAATCCATCAGTCTTCTGTATTGGGAATTCTTGCTAATTCCATAGTTCTTGGTGTTCCTAAAGGCTTCTTGGCTGTTTATGTTGGGAAGAGCTAAAGAAGAAGATATGTTGTTCCGATTTCATATCTGAGTGAACCTACCTTTCAGGACCTATTACTGGGGAAGAATTCTGGTTTGATCATCCAGAAGGTGGTCTTACAATTCCATGTATGGAAGATACATTCATTGATCTCACTTCTCATTTAAGCAGTTTATGACAATGAATTGGCTAATACGGTACCATAAATTTGTTAGCTAGGAAGTAGGTAGTTACGTAAACAAGTTCTATTTGTGTATATAAACTTGAAGAATATGTACATTCGATATTGCTCTAATAGTTGACAACCTCAACCTTCAATTTTTTAAATAGGAGCACTGAAGTTTTTTTTTTTTTTTTTTGTAATCTTCATATTAAAAATCACTAGAATTTTGTACCTTGGCAGTTCCTTTCACCATCTTTCATTTTAGTACAAAAAGGCTACTTGGGAATTTTTTATGTCAGCTGTAAAATTTTAAGCTGAGGTACAAATCACAGTCCATGCATAACAGCCTACAGACTATACAGATATGATTCTGTCAGTTTGTATAACTTTGCCTATACCTTAGAGGCTTTGAGAGGGCAAGGCATAACGTGTACTTCACAATGTGGGATTAGTTAAGATTTGTATAGGGTAGTAAATATAGGTAGGGGACATGGTAAAACTGTAGCACAAAGCAATTTTGCACAAATATTTCGCAGCCCTAGCCTATAGAAGATATGCACCGCTCGATTGTTGTTGTAGCCTTTGCAACCCCTGGAGGAATTCTTTGGTTTGAAATGACGTGTGCCCTTTCCCAATGTATATTTGTCATGATGTTGTAGAAGTGTTGATGTTACGACATGGATATTAGAAAAAATAAATCATATGTTCATACGAAAATACATGCCCTTTAGTTACATTACACCAATACACGCTTAACACCATTGCCGATGTCTTTTATATATTAATCAGAATGTTGTTCTCAATTAAAGTACTCTAGTATATTGAATATCTGTAGGGAATTTGACTTACTTGAAAAGTTGCCTGGAAGACTAGCTGATTTGATGATGTCTTCACTGTATGCAGAACTTATACTAAAAATTTATGCACTTTCTGACAAATTCATATACAGTTATTTGAAAGAGGATTTCTTTTTCTTTTTTAGCTTTAAGCCTTGAACTGAAGTCCCTAGCTTTTTTTTTCTCCTTCTTTGGCTTTTTGTAACTCACTTTCATATATTTCAGATTTCTGTACCAATGAATTCACCTCAGTCTTTTCAAGCATGCAATTCATCAACTTACACTTGGTACTCTTTTTGGAATGTCTTATAGGTTCTTTCTGTATTTCAGTGTATCAGCCAATTTGCCAAAGGATGTTAATAAACATAGTTTTGTCACTACCTCAGAGTAATTATAATGAAATTATTTGAGCTTATGTTGTTTCGAAAGGAAAATATAATTCTATGAGCTTATGTGTAGTGGGATATCTAGTGGGATAGTGGGCATGATACGTTGAATCATTAGTGTTTTGTTTTATTTTACTTTAATGATGGTACATCAAGTTGGCATTGTTAATTTATAGGTGATACCTCTCTGTAACGAGACACGACATGAAGAAAGTTTCTTTGTTAATATTTGTTATATCTTTGTTAATATTTGTTATGGTATCAGAGCATTGCTCTCTTTAATTACACATATACAGTTTCTTCCCCATCGCCATGACTGACAATAGTGAAACCTCTTCAAAGGTTAAATCGTCTTATTATGATCTTGCAGCTAATGACATGCCAGGAAACTTAATCACCCAAACACAGTTAAAGGGTGATAATTTTGATGAATGGACACGAGCAATCAAGACATCTTTGCGTGCCAAGAAGAAGTTTGGGTTCATTTATGGCAGCATAACTCAACCATCAGAGACATCTAATGAATACGAAGATTGGATTAGCATAAATTCGAAGCTTGTCTCATGGATCATGAACACCATTGATTCTAAATTGCGATCCACAATTTCATACCGCGAATTGGCACGGAATCTGTGGATTGATATTCAGGAACGTTTTAATATCTCGAATGGACCACGTATTCAGCAACTCAAGGCTGAATTGCATACTTGTAAATAGGTTCAGGGTATGTCCATTGAAGATCACTATGCTAAACTAAAGAAACTCTGGGAAGCATTAGCTGAAGTTGATCCTATTCCCACATGTGAATGTGGTAAGTGCACATGTAACATTGCTACAAAGCTTGAGAAGTGAGAAGAAAATGCCAAGGTACACCAGTTTTTGATGGGTTTAGATGATGGTTTGTATGAAACAGTTTGTTCAACTTTGCTGGCAGCGGATGATGTAGGCGGGATAAATAAAATTTACTTCTCCTTGATTCGAGAAGAATGATTGTGCATGGGTACCAAACTCAATTCTGAGCGTACTGATGTAATGAGTTTTGCAGTGCAATCTGGTGGAAATATGGGTCGCAATGAACCTCAATTAGAATCAAAGGAAGCTTCCCGTTCTTGCACACACTGTAAACGAACTGGTCATGATATTGACTCATGCTTTCAACTACATGGGTATCCAGAGTGGTTGTCTGAACATTCTAAGGCACCTGGACGTGGGTCTGGACGTGGTCGTGTGTTTACACAATATCACGCAAGTATACGTGGTCACAAGTAATACAATTAAGTTCGTTCCACTGAGAGCTGGTTAAGTTCTTTTCAGCTAATGTGCCTATTCAACAATGTATGATCTTTATTCACTGCTAAGATAATAAATAAATTGAGGTTTTAATTAACTAAATTAAACTAAGATGTGAATTAAGGAATTAAGAATTAACTAGCTAATGAGATCTAAAACTGATTTACTTATATGAGAATAAACATGGAATCCTAACTTCATTATCTACTTCACTTAGAGTCGAAGCCTTTAATCAATACATGTGATGGTTTTGATATCTGATCGGATAACACGAAACAAGTAAAAGCTACCTCTCGGTATACCAATACAAAACTACGCATGCATCCACAAAAGAGATAGAAGATGGGTAGACACCAAATATGTTTAGACCCTATATCTCTATAGAATTTGAAAACATAAAGGTTTAAGCACAAGTTATCCACATAGATCACATAGGGTAGCATAATATCTCTATTTACGCCACAAATCATGATGTTAAGACATCAACCTATCCTATGCTAGCATGGCAAGTTCTAAATCTCAAGATCCACTCTCGTTTAGCAAGAGATTAACAAATTAGATGTTCGCGATGCATCTAAATACAGGAAACACAACCATACGAGGATATCAAGAATTCACCACACATAAATCTTTAAAGAATATAAACTACTAAGCTACATAGATAAATCCATTAGAATCCCATGACAACGATTAGCTCATAATTGAACCGTTCATCGTCATGGGATTTGATGAAAACATGATATAAAACAAGATATGAATAAAAGAAGTAATTATATTAATAAACAAAGAGTTAAGAAAACAAATCTAGAATCCAGAATAACATAAAAGATGAAGTAGATCTAGATCCGTTGCTTGTCACGAGCGTTGAATCCTTCTTTCCTTTTCTCCCTTGCAGATCTAAGCTATGATACAATAATAATAACTCTAATTACAATGCTAAGATGTGTTTAAATAGGCTCTAGATTTCTTGCCCAGCAGGAAATTACCTTCTATTACAATTAGAATTTGATTAAAGTACTAAAACCTGCCCAAAATATAATTAGAATTAGAAAAGGGCAAAATAGTAATCTTTCAACCTTGCTTCAAAAAGAACACGTGCGTGAATTTTAACTACACGCTCCCTGAACCTGCTATCTATCCTAGGTTGTAGAAAATCTCTCAAGCTTCGCGTGAGCTGTAAGATCGCTGAAAACGGACTTCTACAATTCCAGATATGGCCAAAACAGTGTAGACTGCGCAACCTTCCCGGAAAATCCGAATTTTAATCAATTAATCCTCCAAACACGATAGAAGCATCACCCATAATCGACATTCTTGTAAGTCTGCACAACTAAGCAAAACACATCAAAACTACAATAAACTTGAGTCCAAAACAATCAATTTAAGCCGAATTGAAGCGATCCAAGTGGATATAAAATCCACTTATCACACCCCCAAACTTAAACCGATGCTTGTCCTCAAGCATAAACAATTACAACTAACTAATTTACTAGTACCACTTCCGTAGGTGATCACGATTGCATTTGGCATATGCAACCAGCCCTTTAAACCCCTAGGCAGCCCCAGTGGACGAGTAAGGTCTCGTGAGGGCCTATAGCGAATGTACCCACAAAATCCATTTAACCTAATGCAATGCAATGCATGAATGCAACTAGAATGAAAATGCAACGATCCCCTCAAACTAACCAAAACCAACTAACAATCAATATCTTAGAGAATGCAACTAAATCCAAATAGAGCTCGACTAAGTTCCCGTATACTAACAATACATGAACAGAAACGTGCGTGTGTGCAATGCTCATCAGAAATACTCCCAACTAGGTCAAAGATCATACATGCTCAATCACAGGTTTATAAATAGAATAGACTGTAGACACTTCATAACCTAGGAACACCTCCATCCTTATCCAAGGTAGACAGAAATTCATGCTTTATACGACACATATATACAAGCATGCTTATTTAACCGTGCAATGGATGAGACCCCGAAAGGCTTATACAATAATACCCATGTAGCGAGCGTTGGGTTAGTGGATCTCAGACTATAAAAGCCTTAGGTCACTAGGCACAAAGTCCCCTAGAACTTAATTGCTCGAGTATTAAAGAGCTCACCCTGGTTAATTTTGCATAAAAACACTTGAAACTTTTGACTTTTTTTTTCTTTTTTTTTTCTTTTTTTTTCTGCTTTTTTTTCTCTCTTTTTTTTTATTTTTTTTTATGCAATCTGGAATGAGAATTCTCGATTCCAACCCTAGACTACTCATATAAATATGAGCCGGCTACTAGCCATTTGACGCCTAGCCATTATTCACAATTATTTACAATTAAGCAAGAAATCCCTGTTTTCCCCCAAACTTAGACTTAATTGTTCTAGGCCATCAAGGGAATAAAGAAAATTCTAACTATAATCAAGTGATTAAATCTCAAAACATCCAAACAAGCATGACCTCAACCTAGCCCAAAAGCACCCATTGAGACTGTGTAATTAGTTTTGTTTCTGAAACACATAAGTCAATTTCATAGAAACTATAAGTCAACCCTCTATTCATCATTACCACACTCAATTAGACACCTACCTACCAATCAGAATTAGCTCGTCTTAAGGGATCATGAAATATGCATGCCATGAAAATGCAACTAATATGAACTCACATGGTATACGAAACAAAAAACAGAATGTCCTATATGAAACAAACATAATTAATACGAACATATATGCATAATTTACTACTACTAATATGCAAAACATGAAATCCTACATGAACACATAATACAACAACAACTACTAATCCCTCAAACCACCCCCAAACTTAAAATATTCAATGTCCGCATTGAATGAAAGTAAATACGAGGGATAGCAGAAAACATACCTAACCAGCTGAGTCATCACCCTCCTCAGATGAATCTGGTGGATGATAATGCGTACGAGCTCCATAGACTGGCCACTTCCCAAATAACAAGAATACTACAAAACCCCCAATTACAAGAACACAAATTCGTAATAAAAATAAATTTAGAGAAAAAGATTTACCCAATACGAATCGAAGAGGTGAACTTGCAATTAAACTTTCCCCAAACTTGGATCCTTCTTGAATTCGAATTTTTTTAGAGATGTAGAGATGTAGAGGTTTAGAGAATGAATTGGGTTTGTATGAATAGGTGTATAAAAATCGAACGTGAAAGGGAGAAATTTCGAGTGGGGAAGAATTTGATGTAGGATAGAAAAAGGATTTACTAATTTAGAGAAAAAGAATTTGAATTGATATAGGATTAGAGATTTGAGTAGGAGATGGGGGGGTTTGGAATTGTTATGAAATTAGGAATAGGTTTAGGGATGAAAGAATAAGAGTAGAATAGGAATTGGGAATTTTTTTTTTATATAACAGCTGAAAAAATCTGGCAGACAAAGCAGTCACGCAGGCGCAACCTGCGTCACGCAGGTGCAGCCTGCGCGACACTCAGTAATGCAGGCGCAGCCTGCGCGACATACAGACACGCAGGCGCAGCCTGCGCGACACAGGCGCAGCCTGCGTGTAAAGCACTGTTTCGAATGTTTTTTTTTTGAAATACAACACTCAAATTTTTTTTTTCCTTCACAACACTCTTTTTTTTTTCAACACTTATTTTTTTTCCTACACTAATGCGTGGGTTGCCTCCCACGAAGCGCTTCTTTAACGTCAATAGCTTGACGTTACATCCTCAACTCATGGCGGATTCAAAAGAACAACTGAACCGTCCTCAACAGAAAGACCATTCATACGAACGTTAACATCTTGTTTGCTGGCTTTCCACAAATCTCTTCCCTCAGACTTCAACCTGATTTTACTATCCAACAGCTTAATCTTCTTCTTTTTCTTCTTCACACCTCTAATGTGCTTCTCCGACTCGAACGGCTGAACAAAACTTTCTTCTTCCTTATCATCAGCTTTCCACCTTCGCAACACGTTATCTTGCCCCTCTTCAAAAATCACTAGCTCATTATTCAAAAGGACATACCTCAAATGTGGTGGAAGTTTCCCAAGCTTTACATTCGAAAGATCTCGAATTGAAGAACTGTCAATGAAATCACTAATGTGATGCTTTAGCACGTGTGTGTCCGACTTTTTGCTCAACAACTGATCAAACTTCTTTCTCTGACCCGTATCAACTATTTCCATATTGCAACACTCTTCATCCTCTGTCGGAAATTTCATGGCCTTGAAAACATTAAAGGTGACCTTCTGATCTTGCATCCTCATTGTAAGCTCTCCTTTTTGCACATCAATCAAAGTATGGCCTGTAGCTAGAAAAGGCCTTCCCAAGATTATGGGAATCTTCTTGTCTTCTTCAAAATCCAAGATAACCAAATCAGCTGGGAAGATAAGTTTATCAACTTTCACCAAAACATCCTCCACTATGCCCCTTGGATATGTGATAGATCGATCAGCCAACTGCAAAGAGATATTGGTTGGCTTAGCTCCGGCAGACCAAGTTGCTTGAACATAGATAAAAGCATGAGATTGATGCTAGCTCCCAAGTCAAACAAGCACTTGCTAAAAGAAAGGTTGCCAATAGTGCAAGGGATGGTGAAACTTCCCTGATCTTTAAGTTTAGGTGGCAACTTCTACTGCAGAACTGCACTACACTCCTCCGTTAAAGCCACTGTTTCAAATTCTTCCAACCTTCTCTTTCGTGACAAAATATCCTTCATGAACTTTGCATACCTCGGCATCTGCTCCAATGCTTCAACAAAAGGAATGTTAATAGACAATTTCTTGAAAACATCCATAAACTTCTGAAACTGTTTCTCTTGACTTTCCTGCAAGCGTCCAGGATATGGAGGAGGAGGATAGATCTGATTATTCTTTGAAGATTGCTCCGGAGTAGACTTTTCAACAAGTTTCTTGCTCTTCTCACCATCAAGCTGATCATCCACTAAATTAGATTTCTCAATTACTGGCACTGCAGATTTTTCAACCTGCTGATTCTGAACATCTTCATCTTCCTTAGCTGCTAATTTAGGATCCCTTGTGACTTTTCCAGATCTCAAAGAAACTGCATTGACCTGTTCTTTGCTTTCCCTTCTGCCTGGATTAACCTCCGTATCACTAGGAAGAGTTCCTTGTTGCCTACTAAGTAAGGCACTTGTAATCTATCCTATCTGGTTTTCCAAGACCTTTTGAGAAGCTTGCAGGTTCTTCACCATCATCCTCAAATCATCCATTTCTGATTTTTCATTAGATGATTGCCCCGCATGAGCCTGGGGCTGTTGCTGCTGAAATCCCGGAGGTTAATATGGTGGCCTTGGAGCATAAGGCTGTTGATAGCCTTGATTGAATGGCTTCGCTTGCTGACCCTGAAACTGTTGCTGATAAGGTTACTGAACACCTTGATTATTGCTCCAGCAGAAATTGGGATGATTCCTGTTGTTTGGATGATAGGTGGCTGGAACTGGTGCAGCAGGTCTCTGAAAATTACTTACAAACTGTGCTGATTTAGAAGAGATAGCACACTGATTCGTCTCATGTGCGCCCGCACATAGCTCACAAATACTAGCAACCTACTGAATCCCATGATTTGCCAAAGAATCTATTTTCCTATTCATTGCCTCTAGCTGAGCTGCTAGAGCTGAGACTGCATTAACATCAAGAACACCTGCTACCTTGCCTTGAGAAAGCCTCTGGGTTGGATTTTGATATTCATTAGCAGCCATCGTCTCAATAAGATCATATGCTTCCTCGTAGCTCTTAGCCCACATAGCTCCACCTAATGCTACATCTAGCAAAGGTTTAGACTGTGCTCCTAACCCATTGTAGAAACCATTGATAACCATCCAATCAGGCATGCCATGATGTGGACACCTACGAAGCATCTCCTTGTAACGTTCCGAAGCCTCACACAAAGACTCGCCAGATTGCTGTTGAAACTGAGTTAGCTGGTTCCGTATTGCTGCAGTTTTCGCCATAGGGAAGAATTTAGTAAGAAACTTCTGAGCAAGATCCTCCCATGTAGTAATAGAACCAGCTGGTAGAGAGTGTAACCAGCCCTTAGCCTTATCCCTCAGAGAAAATGGGAAAAGTCTCAATTTGATAGCATCCTCCGACACACCATTAAATTTGAAAGTGTCGCAGATCTCGATAAAGTCCCGGATGTGCATGTTAGGATCCTCTATCGAAGTACCCCCAAACTGAACCGAATTCTGCACCATCTGAATTGTGCTCGGCTTGATCTCAAAGTTGTTCGCTGCAATAGCTGGCCTAACAATACTAGATTGTATGTCATTGATCTTTGGCTGCGAATAGTCCTTCAAAGCCTTGAATGCTGCTGGTAAGTCTGCCATCTCTTTTACTCCTGCAAGTTCTTCTTCTGCCAGTTTACGAGTTTGCAAACGTGTTCGCATACACGTTCAAGTACCTGAAAACACCATGAAACAAACAAACTAAATAAGAAATCAGAGTCAGTGAACGCTAACGACCACTGATGACAAGCACATAAACTAAACAAAACACCGATGATCCCCGGCAGCGGCGCTAAAAACTTGTTTACACAATATCACGCAAGTATACGTGGTCACAAGTAATACAATTAAGTTCGTTCCACTGAGATCTGGTTAAGTTCTTTTCAGCTAATGTGCCTATTCAACAATGTATGAGCTTAATTCACTGCTAAGATAATAAATAAATTGAGGTTTTAATTAACTAAATTAAACTAAGATGCGAATTAAGGAATTAAAAATTAACTAGCTAATGAGATCTAAAACTGATTTACTTATATGAGAATAAACATGGAATCCTTACTTCATTATCTACTTCACTTAGAGTCGCAACCTTTAATCAATACATGTGATGGTTTTGATATCTGATCGGATAACACGAAACAAGTAAAAGCTACCTCTCGGTATACTAATACCAAACTACGCATGCATCCACAAAAGAGATAGAAGATGTGTAGACACCAAATATGTTTAGACCCTATATCTCTATAGAATTTGAAAACATAAAGGTTTAAGCACAAGTTATCCACATAGATCACATAGGGTAGCATAATATCTCTATTTACGCCACAAATCATGCTGTTAAAACATCAACCTATCCTATGCTAGCATGGCAAGTTCTAAATCTCAAGATCCACTCTCGTTTAGCAAGAGATTAACAAATTAGATGTTCGCGACGCATCTAAATACATGAAACACAACCATACGAGGATATCAAGAATTCACCACACATAAATCTTTAAAGCATACAAATTACTAAGCTACATAGATAAATCCATTAGAATCCTATGACAACGATTAGCTCATAATTGAACCGTTCATCGTCATGGGATTTGATGAAAACATGATATAAAACAAGATATGAATAAAAGAAGTAATTATATTAATAAACAAAGAGTTAAGAAAACAAATCTAGAATCCAGAATAACATAAAAGATGAAGTAGATCTAGATCCGTTGCTTGTCACGACCGTTGAATCCTTCTCTCCTTTTCTCCCTTGCAGATCTAAGCTATGATACAATAATAGTAAATCTAGTTACAATGCTAAAATGTGTTTAAATAGGCTCTAGATTTCTTGCCCAGCAGGAAATTACCTTCTATTACAATTAAAATTCGATTAAGGTACTAAAACCTGCCCAAAATATAATTAGATTTAGAAAAAGGGCAAAATAGTAATCTTTCAGCCTTGCTTCACAAAGAACACGTGCGCAAATTTTAACTACACGCTCCCTGCACCTACTATCTATCCCAGGTTGTAGAAAATCTCTGAAGCTTCGCGTGAGCTGTAAGATCGCTGAAAACGGACTTCTAGAACTCCAGATATGGCCAAAATAGTGTAGACTGCGCAACCTTCCCGGAAAATCCGAATTTTAATCAATTAATCCTCCAAACACGATAGAAGCATCACCCATAATCGACATTCTTGTAAGTCTGCACAACTAAGCAAAACACATCAAAACTACAATAAACTTGAGTCCAAAACAATCAATTTAAGCCGAATTGAGGCGATCCAAGTGGATATAAAATCCACTTACCATCGTGGCAGCCAACGCTCTGCACCTTTTACTCGGTAACGAAGAGGAAGTTTCAATGCTCCTCACGCCAATGTTGTTTATAATTCTGCTGCTGCATCAACCTCTAAACCATTTCTAGGAGACCTTAAAAAATCTGGTCTACTTGGTTTAACAGAGGACCAATGGCAACTTTTGAAGGCTATGTTTCAAGGACAAACTCCCACTACTCCAAGCGTGACAGGTAATGATTTTGATGTTCAATGGATCATCGATACAGGGGCTTCTAATCACATGACAGACAACTTGTCTTTATTAAATGATGTTCGTGAGATTCAAAGTCACATTGGTCTTCCGAACGGTGCTCAGGCAACAACCATGAAGGCTGGAACCGTTATTTTGGCTCCTAATTTGATCTTATATAATGTCTTATATTGTAAAGCATAATGTAATGTAATATGTAATAGAGGACATATATAACTCAACTAGGATAAAAGATAAATAATATTAACTCTATACAGGGATCGTGAACTTTGATGAACAGGCATCAACAAGGATCAAGTTGCTGAAAGAAGTTCATTAACATGATCAAGCCTCAGTGACAAAATAAGATGTACAGATGATTCAGTTGAAGGGCGAAAAGATTCCAGAGATAAAGTTTTTATGGTTGCACAATTCTTAGCAGTGTTCTTAAAGACATGATACGAAGACCATGAGTGAATGTTATTCGTCTGTGAACCAGACCAGTTGCACTAGGCGTCAACACTTCACAAAGGAATCGAAGTATCTAACTCAGAAAAACTGTTAAGAGGTATGATTGAGTTTAGAGCAGTACTGATATCCTCCATTTTGGAAGCTGCATATTTAAGGATGTCAAATTAAGAGGAAAATGAATAGTATCCAAAATCACTATTCACATGAATAGCAACCGAAATCACTATTTACATGAATAGTACTATTCATATGAATAGTAACCGAAATTACTATTCATGAATAGTACCCAAAAGTACTATTCATCAAGTGGGGCCCACATGAATATAAATGTTGAAAGAAGAAGTCAAAGTCCTTGGGCAGAATTGTTTGAAAGAAGGAAAGCAGACAGCAGACTGAAAAAAACGTAATCAGTTACGTAATTTAGCAACATAGTAACTTTCTAAAATCTATAAATCGGCCTGTTGTATTTCATTTCAAAACACACCTCAACACACAACTATCTCTTCTCTCTCATATATTTTCTGTGTAAGCTGCTAGACAGTCCATCTAGTAGGAAAGTCGGCTTAGCCCACTTTCAGGAAGTGTCGGGTAGAAGGTCCTCGTGCCTAAACTATCCTTAGGAGTGTTCGATTTTGTAAACTGAATCCATAAGATTAGATTGTGTAGCAAACCTCCGGATTTTATCTATTCAAAGATATTTCCTAAACATTTGTGTTATTTCGATTCAGTATTTTTGATCTCATATCCACATCAAAAATCGAAATATTTTTAAATAACGTATTCAACCCCCCTTCTACGTTATTCCAAACCTAACAATTGGCATCAGAGCCACTCTGTTATTATACAACAGTTAAGATCCAAAAAGCTATACAATCATGACAGATAAAACACAAACTCCAACAACAAGCAGATATGAATCAATCAGAGTTCCAATACTCAGGGCATCAGAATATCCCATATGGAAGGTGAAGATGGAAATGTTTGTGGAGGCTACAGATCCAGAGTACTTAGATAGAATCCATGATGGTCCACATAAGCCTACCAAACTTTCTGTTGTAGTTGTTGGGGAGGAACAGAAAACGATTCCAAAGGAGAAGAAAGACTACACTCCTGAAGATATCTCCTCTATTAGCAAAGATGCCAAGGTAAGGCATTTATTACATAGCACTGTTGACAATGTTATGTCTAACAGAGTCATTGGATGCAAAACTGCTAAAGAGATTTGGGATGCTTTGGAAGTCAGATGTCAAGGAACCAAATCCATCAAGAAAAACATGAGAACAATACTCACACAGGAGTACGAGCACTTTGACTCAAAGTATTATGAGTCATTAACAGATCTATATGACAGATTCCTGAAATTGCTGAATGATTTGTCACTGGTAGATAAGGAGTATGATCTTGAATACTCCAATCTGAAATTCTTATTGGCTCTTCCTGAGAAGTGGGATTTAAAGGCCACTACTATCAGAGACAATTATGATTTGGAAGACATGTCTGTTGATGAAATCTATGGAATGCTCAAGACTCATGAGCTTGAGATGGAACAAAGAAGCAAGAGGCATGGAGGCAAGTCTAAGTCAATTGCTCTTAAAGCTGAGGAGAAAGCTTCTAAAGAAGTTGCTGTGAAAAAGAGTCAATCTAATGGAAAGGCTCTTATTACAAAATCTGATACTGAGTCATCAAACTCTGATGCTGACTCAAACTCTAACAATCTCACGGATCCTGATGATGATGGCAGTGATGCTGAGATGATATAACTTGCAGCCCTGATGGTAAAAAGCTTCAAGAAGATGGCTTACAAGAACTTCAGGAATGGAAGGAAGTTCATACGAAAAGATTCAAATTTCGAAAAGAAGAATTGCAGAAAAGCTGAGGAAAAGGAAGGCAGGTCTGGGAAAGTGGACAAGTCCAAGATCAGATGCTATAATTGTGGTGAGAAAGGACATTTTTCACCTGAGTGCAAGAAAGCCAAAGCTGATAAAGGTCAAGCTTATATCACAAAGAAGAAGGACTGGGCTGACACTTCAGACTCTGAAGTTGAGGTGAACTATGCCTTGATGGCAAATGTTGATAGTATCACTGAAGCTACTGAGACCAAGGTACCTCACTCTACTCTAGCTTTTGATACTACTGATATATCTGAGTTAAGACTCTTTCTTAAAAACTTGCATGTTAGCTACGGAGATCAGACTTTAGAAAATGAAAGAATAAAATCTGAAAGTCTAGACCTTAGAAAGAGAAATAATTATCTAGAATTAGAATTAGTCCAAATGTCAACAATTCAGAAAGAGAGAGATGATGCTATTATTATTAAAACTGAATTATTGAAAAAGCATGCTTATCTTGAATCTGAACTTGTTAAAGAAAGAAACATTATTAAAACTTGGACTAACTCTGGTAAAACTACTCAGATTATCATAGAGAATGATTGTTGGAAAGAAGGTCTAGGTTACACTGATAAAAAGAAAATTGTTAACTTAGAAGCTGAGACCTCTAAACCTGTATTTACTGAAAGGGATGCAAAGCCCAAAATTAATCTTGTGAGGTTTGTACCAAAATCTGACAAACCAAAATAGGATGAAGTCAAATCAGTAAATATTGACTTAATGACTCAGAAACAGCTTAAACACAAGCTGAAGGAGATAAAAGGAGTGAACAATGTAAAAGAACCTAGGAAAAACGGAAATGGAAAGGTAGGCATCAATAAAAGCAATAACTATATGCCTATTCCCAATGCTCCTAGGAAGAAATGTCACAACTGTGGAAATCCTAACCATCTTGCTACTTTTTGCAAGAAGAATAAAAATACAAACTCTATACCTCCTAAGTCAAAAGTTAAGAGTGGTTCAGTTAGGTTTAAGCCACAGACTGTGGCAGTATTTGGCATTCTATTTATACATGCAAAGAGTATTATAATTTGTATTATGATTGTTATGAATTTAAACCCTCTTTGAATAAATTCAAGATTTATTCTACATGTATAAATTCTGATAAAAAGAATGTTAGCACAAACTCTGATAAGACTTCTGCTGCAAAAGCTAACAGACTTAATAAGGCCAAAAGATCCAAGCAAGTCTGGGTCCTTAAAACTAGTCATTAGTAGTTTTTGTGATTGCAGGGTAACAGGAAAAATATCCTTGTTCTGGACAGTGGATGCTCAGGACACATGACTGGAAATAAAGCCCTGCTATCAGAATTTGTGGAGAAAGCTGGCCCAAGTGTTTTTTATGGAGATGGCAACATAGGAAGGACTCTGGGATATGGCAATATCAATCTTGGAAATGTCATCATTGAAACTGTAGCTCTAGTCTCAGGACTCAAACATAATCTACTAAGTGTGAGTCCAATCTGTGACAGAGGTTATCATGTGGATTTCTTTGAAGAACACGGTGAAGTTGTAAGCAAATCTACAGGAAAAGTTGTTCTGAAGGGATACAGGCATGGTAACATTTATGAAGCCAAGCTTTCAACAAATTCTTATGGCTTTGCAATCTGTCTACTGAGTAGAGCATCAATTGAAGAAAGCTGGGATTGGCACAAGAGACTTTCTCATCTGAATTTCAACAACATTAATGAGCTAGTGAAGAAAGATCTTGAGAGAGGATTGCCCAAATCAGTTTTTACTCCAGATGGCCTATGTGACTCATGTCAAAAGGAAAAAAAAAGGAAAACTTCATTCAAAAGTAAGACTGAATCCTCAATTCTTGAGCCATATCACTTATTGCATGTTGATTTATTTGGTCTAGTAAATATAATGTCTATGGGAAAGAAAAGATATGCTTTGGTTATTGTTGATGAATACACCAGATATACATGGGTATATTTCATGCACAAGAAAGAAGAAACTGCATCAATCTTAACAGAGCATATCAGACAACTGAACAAAGGATCTAAGCATACAGTGAAAATCATAAGGAGTGATAATGGCACTGAGTTCAAGAATGCAGTCATGGAAGAGTTTTGTAAAGAAAATGGAATAAAGCAAGAATTCTCTGCACTTGGAACTCCACAACAAAATGGAGTAGTAGAGAGAAAAAACATGACTCTCATAGAAGCTGCAAGGACCATGCTTGATGAAGCAAAGCTGCCAACTTACTTCTGGGCTGAAGCTGTGCAAGCTGCTTATTTCACACAGAATGCTACACTCATAAACAAGCATAGTAAAACACCATATGAGATGGTGAAAAATAAGAAGCCGAACCTGAAATACTTTCATGTGTTTGGATGTAAGTGTTTTGTTCTTAAGACTCATCCATAATAGCTTTCCAAATTTGAGTTAAAAGCTGATGAAGGAATCTTTGTTGGATACCCACTATCCATAAAAGCATTCAGAGTCTACAATCTAAGAACAAAAGTGGTCATGGAATCTATCCATGTGTCTTTTTATGATAAGAATATAACAGGACTTGAAGATTTTGATGAACATGACCAGCTGAGATTTGAGAATAAAGAAATAAATGTTGATCTACAAAATTCTGATACTCTTTCAGACTCTATTATTCAATCTATACCAGTAGATCAGACAGTAGCACATGTTGAGGGGGAGCAAGTGAACAATGAACCCCAATCAAGTGAAGAAACATCTGTTGCTAATGATTCATCAAATTCTGAAAGCAACAGCTCAGGGGGAGCAAACAATGATTTTGGATCTACTAGTCACCACACTCAACACAATCATGAACTTGGGGAATCATCAAGATCAGATCTGCCAAGACAAAGGATATGGAGTAGAGCGCATCCCTTTGAACAGATCATTGGTGAACCGGACACGGGTGTACAAACTAGAAGAGCAACACAGAATGAATGCAATTTCGTAGGATTTTTATCTCAAATTGAACCTAAAAAGATTGATGACGCTCTTGATGATCCAGACTGGGTAACTGCAATGCAAGAAGAACTCAATCAGTTCGAAAGGCATAAAGTATGGAAGCTGGTGCCAAGACCAAAAGATAAATCTGTAATTGGCACTAGATGGGTGTTTAGGAATAAACTGGATGAAAATGGTATTGTTACGAGGAACAAGGCTCGATTGGTAGCAAAGGGTTACTCTCAAGAAGAGGGAATTGATTATGATGAAACCTATGCTCCAGTTGCAAGGATTGAAGCAATCAGGATGTTCTTAGCATTTGCTACACACTCAAACTTTAAGGTTTTTCAGATGGATGTGAAGAGTGCATTTTTGAACGGAGATCTAGAAGAAGAAGTCTATGTTGAACAACCCCCTGGGTTCGAAGACAAGGAATTTGAAGGTTTTGTATACTTTCTCTTCAAAGCTCTATATGGTCTCAAGCAAGCTCCTCGAACATGGTATGATACTCTCTCAAAGTTCTTGCTTGAAAATGGTTTTACAAGAGGTATCATCGACAAAACTCTCTTTCATAAAAAGCATAAAAATGATATAATTCTGGTACAAGTATACGTGGATGATATAATATTTGGTTCTATTAATGATTTGCTATGCAAGAGATTTGCTAAGCTAATGTAGAGTAAGTACGAGATGAGCATGATGGGTGAGTTGTCCTTCTTCCTTGGACTTCAAGTTGTTCAGAAGCCTGATGGTATTTTCATTTGCCAATCAAAATACATAAAGGATCTTCTGAAGAAGTATGGGATGGAAGAAGCAGCTACTGCCAAGACGCCGATTCCAACTGCTGTCAAGATTGATCAAGACAAATCTGGTAAGTCATTTGACATCACAAAGTATCGAGGTATGATCGGATCTCTCTTATACTTAACTGCTAGTCGACCAAATATTATGTTTGCAACTTGTTTATGTGCTAGATTCCAGGCTGACCCTAAAGAGTCACATCTTATAGCTGTTAAACGTATTTTCAGATACCTTAATGGAACCCCCAATCTTGGGATTTGGTTCCCTAAAGGAACAGGTTTTGACCTAGTGGGCTATACAGATTCTGACTTCGCAGGCTGTAAGATTGATCGGAAAAGTACTTCTGGAAGCTGTCAGTTTTTAGGAAGAAGGTTGGTATCTTGGTACAGCAAGAAGCAACACTCAGTATCTACCTCGACAGCCGAAGAAGAATACATTGCGGCAGGTAGTTGTTGTGCTCAGATCCTGTGGATGAGGAATCAACTTCAGGATTATGGACTCATGTTGGACAAAATTCCAATTCTATGCGACAACACGAGTGCGATTGCCATTGCCAACAATCCAGTTCAACATACCAGGACTAAGCACATTGATATCAGGTACCATTTCTTACGAGAGCATGTCATGAATGGAACTGTGGTATTATATTTTGTTCCCACAGATCAATAAATTGCAGACATCTTTACTAAACCACTGGATGAATCCACATTCTCGAGGTTAGTTGGTGAACTTGGGATGTTAAATCTGTCTAATTAATTTTGGATAATTAATAACTGCAATTTGTTATAAATTCACAGGTATTTTAAATGTCCATATTTTCAGGACTTGTGAATTTACTTTGCATCCAGTCGTCATCTTACAATTATCTCTATATTAATTGCCATGCTTATAAATGTTATCTTTTATTGTAATTAGTTAGTGAATAATTGTGTTATTTGTAGCATAATTAAATAAATATTTTATTAACATATATCAATTAATGATATTTTGTTAATTTTATATCTATTTAATTGTGAGTTTATGTGTGTATGTGTGTATATAGGTCGATAGATTTCGGTGATAAGATGTTTTTCGGCTGACAAGTTTCGGTGATTAGATGTTTTTCGGCTAATTAGGCTGTTAGGTGAGAAATTATTGAGCCGTGTTAGACTTTAAACATATCCTGTCAATATCTCACCTAACCCACTAGTCCTTGAAACCTTATAAATGATGAGTTTTTATTTATGTTTAACATCATCGTTTTTCAGATATACAGAGCATATACACTCAATTGCTGAAAATTTCAAGCTTTGACCGGAAAGATCTCACAATCTAGCTGGTGGTTTTTAGATCGGATTTCATATTCTTGCTTTATACATCATCCTTTATAAAAACTAACCCTTGTTTTTGAATCTCCTCAAAGTTTTGAAAATGGCATTACATGGAAGTTTTTCAGTTGCAAAAGTGAATCCTATTTCCATTCAACAAATCGAAACCATTCAGGATGAGCAATTTCGGGCTTGGACACAATTTCTGAATGAACATTCATTAATTCGCTATGCTTTAGTTACACCAGTGCAACTTAACCATGATGCATTACATGAACTATATTGCAGTGCGGTTAACACTTTTGGACAGGACGGGTGTGCATTCATATATCTACTATTTGGTAGGTCGATTAGGGTCACTGAACGAGATGTTAATCGAATTCTTCATTTTCCTATGGAAAATCTCGTTTCTGATCCTACACCTGAACAGATTGAAATGTTCTTTCGTTTTATAAGGTACCAAGATGGCAATTTCAATACTGGTAATCTTTATAGAACGTTTCTAACCCAGTATTGGAATTTCTTCTTTCACACTCTTAACCATGTTTTTTCATCAGATAGAACAAATCAAGATCGAATACCAGAATTTATTCAGAAAATAGGGTATGCGGTCGCCAATAATTTGAGGATTAATTTTGGAAAAATAGTGCTTGGTCAAATCATTTTAAAGATGAAACACTTAGGAACAAGAGATGTTTGGACTCAAAATGTCAAATGTCTATATCTAAGGTTTCTACAGCTAATATTAAATGATTTTTTGAATGATGAAGACATGGTACGCTTGGAAAATGGTCAAAAGGTGGAATATTCTTCCATAAAGACGAATGTAATTAATTACATAAGCAAAAAGAAATATACGGATGTGCCTACAGTCCTAACTGAATATCTAAATACTATCCCACTTCCGTTGTTACCAAGACCAGTGAGAGTAGGTATACGACAAGGTAATATTTCAATCTCTGCTATTCCAACCTCTGTATTCCCTGTTGTGTCATAGGAAATAGAGTTTCTACAGCCCCGAGTGGCCATCTTACCCGACCAAGAGAAGGAAATCCCACCGACTCTAACACAGGTCGAAAAGCCCATTCTACAAATGCAAACACATGAAAAACAACACATAGAGGGGGGGAATAGGTGTTTATGGTTATTAATGTAAATTTATGAACTGTTTTGAAAATAACTGAAAATAGCTTGCTGTTTATAATAACACAGTTCATAAACAGCACGCTGTTTGTATCTAAAATTCAATGCAGAAACAATATAAACGGTAAGTAAAAGAGACACTCAGTCTTTTAGCCAGGTTCGACCCCTAATCCCCTATGGTCTACGTCCTGGTCCCTTACCAAACTTGGTAAGAGAATATATTATTGATCAACTATAATCCAATTACAAGATACAACAATATATCTCCCTTAACCCTTGCTGCTTACAAATGGCTTGCTGTTTCCTGTGCTGAACTAACCCTCTAAGTACTACTTCCCAAGCGTACTTCTCTAGTAAAGTTCGACTCACCCTAAACTTGAAGCCAACCTTGTACAGCAACAAATAAATACAATTTGAACAATACAAGTGTTTGAATATTACAACTCAATCTAAGACCCTCTGAATATAGATATAAGTACGAATGTAATGGGTTTTGAAAGATTGAAAAGGATTTTGCAATGAAAGCTTGTAGTTGTATGTATATCGAGTTTTTCTGTTCTTCAAATGGATATTCAATTGATGATTAGAACTGATTAAGTCCAGTCCTTAAATAGGAGGACAAGAAACTTGAAGAAATCACTCTTTGAGGAATTTTCCCAACGGTATAAAAATGAGCCGTTTAGAGATGATATATTTGTTTAAAGAGATTTAAGAGAGTTTTGAGTTTCAACTGATGGAGAAGAAGAAGAGCGTGTATGGAGTGTATAAAATCCATCATGAGAGTCATGTGGTTGTTTTAAGTGGAGGTGAGGTGTGACATTAAATTAATAAAAAGTAGAACTTTACTTTTCTTAATTTAACTCAAGGAATATGTTTGTCTCCCCATATGCATGTGATATGATAGATTGCATATTTAAATATACTCAGAGGGCCCTTACAAATATTCCTAATAATGTATGAACTTGATGTACTTTGATTTCTTGATATTCGGTAAAAACTGTCAGACCGAAATCAGCATGCTGTTTTGAGAAACTGGTACGCCATTTGTGCAAATGGCTTGCTGTTTGATACAGACTGATTACTTAATCAATATGCTGTGTTCCCTGCAAAACCAGGTTAGAATAAATACAAATGGCATGCTGTTTTATATCTGAATATAAGCCCAAAGCCTTTCTAATTGTCATCATCAAAATCTAGGAGTTTCAATCTCCCCCTTTTTGATGATTACAACCAATTTTAGGAGAATTTTAATACTCCCCCTAAATCCCTGCACTCAATGTTAGATATAAAACCATAATAATAATAAAAGAAGTATGTAGCCACTTAACACATTTATAGAACCATAAAGCCATCAATATCAAACCAAATAAAACCAGCAGTATCCAACATTCCAACAAAACACTTAAGCATCAAGATTCACATAAGGTTCACATAATTAAAGACATAATTAAGACATAATTAAGACATAATTAAGACATAATTAAGACCAGACAAGACAAGTTCAGATTTAACATAATTCTCCAAATTTTCTCCCCCTTAATTCATCAAAAAATCAAGGTTCTTTAGGAGTCTTATCATCAACATCCTCATCTGTATTGGTTGCTTCAGTGTCACCATCTGGATTATCTCCATCTTTAGCAGCTGCGGTAGCCAAGTCATCAAGGCTGTGATCATGATCCATTGCAGAATGGGTTGCAGAGGTTGCTCCACCTGTCTTCATCATTAGATCCTTCAAGGTTTTCATATCACTGATAAATCCCTTCATAACTGTCTTGATTGTCTGACAATCTGCTTTGACATTTTGAAGATCACTTTTGATTTCCTGTATGTCTTTCTTAATCTCAATGATGTTCCCAGTGTTGAGCATAGTATCAGTTTGAATTGATTTCAACAATAGCATATCAGAAGAAACAAAATCAGTAGCACCAGGAGTGGGGTTGGAAGGTTCTCCAATGTCAGGGATAGACTCAGTTGGTGGAGAGGTTATGACCCTAGACACTTCTCCATTAGTAAGTTGAAGATTGTTTTGGCTTAAGGTCTTTTGATCAAAGTTGTCTTTGATGGTTAGCTTAAAAGCAGACTTAACATCAACTTTAAAACCCTCAAACACCCTAGTGAGAAGCTGAGCATATGGAATGCCAGTGTGAGCTTTCTCAACTGTCCCAACCATCTTTTTCAGAATAAGGGTTGACAAATCAAAAGGTTTACCAGAGATAATCATGGCAACAACAATAATATCTTGGTTAGTGAAGCTAGATTTGTTTCCTAACCGAGGACAGATATGGGATCTAGCAAGCTTGAATATGAGATGAACTAAAGGAGACACATTTGTGGTAGCATGAGAGGTGGCAGTTATTGACTCCTCAGAATCATACAGAATTTTTAATTGGTCTTGTACTGAAAAATCAGGTAGAGTAACAGCACTTTGGGCGGTATAGATATTTTCATTGCTCTCAGTTTCAATAGATAGAAGTGAATTTAGTAGGGGAGGGTTTAACTGAATCTTCTTCTTTCGAACAGAGGATATCACATTACCAAAGGAATCCTCATGCAAGTTAGCATAAAACTCACGCACAAGATCAGGATAGTAGATTTTTGGTAGATCTAGCATGAAATTTCCAAGCCCAATATCATTAAATAACTTCATAACACCACACTCAGTTAACAGTAGGAATAGCTTACCAGAGAGTGGAGACCCATGAATCAATTGACGAGTCCCTAGCTCCATATCCGTGTATCTCGATTCAAACTCAGGACCAGCAAAGTTTGGAACCCCTTTGAGTCTCTTCGATTCAGGGGTTTGTGATACTTCATCACCACTGAAATTTCCAGGACTAGCAAGATCAACAACTGATTCATCTTTCTTAGAAGGTGTTTGATTTGCTTGGAGACCAGATTTTCGTCCACGAGAACGAGCCATGGTTTTGTCTTTGAGAGAAATCGCCGCTTAGAGAGAGAGAGAGAGAGAGAGAGAGAGAGAAAACCCTAATTGAAATGTTTGTGTTGAGGATATGACCCGTCTCTTTTGTTTTTGATTAAACAATAGGGGAGAATTTAGAGTAAATTAATTAAAAACTAAATTGGCAACTCAATTCGACTTATAATGTAATTATAAAATTTTAGGAACATGTCTCTCTAAACTATTTATATCATTTTTCACCACATATACCTATTTAGCATCAATACGAATCACAAAAAAAAATCATGATAAAATAAAGTAGCTCATATAGACATGTAACACATAACATATTGATAACCTTGTAGGACATGAATTCAGAACTTATCAAAATAATTTTAATCACATAAAAAATCATAAAACATTTATTTGCACTTAAGTGATTAGCTAGAAAAATGACAAACAGTATGCCATTTGTAACCTGTGATTAAGACAAATGGTAAGCCATTTTGCCTAATACCTGTCATCCAGCATGCTGTTTTACATATAGCACATACCAAGTTGCATTCGAATGACTGAGAATCTCTCTTCAGCAAGGGGCTTTGTGAAGATATCAGCTAGTTGAAATTCTGTTGGAACAAAGATTAATTCTATCTTGCCCTTAGCCACATTATCTCTCAAGAAATGATGTCGAACATCAATATGCTTCGTTCTTGAGTGATTCACCGGATTTTTAGAAATGCTAATGGTGCTAGTGTTGTCACAGTTGATTGGAACTTTTCTACACTTGATGTCAAAGTCCCTTAGTGTTTGTATCATCCATAGTAGTTGAGAACAACAGCTCCCAGCTGCTAGATACTCTCCTTCTGCAGTGGATAAAGAAACCGAGGTTTGTTTCTTGCTTTGCCATGAAACTAGACTTTGTCCAAGAAATGTACAAACACCACTAGTGCTCTTTCTATCAACTAGACGCCCTGCATAATCTGCATCACTATACCCAACAAGATCAAAAGTATTTGTGATAGGGTAAAACAAACCAAGAGAAATGGTACCATTTAAGTATCGAAATATTCTTTTAATAGCATTTAAGTGGGACTCTTTGGGGTTTGATTGAAATCTTGCACAAACACAAACACTATGCATTATGTCCGGTCTAGAAGCAGTTAAGTAAAGAAGGCTACCAATCATACCTCGATACCTTTTTATATCGACAGCCTTACCATTTTCATCAGCAAAAAGCTTGCTGTTTTGAATCATAGGAGTCGATTTTGGCTTGACATCCTCATAACCAAATCTTTTCAGTAGACTTTTTGTATACTTGGATTGGTGTACAAAAATTCCATCTTTAGATTGCTTGATTTGAAGACCCAAGAAATAATTGAGCTCACCCATCATGCTCATTTCGAACTCACTATGCATACACTTTGAAAACCACTTGCACATTGATTCATTAGTAGCTCCAAAGATAATATCATCCACATATATTTGAACAATTAAAATGTCTTTACCATTTTGCATAATAAATAATGTGGGATCGATTTTACCTCGAATGAATCCATTTTGGATTAGATACTTACTAAGCCTTTTGTACCAAGCTCTAGGGGCCTGTTTTAATCCATAAAGAGCCTTCTTTAGCTTGAATACGTAGTTTGGAAATTGATCATGCTCAAATCCAGGAGGTTGTTTGACAAAAACTTCCTCTTCCAGCACGCCATTTAGGAAAGCACTCTTCACGTCCATTTGATATAGCTTGATTTTCTTGAAACATGCATAGGATAGAAGTATTCTTATTGATTCCAAACGAGCAACATGAGCATAAGTTTGATCAAAGTCAATGCCTTCTTGTTGGTTATAGCCTTGAGCTACGAGCCTTGCTTTATTTCGAGTAACGATGCCAAATTCATCAACTTTGTTTTTGAACACCCATTTTGTTCCTATAATTGAAGCATCTTCTGGAGGCTTGACAAGTTCCCAAACATCACATCTTTCAAATTGATTTAATTCCTCTTGCATAGCCATGATCCAATTAACATCTTCTAATGCTTCATTGATATTTTTGGGTTCTTCTTGAGCTAGAAAGGCTGCATGAGCACAATAATTTGCCTTTCCTCTTCTTGTTGTGATTCCATCAGTAATATCACCAATAACTAACTCTGGGGGATGATTCTTTACTACTCTTGTTGACCTCGGTAAAGAATGTTGAGCTATTTCTTCATGATTTGTCTTCCTTATCTTTGCTGGAGGTAACTGATATTCTCCATCATAGATAGGTTGTTTCTCAGTAGCCCTTGAACCTCTAGGACCTTCCAGAGTCATTTTTGCTATTTTGGAGATTGTATCTTCCATTCCAGCTTGCTATTTTGATCTTCCAGCTTGCTGTTTGTCAAAATCTGCATCTTTCTTGGCTTGATGATTTTCAGTGTCATCTATATCTTTGGTTTGCTGTGTAGAACTTCCAGTTTGCTGATTTGTTCTTCCATCTTGATGATTTTCATTTCCAGCTTGCTGACCTTCACTTCCAGCTTGCTGACTTTCACTTCCAGCTTGCTGACTTTCACTTCCAGCTTGCTGATTGTCAGTGATTTGAGGTTGCATGTTCTCTCTTTCACCTGCAAATTCTTCCTCATCTCTTGGTAGATCATTGTTAGATTCCTGAAATGTAACATCAATAGATTCTTCAACAATATGTTTATCTATATTATAAACTCTATACGCCCTACTAGTTAAAGAATAACCAAGAAATATAGCTTCGTAGGATTTTGCATCGAATTTACCATCTTTACCAATTGTCTTGAGGACAAAACACTTAGAGCCAAAAATCTTGAAGTAGCTGATGTTTGGCTTCTTATTTCTTAACAATTGATAAGGAGTTTTATCCAAAATAGGTCTGATTATGATTCGATTCAACAAATAGCATGCTGTATTCACAGCTTCGGCCCAAAAACTCATAGGCAACTTGCTTTCTTGTAGTAGAGTCCTTGCTGTTTCTTGAAGTGATCTATTCTTCCTTTCCACCACACCATTTTGTTGTGGAGTCCTTGGAGCAGAAAATTCGTGAGAGATTCCTTTTTCTTCACAATATGCAATAAACTTCTCATTGATAAATTCACCTCCTCTATCACTTCTTATACCTACAAGTCTTGTATCATGCTTGTTCTCAAGTAATTTTATTAGTTTTTCAAACTCAATAAAAGCACAATCTTTAGTACGAAGAAACAAAACCCAAGTATATCTAGAAAAATCATCTACAATTACAAAGCCATATTGTTTACCTCCAATACTCTTATAAGATTCTGGACCAAAAAGATCTAAGTGCAGAAGCTCTAGAGGTTTAGAAGTAGATACCATTTTCTTTGCTTTGTGAGTGCTTCGAATTTGTTTACCCAATTGGCATGCTGAACATACTTCAACCTTAGTATATTTCAGTTTTGGTAGTCCTCTGACCAGATTCTTGCTTGAAAGTTTATTGATCAAGTCCATGTGTGCATGTCCCAACCTTCTATGCCATATATATGGATCATTATCAAAAATAGCTAAACAGCATGCTGTTTCCTGCAATTTGAAGTCTAATACATATATATTTCCTTCCCTTCTAGCAACTAGTGGGATTTTGTTAGTACCAATAGTAATAGTGGTTTTATCAATGCCAAACTGAACAAAATGTCCATCATCAAATAATTGAGTGACACTAAGTAAATTATATGAAAGACCTTTGACATATTGAACTTTATCAATCGAAATATTACTATTACCAATAGAACCACTACCAAGGATTTGAAGAGTCTTACTATTACCAATTGTAACTCTTCCACCTTTCTTCATTTTAAGACTTTTGAACTGAGATTTGTCTCCACACATATGTCTAGTGCATCCGCTATCCAAAATCCATTGTTTCGACTTCATTTTAGTGGCAAGGCATATCTACAAAACAAATAAACACCAACTCAATGTTTTGGCACCCATATAGGTTTGGGTCCAAATTGGTTAGTAACATAATATAAAACATTTAAATCAGCTTTCTTGATCCACATTTGGATCACTTTTGGTGACTGATGGTAAGCTGTTTTCCTTCTGACAGAAGCATTCTGGCATGCTGTTTGTGGCCTGACTTGTCCATTCTGGTAAGCTATTTTCACTTTATGATCTACTTGAGCCACACAATGTATTTCCAAATGGCCTTTTCCACCACACTTGTTGCATGTCTTCCAAGGCATAGCATAGTTGTAAGGTATGCCATTTCTTCCATCATATTTAAGCACACCATGCTTTTTGTTGGAGTTTATGCCAACTCCTTCTCTAACCAAGGGGACATTTGCCTTCTTCATCATTGTCTTTAAGCTTTCTTCTCCTTGAATAAATGTTTCCATCCCTTTCTCGAGATCCTTGACATCTTTTTCCAGGAGAGAGATCAATTCAGCTTGCTGTTTGATTAATATGGCATGCTGTTTGTCTGTACATTCAGCTTGCTGTTTTCTCTTCTCCGCAGATTTTGAAGATTCAGCTTGACTAGATTCTTTGAGCTTGTAAGATTTAATACATTCATCTTTGATTTCAATATGTGATCTTAAATCCCTGAGTTCTTTCATGAGAGCTTCATTCCTTTGTAGAATTACTTTGTTAACCCCTTCGAATTGAACAATTTTCTCCTTTAGATCAGCAATAAGATCATCATGATTGATTTCAAGATCCTTCTCAACCATTAATTCCGAAATGATCTTCCTTAATTGAGTGTTTTTCTTTTCCAGCTTGCCATTCTTATTTTTTAGTTCCATAAATTCAATTATGGATACATTATTTTGTACCTGCATGGTTAGTTCTTCTAGCATGTCAGGAGGGGATAGTAAATCAGAATTAGTAGAATTTACTTCACTTGCATCTCCTTCTAAATCTGAATAATCACTATCCAAACCATCTTGTTTTACGGATCCTTGAGAGCTTTCTTCATCATTTAGACCTATGAGAGCCAGATTCACCATGTCTTCACTTTAGTCATTACTGGAGTCTGAGTCATCATCACTCCAGGTCAGTAAGGCCTTCGATTTTCTCTTGTCTTTGAAAACAGCTTGCTGTTTCGACTTTAGCTTGAAACAGTCCTTCTTAAAATGGCCTGGTTTGCCACATTCGAAACATGTTTGTTCCTTGGCCTTCTTATTGAAGCTTCCTCTATCCTTTTTCATTCTGTTTTTCCTTTCAATCAGCCTCTTAATCTTCTGAGAGATTAGTGCAATTTCTTCATCAGATTCTTCATCAGATGAAATCAGCTTGCTGGTTGTGGCGGCTGGCTTGCTGTTTGTAGAATGAAGTGCCAAATTCTTCATTTTGGTTAGAGGAGCCCGAACATCTTCCACCTGGATTTTGTTTATCTTGCTTTCAAATTGTTCTAGCTCAGCAAATACAGCTAGGTGATCCATGATGTCGATTGTTGAAGATGACTCCAAAGCCGTGACTTTAGCTTCATAAATAAATGGTACGGAACTTAACACTTTCATGTTAATTTCATCTTGTGGAATATCCTTTCCAAGTCTCTTTAAAGAGTTTATAGTGACTTGAAACCTTGCTTGTCCTTCCTTGATTGTTTCACCATCTTTGAGCTTAAAATTTCCGAAATCGTTCATTAGCTTGCTAAGCTTCACCTTTCTCAAAGTGGTCGATCCTTCATGATAAGTTTCCAAGGCATCCCACATTTCCTTTGCCGTTTTTAGAGAGGAGACCTTGTCATATTCAGCTTGATCTAATGCATTCATTATAGAATTTCTGGCTTCTCCATTAAAACCGCACTTGATAATCTCATCCATGGTGAGATCATCAACATCCTTCGGTTGGTTTTTATCATCCAAAAACTGGTAGTCTCCTTTCTGCACAACTCTTAATACCAGTGGCCTTTTGGACAAGAATGTTTCCATTCTACATTTCCACCAGTTGTAATTTTCTGATCCAGTGAGGAGAGGAGCTCGATAATCCGCTTTTGCTTCCAGATAATGTTCAGCCATGATCGATACTTTCCTGTTACAGAATTGTTAGTAAACCTTGCTCTGATACCCATTGAAAAACAACACCTAGAGGCGGGGGGGAATAGGTGTTTATGGTTATTAATGTAAATTTATGAACTGTTTTGAAAATAACTGAAAACAGCTTGCTGTTTGTAATAACACAGTTCACAAACAGCACGTTGTTTGTATCTAAAATGCAATGCAGAAACAATATAAACGGTAAGTAAAAGAGACACTCAATCTTTTAGCCAGGTTCGACCCCTAATCCCCTATGGTCTACGTCCTGGTCCCTTACCAAACTTGGTAAGAGAATATATTATTGATCAACTATAATCCAATTACAAGATACAACAATATATCTCCCTTAACCCTTGCTGCTTACAAATGGCTTGCTGTTTCCTGTGCTGAACTAACCCTCTAATTACTACTTCCCAAGCGTACTTCTCTAGTAAAGTTCGACTCACCCTAAACTTGAAGCCAACCTTGTACAGCAACAAATAAATACAATTTGAACAATACAAGTGTTTGAATATTACAACTCAATCTAAGACCCTCTGAATATAGATATAAGTACGAATGTAATGGGTTTTGAAAGATTGAAAAGGATTTTGCAATGAAAGCTTGTAGTTGTATGTATATCGAGTTTTTCTGTTCTTCAAATGGATATTCAATTGATGATAAGAACTGATCAAGTCCAGTCCTTAAATAGGAGGACAAGAAACTTGAAGAAATCACTCTTTGAGGAATTTTCCCAACGGTATAAAAATGAGCCGTTTAGAGATGATATATTTGTTTAAAGAGATTTAAGAGAGTTTTGAGTTTCAACTGATGGAGAAGAAGAAGAGCGTGTATGGAGTGTATAAAATCCATCATGAGAGTCATGTGGTTGTTTTAAGTGGAGGTGAGGTGTGACATTAAATTAATAAAAAGTAGAACTTTACTTTTCTTAATTTAAGTCAAGGAATATGTTTGTCTCCCCATATGCATGTGATATGATAGATTGCATATTTAAATATACTCAGAGGGCCCTTACAAATATTCCTAATAAAGTATGAACTTGATGTACTTTGATTTCTTGATATTCGGTAAAAACTATCAGACCGAAATCAGCATGCTGTTTTGAGAAATTGGTACGCCATTTGTGCAAATGGCTTGCTGTTTGATACAGACTGATTACTTAATCAGTATGCTGTGTTCCCTGGAAAACCAGGTTAGAATAAATACAAATGGCATGCTGCTTTATATCTGAATATAAGCCCAAAGCCTTTCTAATTGTCATCATCAAAATCTAGGAGTTTCAACACAGACACAACAAACTCCTACATCTCAATTGTCACTTAAACGACCAACCATCAACACTTTTGAGGGAGATAGTGCCACAGCAGCACCACATAAGGAGTTAGTTACATCAACAGCTCTACCTCATTCTAAAAGAAGTAAACCAAATGAACCTGAGGTAACTGTAACTGTTAGTGAAACAATTCTTCCTTTTCAAATGAGTGAAAATGTAAATGAGGATAAATTGACGGGAGCAACTATCTCGAGTTCCATTTCACGGAACGTAAGAGTGGTTGATGATCTTTCTAAAGATCAAATGCCTTCGTAGGCATCCGAGGTGGAATCTGTAGGTGGTTCTTTTACGAACCAAGTGTCTTCACAGACATACGAGGGAAACTTGGGTTTTGTGCCATTTAATCGATTCAAGTTTAACCTCCCAGAGGAAAAATCTCTGGATCTCTTTCGAGATTTACCACTATTTACCAGTGATCGGCAACTCGCTTCACGCGAGGATGAAAGCTCACAAACTTTCATTGCACCATCCGTGACCTCTGAAAAAGGGGCTAGGATGATTTCATTTGCAGGTACACATATCGATGGAAGCTCTGGAGGAGAGTTGAGGGAAACACGAACAGAACATGTAAGTGTCACCAAAACCACTAAACCGAGTGAATATAGAGTGTTGAGTGAAACACCTGCAGAACGTACGAGTGAGCAACCTACTCAACCACATGCACCTGTAACCAGAAAGGAATACAACAGAATCCTTACACAGGTCCAAACAATGGAGAAAGAGTTGTCAAATATCTGTAAGTCCATTGCAGAAATCAAAAATTTGCAACTTATTCAACATGATGCATTCCAGGTTCAATTAAGTTCCATGACAGCCCAGTTTACTCATGCAATCAACTCCTTGGTAAAGCCATCTTCGTCTAATTTACCAACTCCACACCTACTACTCTGGACGATAATCCAACTGAGGGGGAGAAGGTGGATGATCAAGAAAAATCTACTAGGCGTAAGGGCAAGGAAAAGGTTGTTGACACAGAATTAACTTTATTTTGGGAAAGGAAAAGCTAATGGGAGTATTATTGCCATGCGGAAAGAAAGCAAGGCAAACTTGAAGATTTGTTCAGTCTAGAGGAACAATTGTCTTGCACTTGTTCAAATTTTAGAAATCTGGAAAATGCATATATGATCCATAATGTGCTTTAATATTATTTATCTTTGTATTTCATTTTTTTGTATCAGTTGAGTTATCCTCTAGGAATTTGCTTGTCAAACCCTAACAATCAAATAGGGGGAGATTGTAAAGCATAATGTAATGTAATATGTAATAGAGGACATATATAACTCAACTAGGATAAAAGATAAATAATATTAACTCTATACAGGGATCGTGAACTTTAAAGAACAGGCATCAACAAGGATCAAGTTGCTGAAAGAAGTTCATTAACAAGATCAAGCCTCAGTGATAAAATAAGATGTACAGATGATTCAGTTGAAGGGCCAAAAGATTCCAGAGATAAAGTTTTTATGGTTGCACAATTCTTAGCAGTGTTCTTAAAGACATGATACGAAGACCATGGGTGAATGTTAGTCGTCTATGAACCAGACCAGTTGCACTAGGCGTCAACACTTCACAAAGGAATCGAAGTATCTAACTCAGAAAAACTGTTAAGAGGTATGATTGAGTTTAGAGTAGTACTGATATCCTCCATTTTGGAAGCTGCATATTTAAGGATGTCAAATTAAGAGGAAAATGAATAGTATATAAAAGCACTATTCACATGAATAGCAACCGAAATCACTATTCACATGAATAGTACTATTCATATGAATAGTAATCGAAATTACTATTCATGAATAGTACCCAAAAGTACTATTCATCAGGTGGAGCCCACATGAATATAAATGTTGAAAGAAGAAGTCAAAGTCCTCGGGCAAAATTGTTTGAAAGAAGGAAAGCAGATAGCAGACTGAAAAAAAACGTAATCAGTTACGTAATTTAGCAACATAGTAACTTTCTAAAATCCATAAATAGGCCTGTTGTATTTCATTTCAAAACACACCTCAACACACAACTCTCTCTTCTCTCTCATATATTTTCTGTGTAAGCTGCTAGACAGTCCATCTAGTAGGAAAGTCGGCTTAACCCACTTTCAGGAAGTGTCGGGTAGAAGGTCCTCGTGCCCAAACTATCCTTAGGAGTGTTTGATTTTGTAGCTAATCCGTAGGATTAGATTGTGTAGCAAACCTCCGGATTTTATCTATTCAAAGATATTTCCTAAACATTTGTGTTATTTCGATTCAGTATTTTTGATCTCATTTCCACATCAAAAATCGAAATATTTTTAAATAACGTATTCAACCCCCCTTCAACGTTATTCCGGACCTAACATATATGTTCCAAACTTTACGTGTAATTTGCTATCAATATCACAATTGTTGTGCGAGAACAAGTACACTGTTCAATTCACCAGTGGTTTGTATGTGATTTAGGACCACATTTAGAGGATGCTGATTGGAGCGGGTGAACAGCACAGAGGGCTCTATTACTACTGTGGCTCAGTCAAAGCTTCTTTGTTTAATATTAATAGTGTGGACTCATTTAATCTATGGCACCAGCGTATGAGACATCCATCAATGAAGGTTCTTGAGAAAATCCCTCATGTCAAATCTGGTAGTATTAAATCTAGTATGAATAAAGTGTGTGACGTATGTGTTCGTGCTAAGCATTCTCGGACAAAATTTCCTATTAGTGAGCATAAAGCAATAAATTCTTTTGATCTTATTCATTGTGATTTATGGGGGCCGTATCGAACATCATCTTCTTGTGGTGCAAAATATTTCTTAACCATTGTTGATGATTATTCTCGTGTAGTTTGGATTTTTTTATTAGTGGATAAGACGAGGGTGAAATTGACTTTAATTCAATTTTTTGCTATGATCAAACGATAGTTTAACAAATTGGTTAAGATAGTACATAGTGATAATGGCACTGAATTTCAACCACTGTAAACATTTTTTAAAGATCATGGCATTATTTACGAAACTTCTTGTGTTGGTACGCCTCAACAAAATGGGCGAGTTGCACGTAAACACCAACATATCTTAAATGTAGCTAGGGCACTGAGGTTTCAAGGGAAATTACCTATAAAATTTTTGGGTGAATGCATTTTGACCGCTGGTTATTTGATTAATCGCACTCCTACCCCTATATTGGATAACAAGACTCCTTATGAATTTTTGTGCAAAAAACCTCCTTCTTATAATGATTTAAGAGTGTTTGGGTGTCTTTGTTTTGGTCATAATCAAAATCATAAGGGTGATTAGTTCTCTAGTAGGAGTCGTCGCTGCATATTCTTGGGTTATCCCTATGGAAAGAAAGGATGACAACTGTATGACTTGGAATCCGGAGAGTATTTTGTTTCTCGTGATGTTGTCTTTTCTGAGAACGAGTTCCCTTGTTCAATGGAAGAATCTGCAACCCCAAGTTCTACTGAATGGCCTTCCGTTATCGAAGATGGTAATGAATTCTCATGTTCTGAGAATCCAGTGTTATCCGAACCTTCAAATGCTGACTGTGAAAATGAAAATGAGGCTACTTGTGGGACTGGCGATGAGGTTACAAGTGACTCTAACGACAGGGGGGATCCAACTCTTCTGTGGATCCAAACATTGATGACGGTTCTTCACAATTGGGACGTGGCCATCGTCATAAACAGCCATCTGTTCTTCTTCGTAATTTTGTCACTCACACAGCACATAGTATGAGCCCTTCCCCAGCTGCTGCACCTTCTTCATCGCATTCCTCAGGTACTACTTATCCCATTTCGAATTTTGTGAATTGTGATAGATTTTCTGTGCAACATAGGGCTTTTCTTGGTGCTGTGACTACAAGTATTGAGCCCAGAAACTATTCTGATGCGGTTAAGAGTCCTCATTGGCGCCAGGCCATGCAAGAAGAAATGCATGCACTTGAAACAAATGAAACATGGTCCTTCGAACCTTTACCACCAAATAAAAGGGCACTTGGAAATCAGTGGGTATATCGCATCAAATATAGGTCAGATGGTTCAATTGAACATTACAAGGCCCGTTTGGTAATTCTTGGAAATCATCAGGTAAAGGATATTGATTACAAAGAAATTTTCGTTCCAGTTGCTAAGACGGTGACCGTAGGTACTCTCCTAGCGGTTGCAGCTGCTCGTAACTGGGAACTACATCAAATGGACGTTAACAATGCTTTCCTTCACGGCGATTTAGAGGAAATTGTCTACATGCGCCCTCCTCCAGGATTTCACACTAATCCTCCTGGCCTTGTTTGTCGTCTTCGCAAATCAATTTATGGTCTACGACAGGCCTCTCGTTGCTGGTTTGCTAAGCTTTCCACTCCTCTTAAGTATTATGGTTTTGTTCAAACCTATGCTGATTATTACTTGCTTACTTTTCATAATGGGACAACTTCATTGCATTTACTGGTTTATGTGGATGATCTCGTGATAGCTGGCAACAATTCTTCTGCTATTCAAGAACTTAAAACTTACTTGAGCTCTTGTTTTCGCATGAAAGACCTGGGTCTTCTAAAATACTTCCTTCGGATAGAAGTAGATAGGCATCCTGCTGGAATTTCTTTATGTCAACGCAAATATGCGTTAGACATCATTGCTGAAGCTGGCATGTTAGGGGCCAAACCAGCGAACTTTCCCATAGATCAGAACCATCGCCTCGCTCTAACAACTAGTCCATTACTAACTAATCCGTTGCCCTATAGACGACTAGTTGATCGTCTAATTTACTTGGCTGTTACGCGTCCAGATCTTTCATATTCAGTACACACTTTGGCTTCCCAGGTGGATCATTGGGAGGCTGCCTTACACGTTGTAAGATGTTTAAAGGGTCATCCTGGCCAAGGAATTTTGTTGCGTTCTAACTCGGATTTATGCCTCCATGCTTGGTGTGATTCTGACTGGGCTAGTTGTCCTGTGACTATACGCTCTCTTACTGGTTGGTTCATCACTCCTCATTCTCCTATATCTTGGAAGACTAGGAAACAGCATACGGTCTCTCGCTCTTCCGCTGAAGCCGAATATCGTTCCATGGCGACTACTACTTTGGAGATTAAATGGTTACAATCATTGCTTTATAGTCTTGGGGTCAAGCATTCTACGCATGTCAAGCTATATTGTGATATTCAAGCCGCTCTTCATATTGCAGCGAATCCAGTGTTCCATGAGCGAACTAAACATATCGAAATTGACTGTCATTTTGTGCGAGATGCTATTCTTGATGGCTTGATTAAACCATCCTATGTGCCTACTCACACTCAACTCGCAGACATATTCATCAAAGCTCTCGAACGATCGCACCATGAATCTTTTCTTAGCAAGTTGGGCATACACGATTTGCATGCTCCAACTTAGGGGTGTCAAGATTGAATCATCAATATGTCACGATTGAATCATCAATCAAATACCGTAATTACAGGAACTAGTGGGATAGCTAATGGGATAGTGGCCATGATACATTGAATCATTATTGTTTTGTTTTATTTTACTTTAATGATGGTACATCAAGTTGGCATTGCTAATATATAGGTGATACCTCTCTGTAATGAGACACGACATGAAGAAAGTTTCTTTGAGGAAAATATTTTTTTAAGGGAAAACAATATCTATGAGAATAAGCAATCATCATTCTATAAGATTTTACTCTGCGTATAGAATTCAGTTTAAAAAATCTCTATTGTACTTTCTACATTTTGAACTTCATCAAATTAGACCACAGATGCTGTAGTATCTAATTAGTACATAAACTGTTTCTCATTTTATATTTTGTTCAGGCATGAAGTGAGGTCAACAAACGTGCCTACTGTGCAGGGAATTGTAAGGCGTGGATGATCGAATCCGAATTCTTCCTCAGCTTGACTTAACAAATTTTAAAAAGAAGGTTCACTGAGGTATGAAACAGACACTTCCAAGCATCCCTTTCGAAATAGGTGAAGCCTGATCAGGATTTATTAAAAAAAGAGAGGGGGCTAAGGTATTGCTTCAGATTACCAGGTAATGAAAGCCCATTATGGTACTATATCTTTCAAAGGTTATAAAACTTTGACATAATAGATGGCAATATATGTTGGAAATTTATTTTAGCTGATCTTAAGAGAGTTAGTGATTTGCTTAGGAAAAAAACATGTTCAAGAGAAACAATATCTATGAGAATAACTGAATAAGCTATGATCAATATTGTTAGAATATAATATAAGATCTATTTAAGACCTCCCTCTAAAAAATCTTAGGCTATGTTCACTTCACTTGAATGGAATGGGGGAAGAATGGAATGAAATTTATACTCTTATTTGGGGAAGATTAGGAAAAATGTTTAAATTTTCATTCCTTACTTCATTCCTTTCCACATAATTTAAACTAAAGTTCTAGCCCACATGTTTTGGAAGGAATGCTCTATTCTCCATCATCATCATTTTCCTTGCAATTTTCATCATAAGAAACTTCTTCTCTCTCATATTTGTTCACTATTTCCCCCAACATCTCTTCTTTATTCATAAATTTTGTTTACAATTTGCATTCCATTCCTACCTCATTCCATTCTCCCCAAGTGAACACAACCTTAGGGTTTTAGATTAGTTGGTTACTTAACATAGTACAAGAACTTAGGCATGAGTTGGTTACTTAACAAATATATTCAACAAAAATTGAGTATCAAACTACGTGTTACCTACAAAATTTATGTGAAAAACCTCTGTTCTACAATTTACACTCAGAACCTCATCAAAGAGACTGGAGGTTCTATTTTATCTAAGAAGTATTTACATTGCTTTCCATTATAATTTGTTGAGTCGCGAAGTGAGGTCAATGAATGTGTCTACTGAGCAGGGAATTGTCAGACCACCTTCCGGATGATTGAATCCAAATTCCTCCTCTGCATGACTTAACAAGTCTTGAAAGGCAGGCTCATTCAGATATGAAATGGGTACCACAAATTTGCTTCTTTGCCTCTCCCCAACATAAACTGCCAAACACCCCTTTGGAATCGAAGAAGTATGATCAGGATTCAATAAAAAAGATGACCGGTTAAGAATTTGTTTGATATTAGTAATACGAGGCATAGGAATACCCATGATGCTTAGATCTTTTAGAGAAGAGTTCAGAAAAACTAAAGAAACACAAGGACTTGGTATAGTTTTATGGATAAGACTCTAAACAATTGAGGTTGTGTTGAATTTTCCTACTGCTAATTATGTGTTTATATAGAACAGAAAGAAAGTTGTACTGAACCCCTAATCAAACTATACATTGAGTGGTGAGGAGCCATTAGACACTAGAACATGATTCTCTCTTTCAATAGCTAGAAGTTTTTATGACTGATAAAATGATATTTATGTGTGTTGGAGACATCAAGCCCTATATGTCTGCTTAACAAATGTCGACCCAGTATTAATTGTTGACCTGGCATACGTTTGTTGAAGAGCATATAATGTCCTACAGTTGTCATATACAAAATCACTAATCTATGACCTAACTTTTCTGTTGCACCTAAAACTCTTGACCACAATAACCAAGAACATGAATATTGCTACCTTGCCTATCAGGCAAAAGTAGGAGTTTCCAGCCCTATTATTTGTATGCCATTCATGTTAGTATATATTACGTGTATATTCTCTCTTATCCCCAATATATGCATAAAACAGAAACTTAGAACAGATGTAGTAGGGCATGATGTCTCTCAACAGACATTTAAGTCTTACAATTCTCATAAATACTTGTGGCCACTGAAAGAGAATAGCATGTGCTACTGCCTAATTCATCTGTACCACTCAATCTGCATTTTGATCAACTGAGTGCCTCCGATCTGTTCTATATAAACACTATAGGAAACTTAACCAAATTCATCACAAAATCAAGTGCATTTAAGTATCTAAGCCTTCATCTGCAAAAGCCCTTGTACTTCATATACCCAAGTTTTACCCCCTAAAAACTTTCAATTTTTTTTTAGCATCATGGGTATCCGTGTGCCTCGTATCACTAACCTCAAGCAAATTTTCAACCGACAATGTTCCTTGACAAATCTTGATCATATTACAAATGTCCCTAAGGGGCATATGGCAGTTTATGTTGGGGAGAACCAAAGAAGAAGATTCGTAGTTCCAATTTCATACCTGAATAAGCCTACATTTCAAGACCTATTAAGTCAAGCTGAGGAAGAATTCGGGTTTAGTCATCCAGAAGGGGGGCTTACAATTCCCTGCAAAGAAGACACTTTCATCGATCTCTTGAATAGATTATGAGATTTTATATATACCTATGCAGATACATCCATATTGCATGTTAGATTATACAATTTTTTGCGAACTAGTCCAGACATTGTGAAAATGACTGAGACTTTTATGTAAATTTTTTAGACAGAGCATTAGCTGATACTTTGTAATTCAAGACATCAATTTTTACATGGATTTAATCATTATTTATGCTTCTAGGTATTTTCTCATTCATAGTTCCATTCTCAAGTATACTTAATCAAATTAAGATCAATTACCAAATGCCTATATGTTTATAAGATTAATACTCATATTTATCAAGATGACTGCAAGGGCCAGAAGTGTTAGCTGTATTAGGGGAGAGAGATGCTAAGCTAGAGAGATGCTATTGTAAGGTTGAATAATTTAATTTCCATTCATGAACTCAACTTTAATTAGTATTATTAATTATCATTATTAAAACCTGAATTTAACTCTTTTTTTTCTTCTTTGAATGTGATATAAGTTTACCTCTCTGATGTATATTAGCTTTGTTAATCTTCCTTGAATTATGTGCCTAAGCTTCCCTTAAAAAAAAAAATCCTGCCTTAAGCTCTAAATTACTTTCTGGTAGCACAGATTAGATAGACATACCATTTGATTCACGACATATCCCCGTAAACTTTCCAGCATGCAATTCATTAACTTACCTGGAATGCTTAATGCTGCCATATGTGTTGGTTCATTTTGTCATTTTATTATTCAACTACTTTGCCAAAGGATGTTAAGAAAACAGAGTTTGTATACTTCATTTTCTTTTGGCTTATGAGGTACATATGTTCTCCAGTCTTCGCAGATCTCTTTTTTGAAACCTAAAATGAGCTATGCAGTAATTATATTAAGATAATGAACAAAACAGAAAATAGGAATTGAGGTCGAACGATTTGCTTTACATGCCAATATATAGCTCGCTTTTTTAAGATGAGGTCAAACAATTTGTTTTACATGCCAATAGCTCACCCTTTTTAAGAAGATATCGTAACTATTCATTTATTGTAAAATTTCCTAATTTACTTGCAGGCATAGCAGATTAGATTCACAACATGCGTGAACTTACTTGGTATGCTACTACGCTATACGTTTGGCATATTTACTTTGTTTATTTGTAGTTTCAGTATATCAACTGCTTTTTCAAAACTTGTTTATTGAAACAGAGTTTATTACCATGTCCGTTACACCAGCACAAATGCCAGCACCACATATCTTCTTTCATCAATCTAAAATGGGCTAAGCACTAACTTTATTTGAGATAATGAATATCATCGAGAGTAAATGATATGGAGATAATGAACAAATTTCACCTTAAAGAGTTAGTGATTTGCCTAGGGCAAAAATGTTCAACAAAATTGAGTATCAAAATATGTGCTACCTACAAAATTTGTATGAAAAGACTCTGTTCTACAATTTACACACAGAACCTCATCAAATGAGATCGGAGGTGCTATACTGTCTACAAGTATATAAATTATCAAAATTTGTTCAGCCGCGAAGTGAGGTCAATGAATGTGTCCACTGAGCAGGGAATTGTCAGACCACCCTCCGGATGATTGAATCCAAATTCTTCCTCAGCTTGACTTAACAATTCTTCAAAGGCTGGTTCGTTCAGGTATGAAATGGGTACCACAAATCTGCTTCTTTGGCTATCCCCAATGTACACTGCCAAACACCCCTTTGGAATCGTTGAAGCAAGATCAGAATTTAATAAGAAAGATGACTGGTTAAGGATTTTTTTGAGATTAGTAATACGAGGCATATGAATACCCATGATGCTACAGATCTTTCAAAGAAGAGTTCAGGGAAACTGACGAAACACAAGGAGTTGGTATAGTTTTATAGGATAAGACTTTAGACAAGTGATGTTGTGATGAAGTTCACTAAATCTTAATAATGTGTTTATATAGAACAATAAGAAAGTTGTATTAAACATCTCATCAAAATTGCACATTGAGTGGTGAAGAGGCATTAGACACTGGCACATGAGTTTCTCTTTCAACAGCTACAAGTTTTTATGACTGATAATATGACATTTATGTGTGGTGGGAGACATCATGCCCTACTATATACGTCTGCTTAACAAATCTCGACCTGATATTAATTCTTGACCTGGTATACGTTTGCTAAAGAAAAAACTTAGAAAGGAAAATAGCAGGTCGAGATTTGTTGAACATAAGTAGTAGGACATGACGTCTTTCAACAGACCTTTAAATTCTACCGTAAGTCTTAAATGTATGTGACCACTGAAAGATAAATGCATGTGCTGCTGCCTAATTAATCTGTGCCACTCAATCTGCATTCTGATCAACCGTTCAATGCTTCAGATCTGTTCTATATAAACACTATTAGAAACTTAACAAATTCATCACAAAAAAATCAAGTGTACTCAAGTGTCTAACCCTTCATCTGCAAAATTCCTTTGACATCCATATTCCCAAAGTTCACTCTTAAAATTTCAAATTTTGTTTAGCGTCATGGGTATCCGTGTGCCTGGTATCACTAATCTCAAGCAAATTCTAAACCGACAATTTTCCTTGACAAATCTTGATCGGATTACAAAAGTCCCCAAGGGGTGCATGGCAGTTTATGTTGGGGAGAACCAAAGAAGAAGATTTGTAGTTCCAGTTTCGTACTTGAATGAGCCTACATTTCAAGACCTGTTAAGTCAAGCTGAGGAAGAATTCGGATTTAGTCATCCAGAAGGTGGCCTCACCATTCCATGCAATGAAGACACCTTCATTGATCTCTTAAACAGATTATGAGAGTTAATATATATGTAAACATACTTTTTTGTTGTTAGATAGTATACAAATTTTGTGACCTAGTCCAGGTATTGTAAATGTGACAGACTTTTCATGTTAATATTTTAGGCAGAGCATTAGCTGATACTTAATTTGTAGTTCAAGACATCAATCTTTACATGGATTTATTCATGACATAATCTTGTTGGTTCCAATCTCAAATATATTTATTCAAATGAAGAGCAAATTTCATATGTCTGTGTGGTTATGAATTTAATACTTACAATTTTTAATATACTAGCCGATAACCCGAAGCAGGATTGTAATAAATTATCTTAAATTTTTAATTTTTAACTTTTTTTAATAAAATAAAATCTTGAAGCACCAAGTTCTAATATAATATTTAATATTAAATTAATATTTGATATTGTTATTTTAATTAATTAAATTTAAATAACTTTATTCTGGTAATATAATATAAGAGTAGCTATATTATTAATTGAATTTATTATTAATCTATTATAGATACTTTTAAATATTAATTTATGGAGTCCTAAGTTCTATTTAATACTATATTCCTAATTTTTTATTAATTAAAGGAGTCCTAAGTTCTATTTGATACTATATTCATGACTTTTATTTCAATTTTTAGTTAATAAACTCATAGTATATAATTTCATTATTACATTAAATTATTTTATAATATTACAATTATATGACAATTTTAATTAATTAATATTTAGTGGCATACCATGCATATCGCGGTATACATGACATACCATTTAAATTAAAGGGGGTTTCTGTTTTTAATAAAGAGTATAGATAAGCACAGGGAAACTAGAGCTCTTTGATCTAAGACAGAATGTGAAATTGTTGATATAGCTTTCATAAAAAAAAATAAAGAATTCGTATGTAAATTATTACTTTGTTACTTATTTTAAATTTAAATTATTTTTAAGGGAAATTTAAATTTAGAACTGGATTTTAAATAAAAATATAAGTGAGAATCAGATAATTTATAAATTTAACCATGCAAGCAGGTCTATTCAAAAATTAGATAAAGATATTTTTAAATAATAAAACTGATTTCCCTAGAGTAAGTCTGTGCAAATTTACCAAGACAGTTCACACACACAGCTTTAAGAAAATAAATTGTCTAACAAAAGACAATTCAATGAGAATCTATAACCTTTATAGTACCTAAAATTTCGTATTATATTTTGGTTTCATCCCTAAAATTCTACTTTTTCTTTTTTAATGGTACCTAAAATTTTGTTCGCACTATATTTTGGTTTCATCCCTTTTTTGGTTTGAACTATATTTTGGTTTCACCCCTAAAATCATATTTTTCCTAGAATTCTATGTTGTTTTTTTAAAAAAATATAATAAAAATAGAAATCCTATTATAATTATAATTCTTTTATTTGTAATTTTTTAATCAATATATCTATTATTTTTATCTATCTATCTATTTTATATATATAAAGGAAAACCCCAGGGAGTTTGGTGGAGCTCTAGAATCGCTCGATTCATATTTATCTATTTTTCTAGGTAAAATTGAAATTTCATTCTTTAAATCCTATTTTTTAGAAAAGAAATCAAAACTTCCTTTTTTAACATTAATATAAACGTTAACATAAACATCTTTGAAATAGAAAAGGTTCTCGAATTCGAATTTGTAGGGAAGAAGAACTCAAATGACATATTCGAAATTGAAAAGGTTTTCGAATTTGTTGGGAAGAAAAAATTATATATTCGAAATAGAAAAAAATATTATATTCTTATAGTATATATTCGAAATAGAAAAGAAATTTTATATTCTTATATATATACAATCATTACTTCTAATAATCAAATTTTATCACCATGTTTGTAATCATATTTACTCGATTTATATTGTAAGGTTTTCGAATTTGTTGGGAAGAAAAAATTATATATTCGAAATAGAAAAAAAATATTATATTCTTATAGTATATATTCGAAATAGAAAAGAAATTTTATATTCTTATATATATACAATCATTACTTCTAATAATCAAATTTTATCACCATGTTTGTAATCATATTTACTCGATTTATATTGTATATACTTAGTATTTTTAAAATATATACAACGGGCGTCGGCCTAAAAATTGTGAGGCAAAATCGATAAATCAAAGTCAAAGAGCATTTTAATATTTAAATTTTTATTATTGTGTATGCTAAGTATTTTTATAATATATACAAACGGGTGTCGGCCTAAAAAGTTGTGAGACAAAATCGGTATAGAAAAATATATGGATATTTTATCTTATTATCTATGTATATTTAATTTATACAATATTGTGTTCACCAGTTTATATAGATATTTTAGATATATTTAAAATTTTAAAAAAGAATTGTGAGACAAAATAGGTAAATCAAAGTCAAAGTGTATTTTAGTATTTAAATTTTTATTATTGTGTATGCTGAGTATTTTTATAATATATACAACGGGTGTCGGTCTAAAAAATCGTAAGACAAAATCGGTATAGAAAAATATATGAATAATTTATCTTATTATATATCTATATTTAATTTATACAATACTGTGTTCACCAATTTATATTGATATTATAAAAATATTTTAGTCGTTTTTTTTCTTAAAATGATCTTTATTTAAAATTTTAAAAAAAAATTATAAGGCCGCCGCGAAGCGCGGCTTATTCGACTAGTTATATATATAAAGGAAATTCCCCGGGAGTTTGGTGGAGCTCTAGTTACCCTCGATTCATATTTATCTATTTTTCTAGAGCTCCTCTATTTTAAATAATAAAATCAAAACTTCATTCTTTAGGCCATACTTTTTAGAATAGAAATCAAAACTTCCTTTTTTAACAACAACACTAACATCTTCAAAATAGAAAAGGTTTTCGAATTTGTAGGGAAGAAAAAGTCAAATTTATATATTCAAAAAAAATATTTCAGAACTTCTTTTTTTATTAACATCTTCGAAATAGAAAAGATTTTTAAATTTGTATTTTAAATAATAAAATAAAAAACTTCCTTTTTTAGGCCCTATTTCTTAGAAAAGAAATCAAAACTTCCTTTTTTAAATCGGCAATAACTTCTTCGAAATAGAAAAGGTTTTCGAATTTTTAGGGAAGAAAAAGTCAAATTTATATATTCAAAATAGGAAAAAAAAATTATATTTCAGAACTTTTTTTTTTTAATATTAACATCTTCGAAATAGAAAAGATTTTTGAATTTGTATGGAATAATAACTCAAATTTACATATTTAAAATAGAAACGAAATTTTATATTCTTATATACATTTAAAATAGAAAAGAAATTTTGTATTTATATATATATATATATATATATATATATATATATATATATATATATATATATATATATACACACACACACACACACACACAATCATAGCTTATAACGATCAAATTTATCACAATGTTTGTAAACCTTTTTTTTTCCTTCTGTTTGCTTTTATCTTCGTCTATTTTTTTTTGCTTTATTTTGGATTTCGTATTTTTTTTGTTAGTGATCTCGATACAGAAACACCTGATCGTGTGAAAAAGAATTAGGAGATCTTTTTTTTTAGAAACTTGGCACAAAAAAGTTTGAACTTTTAACATTCACTATTTATTTATTTATTGTTAATTGATAATTTGTCGTTGTTATCTTCTCATTATTCTTGATCATAATATTTCAACGTTTTCTTTTAATTAATTCAATCAAATTTGCTCTTTTATCTATATGTATTTATTACAACGGGTGTCGGCCTAAGAAAACGTGACACAAAATCGACGGAAAAAATAAGTATATGGTTTTTTTGTTGTTTATATACATATTAAAATTTGTACAATACTGTGTTCACTAATTTATTTATACATATTTTTTTGATTTCTTTCTTAAATAGTCTATATTTTGAAAAAAAATTAAAAAGTATTACAAGACCGCCGAGAAATGTGCCTTATCTTTATTTATTACAACAGGTGTCGGCCTAAAAAAACGTGAAACAAAATCAACATAAAAAATAAGTATATAGTTTATTTAGTGGTCTATATATATTAAAATTTGTACAATATTGTGTTTATTAATTTATTCATAGATATTTTCTTTAAGATTTCTTTCTTTAATTTATATTTTAATTTTTTTTAAAAAATATAATATGGCCGCCGCGAAGCGCGGCTTAATCAACTAGTATATATATAAAGGAAAATGCCCAGAGTTCTCAGATCGCTCGAATCATATTTATCTATTTTTCTAAAGCTCCTCTATTTTAAATATTAAAATTACAACTTCCTTCTTTATGCCCTATTTTTTAGAATAGAAATCAACACTTCATTTTTTAACATTAAGATTAACATATTCAAAATTGAAAAGGTTAAAAATTGAATTTGTAGGGAAGAAGAATTCAAATTTACATATTCGAAATAGAAAAGAAATTTTATTTTCTTATATATATCAATCATCATTGTTTATAACAATCAAATTTTATCACCATGTTTGTAACCCTTTTTATACTTTTGTCTTCGTCTATTTTCTTTTAGTTTTTTATTCATTCTTATATTTTTAATTCTCAAAGTACCTGGCTTCTCTTTAGTGATTTTCAGGTTACTTTTTTTTTGTTGGTTTTTAAGGTTTGAATTTAATGATTTAATATTTGCTTTCTTCGTTTTATTTTTAAATTTATGATTTTAGTTATAATTATGGATTATTGGTAACCGGTGGTTGTTCTTTACTTTGGCTTTTGTATTTTTTTTGTTAGTAATCTCGGTACAAAAACACCTGATCGTGTGAACAAGAATTAAGAGATCTTTCTCTGTTTGAAAAGTAGAAGCACCTGAGAAACTTGGGACAAAATGTTGGAACTTTTAAAATTCCCACTTTATTTATTTACTGTTAATTGTTAATTTATTGTTATTATCTTCTCATTACTCTTGATCATAATATTCCAACTTCTTCTTTTAATTAATTCAATCAAATATGCTTATATATATATATATATATATATATATATATATAGTTTTAGTGTAAATACATAAAATTGAAAAATCCAAAAAAAAATTGAAAAATTTTAAAAATCCAAAAATAGAGTTATTTTAGCTTAGTTGTCCTTCCCACTCTTTAAATTCTAGAACTAGTTGGTGTTGACAATTTTTTCGAAAATTATATGTATAATGCCTTTAGATAATTTGAACGTAGTCAGGTAAGGTTTTTCCTCATGAAACTTGTGTCGAACAAATTTTTGCTTAAAAGACCAAGACGACACATTTGCACAAGACTTTTGATGGAAAAATTGTATAGGAATGTTATTCGATACCTGAGAGAGAACCCACATGTTAGAACAATGTCGAATCAAACCTTTGCGAAATTTGCTTCTATAGTGTCAAAAAACAAAACAACAAAAAAAAAAAAAAAAATTTACAATTACCTACTGAAGAAACTTACTTGATTCATGGATCGATGAGGTAGATAACCTCTTCCTCGGGATCAATTGGCAGCTCTAAAAATGGTTTGAGTCTTTGTCCATTAACTTTAAATATATCACCATTTTTTGGATTTTTCAATTTTATGTATTTACACTAAAACCCTCCCCCATACCTAAATCATGCATTGTCCTCAATGTATGTAAAATGCAAGATAAATGACAAGGTAGAATGATGAGAAAATACCTGATAAGGATGAAAGAGAGTTTACAATTACCTACTGAAGAAACTTACTTGATTCATGGATCGATGAGGTAGATAACCTCTTCCTCGGGATCAATTGGCAGCTCTAAAAATGGTTTGAGTCTTTGTCCATTAACTTTAAATATATCACCATTTTTAGGATTTTCAATTGATCCCGAGGAAGAGGTTATCTACCTTCGTCTATTTTCTTTTAGTTTTTTATTCATTCTTATATTTTTAATTCTCAAAGTACCTGGCTTCTCTTTAGTGATTTTCAGGTTACTTTTTTTTTTGTTGGTTTTTAAGGTTTGAATTTAATGATTTAATATTTGCTTTCTTCGTTTTATTTTTAAATTTATGATTTTAGTTATAATTATGGATTATTGGTAACCGGTGGTTGTTCTTTACTTTGGCTTTTGTATTTTTTTTGTTAGTAATCTCGGTACAAAAACACCTGATCGTGTGAACAAGAATTAAGAGATCTTTCTCTGTTTGAAAAGTAGAAGCACCTGAGAAACTTGGGACAAAATGTTGGAACTTTTAAAATTCCCACTTTATTTATTTACTGTTAATTGTTAATTTATTGTTATTATCTTCTCATTACTCTTGATCATAATATTCCAACTTCTTCTTTTAATTAATTCAATCAAATATGTTTATATATATATATATATATATATATATATATATATATATATATATATATATTTATTACAACGGGTGTCGGCCTAATAAAACGTGACACAAAATCGACGTAAAAAATAAGTATATTGTTTATTTTGTTTTCTATGTGTATATTAATATTTGTACAACATTGTGTTCACTAATTTATTTGTAGATATTGACTTTTTGATTTCTTTCTTAAATAGTCTATATTTTGAAAAAATTTAAATAATATTACAAGGCCACCGCAACACGCGGTTTATATGTTTTATTACATTGGGTGTCGGCCTAAGAAAATGTGATACAAAATCGACATAGAAATTAAGTATATAGTTTATTTGGTTGTCTATATATATATATATATATATATATATATATATATATATATATATTAAAATTTGTACAATATTGTGTTCATTAATTTATTTATATATATTTTCTTTTCGATTTCTTTCTTAAATTTATATTTTGAATTTTTTTAAAAAATATTACAAGGCCGTCGTGAAGCGCGGCTTAGTCAACTAGTATATATACAAAGGAGGATACACGGGAGTTTAGGTGGCGTTCTAAGATCGTCTCAATCTATTATTCTAATTTTCTAGAATTTTAGAATTTTAAACAATGATAAATATAAAAATATCATTTAACATATTAGAAATAGAATATGTATTCGAATTTATAGAGGAGTAGAGTTCGAATTTATAGGGAAGACATATGATTGGGAGTAGAATAAGTATTTATAAGGCATATGATTAAAAGTTCTATTGGAATTAGAATAGAAATTCGAATTTATAGAGAATACGAGTTTGAATTTACAGAAAAAACATATAAATAAAAGTTTTACTAGAAGTAGAATAGGTGTTTGAATATATAAAGTAGACATATAATTAAATATTTTATAGAAAGTACGATTTTTTAAAATTATATATTTTTTATTATATAAGTTAATTATATCCTTATATATAATAAGCATAAGAGGGATCTTATCCATTATTTTGGTTTGGTCACTATATCGCCCAAATAATCTCAACTGTCGAATATAATATTTTTAAAAATAGACGATCAAGATATATCATATCAAAAAGAAAATTATAATCTAAAAAGGATATAATTAAAAAGGTTGTATTAGAATTGAATTTTAAAAAGAAGTTATAATCTGAAAAGGATATAAAAGATTGTATTAGAACTGAATTTTATTTATTTTTTATTAATATTAAAAAAGTTCATATTTATTATTTAGGCTCTATCTCGAGATATAGAGATTAGATTGGGATGATTTTACAATCCACGCGAAACTCATAAAATTATATTTAATTTAGTGATGATTTAACAATTATTATCCAAATGAAAACACTCAGAATCTCAAGAGAAAATATAATTACGAATTTTTACATTACTCCTATTTAGTATAGTATAGCACATTAAAAATCCTATTCAATATAGAATACCTAATTATATATGATTTAAATAATTAACAAGCACTTTTTCGTATTTTAACATAAATACACTTTTTAGTTTACATGTTAAAATATTAAATATTTTTTATGCTAGATCCAACGTTTTTTTATCTATTTATTTTAAAATGTAACAGTTCTTATTTATTTTATCGTACTGAGGACCAGACTACCAACTACCAAAATTTTGGACAAAATTCCTCCTACACTTATTATTAAAATTGTATATGGTTGTTAGTACAACTATCTTCAAATAATAAGAAGGTTATTTTGATAATCAAAACAAAATATAAGTAAATTCCTAAATAGAATAGAATTTTTAATATAAAAATCGTCAATTTCATCTCTCTTTTGTTTCTTGGTTGTTTTAATTGGAGAAAATTGTTAAATCATTAGTAAATTAAAGATTATTTTGTTAATTTCACGTACGCTGTAAAATCATCCAAATCAAATTTAAGAATTCAAGATAAAACACATAATAAATTGAACGTGTAAAATCTTATATATATATATATATATATATATATATATATATATATATTGTTGTGGGAGGATTTTAGCACAACTACGTGGAGGTCGTTGCTGGAATAGCGCCAATGAATACGGAATCGCTAACTGCCCAGAAAGGCTCACAGTTAGAGATTTACAGCTAGCTGCCCAAAAAGGCTCACAGCTAGGGCTTATCGAAGAACACGGGACGTGGTTCCTCGGATGGATATATGGGAATTAGAGCTCAAGGACCGAATGTTGGCCTGCCAAGAAACCTAATAATGAAGTCTCACACAAGAGTGCACGTGCTCTAGCTACTCAAGGACCGAATGTTGGCCTGCTAAGAACCCTAATAATGAAGTCTCACACAAGAGTGCACGTGCTCTAGCTACTCAAGGAGTGTAAGTGTCAAAGAAGATCCCGCAAACTGCCTACATACCACTATTTATAGTGGATCAAGCCCGTATGTAGTTCTTGAGTGATATGATCGATCATTTGTGATGAGTTATCTCGTTTCTGATGAGATAATGACTGATATTATCATTTATCAACTGATTTTGATGTATTTATCAGGTTCCCATGCCGTATTAGGACTGCTGGAAACCTATCCACTCATTTTTATCTCAAGAATATGTGATTTATAATGTATAATGATGTATATCTATGAATAATCGTGTAATTATCTGTTAAGAAGTGTATTTTAGCTGTAGAGACGTGTTCCTAAAAAGTAGGAGGTCTGCCTTATCCAAACTGGAGGCCTTATCAGGCTTCCAGGGGAAGTTGGGGGTACCGCCCGGTAGCCTGACTCCGGTAGCCCAAGTAGGAAAGCCATACTGGAAGCCTTATTTGATGGATGTCCTAGTCTGAATCTTTGTTTCTGCCAGGCTTCCGGGGAAGCAGGGGTTTCCGCGGTAGCCTGACTGCGGTAGCCCTTATGGCTGGATGTCTATTAAAGCAGTACTGGAAGCCCTATCTGTTGGCTATCCAGTAATCATGTTATGTCGAGTATGGGCAACGGTTCATCCACAAGGGATCACCCCTGGGACCTTAAGCCTCTCATTCACTTAATATCCATTTCATGGTAGCCCCTTAGGCAGGCTAGCTATGGAAGCCTGCTATCCGGAAACCTTATAATAACAATTGTGAGCTAGGGATTAGTTAAGGGAAGCTAGTTCCTAGAATCCTAGGCTTTGTATCTATTCGTGATTCTTCTTAAAGTAGCTCTTATGGGCTGCCATGGGCCCTTGGAAGCCTCTCAAATTATCTAGTTCATTCGTGGATTGGACCTTAAACCCCTAATGGGCCTAAATCTGAACCATGCAAGATTTTGGTCACGACAACTACCCCCCGGTTCCTTGAAGCATAAGTGCAAGAGGAACCTATAATCAACAGGGTTCAATCTTCTCTAGTATTCAATCATAAATTCTGTATCAAGTTTCTAGATGTAATCAATCTAATATGATGTGTAGAGTTCTATATTTTTTCAATGTTCGTGATAAGATATTATGTCTTCAAAATTCTCAACGTGATATTCATCCATAATTATTTCGTGGAAGCTAGAAATTGTAACAATAATTTGGGCGGAAGCAACTTAGCGTATGCGGAAATAATCAATTTAATCAATTCTATTCTTTGATAGTAAAAGATAATTTGTGGGTAGGGGAATTAGAGTGGGGCTTTTCCATTTCCGCCTAGAAAATAGTAGGGTGGAGAGTTAGCCTATGCAAACACGGTACCCCCTGCCTCTTTTTCTATGCCCGGTTCACTCATTACTAAAGTGCGTTATCAATCAGCCCGTCTCTTTAGCTTTCGTATATATCTATCCATATCTCAGCTTTTTCTATTAAAATGGCGAAGAAGCACCAAGATTCATGGGAGTCTCTCGGTGGTTCGTTTCTCGGTCACCTTCCCGATTCTCCCTTCATCAATAAAACTCAAGGTATATCTTTGTCTTCTACTATCTCTAAGTTTTTGTAAATCTTTGCATGTGCATTGCTTCGTTTGTATGTACATATGTGTGCATTTATCTCTTTACATTTCAAGCCCTCTGTGAGCACTCATACTCGCTCCAAGGTTTTGGTGTTGGATCCCTTAGGAGCTGAGATTATATCCAAACCGGTAGTCTTCCATCAAGAAGTTGACTCGCCCTTCCGTGGGACTAGGGATTCAATGGTGGTGAACTTTAGCTCGGCTACTGTCGAGGAGGAGAAGGTTTCCACTCATGGATCCTTCTTGAAATCTGATTACGAGGGGGAATTACTGAATCAAGCCGAACAACCTTTTTATGATAACACGGATTTAATCGATGAAGATGATTATGTGGTGGTGGAGGTGAAACAGGAAGCTGGACAGGGACATCATTCCTGTGAGAATGTTGATTCCACTATGAATATCGAAAAATTAGAGAAAAAATTGGAGTCTTGGAACCATGGCTGCACCCTGGTCCCGTCGAAGGCTAATGAGAGGTTTTATCGCTTTGATAGACTTAAGCCTGGTAGGGATGTCCCTCTTACCGTCTTGTCTCAATCATACTTCAAGCTAGGGTTCTCTCTTCTCATGCATCCTTTCTTTCATGAAATTCTTGATTTCTACAACCTGGCTCCCAAGTAGCTGACCCCTAACTCATTTAGGATGGCAGCCTATAATCTGTTTGACCAAGCCTTCTATGTTAAGTTAACCGCAAGGGAGTTAGGACATTTTTACCAGCTGAAGGATGCTGGTAGAAAGCTAAGAGTCTTCTATCTTACAGCGTGGAATAACAAACAAGGTCGGTGTATAAAAGGTAATAAAAGAGGGATGTACGATTGGCAGGAACAATTCTTGTGTTGCTTCGATTGTGAAGAGATTAGGGAGGATTTCAACTTATCGCCAAGTAAGCTCATAACCCTACTTGTATTAATAAAGTTTGCCTTTCCCGGGCTATTCGCTAATTAGATAGTTTTGTGTATAATTCATATCAGGGTTCCCAAAGCCAACCCCTTTGTAGGGAATTGAGGCGAAGCGGGAGAAGAAGGTGTTGAAGTATGATGCCAGGTTGGGAGATGGTGAAAGTTTACTAACCATTGAGGTTCTTGAAAGGCTAGGCTTCTCGCTGCCTAAGGTTCCCGCGTCTCCTGCTATGGGAGGAGATACTAGAACGGAAACCTTGGGGGAGCCTAGACCCGGGTTTTTGAGGGTAATACGGAAATTTAAGCAGTAGCTTCTGGTAACTTAGATTATGGCTATCCTTAATTGAACAAAGCATTCTTAGTTTTCCGCTATGCATATTTTCTTCCTTACTTGTCATGTTTATGTGTTTATCTCTCTATGTCCCTTTATGATCCATTTCTTTACTTTATGCCTTTCTCACGTATTTCATTGCTTTGTTGTCATGCAGAGATGTCTGGTTCTATTCCATCCTCCATTCAGCCTTCTGTCAAGTATGAGGACTTGTTCAAGGATGATGATCTCAAGATGTTAGGAGCTCCTGTGGTTGTTACCCCTGTTTCCCAGGCTCCTCTATCCTTATCCGGAAAGGGTGCCGCTACTCAATTTGATAAGAGGGAGTTTGTTGATGGCAAGAAGAGGTTGAAGAACGAGCTAGCCTCTTTGAACAAGAACAAAGAGACACTGAGCAAGGTATTTCTGATTAGGATGTAGAGAAAGAAAGGTTAGTGGCGGACCAGGCTGCCAAAATGAAAGAATTGCAGGTACAAGTGGATTGTTTGCAGGCTGCCATGAAAGGCTACCGCCATGCTCTAGAGGATAGGTATAAGATGGGATTCATAAATAAGGTGTGAGATTATATGCGATCTACTTGGCTTAAAATGCCAGATCTTGATTGGGCTTTCCTGGGGACGATGCCGTCAGTCAGGTAGAAAGTTTTAAAGTTGAAGTCGTTAAGTTGCAGGCTACCGTCCAGAAGGCCGTACCCAAACCCCTCATCATCACTAAGGATGCTAGTGAGGACATTCCTGTCTCTGGAACTGGGATTGAGGCTCCCGCGAATGCGGTTGAGGAAGCTCTGGGTAACCAAGTCAAATAAGTGGAACCTGTCGAGAACTCTCCCGGTCTGGATGCCACCGAGGAGCCTTAAACCAGTCAACCATCCCTTCGCGCAGTCCTTTCTCTGAGCATTAACTATATGGTTTTTACGATCTTTGTTGGTCTATTCCGAACTTGGTTTCTAAATGAGGGGGCGGACACCTCTGATGCTCCAATGTTGTAACTTTAACTCTCCATCTAGTACTTGCTTATTGTTTCGTGAACTTTATTATCTAGCTTAATGAATGCATGTTTTAATCGTATCTTATGCATGTCTTTAGCATGAATATCTTATTGTTCACCTTAGACGTATGCTAATAGCATCTATATCCGTCACTAGGTAGCCTCTTTAATTCTATCACTTAACGTCTAAAGTGCATGGATTACTATCTAGCGCATAGGTAACTTAATAATAATAATCTATTTAGACATAAGGCTTTAATCTGAATTCTAGTCTACCTAAGCAACTATATTCACGATAGGGCCTTTCTAGTTGAGCCTGAATCTGATTATTAAGGACCAACCATCTACTTAGTGTCGTAGTGAATGGTTTCCTAAGTAAGCGAGATACTTGAAGTTTGATATGGAAATCTATTACCGAGAAAATAATACTCTATAAGTAAGAATGATAATCGAGTCAGGCTTCCATACAGGAGGTAGCCTTCGTAAATTATTAAAGGGGTATCATAGATTTACGCATACATGTTTAAATATTTTCCTTTTATAGCCATAGAGTATGCATATGAATTCTTTGGCAAAACATCAGTGGATAAGCTGCGACTTTTAAATAAAAGTCTAAAGGAATAGTAGTGTTGGTGAGCATTACCACAATTCAAAGGGGTAAGTTTAGTTTTCACATACCCGAATAGGTTGCTCAGAAGCATACTGGATTGCATGTACCTTATCTCTTGAGGTTGCAACCATCATTTTAATGGTTTCCGTTGTGGGAGCCTGTCACCCGGAAGCCCTATTATGGGAGCCCCATCACGGGAGCCATATTTCTAGAAACCTCTTCCTTGGAAACCTTGTTTTTGAAAGCCTTTATTTCGGTAGCTCAAACTTGGAAGTGTTTGTTACGGGAGCCTTAATCATTTCATAAGTCAAATGTGATAATTCCATGTGAGCCATTCCTGCAAGGCTGCATTAGTTAAATATTTGGGAAACCATATGAGTCGTCTCTTGGAACCTCGTAGGTTAATAATTAAAGGATCTATGTATGCCAATCGGGGTTCCATACATGATTAATAATCAAGGGATCCATGTGTGCCGATCAGGGTTCCACACATGCCCTGCTAATAAAGGAAGCCATGTGTGCCGATCAGGGTTCCACACATGACTAATAACAAAGGGATCCATGTGTGCCGATCAAGGTTCCACACAAGCCCTAATAATCGAGAAAGCCATGTGAGCCAGTCAAGGTTCCACACATGACTAATAATAAAGGGATCCATGTGTGCGGATCAGGGTTCCACACAAGCCCTAATAATCAAGGAAGCCATGTGAGCCAGTCAAGGTTCCACACATGACTAATAGTAAAGGGATCCATGTGTGCCGATCAAGGTTCCACCCAAGCCCTAATAATCAAGGAAGCCATGTGAGCCAGTCAAGGTTCCACATATGACTAATAATAACGGGATCCATGTATGCCGATTAGGGTTCCACATAAGCCCTAATAATCAAGGAAGCCATGTGAGCCAGTCAAGGTTCCACACATGACTAATAATAAAGGGATCCATGTGTGCTGATCAGGGTTCCACACAAGCCCTTAAAGTAATGAAGGGAAGCTACGTGTGCCAAGTAAGGTTCCACACGTACCCTTAGGGTTGAATAAAGTTTAAAATTCTGACAATCTCAGCATGTCGCGGAGGGATGTACATCCAGTACCCCCTAGTTCTGGATGGTAGCCTAAATGCCATGTAGAACTATGTTTGTGGGGCTTCCATGCCCTTCCTTTCCAATTAATCATAAGTCAACAAATGTATAAGGAAACAGTAGATTCCTACGTTTACTGAAAATCAAGGAGCACGATTACCTCAAACTGCATCCAGGGAATGTGTGCATCCATTACCCCCGGGCATCTACTCTTTCAGCTTGCTTGCGGTTATGGTATCCAGGGGTTCCGCTTTAATTAATAGCTACCACAACATATTTCACACCGCCTTTATTCTTTGGGAGCTCCCAAATAAGATCAATTGTCCATATTGCAAAGGGCCAGGGGCTCACGATAGGCTTTAACTCCACAACGGGGTTGCTATTAAAGTTAGAAAACCTTTGGCATTGATCACAGGCCTTAGCCAATTCATGAGCATCAACTTTCATTATGGGCCAGTAATAGCCCTACCGCAGCACCTTTTGAGCAAGGGAGCTACCCCCCGAGTGGTTGCTGCAGATGCCTTCGTGAACTTCTCTTAAAATGTACTCACATTCTTTTCTAGATATACACCTTAGTAGGGGTTGATTGAAACCCCTTTTATACAGGATGCCATCATAGATCATGTATATGGTAGCCTTGTATTTGAGTTTCTGGGCCTCATCCTTATTTATGAACGTTCCTGTCCATTTTTTCGAGGCAACCTTCCATTCACCATCTGCTAGACAGTAGGTAACCCCAATGTTCAGTGACCCATAGGGCATACCAGATATTATTCCATTTTTGCTTTCTTGCATCTTTTCATCTTGGTCAATACCTGAGGCATCCTCTATAATACCTTCCACTGGAAAATTTTGATTTACCTAGTTTTTTTTGGTAGCTTCCAGCAACAGGACTTGTTGTGGTACTACCCCCCGAAAAATTGGAACCTCTTCAGTAGGTTCCTCCGGCAGCTCCACTGTCATGATGGCATTGCATGAGGCTTTCTCAAATTTCTTTAGTTCTAGATCGTGACTTCTCATTAGGGCTTCCCAATCAGCCTGAACAGATTTATCTACCATTTACAGAGCTTGTACAACTTTGTTATAGCATTCTATCGATCCATATTGGCTTCCCTTCACACACCCAATGCCATTTTGGGTGGGGAACTTTATTGAGAAGTTAGAGATTGAGGTTACCACCCTCATATCTTTCAACATTGGCCTTTCAAGGATTGCATTGTGAGAGATGTCCTCATTTACTACAATAAACGCAATCATTTGGATGGCCTTACAAGGATCCACACCAATGTTAGCGGTAGCTTGATCTTTTTTATGATTTGAACTGTGTTACCGGTAAACCCGTATAGCTCATTAGTAGTGGGAAGTGACTCCTTATCCAGAAGCCCAAGCTTTTGGAATGTGGTACATGCCAAGATATTTACTGAGATTCCATTACCAATCAGCACTCGGTTCACATTCATTTCACCAATACTCACACCCCTTCTAAAAGATATCATTGTGGGGATGATGTACCCACTTGGCATCCCCTTCTGTAAAATATATATGTGTGGCTTCCCCTTTGAACAACTAAGGGGGCCTTTCTACAAGGTAGAAGACATTCGTAAGGGGCTTCCCCTTGGCTTCCCGGGCATATTTGTCCCTAGCATTCCTGCTGGAACCACCCAAATAAGGGCAACCAAAGACGATGTAGATGCTACAGGCCTGGGTACTCCTCTACTGGTTTCCAGGGGCATTATCTCGGTTACCCGTCTCTTCTTTGTATTTCTTGGCCTCCTGGACTATAAATTCTATCAAGTACCCATTTCGGATCAGCTCTTCAATTTGATCCTTCAAATGTTCGTAATCAGTGGTCTTATGACCGTTTGCTTCATAAAATGTACAATACTTTCCTTGGTCCTTCTTCCCTGGGGGACCTAACCGGTAAGGCTTCCTCAATAGTCTGTTCTTCTCATTTACCTCCAGAATATGGATAATTGGAACCGTCAAGGGGGTATACTCAGTATGCCGCTGGAACCCTATCCTCTGGGAGCTTCTCTCCCTGGTGGAAGCCTTGTCCTTAGTCATGTTGACTGTGATTGGTGTAGTCTTATCATCATAGCTATGGGCACCCACACTTGTAGTGTAACTTCGGGAAGCCCACTGGCTGGAACCCTGGTCCCTTAGGCTATATGACCGTTTCCTTTTATTTATACTCCCGATCCCCTGTCCTCCATGATTGGATGCCTTAGATAGTTTAGTTAACAATTCTTCCATAACTTTTTGGGGGTTCCGCCCTGGAATAAAAGTTAATTAGGGTTTTCGGTTCCTTCCTTGCAGTTCCGAAAAGCCTTAATTGGGAGACCTTTTATAGGAAGCTCTTTTCTAGAAGCTTCTTTAAACAACTTTATCTAATTTGTAGCAGAAAATCTTCATTATTGAGCTTTCTGCCCAATTTATTGAAAAATAATAAGGCCTCTGGCAGGTTAGGCTTTCGCATCCAGGGCTTCCAGGTTTCGGGGCCTTGGGCTTCCGGATTTATGGCTACCAGATCCAGAGCTTCTGGATTTTAGGGTTACCGGATCCAGGCCTTCTAGATCTAGGGCTTCCGGATCTAGGGCTACCGGATGCAGGGCTTCCGAATTTTAGGGCTACCGGATCCAGGGCTTCCGGATCTTGGGGTACCAGATCCAGGGCTTCCGAATTTCAGGGTACCAGATCCAGGGCATCCGGATCTTGGGGCACCGGATCCATGGCTTCTAGATCTTGGGGCTACCGGATCCAGGGCTTCGTCTTCCTAAAACTCCTCAGAGTCCATATCCTCAACTGATGGTTCATGATCGACTATTTCATCTTCATCATAACCCAAATTCAATTATCCACTATTTTGGACTTCTTTTTTGAGGGATCTCAACATCTTCCACCCCAACTTGATGTGCTAAATTGTGTATTTGTTAGTGACATTTTGACCATCATCATTGTCTTCTTTTTTATAAGCTTTAACGTCGTTCGATCATTATAAGAGCTGTTGGACACCTTTTCCTCCAAAAGATGATTATTTCATGCCCCTTCTAGCTCCAATTGTTGTGGGAGGATTTTAGCACAACTACGTGGAGGTCGTTGCTGGAATAGCGCCAATGAATACGGAATTGCCTAACTGCCCAAAAAGGCTCACAGTTAGAGATTTACAGCTAGCTGCCCAAAAAGGCTCACAGCTAGGGCTTATCGAAGAACACGGGACGTGGTTCCTCGGATGGATATATGGGAATTAGAGCTCAAGGACCGAATGTTGGCCTGCCAAGAAACCTAATAATGAAGTCTCACACAAGAGTGCACGTGCTCTAGCTACTCAAGGAGTGTAAGTGTCGAAGAAGATCCCGCAAACTGCCTACATACCACTATTTATAGTGGATCAAGCCCGTATGTAGTTCTTGAGTGATATGACCGATCATTTGTGATGAGTTATCTCGTTTCTGATGAGATAATGACTGATATTATCGTTTATCAATTGATTGTGATGTATTTATCAGGTTTCCACACCGTATTAGGACTGCTGGATGATAGTGTTAGTGCCCTAGAGACAATGTGATTGTGCTTCTAGGAAATACTTTTGTTAATTAATAATTGTGTTCTATTGATTATTATATGTTAATTTATTATGTCTTAATTTACTACGATATAAATGTTAGAATAATAAATGTCCTTGGAATATATAATACGTATTCTATATCTTTAAGTATGTGACTTAAAAATGAGATTATATGAATAGTGTATATTCCTAAAATATCCCTAATCGAGCATTGTTATTATGGGACAATAATAATGCATAAAGATTAGTATGTTTGTTGACTGATGACCACATCTCATTGGTCATAGGTATAGTGATACTAAAGTCAAGAACATAGGTGCATGTAATTCCATACATGGCACTGGATTAACCCGTTGTGAGATTCTACATGTTAATAAGGTCATTAGAAAGACTCACAGTGATAATGGTGTAATGATCCTTAGACTTGACATCATTATATTTCTATATGAGGATTAATATACTTTGACTACATTAAAAGTTACCTTTGACCGGGTGATGATAAAAGTGGACATCGGGTATATTATGAGTCATATGAGAAATATGAATGATAGATATAGGATTTAACCCTCTTATGATTAGGAGAGATATTATTGGCCTCTTGATTGAGTGAGACTATGAAAATGCATGGCCATGCTCAAATATTGATTTGTTTTAATAGTCTACTCATGGATCAAGTAAACCCGGATTAAATGTTGAAGAGGATGACTAAATACATGCCTCGAGTTTAATCTATAATATATATGGTTAAAGGGATTATATTACACGGAAACATTAATCACAAAAGGTTTAATTGGATCACCAATTATTATTATTACTTGGGTAGCAATGATGTATTACTAGATGCCGCTCATTGTTTATAATTTTATTATTGGATATTAAAATTATTGCCAACGTAATAATAACCTGAAGGGTTACACAATAAGAACGTTTAAAAGGAGTTTTAATTTATATTAAGAATTTAAATTAAATTATTAAATTCGAAATTGGATATTTAATTAATTGAGCTAGTCTTAATTATAATTAAATAGAATTCGAATTTAATATTAGAACCAAATAAGAATGGGTTTAGAGAAGCCCAATTCAATTCAGGGTTTAGCCCAAGCTCTCTTCCCTATAAATACATTATGATGTATTGTTTAGGGTGAGACTTTTGCAATTCGTTTTTATAGAAAAACGTGTGAGAGGCTAGAAAGAGAGAGAGAGAGAGAGAGAGAGAGAGAGAAAGAGAGGCTGGTTCTTCGGCTAGTACCGACTCCGGTGATCGTTGGACGATCAATCGTTCGTGTGGACTACTTTGGCAACGTAGATCTCAAAGAGGGATGCGTGGTGATTGTTTTGGACCTCTATCTGCCATCAATTTGTAAAGCTTCTTTAAGGTAATCATCTATCTCCTTATTAAATATCATGTTTTTGCATGGATCCTATGGTAGGGTATCGATTTTTTTTATTGTTTTAATTAATTTTTCCGCTGCGTTTAATGCTCGAAACCCTTCAATGGCATCAGAGCTACTTGCAAAAACGTTTTAATTCGGTTATATGTTACAGTTTTGATGTATATACGAGCATGTTTGATGATTGTCATGTATGATGCATTGATTTTGATATATATATGTATAAACTGTATGTTGATGATGATTGAGATGATCATATGATGATTATATAATCTGTATATATACTGATATATATATGATTTATGTTTGTTCTTGATATGGGAATGGTATACGATACGATTTCTGTATACGATGTGCAGATTTGGTGAAATCTGCATACTGTGTCCGATTTTCGTCCAAATTACCTTTTCGGAAAGGGAAACGGGCGTCTGAACAAAACTGACTTTGTCACTCGTGCGTTTATAAGGCGTTTAAGGTCGTTTACTACCTGTAAACAGCGATTCAAGTGTTTCTGATTTAATTTTCAATTTTAATTATGCCTTATATGTTCTATGATTTGATCATGATGAATATATGATATTCATGTGGATTGTATAATCATCATGAGATGATTGTATATATTGTTGTATGTATATGATACATGTTTGTTCTTATTACAAGAATCGTATTCGATATGAATTCTGAAACAGTTGTCGCAGATTTGCTGAAATCTGTATCCAGTGTCTGATTTTCGCAAACGATATGTGTTTTCTGACTGGAATCGGGCCAATGAACAAAACTGATAGCAGATCTATCACCGACGCATCTGTAAGGCGTTTGACGCCGTTTAGTGCCTCAAAACGGCGATTTATTCTTTTCAGAATTTGATTCTAATTTTCTGCTTTTTGCGTTATATGATTTCTATGATTGGATAATGAGAAGTATGATATGGTATGATGTGTTTATGAAATCTGAGATGTTCTTAATTGTTATATGAGCATGGTGATTGGTTATGGCCTTAATGACCCATAGGTTAGTGGTTTTGTATTATGGTTTGGTTTCTAAATACGGCTTGCATGTCATCATTCCTTGTAATTTATTATCTCGAATGTAACTCGAGTTCTCTTGTAAGTTCGTTAGATTAGTTTTTATTTTGAATTATGTAATGTATTTGAAGAATCAAGAAGGCTATCTAATGGAGGTGATCTAATGAAGCAATACATGAGGCGATTCACAAGGAAGAACGTTTGTAATAGTTTGTATTTATTTTACCACCATAGACTGACCTTCATCTTTATCATGAGCTTGATAAAGATCACATAGGATTGGGCCATAACCAACCACGTTTATTTTATCGCACTTTACATATATGTATGGATGTATGTGCAGAATAACATAGATGATGCATGCTTTAATTAGATTAATCATGTATGTATGTATGTATTAGATACATCACCCATGCCATGCCTGCTTAAATAAGATAAAATCTGTAACGACTTGAGATTTAACTTAAACATAACGATATGAGATTTCTGTGTTTATGAAACACGGAATTAAATACAAATTTTTGATAATTTTGATATGGGGATATTTTGTCAAAAACGGGATGTACCTGTAAGGAAGTTGGTTATTAAGAGAGGCCGTTTGTGACTCCTCCAACTACCTGGAAATCAAACCATTGATGAATATTGATTTGATGTATTTAATTCAAGGAAAAATTGGGAATCTCTTTATGATGTGATCATGATCGTTATAAATTTTCTAAACCCCTTAACAAAATATTAAGTTTTAATCAGATGTTTTCCAATGAATGAACACTCATCGAATCCTAGATCGATAAGGGAAAGGGCTGTCAGTGGTAGGGGACTCCTATCTATCGTGGTGAGATGCGACGAATATAAACGGTTATATTCGGCCGTTGTATCATTGGGTCTAACTTAACTGAGTCATCATAATAAGGTGAAAATAAACAGTTATATTCAACTATTATGAACTTAGAAGCATGGAGTTTGGTAAGATTTATTGGATAAATAGGAACAAATGTTGTTATGTGAACAAATATTGTTCTACCAAACTATCTAAGAGTTATATATGATATAATTGACAAGTTTTGTCTACCTAAATAATCATGTTTTAAGGACTACCAGTGGTTGACTTAGGACATGACGAAATATTGATCTTGGCTCACTAAGAAGATTTATGGGATATACTTTCCGAATTAATAGTAAGGGCTATTAATTTGATAAAAATAGTGGGAGATATATATTTTGAATATATATGAATAATCACTTGAACATTGTTGGGTTTCAACCCAATATGGTATGGGTTTTGGTGATCCAAAACATATATGGATTGGGTAATAATTATATGTTTAGATAATTATTATAGATGGTATATTTAGATACCAAGTATGATAAGGATTGTAATTGGAAACCAAGTATGTAAAGGATATCTTGGTGGCTAAGTTTGTGATGGCTATATATACATAGTCATATCGTATTTGTCTGTAGGGAGGTGAAAGCTTAAGAGATGTAGTCTTAAGTATTGTTTGGGGATGCTTGAGCATTGTTGGCTCAAGTATCGTGTTGGGACACCGTTAAGGTGTTATTGTCTTGATGTATTATTGATATTGTTAAGATTAATAATACAAGTTTGGGATGTGGGTTTTTCCACATCAAATATTGTGTGTGTTCTTGTTTTTCGCGTTGGTAGATCTTGTCAACTAATCGATTGGTTATATGTGTACTCTGTATTGGTGTTTGTGAATCTCGGATTGTGTAAGTCCCATAACCTAACAAGTGGTATCAGAGCCAATGTTTGGGTTCGTGATGGATGAGGTTAAGGGAAAGTTCGAGGTTCAATTGGTATGGCAGAACATGATGAAGGATTTGCTGACAAGGAGATTGCTACTAAAGCGGGTAGAGACAAAGTTACGTGCGATTTGACGGTTGACTTGCACCGTGGATCAATCCTGTGCGGACTCGAGATGGAAGAAGATGGAAGAGGTCATCGCAATTGTTTCAATGGCTTGATCAACCAGGTGAACTATTTGGATGATACTAGTGATTTTTCTTCAGGAGACCGAAGGATTGTGAAAGCAAGGATCGGGTGACTCAACATGTGGAAGAGCACTCGTGGTGGTTGATGCACGTGATTTTGTAGATGGATACATCGTTATGGTGAAGAACGATGGTTTGGAGGGTCACTATACGGGTTTTAGCGACACTCAAGATTGGAGGAGCAAGATGAGGAGATTTTTGTTCGAGGGGAGGCGTTGGCAGATGGACGTCGATGGCTTTGATGGTTACCGTTCAATCCGATGTGGGTATTGGGTTGAAGGGGAGGATTGTTGGGTTTCAACCCAATATGGTATGGGTTTTGGTGATCAAAAACATATATGGATTGGGTAATAATTATATGTTTAGATAATTATTATAGATGGTATATTTAGATACCAAGTATGATAAGGATTGTAATTGGAATTCAAGAATGAAAAGGATATCTTGGTGGCTAAGTTTGTGATGTCTATATATACATAGTCATATCGTATTTGTCTGTAGGGAGGTGAAAGCTTAAGAGATGTAGTCTTAAGTATTGTTTTGGGATGCTTGAGCATTGTTGGCTCATGTATCGGGTTGGGACACCGTTAAGGTGTTATTGTCTTGATGTATTATTGATATTGTTAAGATTAATAATACAAGTTTGGGATGTGGGTTTTTCCACGTCAAATATTGTGTGTGTTCTTGTTTTACGCGTTGGTAGATCTTGTCAACTAATCGATTGGTTATATGTGTACTCTGTATTGGTGTTTGTGAATCTCAGATTGTGTAAGTCCCCTAACCTAACAAATATAACTTAATAATACCGCAGACTAATTATTTTATGCATTTTAACATTGTAGATATTCTAATGACAAACAACTCAAATAACTTCTCTGTACGATCAGTCCTTGAGAAGGACAAGTTGACAGAAACAAACTTCCTTGCTTGGCAATGGAAAGGCAAGAGGAGGATTGGATCCAAATCTAATGCCAATCCAAAATATGCTCCCAAAGGGGCTTTGATTCCTATAGGAGGTGTTGCAAAAGGTGATTGTCACTATTGCAAGAAGCCGGGTCACTGGAAGAGAAACTGTCAAGCTTATTTGGAGGATCTGAAGAAATTGAAGGCTGTTCAGATTTCTGATTCTGGTATTTATTTTATAGAAGTTAATTTGTCTACTTCTACATCATGGGTATTAGATACCGGATGTGGTTCTCATATTTTTATAAATGTGTAGAAATAGCATCGGAGTAGGACTTTGGCGTTAGGATAAGTCGACCTACATGTTGGCATTGGAGCAAAGATTGCTGATTTAGGTGTAGGGACTTATTTATCATTGCCCTTGGGGCTTATTTCAGAACTAGAGAACTGTTATTACGTGTCTGCGATTTGTAGAAACATTATTACCGTTTCTTGTTTAGACAAGATTACTTTTTCTTTATGATTCAGAACAATTGTTGTTCCTTTTCATTGAATAATGTTACCTATAAGGTTGCACGTTTGTTTAATGGTTTATATGTTCTTGATACTCCTGTCTATAATGTAAATAATAAACGTCTTAAGACAAATGACTCAAATCATACATACCTCTGGCACTATCGTTTAGGCCATATAAGTGAGAATCGCATTTCTAAGTTACATAAAGATGGATACTTGGATAAGTTTGATTTTGAATCATACGAAGAATGTGAACCGTGTCTCATTGGGCAAAATGACTAAAGCTACTTTTACCGGACAAGGTGAGAGGGCCACCAAGCGATTGGAACTAGTACATAGTGATGTATGTGGTCCAATGCGTACGATGGCAAGAGGTAGCTTTTATTATTTCATAACCTTTACTGATGATTATAGTAGATACGGATATGTGTATCTTTTAAAGAACAAATCTGAATCATTTGAAAATTCAAGGAGTATAAGGATGAAGTAGAGAAGCATATAGGCGAAAGTATAAAACTCTACGATCTGATCGTGAAGGGGAATACTTAAGCCTGGAATTTAAGAATTTCTTAAAGGAGTGTGATATCGTATCACAACTCATTCCTCATAGAACATTACTGTGGAATGAGGTGTCTGAGAGGAAAGATCGTACTTTATTGGACATGGTACGATTGATGTTGAGTAAAGGGGATCTTCCAATTATTTTCTGGGGTTATATCCTAGAAACGGTTGCATAAACACTAAACCGAGTTCCTTCTAAATTGGTTCAAAAGACACCATATATGAGATATGAATTGAGAAACGTCACAGCGTGTCATTTATGAAAATTTGGGGATGTTAATCGTTTGTGAAACGTTTGGTCTCTGATAATCTAGGACCGAAATTAGATAAATGTAATTTTGTAGGATACCCATTAGAATCTAAAGGGTATTATTTCTATAAACCTTCTGAGAACAAAGTGTTTTTTGCTCGAATGGCTGTGTTTTTAGAGAAAGAACTGCTTTCTAAGAAAAATAGTGGGAGGATAATAGATCTCGATGAGGATCGAGAACTACAAAATAATGTCGAACTAGAGTTGGAACATGAGCAGAATGAGACTCAAGATGTTGAGAACAATACTGCTCAAGAAACACAGGTCGTTCGTAGAACTAGTAGGATTCGCCATGAGCCAGATAGATATTATGTATTTATTTTGACTCAAAGTGGTGATGTGATGATCATAGATGATGATGAGCCTCTCACCTACAAAGATGCTATGAGTAGTCTTGATTCTGAGAGATGGCTAGAAGCCATGAAATCTAAGATGGATTCCATGTATGAAAAACCAAGTATGGATTTTGGTTGAACCACTTAAAGTGGGTTTTCAGGAAGAAAACTGACATGGATCGTAATTTATGGGACTACAAAGCAAGACTAGTGACGAAAGGTTTCAAGCAAATTCATGGTATTGACTATGATGAAACTTTCTCACCAGTAGCTATGGTCAAATCCATCAGGATTTTGCTTGCGATAACAGCTTATTATGACTATGAGATCTGGCAAATGGATGTCAAGACCGCTTTCTTAAATGGGAGCTTATAAAAGGATGTGTACATGACACAACCTGAGGGGTTTGTCGATTCAAGGTTTGCTAGAATGGTTTGTAAGTTGCGACGATCCATTTATGGATTAAAGCAGGCCTCTAGGAGATGGAACATCCATTTTGATGAAACAGTCAAAGAATTTGGCTTCATACAAAATGAGAACGAGCCGTGTGTTTACAAGAAGGTTAGTGGGAGCCATGTGGCATTCCTAGTATTATATGTAGATGACATATTACTAATAGGGACTGATATTCCTTCTCTACAGGCTGTGAAGACTTGGTTGGGAAAAGGTTTCTCGGTGATAGACTTAGGCGATGCTACCTATATCGTAGGGATCATGATCTATAGAGATAGATCTAAAAGATTAATCGGCTTAAGTCAGAGTACATACATTGACAAGGTGTTGCATCGTTTTGGGATGCAAGAGGCAAATAGGGGATATGTCCCAATGTCTCATGGGATAGTGATCTCAAAGGAAAACTGTCCTAAATCATCAGATGATAAGGACTATATGAGTAAAGTACCACATGCTTCAGCAATTGGTTCTATAATGTATGCAATGATATGTGCTCGTCCTGATGTCTCGTATGCTTTGAGCATAACGAGCAGATACCAGTCTAATCCAGGTGAGGGTCACTGGACAGCTATTAAGAATATTCTTAAGTACCTTAAACGGATTAAAGGTTCGTTCTTGATATACGGAGGAGATGAGAAGCTAGTTGTAAGAGGTTACACTAATGCTAGTTTCAAGACAGATAGGGATGATTCTGTGTCCCAGTCTAGATTCGTGTTTGTCTAAATGGAGGTGCTGTAAGCTAGAAAGTTCTAAGCAAGAGACAGTAGTTGATTCTACAATGGAAGCTAAGTATATTGCTGCCAGTGAAGCAGCTAAAGAGGCTGTTTGGATTTGGAAGTTTATTACAGGACTTGGTGTGGTTCCATCGATTGCAGATCCAGTTGATCTGTATTGCGATAACAATGGAGCCATTGTGCAGGCTAATGAACCAAGGTCCCATTCCAAGGCAAAGCATATACTTAGGAGATATCACCTTCTTTTAGAGATAAATGAGAGAGGAGATATAGATATATGTAAAGTGCATACTAATGATAATGTTACGGACCCACTGGCTAAGGCTTTGTCGCAGCAGAAGCACGAAGGTCACACTAGTTCCATGGGTATTAGACACATGGGTGATTGGCTCTAGTGCAAGTGGGAGATTGATAGTGTTAGTGCCCTAGAGACAATGTGATTGTGCTTCTAGGAAATACTTTTGGTAATTAATAATTGTGTTCTATTGATTATTATATGTTAATTTATTATGTCTTAATTTACTGCGATATAAATGTTAGAATAATAAATGTCCTTGGAATATATAATACGTATTCTATATCTTTAAGTATGTGACTTAAAAATGAGATTATATGAATAGTGTATATTCCTAAAATATCCCTAATCGAGCATTGTTATTATGGGACAATAATAATGCATAAAGATTAGTATGTTTGTTGACTGATGACCACATCTCATTGGTCATAGGTATAGTGATACTAAAGTCAAGAACATAGGTGCATGTAATTCCATACATGGCACTGGATTAACCCGTTGTGAGATTCTACATGTTAATAAGGTCATTAAAAAGACTCGCAGTGATAATGGTGTAATGATCCTTAGACTTGACATCATTATATTTGTATATGAGGATTAATACACTTTGACTACATTAAAAGTTATCTTTGACCGGGTGATGATAAAAGTGGACATCGGGTATATTATGAGTCGTATGAGAAATATGAATGATAGATATAGGATTTAACCCCCCTATGATTAGGAGAGATATTATTGGCCTCTTGATTGAGTGAGACTATGAAAATGCATGGTCATGCTCAAATATTGATTTGTTTTAATAGTCTACTCATGGATCAAGTAAACCCAGATTAAATGTTGAAGAGAATGACTAAATACATGCCTCGAGTTTAATCTATAATATATATGGTTAAAGGGATTATATTACATGGAAACATTAATCAAAAAAGGTTTAATTGGATCACCAATTATTATTATTACTTGGGTAGCAATGAAGTATTACTAGATGTCGCTCATTGTTTATAATTTTATTATTGGATATTAAAATTATTGCCAACGTAATAATAACCTAAAGGGTTACACAATAAGAACGTTTAAAAGGAGTTTTAATTTAAATTAAGAATTTAAATTAAATTAATAAATTCGAAATTGGATATTTAATTAATTGAGCTAGTCTTAATTATAATTAAATAGAATTCGAATTTAATATTAAAACCAAATAAGAATGGGTTTAGAGAAGCCCAATTCGATTTAGGGTTTAGCCCAATCTCTCTTCCCTATAAATACATTATGATGTATTGTTTAGGGTGAGACTTTTGAAATTCGTTTTTATAGAAAAACGCATGAGAGGCTAGAAAGAGAGAGGGAGAGAGAGAGAGAGAGAGAGAGAGAGAGAGAGAGAGAGAGATGCAGGTTCTTCGGCTAGTACCGACTCCGGTGATCGTTGGACGGTCAAGCGTTCGTGTGGACTACTTTGGCAATGTAGATCTTGAAGAGGGATGCGTGGTGATTGTTTTGGACCTCCATCTACCATCAATTTGTAAAGCTTCTTTAAGGTAATCATCTATCTCCGAATTAAATATCATGTTTTTGCATGGATCCTGCGGTAGGGTTTCGATTTTTTTATTGTTTTAATTAATTTTTCCGCTGCGTTTGATGCTCGAAACCCTTCATTGGAAGCCTATCCACTGATGTTTATCTCAAGAATATGTGATTTATCATGTATAATGATGTATATCTCTGAATAATCGTGTAATTATCTGTTAAGAAGTGTATTTTAGCTGTAGAGAGGTGTTCCTAAAAAGTAGGAGGTCTGTTTTATCCAAACTGGTGGCCTTAGCAGGCTTCCGGGGGAAGCTGGGGGTACCACCCGGTAGCCTGACTCCGGTAGCCCAAGTATGAAAGCCATACTGGAAGCCTTATTTGATGGATATCCTAGTCGGAATCTGTGTTTCTGCCAGGCTTCCGGGGAAGCTGGGGTTTCCGTGGTAGCCTGACTGTGGTAGCCCTTATGGCTGGCTATCTATGAAAGTTGTACTGGAAGCCCTATCTGTTGGCTGTCCAGTAATCATGTTATGTCGAGTACGGGCAACGGTTCATCCACAAGGGATCACCCCTATGGGAGGATTTTAGCACAACTACGTGGAGGTCGTTGCTGGAATAGCGCCAATGAATACGAAATCACTTAACTACCTAGAAAGGCTCACAGTTAGAGATTGACTGCTAGCTGCCCAAAAAGGCTCATAGCTAGGGCTTACCGAAGAACACGGGATGTGGTTTCTCGGATGGATCGGACTGAATCTATGGGAATTAGATTTCAAGGACCGAATGTTGGCCTGCCAAGAACCCTAATAATGAAGTCTCACACAAGAGTGCACGTGCTCTAGCTACTCAATGAGTGTAAGTGTCAAAGAAGATCCCGCAAACTGCCTACATACCACTATTTATAGTGGATCAAGCCCGTATGTAGTTCTTGAGTGATATGACCGATCATTTATGATGAGTTATCTCGTTTCTGACGAGATAATGACTGATATTATCGTTTATCAACTGATTGTGATGTATTTATCAGGAATTTCCACGCCGTATTAGGACTGTTGGAAGCCTATCCACTGATGTTTATCTCAAGAATATGTGATTTATCATGTATAATGATGTATATCTCTGAATAATCATGTAGTTATCTATTAAGAAGTGTACTTTAGCTGTAGAGACATGTTCCTAAAAAGTAGGAGGTCTGCCTTATCCAAACTGGCGGCCTTATCAGGCTTCCGGGGGAAGCTGGGGGTACCGCCCGGTAGCCTAACTCCGGTAGCCCAAGTATGAAAGCCATACTGGAAGCCTTATTTGATGGATGTCCTAGTCTGAATCTTTGTTTCTGCCAGGCTTCCGGGGAAGCTGGGGTTTCCGCGGTAGCCTGACTGTGGTAGCCCTTATGGCTAGCTGTCTATGAAAGCTGTACTGGAAGCCATATCTGTTGGCTGTCCAGTAATCATGTTATGTCGAGTACGGGCAACGGTTCATCCACAAGGGATCACCCCTGCGACCCTAACCCTCTCATTCACTTAATATCCATTTCATGGTAGCCCCTTAGGCAGGCTGGCTATGGAAGCCTGCTATCCGGAAGCTTTATAATAACAATTGTGAGCTAGGGATTAGTCAAGGGAAGCTAGTTTCGAGAATATTAGGCTTTGTATCTATTCGTGATTCTTCTTAAAGTAGCTCTTATGATCTGCCATGGGCCCTTGGAAGCCTCTCAAATTATCTAGTTCATTCGTGGATTGGACCTTAAACCCCTAATGGGCCTAAATCTGAACCATGCAAGATTTTGTATGTATATATATATATATCAATTTCATAACAACAAATTGATATGTAAACTAATAACAAATAAATAATAAAAAAAAATAAAATAATAGATATTAGAAAAAGAACCGTGCATTGCACGGGTTATAAACTAGTTACATATAAGTTCTATTGGAAGTAGAATAGGAATTCGAATTTATAAAGAATAAGAGTTCGAATTTACAGAAAAAATATATAATAAAATTTTTATTAGAAGTAGAATAGGTGTTTGAATATATAAAGCAGAAATATAATAAATATTTTTATAGAAAGTACGATCTTCTTAAATTATATATTTTTACATAAGTTAATTATACTTTTATTAGAAAATTTTATTCATAAATCCAATACTAATGTCATAAAAAAAGTCATCGTATTTAAAAAGAAAAGAATTGATGGGTTAACATAATAAAAGAACATTCTCATGGAGGAATCGTAAATAAATACAGGAGTATCTATAATACAAAGAGAAAATAAGATGTGTTTTCATTTTCTAAAATTTCATAAATTTTATAAAGTCTAGAGAAAGTATAAATAGGAATTCACTCTATTTTTTAGATTTTTATTATAAGGAAAAAAGTTGTTGTGTAAGATAAGTATCATTAATAATATGTAATGAAGTTGGAATTTCGATCCCAAACGAGAGCGGCTCAAAATGTTTTTAACGGGAAGACGGCTCATTATAAAAGATTGTATTAACTATTAAAATATCATATTGATGTTATAAATTTTATTTTATTTTTAGGATTTAATTTTTATGGATAAACATTATCTTACAAGTGATATATGTAACAGTTTGGTTTTTGGTCTTAACGAGAGAGCGGATCAATAGTAATAACCGTGTTAAAGGAGAAAACGGTTTATTAGAGAAGACCGTATAAAGATGTTTGAATATATAAGGAATACATAAAATAAAATGTTTTATTGGAAGTAGAATACGAGAACGGTGGAGACGTCTTATACGATTTTTTTAAACTATATATCTTTTTTCCTAGAAATCCTTTATTTTAAATTTTTTATACAACTTAATTATACTTGCATTAGAAAAATATATCCATAAATTTAATATTATTCCCGTAAAGAAAAGTCTTCGTATTTAATTTTTTTTATATGTTATCATAACAGAAAGACATTCCCATGCGGAATACAGGAATATCTATAATATACAGAAAATATAAGATATATTTTCATCTTTTAAAACTCCATAATAATTAAAAAGTTTAATGAAGTATAAATTGGAATTAACTCTCTTTATATAATGAAGTTAGAATTTCGGTTCCAAATAAAAGCGACTCGAAACATATCTAACGGGAAGACAGCTCACTAGAAAAATTGTATTAGCTATTAGAATTTGATATTGATGCCATAATTTTTTTTTAATTTTTGCGGTTCGATTTTATGGATAAAAATTATTATATAAGTCTTTATAATATATGTTAAAGTAGGAATTTCGGTTTTAACGAGAGGGCGGCTTAATCGAAAGAATCGCGTTTAACAAGAAATCGATTCATTAGAAAAGATTATTTAATTATTAAAACTTAATATTAAAATTATAATATAACGTAAATGTATTGAATTTTTTTAAAAATATTGTAATGCCGCCACGAAGCGTAGCTTTATCGACTTGTATTTTTAATAGCATCATATTTCTATTAGTGGAACGGAACCAAGTGTTTTAAAAAAACATAATTCTCTCTCTTCTCTCTCCTCTAAAACAAAAAGCCGCCGCCTAGTTTTCTTCTTCTTCCTGCTTCCTCTTCCTTGCTTCTGCCGGAGATTGTTCCGACGAGAGTCGATTAAGCTTCTTCCTTTCTTGAATAAAAGGGTACTCTTTTTCCTCAATAGGTTTTTAATGAGACCCTCCAATTAAATCTTTAGTTTTTCTCCCTTCTTTCTCTTCAGTTTTTCTTCTCGTTTTCTTGCTTTCATCCCATCGGATCTAAGGTTTCTAAGCCTTTTCCGATTCACCTCTTTTCTTAGTTCCTTAAACCTCGGAGCTCCAGCTTTTTCTCCTTTTCTGACTTGCCCCCGGACTTGTTAGTGGTTGTTCACCTTGTATTATTGGGGTTTCGATTTTTCAGATCTAAGTTTGGAGTTCTTGTAGTTTTTTTCTTCTTGTTTCTTCAGTTTATGCTTTTTTTTCAGTTTTAAATCTTTAAGATCTTAATCTTTTGCTTGTAATGCTTAAGTGTTTGGTTATCTCTCCGTTTTGTGGGAGTTTGTTTTTCTCTCCGGTTTGTGGGAGCGTGGATTTGCATTTAGTGATTCAAGCTGTTTTGGTTCTGCACTCATGGTCGATAAGCTCAAACGGATATTGGGGATACAGATGTATATATCTTCTTCAAAATTTCGCTTTTGGTCCCTTATGGATGTCCAGTGATACAATCTATTATATGTTTTTTCTACTCGATATGATTTATAGATGCCGTATGACTTTGTTTTATTGAATTTAAAACAATTGTTATTCAAAAAATAGCATCATATTTCTCCAAGAATACTATGTTCCTTTATTAATAAACGAAACCCCTTTTTAATGGTACCAAATTTGGTTCGCACCATATTTTGGTTTCACCCCCCAAATTTGGTTCACACCATATTTTGGTTTTACCCCTAAACTCCTAATTCTAATAGAATTCTATGTTGTTTTTTTAATGAAAGAATAAAAAATTTATTATCATTATAATTCTCTTTTTGAAATTATTTTAATTAACACGAGGTAAAACACCATCAGGGTAAAATTTCACCAACGATTAAACACCAGGAGGGTACAATCTACTTACAAATATAGTTACACCAACAAATATACAAGCCATGATTATATATCTCATGAAAACTTTATTTTTTTGAATATAATCGCTTTCTAGCCAGCCAAGTTATGCCCATTTGCATGCTGTTTAATGTGTTGTTAATGTCAATTTATTCATCATTAGCCTAATTATCTTTAGATAAACCTTTAAGAAAACTCAAATCTTTGAAGAATATATATTAGCTTTTCATCATGTTCATATTAGCTTTTCATTATGCTCGGTGGTGCTAGTGTCCATGTACATGTACTCTTTAATTTTTGTTGGTACTCATTAGACAAGCAAGGCGACTTTCAGTTGACTTCTTATATATTTATTATATATTTAATTTTTTATTGCATAAACTGAATTCAGTTGTATATGCCCTATTAAGGTTAATTTATTTATCACTAGACTTATTATATTTAGAAAATCTTAAGTAAATTTAACTATAGTTCCAAAGCAAGGAGAATCGTCCTAATTGTACTTTAAGGTCAATTAATTAATCATTAGCCTTTTATAACATTTATTACTAAGCGAAACCATTTTTTAAATGGTACTACGATACCAAATTTGGTTCTACCCTTTTTTTGGTTCCACCCGTTTATTCCTATTTCTTCTAGAACTCTATGTTTCATAATCCTAAAACAATTATAATTCTTTCCGTCCTTTTATTCCTATTTCTTAGGGTACTCTATGTTATCTTTAATAAAATAGTAAAATTATCGTTATCCCAGAACAACTACAATTCTTTTATTATAACCGTACTGAGTTACAAATCAATGTATCTATGAGAAACAAATATATTTTATTTTCTTAAAATAATCTTAAATTAATAATGAATTAAACAATATTTATTAATAAGTAAAATATCCGTTCTAATGATATTTTAGTCTCCAAATTTGATTTCACCTCAAGATTCATATCCACCGAAATTATTGAAATTTTGTTATAAATACAATCGTTTTTTATTATAACCTACTGAGTTGTATAACTATTTTTTTTAGATCATTTAAAATTATAAATTAATGATTATTTTAAAATAATTTTCTCAGACCCGCATGGGTTATCATCTAGTAAACTATAATTACTATATCTTGTTATTACTGAAATGCAACAACAAATTGAGTATCAGATTATGCTTTGCCTAAAGAATGCCTTTGAAAAATTTCTATTCTACTATCTACATTTCGAAGCTAAGTAAATGTGTTCGGAGATGTTATTTTATCTAACAGTAAATAAATTGTTTCTGATAATAGTTTATTTAGGCGCGAACTGAGGTCAATGAATATGTCCTCTGTGCAGGGATTTAGGAGGCCACTTTATGGATAAGTCTTCAAAGGTAGGTTCATTCAGGTATGAAATGGGAACTACAAATCTTCTTCTTCGCCTCTTCCCAATATAAACTGCTGAGCAACCCTTTGGAATTGCTGAAGTATGATCATTGTTTATCTGGAAAGATTACAGGTTCAGGATTTTTTGAGATTAGTAATACTCAGGCATACAAATACCCATGAATAGTAATTACCATGTTCCTAACACTGGCTCAGAGTACTTAGAGGCCGTTTGGCAATGCTTTAAGCCGATGGCTTAAAGCAATTTCTGAATTTAGCTGAAAAATGTCTGTTTGTGTAATAAGTCAGAAAGTGATTTAAAGTTAAATAAACAGCTTAAAGCCAGAAGTTGGTGGGAGGTACTTTTTTCATTGACTTATTTTATTTTTGTAGTTTTATTTGATAAAAGTTAATACTATCGTTCAAATTTCAATCTATAAATTTTATTTTCGATTATATATTTCTAATATTCCATAAGTTGTCAAAAATAACAAAATTATCCAACAGAAAATTTTCACTTATCACTTTTTGACTTTAAGCAACTTTAAATTATAAGTCACTTTTTTAAGATTACCCAAATGGGCTCTAAATCTTTTGGCTTATGTACATATGTCATCAAGTTAATCCGATCCACAAATCACATACAGCAGCTCCGCATATCTTCTTTCTCACATACATATGTCAGACCACCTTCCGGATGATTGAATCCAAATTCCTCCTCAGCATGACTTAATAGTACAGCTGACCGATGTTAAATCGATGATGTCTATTACACTATTTCTAGTAGTGGAGGCATACGAATACCCATGATGCTACAGATCTGTAAGAGAATAGTTCAGGGAAACTGAAGAAACACAAGGACTTGATATACCTTTATACATTAGACTCTTAAATATTGAGTTTGTGATGAATTTGACTACTGCTTGATTTTGTGTTTTTATAGAACAACAAGAAAGTTACATTGCACTTCTCATCAAATTGTACATTGAGTGGTGAAGAGGCATTAGATAGTAACACATGATTTCCTCTTTCAATAGCTACGATCTGTACTTACATTTTCAAATAATTTGATTTCAAATTTGAATTGTTGATCTTGCTGGAAAAAATACTCTTTGCTTTGGGAGACTCCTCTTTGTTTACACTGTCAACGTCGCCGGCTTCTGTTATCAAGAGAGTATGGATAAGGTAGGTTAAGTTTTATGTATAAAGGTTGTGATGTTTTATTTTCAAAACCTTTTCATGATTCTAATGCTTTTGATGCTCTTTTGTTAGTTATTAGATCCGATGAATGAGGTAAGTATGCTGATGATTGCTTTTACTTTTATGTATGGTGATGATTGAGTTATGATTTTTGATGTTAAATGTTATTACCTTTTTTTATGCCAATTAGGATGTATCACCACATTTATTTGATGTGCGTATGAATGAGTATTATGGTATGTCATCTACTTTATTGTAATTTGATTATATCAAACTTTTCCAATTTAGTTTGTCTATTCTTTGACATTTCTTTCCTAGTTTCAGATCAAAGGAATAGCTCAATGTTGTCTTCTAGAAAGAATGTGTTGAACAGTGTTATGTGTAAGAAAAATGCTAGGTTTACGATGGAGGCGGACAAGGAAAATTTTGATCCATGTTTAACAACAGGCAATGCATCCTCATATGTGGAAAAAAGGAATTCTGGTATTTCTGATTTTGATACTTGGTGGTTATTGAGGATCATTTACTTATTGATGTTGGAAGACATTTTGGTAATTATTGATTACTTTTATTTTATTTGTTTTAATTTCAGATGAAAGGACACAGTTCTCAAATATCTTTAGTATTGAGGATGATAATTGTGGGAGTGGTTTGAATGTTATGAAGGAAAAATGTATTCATGGTGATTGCGTATCTGAGGATTATCGAGGTTTTTGATTTTTGAATTTTTTTCATATTTTGTTGTCAAGAATTCATATCAACAATATGAGTCAAGAATTATGTTATTTGTGAATTTTTACGCAGGTTTTACACCTTCTAAGAGTAGCGAAACGTATGATATTTTAGGGAATCACAAAGTCAGCGAGTTGAAGAATAAAAATGCTGATACCTTGCCTCAAAATGACAAGAATAGTCAGAACTGTTATGAGGATGGAAGTAAATATTTCACACCTGAGGATCTCCAAGGTTTTGTTGTTATGCTTAATTTAATTTTTAAAATAATTTGTTCTATGATTAAACCCATATTAAAGGAATCTTATTTCTTCTTAGACTTTAAAAGTTTTCGGAAAGAAGATGTACGTCCAATGTTGAATAAGTCAAAATGTAAACAAAAAAAATCAATTGGTGGGTGTGTTAAAGTAAATGTTAATGGTTTATGCTCTATTCCGAAACTGTTCATGAAGAATGATCAACTGAAGAAGAAGGCGAAGGGGACAAGCTGTGATGGTATGGTGAATACTACTACTGCTTATATTACTATTCCCAATTATGCTACTTAATTTTTTAATACTCTTTACTTTTCATTAATTGAGTATATTTTGTATTGTGTACAGTTGAGAAATTACCGGAGATTAAGACCTCAGCTGTGTATAGTTGTAAAGAAATGGAAGATGGTGCGTGTAACTTTCGAATAAATGGAATAAAGAAGAGTAATAATATAACAGCTGTGAAAGATGTTGATGATGTTTCTCGCAAATTATTCTCAAATGAAGAAGATGAAGATATGAATTTAGATCACATATACTACGATGATGTAGAGATTTCTGAGTTATTTGGTAGTGAAAAGTTAAACGATGATTTTCTTTGTGAGGGGGAATGTCAAGTTATAACTGACTGTATGGTTGATGGAGATATTTTTGAGACTATTATTGCAGTGGAGCAAATAACAAATAAAGTATGTTTCTGCATTTATTACTTTTAATTAATTTTTTATGTTTTTGTATATATTTTGAACAAAAAATTGTTTTGTAGGAACAGAAGATTATGTTTCACTGGGTTCTCCATTAGTAATGTGTCAGTATTATAGAATGTTAATGTGGAAGGAAGAAAGGATCAACAAAAGTGTAGTTCGTGGCACAACAAAGTTTTCATTATGTTGTCGTAAAGGACATTTGAGATTACCGAAACCTCCTCCAACGCTATCTTACCTTTGGCATCTGTACACTGATCTGAAGAAAGGGAAACATTTTCAGAACTGTGCACGTATATACAATAGCATGTTTGCTTTTACTTCTACTGGTGGTGCTGTTAACAATTCTATAAACAATGGCGGTTCACCATATATTTATCGGTTCAATGGTTAGAATCATCATGTTTTTGGGTCTTTGATACCTGATAATGGCAAAGATCCTAAGTTTTGTCAACTGTACAAATATGATACTCAGAATGAAGTATCTAATAGAATGAAATGGGTAGATGTGAATTTGGAGGACGGTGTTGATGCTGAAATTGTTGAAGGACTCATTAAAATGCTGGATGAACAAAATGAATTAGTAAAAGAGTTTCGAACCCAACGGGACAGGTATGAGGAGTGTGGTGTTGTTGATTTAAATTTTTTTTTGAAGGTTTGTCATTCTGAAAGTGGTCGTGAAATAACATTGGTTCTTCGGACGAAGTTGCTGCTATTATGGTTGGTGATTTAGAAGAAAATGATGAAAGCCATGATATTATCATTGAGAGTAAGCAAGATACTCTGGAACGGATATCAAATATACACCCAAAGTTAACGGCGTTACAATATCCAATTTTATTTCCAACTGGGGAAGATGGATATCATAAAGATATCAGGTTTAATGATATAGAGGAGGAAAAAGTTAAGAAACGTTAGAGAGCGTCAATGAAGGATTTTTATTCATAAAAGTTACAAGTTCGACAGCAAGTAGGTTTGTGTATAGTTTATTTTATATTTTTATTGAATGTTCAATGTGTTTGAATAATTTTAATGTATTCCTTTTATATTTTAACAGCTCTGTCTCTTCGTTTGGGTGGACGTTTATTCCAGCAGTATGTGGTTGATTCGTTTGCCATGATTGAGCAAGCACGGTTGTGGCGGTTTCGAACTCATCAGACAACTCTTAGGAGTGATCTTTACAATCATATTTATGATTATCTAGAAAAAGGTGATGGTGATACCGATAAGATTGGTAAAAGTTTTACTCTTCCTACAGGTTTTGTTGGTTCTAGATGTTATATGCAACAGAATTTCCAGGATGCTCTTGGTATTTGTAGATATTTTGGCCATCCTGATATATTCTTGACGATGACTACTGTAACACCCCTAGATCCGGGGTCAGGGATCCAGGCTGTCACTCTATCCTTATTTCCAATTTTAATAAACATTATACTTAACCTTTTCACTAAGCATGCTGTGACCCCTCAATCATCCATAACATACACAGATTATAGGCTCAGAGACGAATTTAAAGCATTACTAACTATTACATTCATCCAAATATAAAGTTATTACAATCCCAAAAGTTAAAGTCTCCAAAAGTTCTGACTTAAAAAGGATTACCAACTAAGGTGGCAGTTGCGGTTTAAAGTGGTTCAGTTACCCAAAACTTACACAAGTCATACTTGTAAATGAACCTAACTAACTTAAGCTGTAAACCTATACTGCTAAGCCTGCTCACCTGTGGTAATGCCACTGCCCTTGATCCTGATGTCTGCCTAGTAAACAACCTCTTAAACTGTTGGCCTGTCATCACGCTGTTGCGTCGAGTGTGCTTTACCTTTGCCATGCCTACCTGTTGTTGTGTAGTGATATATATATATATATATATATATATATATATATATATATATATATATATATATATATATATATACCAAAAGAAAGCAAGAGTGAGCAATATCGCTCATCCTTAACATAATAATTTTCAAAGTACTTTTGTTATCATATCCCTATGCTATGTCGTATATTAGCATAGTAACATTATTAAGCGTTTTCTTTTCTTTTCCAAAAATATAAAAGAGAATGTCTGAGGTACTTTGAATAATTCATCACTCTGTCAACACTATCGGTAATGTAGCTCCTAGGCTTCCATTACAGCGTTGCAGTACAATTCCAATTGGAAGAATGGGATTTTACTGGAGCCTCTTCACGATACTGGTGATCAGCCAATGTATCGCCTTGCTTTTCTACTAGTAGAAGGACAACGTTCCCTTATCGGGCTTGTGCACCCTGACCGCATACGGGTCTTAACATATGGACTACGCTCGAGAGCGTAGCCCCCTCTTCCTCCAATCCCTTAGAAGAATCCTATCATTCATTGGAACGAAATTCAATCCCATTCCCCAAACATCAAGCTTGTTAATAGGTTTGATGACAGCTCTATCTCAAGAACAGAGCTCGGAGATAGGCCGGATGACATTTAACTAACTTTACTTCCATGCATAACTGAGGAAGTAACTTTCGACATGTGGGTTGATCTTAATCAACAGAGTTCATTTACTTGGGAAGCTCACTATAAAACATGACTTGGGAGTTAGTCGGAGTTTTGAGTACTAGTCAAATCTGAATCCTTCCTTACTAGGTAAGGACCTTTCTTATTCGTCTTATAGATAGCGAAGGGAGAAAACATTGATACTGGCTCCCAAAACCTTGGGTTCCCGAGTTTTGGTGAGTTTGAGCTATATACGATATTTTTCTGATGAATAAACTATAGTTATCGAAGAAATTGGAACCCGTACTATTTTTAAATAATTTTCTGTTGGACAGAAAATATTTAAAATAATTTTTTTAAATGTCTTAAATAATTTTTAAATAGATAATATGATTTTTAAATCATCCTGCAATATTTAATAAATATTTAAATAATATTTATTAAATAAATAATCATCTGGAAATATTTAATGAATATTTAAAACAATATTTATTAAATAAATAATCAACTTGGAATATTTAATAAATATTCAAATAATATTTATTAAATAAATAATCATTGTAAAATTATTCTCAAATGGAAATAATTTTCATCTCATTAATAAATAATCCAATAATATTTATTAATATCATCAAAGGAATTCTTATTCCGAAAATATCCAATATATTCATTATTGAAGTATTTTTAAATCGCTCGCATTGTCCTAATCCGGATAAAATATCTCCGACCCCCTTACTGGAAAAAAAAATATTGATATACCTTACTTGGAAATCTTAACTTAACATCCTATACATTGCAAAAGTACATATGCATACGTATATACTGAACAGGTTTATTTGTATATACATTAAATAAACTGAATATATCATGCGGTTTCGCAAAATATTTATAAGCAATTATAGCAGCTATATCACACAACAAAAGTTTTGAAATAATCGAAATACGAGTTTCGAAAACTTGCCTTGAGATTTCGAAGTAGTCGGGGTGCGAGTGATGGTCTGGTTATCTAAAACATAAGCATAAAGGTATCGTTAATTTTATTTCGTATTAACGACTCCTTTCTGGTACTTAATACATAACACGTGATAATGAACTAATTAAACCCTTCACATCCTTAACATGTTTGCATGGATCTAACATCTCATATATCATGCATTACACATTAAATCCATTTTCAAGACCATCTCATTTAACCGAAATTTCATTACGAGTTCAAAGTTTTTAATCTATCGGCGATTCGCTTTGAACTACCTTCGCTCCCGAATTTTTATAAAATCGACCCTTTACTTTTTTAAGCTCAAAATTGGAAAAGAACTTCCTGGAATACCTTCTAGCTACTGTAAAAATTTTGTAGCTCAACTAGATGTCTAAGTTGGTCTTTTATGTTCTCAAAGTTGGTAGTCCGTAGCAGTTTTACCATTCGAGTCGTTAATATTGAAATTGTCATAACTCCTAAACCGTGTATCCATTTTACGCGATCTTTATATGACCAGAAACTAGAAAGTCAGACCTTTCCAACCATATAATTTAGGTCATGAGGTGAAAATTTTAAGGGTTTCAAAATCGCTGTCAAAGTCAGTGGTTGTGCTGGACCGTTTCTGTTAAGCCTTTTACCACTTCAATCCTCATGATCTCACCATTAAACCATCTTATAATTATCCAAGTTATCATGGCCATCATTTATACTAACCTCACAACTGAGAAACTCAAGATCAAGGCTTGAAACCGAATTATAAAATTTAATCTAACAAAATAAATCCAACAAAACTCAACCTACTACAAATCACTCTTATACATGGTATACTTGATTGTATACTAACTAACTTGACATAAAACCAAGGTGGTGAGTATGTCATACCTTCTTGGTATTGCTAACAACCTCAACGAAAGATCTAGAGCCTTAGGAGTACTTGAACAACTTTCTTGAGCTTGAAACTTTCAAGACAAATCAAGATATAAGTTAGTGTTCTTGAGTTCTTAAAAATAAACCATCTTAGAATATTTCTACAAGGAAATCGGATGGATGAATTGAGCTAGGATCTTGAACATACCTTAGTTATACTTAGGAGAACCTCTAGTAATTATCTTGTGAATTGTTGATGAGTAGAAATGAAGAAGAAAATTCTTCTTCTCCTTCTTTTTGTTGTTCGGCCGAGAGGAAATAAACAAAAGGGGGGTTGGCTTTGCTTTTCTCTTGCTTTTTTTTTTTGTTGTAATAATATGTAAGGTATGGTATATATCTTGTGTAAGATCTGCACCTTACTTGTCCCTTGCTAATGTCAATGCTACTATTTCACTTTTTGACATTTTGAACCACTTTATCCTAGTTTCATGGAACTAGTTTTGTAATCTAGTTTGGTTGTGTAACTAGTTAGTTAGGATTGTAACTAACACTTGTCCTTGTAGTTCTAGCATGCCATGCACGTCCCCATGCATGCACATTACCCCTCGCTCGCTCTTTTGTCCGGTTATTGCTCATTTTCGTTGATAGTTCGAAGGAATATCTTAAGGATTTTTCGTTAGGATTTTACCGAAAATCTTCTTGGTATTTTTTTTCTACCATTTCCAATTCTCATTTCCAATCTTTGAATTTAATTCCATTAAATCTTTATTTAAATCCTTAATCTTCTAGTATCTGGTGAAATCTCGGGAAAATAAAAGTGCTGCTTTTCAGAATCCGATTTCGTTTACATACACTTTTTCTGTCCACTGTTTGTTGATATGAACTCAGATATCCATTTGGAATACTTCTATATATTGTCGTCTATTAATATAAACTCTGGGATCAACATTCATTAAAACATTAGTTCCTTACAATCACTGTTATACTGCAGTCATAATCACTATTCCTTATTTCCTTAATACATGATAAAATTTTAATTCTACCAAAAATCAGGGTTCTTACAGTCTCCCCTCCTTAAAAGGATTTCGTCCCGGAATCATCTTGAAAACAGATGGGGATACTTTTCTTGCATAGCGCTTTCCAACTCCCAGGTTGATTCCTCGACATTGTGATTAGTCCATAGAACTCTTACCAGACAGATGGTTTTGTTTCTGAGTACTTGCTCCTTTTGGTCTATAATCTCCACAGGCTGCTCCACATAGGCTAGGTCTGGTTGCATGTCTACGTGCTCATATTCCACAACATGCTTGGCATCCGGATTATAATTCCTTAACATCGAGACATGGAACACATTGTGCACTTGTTGCAGATTTGGGGGTAGTGCTTGTTCGTAGGCTAGCTCTCCGATGCGTCTTAAAATCTCAAACGGCCCAATGTATCTAGGGCTTAGCTTTCTTTTCTTTCCAAACCTCATCAAACCTTTCCAAGGGGACACCTTTAAGAACACTAAGTCTCCCACTTCATATTCCTTGCATTTTCGGGCCAGATCAGCATATCTCTTTTGTCTATCTTGGGCTGCTACCAGTCGTCCACTGATTAGATCAACTATATCCTTTGTCCTTTGAACCACTTCGGGTCCTAACAGCTTACGCTCCCCAACTTCATCCCAATACAAGGGAGATCGACACTTTCTTCCATAAAGGGCCTCATAAGGCGGCATCCCTATGCTCGAATGAAAGCTATTATTGTAAGAGAATTCAATCAGTGGTAAGTGATCATCCCAATTTCCTTTAAAGTCTATAGCACAGACTCTCAACATATCTTCTAACGTTTGGATGGTCCTTTCACTTTGCCCGTCTGTCTGGGGGTGATAGGCGGTACTCATATTTAGCTTCATTCCCACACAGTTTTGAAAGCTCCTCCAAAACCTGGAGTTAAATCTAGGATCTCGATCGGATACTATGGCGACTGGGACTCCATGTCGCGCCACTATCTCCTTTATGTAGATATCCAGTAGTCTATCGACAGTGTACTTTTCGTTGATCAGAAGAAAATGAGCTGACTTCGTCAGTCGGTCTATGATTACCCATATGGCATCATGTTTGGCTTTGGTCCTGGGTAAACCTACCACGAAATCCATGGCTATATGTTCCTATTTCCATTCAGGAATCTCTAAGGGGTGTAGGAGTCCACTGGGTCTTTGGTGTTCTGCTTTAACTCGTTGGCAAGTCAAGCATTTGCTTATCCACTCTGCTACGTCCTTTTTCATGTTAGGCCACCAGTAGTACTCTTTCAAATCCCTATACATTTTGGTACTTCCAGGGTGAATCGAGTATCTTGAACTATGAGCTTCGTGCAGAATCTCATCCTTTAGTTCTTGAATATTCGGGATCCATATCATGTATGTATACCTCATGATTCCATTTTCATCTCCCTCACACTTAATCTCTTCACCGGTCATTATTTCTTCCGTCGAATTCCTTTCTTCTTCCATTATCCGCTCTTGGCACAGTCTAATCTTTTCCAACAATGAAGGTTGGATTCGAATTTCCATTAACACTTCTTGGCTACTTCTAGGCCACTTATCCTCGATTTCCAGCTTTTCCATCTCCTCTACCAATTCTTCTGTTGCGGTAATCATCTTGAGCCTCTCCTTCCTACTAAGGGCATCGGCCACCACATTAGCCTTCCCTGGATGATAACGAATCTCACAGTCGTAGTCCTTTATTAACTCTAGCCATCTCCTCTATCTCATGTTCAATTCTTTCTGTGTAAATATGTACTTGAGGCTTTTATGATCTGTGTAAACCTCACACTTCTCTCCATATAGGTAGTGCCTCCATATTTTCAATGCAAAAACTATCGCGGCTAGCTCTAATTCATGGGTAGGGTATCTTATTTCATATTCCTTCAACTGCCGGAAAGCATATGCAATCACCTTACCATGCTGCATGAGCACGCAACCTAATCCTTTGTGCGACGCATCAATATAGATCACAAAGTCTCCCTTATCGTCAGGTTGTGCCAGCACTGGGGCGGTTATTAACCTATTCTTTAGCTCTTGAAAGCTCTCTTCACATTTCTCATTCCATACAAACTTTTCAGTCTTCCTAGTGAGTCGGGTCAATGGGGCTGCCAGCTTAGCAAAGTCTTTTACAAACCTTCTATAATACCCGGCTAGTCCCACAAAACTTCTTACTTCGGTCGGGGTGGTCGGTCTCTCCCAGTTTGATATTGCCTCTATCTTAGCAGGGTCAACTAAGACTCCTCCACTACTAACCACATGACCTAAGAATTGAACCTCTTTCAGCCAAAATTCACATTTAGAGAATTTGGCATACAACTTCTCTTTTCTCAGGATTTCTAAGGTTATCCTCAAGTGTTCTGCGTGTTCTTCCTTCGTCTTTGAATAAATCAAAATATCGTCAATGAAAACTATGATGAACTTGTCTAGGTATGGTTTGAATACTCGGTTCATCAAATCCATGAATGCCGCGGGGGCGTTGGTCAGCCCGAAGGACATTACTAGGAACTCGTAATGGCCGTACCTGGTGTGAAATGCAGTCTTGGGTATATCTTCCGGTCTAATCTTTAATTGGTGGTTTCCTGTTCGTAGATCTATCTTTGAAAAGTGAATAGCTCCCTTGAGTTGATCAAAGAGGTCGTCAATCCGAGGTAAGGGGTATTTGTTCTTAATGGTTAACTTATTCAGCTCTCTGTAGTCTATACACAGCCTCATACTACCATCCTTTTTCTTTACAAATAATACTGGGGCCCAGCACGGGGACACACTTGGTCTAATCATGCCCTTGTTCAACAGTTCTTGCAACTGATTGGCCAATTCTTTCATCTCAACGGGGGCCAACCGATATGGGGATTTAGAAACTGGTGCGGTTCCGGGTGCTAATTCTATTGCAAAATCAATTTCCCTATCTGGTGGTAACCCCGGGAGATCTTCTGGAAATACATCTTCAAACTCCCTGACAACTGGAATGTCCTTCAGCTCAGGGGTTCCTTGTTTTATGTCTACTACATAAGCTAGGTAGGCTTCGCAGCCCTTTCGTACTAACTTCCGGGCGTGAGCAACAGTCAAGAATTTTTGAGTCTGTCGCTGCCCCCTGAATATGACCTTTTTCTTTCCTGGTACTGTTATCCTAACCTTCTTGCCCTTACAATCGATCTGGGTGCCGTTGCTTGCCAACCAATCCATTCCTAGAATGATATCGAAACCGCCTAACTTAAATGGATTTAGGTCTGCCCGAAAGTGGTGACCTTCTATTACTATTTCACAGTTAGGGTATATCTGACTTACAGGAACCATCTCGTGATTAGCAATCTCTACCATTAATCGTTCGTTTAATAATTCAGGTTTTATGTCCAGCTTGCATGCAAAATCTAGTGATATGAAGGACTTGGTAGCTCCAGAATCAAATAAAGTATTGGCACTCAAGTTGTTAAGGGAAAGGGTACCTGCAATGACATCCTCATCCCTCATTGCATCTTGCACCGTCATGTTGAAGGTCCTAGCGGTGGGTGGTCGGTTGGACGCAGTACCGCTCATCCTTGACCCAGCTGCTTTCAGCTTAGGGCAATCTCTCTTCCAATGGTCTGTGCCTCCACACTGGTAGCAATTCATCAGTGAACTCTTCTGGGGGCAATTGTTAGAGTAATGCCCGATCTGCCCACACTTGAAACATGTCGTTGTGCCTTGGAGGCACACCCCTGAATGCTTCTTACCACACGTCTTGCAACTAGGTAGGGGAGGGCGCGACTGTCCTGATGTAGGTGCTCGGGTTGGTCCGCCTCCCTGGCCAACACTCTTACTCTCGGTTCTGATAAGCCCCGTACTCTTGGCTGGTTGGGACACCGTCCCTCTAACAAACTTGCTGGGGAAACTTCCACTTACCGTGCCCCCACTTCGACTTTCAAACTTTCTTTTCTTCTTGCTTTTGTCCTTCTGGGACTGCTCACTTCCTGCCTCTACAATCGATGCCTTCTGCACCAGAGTGGCATAATCTGAAATCTCCAACACCACAACGCGGTTCTGGATCCACTGTTTCAATCCTTGTTGAAACCTCCTTGTCTTCTTAATTTCAGTGTTCACATATTCTGGAACAAACCTTGATAGTTCAGTAAATCTAGCCTCATACTCAGCTACCGTCGGACTTTCCTGCTTGAGCTCTAGGAACTGAAGCTCCATCTGGGTTTCCATAAACCTCGGGAAGTATTTCTCCAAGAACACCTTAGTGAACCTGTCCCATGGAACTACTCCAGCCGGTTCCATATTTTTCTTGGCCTTCCACCAATAGTTGGCCTCTCCTTTGAACAGGTATGTGGCAAAGATGGTTTTCTGGGCTTCCTCAGTGCCCATTATCTCAAAGGTATTCTCTATTTCCTTCAACCAAGCTCTGGCCTTAACAGGATCCGCTGTTCCCTGGAACTCTGGGGGTTTGATCGATTTAAATGCCTTGAAGGCATTGGCTACAGTGTTGTTGGGGCCATGGGGTGGTACTTGTGGCTGTGGCTGGGGCTGACGGGCCAGATTCTGCCTCATCAGGCGCTTAAACTGTTCCATGGGTTCCTCTTCTTCTTCCTCATAATCCTCATCATCAAACTCATTTTACTCCTCTTCATCATCATCCAATTCTGGTTGACGGCGTTCCTCTTCCCTATGCTGGTTACTACCATGAATAGTGGACTTAGCAGGGTGAGCTCTTGTGTTTCTGATTATGTTTCTTGGTGGCATTTTTCTGAAAATACACATACATATCATTTTGTTAGGGGTTTTCCTCATTTTCCTTAATCTGGTTTTCTGTGATTGGCACCTCGAAGGTGAAGTCTTTTACAGGCATATATGCATTTTATAATTAACCGTTCTAATGATCATGGCTTTGTAAAAATATAACAACTAATGGAAACAATTGTTAAAGTTAAACGAAAGCTACATCATATATATATATACTACAGACTTCTCAGAGTCGAGTCTTTGAGTACAACATAAGTATAAAATATAAGTACAACAAAAGTCAGCTAATGTGTCCTTCTATCAGGAGGGAATATACTACGTGACACACGTCACTACCAAAAGTACAACTACGATAACGTCCCCCTGTAATAGAAGACTAAACTGACCAACTATCTCTCAATCGGCAAAGGAGCGCACCGCATCCCGAACTCGAACCATGGCTCTCGAAAGAACCTCCGCAGCATCGCCCCTACGGACCCTCCTGCTCTGGTGGGAACGGGGGAGTCCCCTAAGCCGTGCAAGAGCCCTCCTCTCGATCGCCAGCACTGCCCTCCTCAGCTGCCTAGCCCTGAAATCCCTCCTATCAGTATAAAGCCTCGCTCGCCGCTCCTCGGCTAACTGGAATCTCAACTCGGCCACCCTGGCCTCTGCTGCCGATAAGTCAATGGTCAAGCGAGTCACTAGGTAATCATGATCAGCGGCTCTGACAAGTGGTACCGGTGGGCTGGCCTGCTCGCTCTCCGGAGCTATCTCTGTCTCTGTGTCCTCTAGGGCAGGCTCTTCAGTATCCTCCTCAGTGTCCCAATGAAAATCACTAGGAGGCGAATCCTCTCGGATGGGATGGGGATGCATAGGGATGTCCGTCCAAACCACCTCCTCCCCTACTGGATCAGTCTCAGGGGTAGGATCTACAGGGTCCTCCTCCATAGGGTCAGTGTCAGCAGGATCCTCCTCGGGATCAGTATCTCTAGGATCCTCCTCTGGATCATCATCCTCAGGTAGGAAGTCCCAGTATGGGTCTCTAGTACGTAACAACTCCTCATCAAGCTGTCACTGCATGGAACTCTCAGGCTGCTCTACCTCCTCGGGTATCTACACAAAAAGGGAAGATGTTACTATTCTTGGGGTTCTGATAAATAGTTCCCTTAATGGGCTTAAGGTTGCTAGGGCTACATCTTGATAACCCTATCAAGTTTTTGGTAAGGGTTTGAGTCTTTAAACCTTCCTATGGTCTCTGGGATTATAACCTAGTGCTCTGATACCATTTCTGTAACACCCCTAGATCCGGGGTCAGGGATCCAGGCTGTCACTCTATCCTTATTTCCAATTTTAATAAACATTATACTTAACCTTTTCACTAAGCATGCTGTGACCCCTCAATCATCCATAACATACACAGATTATAGGCTCAGAGACGAATTTAAAGCATTACTAACTATTACATTCATCCAAATATAAAGTCATTACAATCCCAAAACTTAAAGTCTCCAAAAGTTCTGACTTAAAATGGATTACCAACAAAGGTGGCAGTTGCGGTTTAAAGTGGTTCAGTTACCCAAAACTTACACAAGTCATACTTGTAAATGAACCTAACTAACTTAAGCTGTAAACCTGTAATAACCCTAACGTTAGAAAGGCTACAGTGCCCAAATGAATAGTGATCTTGAGGAATCCAGGGAAATGGTGTGTAGGTACTCTATATTAGGGATGGAAAATGGGTAAACAGAAACCATATTAGTGTCGTACATTGAAAATAAGTGACTCGAAATGACGATGGATTTTAGAAATTCCTGAATTTTGATTTTGAGGATTTTGAGCTCGAACGAACTTCTATATCTTGGATATTAAGGAGTATAGAAATACTAAAGGAATTATATATTGAGAAATTAGTGTATTAGGGTAAACTAAAGGATTATTAAGTTAAGGACTTATCAAAGGAATTTGGATTGTTAAACGATTTCAGAACCACTGAGATAATGAAGTATATTCGAACCGAATCACAATTAGACGAGTATGGAAACCAAACAACCAAGATTATAACATAACAAGGATATATACCACATTATTATTACCAAGAATGCTAGCAACTTACTTAGGAAAATCAAGAAAAAGATTAAAGGATGCATTGAATGACATCATGAGTGACATCATCATCCACTAACTTGTTTTAAGGGGTAGATTAGTCCTTAAACCTTGTAAAATTCCACAAGCTTCCACAAGACACTAGATTAAACAAGATTAAGATGAGATAAGAGCAAAAACCAAGAAAAAAACCTCTCCCCCAACCTCTTCATTTCATTCGGCCATTGAAGAAAAAAGGAGAAATTAGAAAATCAAAACCCTAGTTCCAAGTCATCTAAATTCAAGGAAAAATTCATGAAGGTTGCTTACATATAGACTAAGGTATGCTATGAATTCTAGCCTCTAACTCCATTCCATGTTTGAGAAATAAATCATGAAGTTGATGATGAATAGTGCATGAATAGTAACTTTAAGAAACTAACTTGTTTTTCATGGCTCCTTTAGTTGGTCCAAGCTATTGTAAGGTTGTTAAGGATTATACAAGGCTTGTTGAGTGTTGTTAGAGCTTCAAGAAGGTATAACTACTCTTGCCCTCTTTGTATTTATGGTGTAAACTAAGTTGGTTAGTAGTTAAGTGAAGTTAATGTTTAGTTTATAATGAGTATGTGTTATAAGTGGTTTGTTTTGATGTGGAAATTGTGTGTTGTGGACTTGTAACCATGGCTGGTGAAGAATACCACATGGTGTAGGTGATGATTATGGTGTTTGATAATTGATTTGGAGGAGTTGGATTTATGGAAAGTACGAAATTATAGCCGTTATAATGCCCGATTTTCGTTAGGATGTAAGTTGCCCTGTTTTGGACCCCCTGCATCCGTACGGTACCCTACTGTCCAGGTTCCTATTTAACTATGAAATGATAGAGCTTAGTTCATAGATCGTTTTGATATAAGGTGCGTTAAAATCTGATGAACGGTTTAGGAGAAAAGTCAGTTTTAGTGAAAGCGGTTCAGAAACCGAGAAACCGTAACTGTATCAAACTTGAGGTAACAATTACCATACTTTAACATTGTTAAAAGTCACGAAATTTTGGGATATGGTAGTAGTGTGGTCAAAGAACTATTTCCAGTTGACCTTACATTAAAATTCGAAATTTAAAAATTATAGGAAATTCTGCAGTCGAGTGTGGTCGTTAAGGGAAATGGTGAAAACCCCTGAAACTTCGATTTAGGTTATAAATGGTTAAGTTCTTGAACCTTTGGGGTAATAGGAATACGTTAAACATATACTAAAGTTTCAAAAGGTAATGTTATACAAGAGTGTAGTGAGTAAGAGATGTGGTTCTAACGACTGTCCTTTTGTGTTTATAGAAACTCCGGAAGAGGGACGAGCCATACCGTCAGGATATCGAAACCGAGGCAAGATTTCTTCTATCCCTATTTGTAAAACTACTTATCTTCACAAAGAAACTTGATTTCGTGGAATATATATATGGGATGCTATTATTACTATATTGTGAAGAAATTGTCTTCCTTGAGTATTAATATTGAAAAGAAACATATACGAAGATGTATATGAATATGGATATGAGTATAAGATGTATATGAATAGGAATAAGAGTATGAGATGGATATGTATAGAGATGATTATGCATGAATTGAACATGCCTTATGATTATGAGAATAAGAGAGAATGGTATCAGTTGTTATCGAGGGTTATATGGTTATAATATTATATTAAAAATGTTCTTTTTGAGTATCAGCGGTTTAATAAACATTATTTGATTATCATGCATCACTCTTAAAATAGATGGAATATTTTACGAATATAAAAGTATATTTGATTGCTGAATATGAAAGAGAGGTCTGAATCATAATCAAAGCATTATGACATATATATTTTATAGAAGTAATGTGCGAGAATGGAAATGATATGAGAGAATGATAGGTGGAAATGAAAGTGAGAAAATGGAAATGTGGAATGATATTTTGTAAAGAGAATAATGATGTGATAAAGAGGGGGATTGCAACAGACGTGCGTAAGTGGCTATGTCAGGGCTGTGTGCGACACAGTCCAGCATTTATTATTTTTATTACGGCACGAAGATGCCAAGGGAGGATGTTAGCAGGTGGCCTTCCTCCAGGGATGATTTTCATTCCTTCTACCGGTAGTAAAAAGAGAGCAGGTACGATTAGGCGACTGATCATCGTCCTAACGTATCAGGCGACAGCAGATATCCCCAATGTTTTTGAAAAGAAAGTGTAGACAATGGTTTTCAGATTTCTATACTGAAAACAGAATAATGATATGAGATGATGGAATGATAGTTACAGATGAAGAAAAACTGATATTATATTATTTCAGATTTCTATACTGAAAACAGAATAATGATATGAGATGATGGAATGATAGTTACAGATGAAGAAAAACTGATATTATATTATTTCAGCTTTCTATACTGAAAACAGAATAATGATATGGGATGATGGTATTATGGATACAGATGAAGAAAAACTGATATTATATTAATTTAGATTCCTTCTTATAATAGTGAGTGGATGATGTATTATTAAATAAGAGCTTCACTCTTCCTTAAGGATTTTAATTGTTTCCTGCTATTACATATGCATATACATATATGTATACTTGTTCACATTTTAAATTTTAGTTACAGTATGATCTTGCTGAGCTATTATAGCTCACTCTTGCTACTTATGTATATAGCAGCTAGGTCCCATGCCGATACTACGTACCACACCCCGCAAGAGGGTAAGGGAAAGGCGACCTTTTGAGCGAGTGCTGGCGACCATCCCCGAGGTAGTGACAAGCGAAGGGGCTTAGTATATTTATGTAAATTAAGTGTGTAAGTTGTAATAAACTTTAGTTGTTAAAGTGCTTCCTGTAGAAGCTTTGTTCAACAATGTACTTAGTAAATTCTGGGCTTGTAATAACCGTTAACTTTAAAACTTTTAAATATTGTGGTTGTTGTTCTATGAGCATATGACTGGTGTGTGTGTGTGTGTATTAGTGTGGGGTCAACTGCTTATTTATTTATTTATTTATTTATAAAAAAAAAAGACTACAGAGATATTGATAATGATCGGAAATTGGACCTTGACGGCCCGGATCCTTGACCCCGGATCCCGGGGCGTCACAGATGGTATCAGAGCTAAGAGTCATAATGCTCAAGAACAAAAGTAATAATAATAAATGTATCAGTTATAATATAAATTGTGAACTTCCATCAAGTTCAGGGGTGGTATATCGCAGGTAGTATTTACTTTAAGCATATATTATAATTTTATAGACTGTTACTAATAGAATTCTATGTTTTATTATAGGGAGCGGAGATGGGTGAGCCGAGTCAGGACCCCCAGTGGCTAGGGATGTCAGAGCAGGAGCTATTAGATCTTCAGCTGGCCGGGGTAGAGGTCCCCGAGTATGCAGTTGAGGACCTCAGGGAGAGACGCCGGGCGGCGGCTAGAGAGCGATTAGAGAGAGAGGAGGCAGAGGAGCAGAGACGGAGAGATGCTGTGGCCCTAGTGCCATATATGGGTAGACCTTCTACAGGATCTGACGAGGCAGGTCCTTCCAGAGTGAGATCGGAGATCCCTGAGGAGGAGAGGCCACTGCGTAAGAGGCCTAGGTTGTCAGTTATACCTGAGGAGCCGATTGAGTGGAGGGATATTCAGATGGTTCCCACTCCTGTCCGACCCATCCCAGTGCCGTCACCAGTTCCATCCCCTCTACCTAGTCCTGACCCTATAGATGATCCTTTTGAGCAGTTTACCCCTCCAGGGCATTTTGGTTTTTTTGAGGAGGAGGAGGATCCTTCAGAGGATGCTGAGACAGAGTCGGTTCCTCCATCCCCACCCTTTGCACCTCCACCACCTCCACCTGTGGATGCACCTCCCCTAGCTGTACCCCCTCAGGAGGCACCCTTACCGGCGGGTGACCCACTTTCAGCTACCCTATTGACCGAGTACTTTGCCCTTCAGGGACAGTTGGAGGAGTCCCGTAGGACTATAGACACCCTTCTACAGAGGTTAGAGAGAGGGAGAGGAGGGGTTATCCCGGATGGGATGTCTCTGGGGATGATCAGTATTGAGCTACGAGCATTAGGAGATATTAGGAGGTTGTTGGGTGATAGGGGAGACCCGGCATGGAGGGCCCAGATAGTTGATACGGTTACTACCATGGTAGTCCAGATCCGGGATGTTGTCAGGGCAGGGCTGTGAGCCGGGATAGTAGTTTCGTCACTAATCAGACTAGTCATCTTGTTGATGTCATTTTGGGGATTAGTATAGTTGTTCACTGTTTTAATCCCAGTCTGATTAGAGGACAGCTAGTAGTACTTTTGGTGATATCGGATTAGTATGTACGACTATGTTTTGGGTTTCGAACCTTGTATTAGATGATGTATATTATTAGCAGTAAAAGATGTTGTACCCAAATTGTAAAATATTTATGTACATTAATGAAGTTTGTGCATTTCTATCTAAATTTTTGCTGCATTTTTTATATATATAATAAATGTTGAGACTCAGAAATATTGATGTATAAAAGGTGATTGACTTAATGAAAAGGCTATCGTGTTAAGGGCGATACACTTACCTACTAAAGTTATGGTATAACTAGATGTAAATCGCATGATAAAGATATTGTGATATGCAAATGAGCTAATTAATGATATAATTGTGTATATAGAAATGATGTATATAGTAACCCAAATTCGGGTAATTAATAAGGACTATTGTTATGAACAGAACTATGCCGCCTAGACGCGACAGTAGAGCGAATGCAAGGGAAAATGAGAGAGACGAAAGAAGTCGAAATATCGAAGGTACTAGACTGAGCGAAAATGCTCATAATGAAGAAAATCATGAAGAAGGAGAAGAGGAATCAACTGGCCAACAAAGGAATCCGGGAGGTGATCCCTTTGCCCAATTCATGGACTTATTAAGGCAGAATTTAGCAAATCCACAGAATCCTCAACCACCACCTCTTCTCCCCAACCAGGCAGCTAGTTCCTTTCGTGCCTTTAAGTCATTAAAACCCCCAGAATTCGAGGGAACCACTAACCCAGTAGTAGCCAGGGCATGGCTAAAAGAAATGGAGAAAGCTTTCGAAATACTGAGGATAGAGGAAGATCAGAAAACAGTTTTTGCAGCCTATCTCTTAAAGGGAGAGGCAAATTACTGGTGGGAAGCTAAGAAGAACCTGGAGGAAGCGGGAGTGATAACCTGGGAGCGTTTCACTAGGGTGTTCCTAGAAAAGTATTCTCCTAGGTATTTAGAAAACCAAATGGAATTAAAGTTTCTAGAGTTAAAACAGGATAACCTAACAGTAGCAGAGTATGAAAATAAATTTACAGAACTGTCGAGGTTTGTTCCCGAGTTTGTGCGTACTGAAGAACAACGTGCAAAAAGGTTTCAACAAGGGTTGAAACCCTGGTTACGAACGAGAGTGGCCCCATTTGAGTTGACTGATTATGCTGCAGTGGTTCAAAAGGCATCAATTATAGAGGCCGAGAGTGAGCAGGCTCAAATAGGTCGAGAGAATAAGAAAAGAAGATTTGAGGGCCCAAAAGGAGGTTTAAGTGAGGGAAGCTACTTTAACAAAGGAGGTAAAGGACAAAAATCTCAATTTGTGGGAAAGTCGGGGGGTAACAAGACTACTAGTGAGACGGTGAGTCAGGGTGGAAAATCTTCAGGAACATTTCAGTCCAATCAATCACGACCACCATTACCAGATTGTGAGACGTGTGGTAAGAAGCATATAGGAGTCTGTAGAGTGCTGGGAGTAACTTGTTTTAAGTGTGGACAAAAAGGACACTACTTTAACCAGTGCCCATCAACTGATGCAAACCCTAAAAGAGATGTTAAGTGTTACCAGTGTGGGAAACTAGGACACATTGCTAGAGATTGCCGTTCAGGTGGGTCATACGCGTCAGGACAGAGTGGGGCTGCTTCAAATAGGCCTACTGCTAGAGTGTACAACATGACCTTAGGGGAAGCGTTGACGAAACCAGATGCGGATACAGGTACTTGCTTTTTCGATTTAAATTTTGTGTGTAAGTCTTTGGTTAAGGATCGACTTAATCAATTAATGGAATAAATAAGTTAATAAAATAGATAAGGAAAATCAGTATCTGTTAAGGGCTAGGAAACGTTATGAAAAGAAAAGTAGGAGTGTTTTGGGAAAACACAAGCTCGTTGAGACGAACAGGAAATATATATTATAGGTAGTATTTTCTTACAATTATTTTAAAGAATATTATTAGAGCTTATTTTCTGGAAAATTTTACAGAGAGGAGCTATAGGAATATTGAGGAATTAATATTTATGTCATGATAGAGATCAGAAGATGGTCAAACCATAAGTGAGATACACTACCATTCAGAAAAGGTCAATGTAGTGGCGGATATCTTCGTCAAAAGAGGAAGGAGAGACGAGATAACCTGGAATGACTTGAAATAGGAGGAGATTTGTGAGGAAAAGACAGTAAAAGGACTGCTATTGATAAACTAAATGGCATGTTGATGAATGACAAGGAAGTTATGCTGGTGTATTTCTGCGCAAACAAGATAGAGATATTACGAAAGGAAAAGGATAGAGGAAGTAGTGTGGAAGTTAGAAGGTGTGAATGAAAAAGATACCTATGGACATTTCCAACCTGATTCCGGGACGGAATCCTTTTAAGGGGGGAAGACTGTAATAACCCTAACGTTAGAAAGGCTACAGTGCCCAAATGAATAGTGATCTTGAGGAATCCAGGGAAATGGTGTGTAGGTACTCTATATTAGGGATGGAAAATGGGTAAACAGAAACCATATTAGTGTCGTACATTGAAAATAAGTGACTCGAAATGACGATGGATTTTAGAAATTCCTGAATTTTGATTTTGAGGATTTTGAGCTCGAACGAACTTCTATATCTTGGATATTAAGGAGTATAGAAATACTAAAGGAATTATATATTGAGAAATTAGTGTATTAGGGTAAACTAAAGGATTATTAAGTTAAGGACTTATCAAAGGAATTTGGATTGTTAAACGATTTCAGAACCACTGAGATAATGAAGTATATTCGAACCGAATCACAATTAGACGAGTATGGAAACCAAACAACCAAGATTATAACATAACAAGGATATATACCACATTATTATTACCAAGAATGCTAGCAACTTACTTAGGAAAATCAAGAAAAAGATTAAAGGATGCATTGAATGACATCATGAGTGACATCATCATCCACTAACTTGTTTTAAGGGGTAGATTAGTCCTTAAACCTTGTAAAATTCCACAAGCTTCCACAAGACACTAGATTAAACAAGATTAAGATGAGATAAGAGCAAAAACCAAGAAAGAAACCTCTCCCCCAACCTCTTCATTTCATTCGGCCATTGAAGAAAAAAGGAGAAATTAGAAAATCAAAACCCTAGTTCCAAGTCATCTAAATTCAAGGAAAAATTCATGAAGGTTGCTTACATATAGACTAAGGTATGCTATGAATTCTAGCCTCTAACTCCATTCCATGTTTGAGAAATAAATCATGAAGGTGATGATGAATAGTGCATGAATAGTAACTTTAAGAAACTAACTTGTTTTTCATGGCTCCTTTAGTTGGTCCAAGCTATTGTAAGGTTGTTAAGGATTATACAAGGCTTGTTGAGTGTTGTTAGAGCTTCAAGAAGGTATAACTACTCTTGCCCTCTTTGTATTTATGGTGTAAACTAAGTTGGTTAGTAGTTAAGTGAAGTTAATGTTTAGTTTATAATGAGTATGTGTTATAAGTGGTTTGTTTTGATGTGGAAATTGTGTGTTGTGGACTTGTAACCATGGCTGGTGAAGAATACCACATGGTTTAGGTGATGATTATGGTGTTTGATAATTGATTTGGAGGAGTTGGATTTATGGAAAGTACGAAATTATAGCCGTTATAATGCCCGATTTTCGTTAGGATGTAAGTTGCCCTGTTTTGGACCCCCTGCATCCGTACGGTACCCTACTGTCCAGGTTCCTATTTAACTATGAAATGATAGGGCTTAGTTCATAGATCGTTTTGATATAAGGTGCGTTAAAATCTGATGAACGGTTTAGGAGAAAAGTCAGTTTTAGTGAAAGCGGTTCAGAAACCGAGAAACCGTAACTGTATCAAACTTGAGGTTACAATTACCATACTTTAACATTGTTAAAAGTCACGAAATTTTGGGATATGGTAGTAGTGTGGTCAAAGAACTATTTCCAGTTGACCTTACATTAAAATTCGAAATTTAAAAATTATAGGAAATTCTGCAGTCGAGTGTGGTCGTTAAGGGAAATGGTGAAAACCCCTGAAACTTCGATTTAGGTTATAAATGGTTAAGTTCTTGAACCGTTGGGGTAATAGGAATACGTTAAACATATACTAAAGTTTCAAAAGGTAATGTTATACAAGAGTGTAGTGAGTAAGAGATGTGGTTCTAACGACTGTCCTTTTGTGTTTATAGAAACTCCGGAAGAGGGACGAGCCATACCGTCAGGATATCGAAACCGAGGCAAGATTTCTTCTATCCCTATTCGTAAAACTACTTATCTTCACAAAGAAACTTGATTTCGTGGAATATATATATGGGATGCTATTATTACTAAATTGTGAAGAAATTGTCTTCCTTGAGTATTAATATTGAAAAGAAACATATACGAAGATGTATATGAATATGGATATGAGTATAAGATGTATATGAATATGAATAAGAGTATGAGATGGATATGTATAGAGATGATTATGCATGAATTGAACATGCCTTATGATTATGAGAATAAGAGAGAATGGTATCAGTTGTTATCGAGGGTTATATGGTTATAATATTATATTAAAAATGTTCTTTTTGAGTATCAGCGGTTTAATAAACATTATTTGATTATCATGCATCACTCTTAAAATAGATGGAATATTTTACAAATATAAAAGTATATTTGATTGCTGAATATGAAAGAGAGGTCTGAATCATAATCAAAGCATTATGACATATATATTTTATAGAAGTAATGTGCGAGAATGGAAATGATATGAGAGAATGATAGGTGGAAATGAAAGTGAGAAAATGGAAATGTGGAATGATATTTTGAAAAGAGAATAATGATGTGATAAAGAGGGGGATTGCAACAGACGTGCGTAAGTGGCTGTGTCAGGGCTGTGTGCGACACAGTCCAGCATTTATTATTTTTATTACGGCACGAAGATGCCAAGGGAGGATGTTAGCAGGTGGCCTTCCTCCAGGGATGATTTTCATTCCTTCTACCGGTAGTAAAAAGAGAGCAGGTACGATTAGGCGACTGATCATCGTCCTAACGTATCAGGCGACAGCAGATATCCCCAATGTTTTTGAAAAGAAAGTGTAGACAATGGTTTTCAGATTTCTATACTGAAAACAGAATAATGATATGAGATGATGGAATGATAGTTACAGATGAAGAAAAACTGATCTTATATTATTTCAGATTTCTATACTGAAAACAGAATAATGATATGAGATGATGGAATGATAGTTACAGATGAAGAAAAACTGATATTATATTATTTCAGCTTTCTATACTGAAAACAGAATAATGATATGGGATGATGGTATTATGGATACAGATGAAGAAAAACTGATATTATATTAATTTAGATTCCTTCTTATAATAGTGAGTGGATGATGTATTATTAAATAAGAGCTTCACTCTTCCTTAAGGATTTTAATTGTTTCCTGCTATTACATATGCATATACATATATGTATACTTGTTCACATTTTAAATTTTAGTTACAGTATGATCTTGCTGAGCTATTATAGCTCACTCTTGCTACTTATGTATATAGCAGCTAGGTCCCATGCCGATACTACGTACCACACCCCGCAAGAGGGTAAGGGAAAGGCGACCTTTTGAGCGAGTGCTGGCGACCATCCCCGAGGTAGTGACAAGCGAAGGGGCTTAGTATATTTATGTAAATTAAGTGTGTAAGTTGTAATAAACTTTAGTTGTTAAAGTGCTTCCTGTAGAAGCTTTGTTCAACAATGTACTTAGTAAATTCTAGGCTTGTAATAACCGTTAACTTTAAAACTTTTAAATATTGTGGTTGTTGTTCTATGAGCATATGACTGGTGTGTGTGTGTGTATTAGTGTGGGGTCAACTGCTTATTTATTTATTTATTTATTTATAAAAAAAAAAAGACTACAGAGATATTGATAATGATCGGAAATTGGACCTTGACGGCCCGGATCCTTGACCCCGGATCCCGGGGCGTCACAGATGGTATCAGAGCTAAGAGTCATAATGCTCAAGAACAAAAGTAATAATAATAAATGTATCAGTTATAATATAAATTGTGAACTTCCATCAAGTTCAGGGGTGGTATATCGCAGGTAGTATTTACTTTAAGCATATATTATAATTTTATAGACTGTTACTAATAGAATTCTATGTTTTATTATAGGGAGCGGAGATGGGTGAGCCGAGTCAGGACCCCCAGTGGCTAGGGATGTCAGAGCAGGAGCTATTAGATCTTCAGCTGGCCGGGGTAGAGGTCCCCGAGTATGCAGTTGAGGACCTCAGGGAGAGACGCCGGGCGGCGGCTAGAGAGCGATTAGAGAGAGAGGAGGCAGAGGAGCAGAGACGGAGAGATGCTGTGGCCCTAGTGCCATATATGGGTAGACCTTCTACAGGATCTGACGAGGCAGGTCCTTCCAGAGTGAGATCGGAGATCCCTGAGGAGGAGAGGCCACTGCGTAAGAGGCCTAGGTTGTCAGTTATACCTGAGGAGCCGATTGAGTGGAGGGATATTCAGATGGTTCCCACTCCTGTCCGACCCATCCCAGTGCCGTCACCAGTTCCATCCCCTCTACCTAGTCCTGACCCTATAGATGATCCTTTTGAGCAGTTTACCCCTCCAGGGCATTTTGGTTTTTTTGAGGAGGAGGAGGATCCTTCAGAGGATGCTGAGACAGAGTCGGTTCCTCCATCCCCACCCTTTGCACCTCCACCACCTCCACCTGTGGATGCACCTCCCCTAGCTGTACCCCCTCAGGAGGCACCCTTACCGGCGGGTGACCCACTTTCAGCTACCCTATTGACCGAGTACTTTGCCCTTCAGGGACAGTTGGAGGAGTCCCGTAGGACTATAGACACCCTTCTACAGAGGTTAGAGAGAGGGAGAGGAGGGGTTATCCCGGATGGGATGTCTCTGGGGATGATCAGTATTGAGCTACGAGCATTAGGAGATATTAGGAGGTTGTTGGGTGATAGGGGAGACCCGGCATGGAGGGCCCAGATAGTTGATACGGTTACTACCATGGTAGTCCAGATCCGGGATGTTGTCAGGGCAGGGCTGTGAGCCGGGATAGTAGTTTCGTCACTAATCAGACTAGTCATCTTGTTGATGTCATTTTGGGGATTAATATAGTTGTTCACTGTTTTAATCCCAGTCTGATTAGAGGACAGCTAGTAGTACTTTTGGTGATATCGGATTAGTATGTACGACTATGTTTTGGGTTTCGAACCTTGTATTAGATGATGTATATTATTAGCAGTAAAAGATGTTGTACCCAAATTGTAAAATATTTATGTACATTAATGAAGTTTGTGCATTTCTATCTAAATTTTTGCTGCATTATATATATATATAATAAATGTTGAGACTCAGAAATATTGATGTATAAAAGGTGATTGACTTAATGAAAAGGCTATCGTGTTAAGGGCGATACACTTACCTACTAAAGTTATGGTATTACTAGATGTAAATCGCATGATAAAGATATTGTGATATGCAAATGAGCTAATTAATGATATAATTGTGTATATAGAAATGATGTATATAGTAACCCAAATTCGGGTAATTAATAAGGACTATTGTTATGAACAGAACTATGCCGCCTAGACGCGACAGTAGAGCGAATGCAAGGGAAAATGAGAGAGACGAAAGAAGTCGAAATATCGAAGGTACTAGACTGAACGAAAACGCTCATAATGAAGAAAATCATGAAGAAGGAGAAGAGGAATCAACTGGCCAACAAAGGAATCCGGGAGGTGATCCCTTTGCCCAATTCATGGACTTATTAAGGCAGAATTTAGCAAATCCACAGAATCCTCAACCACCACCTGTTCTCCCCAACCAGGCAGCTAGTTCCTTTCGTGCCTTTAAGTCATTAAAACCCCCAGAATTCGAGGGAACCACTAACCCAGTAGTAGCCAGGGCATGGCTAAAAGAAATGGAGAAAGCTTTCGAAATACTGAGGATAGAGGAAGATCAGAAAACAGTTTTTGCAGCCTATCTCTTAAAGGGAGAGGCAAATTACTGGTGGGAAGCTAAGAAGAACCTGGAGGAAGCGGGAGTGATAACCTGGGAGCGTTTCACTAGGGTGTTCCTAGAAAAGTATTCTCCTAGGTATTTAGAAAACCAAATGGAATTAAAGTTTCTGGAGTTAAAACAGGATAACCTAACAGTAGCAGAGTATGAAAATAAATTTACAGAACTGTCGAGGTTTGTTCCCGAGTTTGTGCGTACTGAAGAACAACGTGCAAAAAGGTTTCAACAAGGGTTGAAACCCTGGTTACGAACGAGAGTGGCCCCATTTGAGTTGACTGATTATGCTGCAGTGGTTCAAAAGGCATCAATTATAGAGGCCGAGAGTGAGCAGGCTCAAATAGGTCGAGAGAATAAGAAAAGAAGATTTGAGGGCCCAAAAGGAGGTTTAAGTGAGGGAAGCTACTTTAACAAAGGAGGTAAAGGACAAAAATCTCAATTTGTGGGAAAGTCGGGGGGTAACAAGACTACTAGTGAGACGGTGAGTCAGGGTGGAAAATCTTCAGGAACATTTCAGTCCAATCAATCACGACCACCATTACCAGATTGTGAGACGTGTGGTAAGAAGCATATAGGAGTCTGTAGAGTGCTGGGAGTAACTTGTTTTAAGTGTGGACAAAAAGGACACTACTTTAACCAGTGCCCATCAACTGATGCAAACCCTAAAAGAGATGTTAAGTGTTACCAGTGTGGGAAACTAGGACACATTGCTAGAGATTGCCGTTCAGGTGGGTCATACGCGTCAGGACAGAGTGGGGCTGCTTCAAATAGGCCTACTGCTAGAGTGTACAACATGACCTTAGGGGAAGCGTTGACGAAACCAGATGCGGATACAGGTACTTGCTTTTTCGATTTAAATTTTGTGTGTAAGTCTTTGGTTAAGGATCGACTTAATCAATTAATGGAATAAATAAGTTAATAAAATAGATAAGGAAAATCAGTATCTGTTAAGGGCTAGGAAACGTTATGAAAAGAAAAGTAGGAGTGTTTTGGGAAAACACAAGCTCGTTGAGACGAACAGGAAATATATATTATAGGTAGTATTTTCTTACAATTATTTTAAAGAATATTATTAGAGCTTATTTTCTGGAAAATTTTACAGAGAGGAGCTATAGGAATAATGAGGAATTAATATTTATGTCATGATAGAGATCAGAAGATGGTCAAACCATAAGTGAGATACACTACCATTCAGAAAAGGTCAATGTAGTGGCGGATATCTTCGTCAAAAGAGGAAGGAGAGACGAGATAACCTGGAATGACTTGAAATAGGAGGAGATTTGTGAGGAAAAGACAGTAAAAGGACTGCTATTGATAAACTAAATGGCATGTTGATGAATGACAAGGAAGTTATGTTGGTGTATTTCTGCGCAAACAAGATAGAGATATTACGAAAGGAAAAGGATAGAGGAAGTAGTGTGGAAGTTAGAAGGTGTGAATGAAAAAGATACCTATGGACATTTCCAACCTGATTCCGGGACGGAATCCTTTTAAGGGGGGAAGACTGTAATAACCCTAACGTTAGAAAGGCTACAGTGCCCAAATGAATAGTGATCTTGAGGAATCCAGGGAAATGGTGTGTAGGTACTCTATATTAGGGATGGAAAATGGGTAAACAGAAACCATATTAGTGTCGTACATTGAAAATAAGTGACTCGAAATGACGATGGATTTTAGAAATTCCTGAATTTTGATTTTGAGGATTTTGAGCTCGAACGAACTTCTATACCTTGGATATTAAGGAGTATAGAAATACTAAAGGAATTATATATTGAGAAATTAGTGTATTAGGGTAAACTAAAGGATTATTAAGTTAAGGACTTATCAAAGGAATTTGGATTGTTAAACGATTTCAGAACCACTGAGATAATGAAGTATATTCGAACCGAATCACAATTAGACGAGTATGGAAACCAAACAACCAAGATTATAACATAACAAGGATATATACCACATTATTATTACCAAGAATGCTAGCAACTTACTTAGGAAAATCAAGAAAAAGATTAAAGGATGCATTGAATGACATCATGAGTGACATCATCATCCACTAACTTGTTTTAAGGGGTAGATTAGTCCTTAAACCTTGTAAAATTCCACAAGCTTCCACAAGACACTAGATTAAACAAGATTAAGATGAGATAAGAGCAAAAACCAAGAAAAAAACCTCTCCCCCAACCTCTTCATTTCATTCGGCCATTGAAGAAAAAAGGAGAAATTAGAAAATCAAAACCCTAGTTCCAAGTCATCTAAATTCAAGGAAAAATTCATGAAGGTTGCTTACATATAGACTAAGGTATGCTATGAATTCTAGCCTCTAACTCCATTCCATGTTTGAGAAATAAATCATGAAGGTGATGATGAATAGTGCATGAATAGTAACTTTAAGAAACTAACTTGTTTTTCATGGCTCCTTTAGTTGGTCCAAGCTATTGTAAGGTTGTTAAGGATTATACAAGGCTTGTTGAGTGTTGTTAGAGCTTCAAGAAGGTATAACTACTCTTGCCCTCTTTGTATTTATGGTGTAAACTAAGTTGGTTAGTAGTTAAGTGAAGTTAATGTTTAGTTTATAATGAGTATGTGTTATAAGTGGTTTGTTTTGATGTGGAAATTGTGTGTTGTGGACTTGTAACCATGGCTGGTGAAGAATACCACATGGTGTAGGTGATGATTATGGTGTTTGATAATTGATTTGGAGGAGTTGGATTTATGGAAAGTACGAAATTATAGCCGTTATAATGCCCGATTTTCGTTAGGATGTAAGTTGCCCTGTTTTGGACCCCCTGCATCCGTACGGTACCCTACTGTCCAGGTTCCTATTTAACTATGAAATGATAGAGCTTAGTTCATAGATCGTTTTGATATAAGGTGCGTTAAAATCTGATGAACGGTTTAGGAGAAAAGTCAGTTTTAGTGAAAGCGGTTCAGAAACCGAGAAACCGTAACTGTATCAAACTTGAGGTAACAATTACCATACTTTAACATTGTTAAAAGTCACGAAATTTTGGGATATGGTAGTAGTGTGGTCAAAGAACTATTTCCAGTTGACCTTACATTAAAATTCGAAATTTAAAAATTATAGGAAATTCTGCAGTCGAGTGTGGTCGTTAAGGGAAATGGTGAAAACCCCTGAAACTTCGATTTAGGTTATAAATGGTTAAGTTCTTGAACCGTTGGGGTAATAGGAATACGTTAAACATATACTAAAGTTTCAAAAGGTAATGTTATACAAGAGTGTAGTGAGTAAGAGATGTGGTTCTAACGACTGTCCTTTTGTGTTTATAGAAACTCCGGAAGAGGGACGAGCCATACCGTCAGGATATCGAAACCGAGGCAAGATTTCTTCTATCCCTATTCATAAAACTACTTATCTTCACAAAGAAACTTGATTTCGTGGAATATATATATGGGATGCTATTATTACTATATTGTGAAGAAATTGTCTTCCTTGAGTATTAATATTGAAAAGAAACATATACGAAGATGTATATGAATATGGATATGAGTATAAGATGTATATGAATATGAATAAGAGTATGAGATGGATATGTATAGAGATGATTATGCATGAATTGAACATGCCTTATGATTATGAGAATAAGAGAGAATGGTATCAGTTGTTATCGAGGGTTATATGGTTATAATATTATATTAAAAATGTTCTTTTTGAGTATCAGCGGTTTAATAAACATTATTTGATTATCATGCATCACTCTTAAAATAGATGGAATATTTTACGAATATAAAAGTATATTTGATTGCTGAATATGAAAGAGAGGTCTGAATCATAATCAAAGCATTATGACATATATATTTTATAGAAGTAATGTGCGAGAATGGAAATGATATGAGAGAATGATAGGTGGAAATGAAAGTGAGAAAATGGAAATGTGGAATGATATTTTGAAAAGAGAATAATGATGTGATAAAGAGGGGGATTGCAACAGACGTGCGTAAGTGGCTGTGTCAGGGCTGTGTGCGACACAGTCCAGCATTTATTATTTTTATTACGGCACGAAGATGCCAAGGGAGGATGTTAGCAGGTGGCCTTCCTCCAGGGATGATTTTCATTCCTTCTACCGGTAGTAAAAAGAGAGCAGGTACGATTAGGCGACTGATCATCGTCCTAACGTATCAGGCGACAGCAGATATCCCCAATGTTTTTGAAAAGAAAGTGTAGACAATGGTTTTCAGATTTCTATACTGAAAACAGAATAATGATATGAGATGATGGAATGATAGTTACAGATGAAGAAAAACTGATATTATATTATTTCAGATTTCTATACTGAAAACAGAATAATGATATGAGATGATGGAATGATAGTTACAGATGAAGAAAAACTGATATTATATTATTTCAGCTTTCTATACTGAAAACAGAATAATGATATGGGATGATGGTATTATGGATACAGATGAAGAAAAACTGATATTATATTAATTTAGATTCCTTCTTATAATAGTGAGTGGATGATGTATTATTAAATAAGAGCTTCACTCTTCCTTAAGGATTTTAATTGTTTCCTGCTATTACATATGCATATACATATATGTATACTTGTTCACATTTTAAATTTTAGTTACAGTATGATCTTGCTGAGCTATTATAGCTCACTCTTGCTACTTATGTATATAGCAGCTAGGTCCCATGCCGATACTACGTACCACACCCCGCAAGAGGGTAAGGGAAAGGCGACCTTTTGAGCGAGTGCTGGCGACCATCCCCGAGGTAGTGACAAGCGAAGGGGCTTAGTATATTTATGTAAATTAAGTGTGTAAGTTGTAATAAACTTTAGTTGTTGAAGTGCTTCCTGTAGAAGCTTTGTTCAACAATGTACTTAGTAAATTCTGGGCTTGTAATAACCGTTAACTTTAAAACTTTTAAATATTGTGGTTGTTGTTCTATGAGCATATGACTGGTGTGTGTGTGTGTGTATTAGTGTGGGGTCAACTGCTTATTTATTTATTTATTTATTTATAAAAAAAAAAAAAGACTACAGAGATATTGATAATGATTGGAAATTGGACCTTGACGGCCCGGATCCCTGACCCCGGATCCCGGGGCGTCACAAAACCTATACTGCTAAGCCTGCTCACCTGTGGTAATGCCACTGCCCTTGATCCTGATGTCTGCCTAGTAAACAACCTCTTAAACTGTTGGCCTGTCATCACGCTTTTGCGTCGAGTGTGCTTTACCTTTGCCATGCCTACCTGTTGTTGTGTAGTGATATATATATATATATATATATATATATATATATATATATATATATACCAAAAGAAAGCAAGAGTGAGCAATATCGCTCATCCATAACATAATATTTTTCAAAGTACTTTTGTTATCATATCCCTATGCTATGTCGTATATTAGCATAGTAACATCATTAAGCGTTTTCTTTTCTTTTCCAGAAATATAAAAGAGAATTTCTGAGGTACTTTGAATAATTCATCACTCTGTCAACACTATCGGTAATGTAGCTCCTAGGCTTTCATTACAGCGTTACAGTACAATTCCAATTGGAAGAATGGGATTTTGCTGGAGCCTCTTCACGATACTGGTGATCGGCCAATGTATCCCCTTGCTTTTCTACTAGTAGAAGGACGACGTTCCCTTATCGGGCTTGTGCACCCTGACCGCATACGGGTCTTAACATATGGACTACGCCCGAGAGCGTAGCCCCCTCTTCCTCCAAACCCTTAGAAGAATCCTATCATTCATTGGAACGGAATTCAATCCCATTCCCCAAGCATCAAGCTTGTTAATAGGTTTGATGACAGCTCTATCTCAAGAACAGAGCTCGGAGATAGGCCGGATGATATTTAACTAACTTTACTTCCATGCATAACTGAGGAAGTAACTTTCGACATGTGGGTTGATCTTAATCAACAGAGTTCATTTACTTGGGAAGCTCACTATAAAACATGACTTGGGAGTTAGTCGGAGTTTTGAGTACTAGTCAAATCTGAATCCTTCCTTACTAGGTAAGGACCTTTCTTATTCGTCTTATAGATAGCGAAGGGAGAAAACATTGATACTGGCTCCCAAAACCTTGGGTTCCCGAGTTTTGGTGAGTTTGAGCGATATACGATATTTTTCTGATGAATAAACTATAGTTATCGAAGAAATGGGAACCCGTACTATTTTTAAATAATTTTCTGTTGGAAAGAAAATATTTAAAATAATTTTATTAAAAGTCTTAAATAATTTTTAAATATATAATATGATTTTTAAATCATCCTACAATATTTAATAAATATTTAAATAATATTTATTAAATAAATAATCATTTGGAAATATTTAATGAATATTTAAAACAATATTTATTAAATAAATAATTAACTTGGAATATTTAATAAATATTCAAATAATTTATTAAATAAATAATCATTGTAAAATTATTCTCAAATGGAAATAATTTTCATCTCATTAATAAATATTCAAATAATATTTATTAATATCATCAAAGGAATTCTTATTCCGAAAATATCCAATATATTCATTATTGAAGTATTTTTAAATCGCTCGCATTGTCCTAATCCGGATAAAATATCTCCGACCCCCTTACTGGAAAAAAAAAATATTGATATACCTTACTTGGAAATCTTAACTTAACATCGTATACATTGCAAAAGTACATATGCATACGTATATGCTGAACAGGTTTATTTGTATATACATTAAATAAACTGAATATATCATGCGGTTTCGCAAAATATTTATAAGCAATTATAGCAGCTATATCACACAACAACAGTTTTGAAATAATCGAAATACGAGTTTCGAAAACTTGCCTTGAGATTTCGAAGTAGTCGGGGTGCGAGTGATGGTCCGGTTATCTAAAACATAAGCATAAAGGTATCGTTAATTTTATTTTGTATTAACGACTCCTTTCTGGTACTTAATACATAACACGTGATAATGAACTAATTAAACCCTTCACATCCTTAACATGTTTTCATGGATCTAACATCTCACATATCATGCATTACACATTAAATCCATTTTCAAGACCATCTCATTTAACCGAAATTTCATTACGAGTTCAAAGTTTTTAATCTATCGGCGATTCGCTTTGAACTACCTTCGCTCCCGAATTTTTATAAAATCGACCCTTTACTTTTTTAAGCTCAAAATTGGAAGAGAACTTCCTGGACATACCTTCTAGCTACTGTAAAAATTTTGTAGCTCAACTAGATGTCTAAGTTGGTCTTTTATGTTCTCAAAGTTGGTAGTCCGTAGCAGTTTTACCATTCGAGTCGTTAATATTGAAATTGGCATAACTCCTAAACCGTGTATCCATTTTACACGATCTTTATTTGACCAGAAACTAGAAAGTCAGACCTTTCCAACCATATAATTTAGGTCATGAGGTGAAAATTTTAAGGGTTTCAAAATCGCTGTCAAAGTCAGTGGTTGTGCTGGACAGTTTCTGTTAAGCCTTTTACCACTTCAATCCTCATGATCTCACCATTAAACCATCTTATAATTATCCAAGTTATCATGGCCATCATTTATACTAACCTCACAACTGAGAAACTCAAGATCAAGGCTTGAAACCGAATTATAACATTTAATCTAACAAAATAAATCCAACAAAACTCAACCTACTACAAATCACTCTTATACATGGTATACTTGATTGTATACTAACTAACTTGACATAAAACCAAGGTGGTGAGTATGTCATACCTTCTTGGTATTGCTAACAACCTCAACGAAAGATCTAGAGCCTTAGGAGTACTTGAACAACTTTCTTGAGCTTGAAACTTTCAAGACAAATCAAGATATAAGTTAGTGTTCTTGAGTTCTTAAAAATCAACCATCTTAGAATATTTCTACAAGGAAATCGGATGGATGAATTGAGCTAGGATCTTGAACATACCTTAGTTATACTTAGGAGAACCTCTAGTAATTATCTTGTGAATTGTTGATGAGTAGAAATGAAGAAGAAAATTCTTCTTCTCCTTCTTTTTGTTGTTCGGCCGAGAGGAAATAAACAAAAGGGGGGTTGGCTTTGCTTTTCTCTTGCTTTTTTTTGTTGTAATAATATGTAAGGTATAGTATATATCTTGTGTAAGATCTGCACCTTACTTGTCCCTTGCTAATGTCAATGCTACTATTTCACTTTTTGACATTTTGAACCACTTTATCCTAGTTTCATGGAACTAGTTTTGTAATCTAGTTTGGTTGTGTAACTAGTTATTTAGGATTGTAACTAACACTTGTCCTTGTAGTTCTAGCATGCCATGCACGTCCCCATGCATGCACATTACCCCTCGCTCGCTCTTTTGTCCGGTTATTGCTCATTTTCGTTGATAGTTCGAAGGAATATCTTAAGGATTTTTCGTTAGGATTTTACCGAAAATCTTCTTGGTATTTTTTTTTTCTACCATTTCCAATTCTCATTTCCAATCTTTGAATTTAATTCCTTTAAATCTTTATTTAAATCCTTAATCTTCCAGTATCTGGTGAAATCTCGGGAAAATAAAAGTGCTGCTTTTCAGAATCCGATTTCGTTTACATACACTTTTTCTGTCCACTGTTCGTTGATATGAACTCAGATATCCATTTGGAATACTTCTATATATTGTCGTCTATTAATATAAATTCTGGGATCAACATTCATTAAAACAATAGTTCCTTACAATCACTGTTATACTGCAGTCATAATCACTATTCCTTCTTTCCTTAATACATGATAAAATTTTAATTCTACCAAAAATCAGGGTTCTTACAACTACTAATCCATTGTGGGATGAAATTGTTCATATGCTAAAAAACATTCCTTATGGCATGGCATCGAACAGTCCTGATATAATTGCTCGAGTTTTCCATCTTAAAGTGCAACAATTGGTTGATGACATTAAGAAGAACTCTTATTTTGGAAAATGTACAGGAGGTCAGTATTCAATTATCTTTAAAGTTAACTCATATTTCTAATATGAAATATTTTTTTTGCAGTCAGGTATGTTGTTGAATTTCAGAAATGTGGTCTTCCTCATATGCATATGCTGATATGGCTTGATCCTGATTCTAAAAGGAATTTGAGAAATAATGCTGACAAACTTGGGTCTGCTGAAATTCCTGATCCATTAACTGATCCTGTTGGTTATGAAGCTGTTAAATCTTTCATGATTCATAGTCCTTGTGGTTTTGAGAATCCGAAATGTGTTAGTCAATGGGTCGTTCCGTTTAACAAAGATTTATTAGTTAAATACCAGTGTGATATGAATGTTAAAATATGTTGTCATGCACGTAGTCTTAAATATTTTTTTAAGTATTGCTTGAAGGGACATGATAGAGCAACCGTTGAAGTGAGAGGTAAGCGGAAAAACAAAAATTTGTCTACGGATCATGTTGATGAGATTCAGTCATTTTTTGATGGTCGTTATATATGTGGAGCTGAAGCTACTTACCGTATTTTCGGGTTTGATATACATCATCCTTTCATATCAGTTCAACGACTACCATATCATTTACCTGGTGAGAAGAATTGTACATTTCGTTCTAATGAATCATTGCAAAAAGTTTTAAGGCGAGAGAAGCACAAAATAAGTAAGCTTGAAGCATTATCCTCTTGAATCAAACTGATGTCAATGCTAGGAAATATACATATGATCAAATACCTCAGTATTATTTGTGGAATTCAAATTGCTGTATGTGGTAACTAAGAAAGCAAGGTATGCAAATTGGTCGATTAACTTATACTAATTACAGTATTGGTGAATTGTGGTATTTACGTGTTTACTGATGAAAGTTTGTGGACCGCGTTCTTCAAGGAAATGAGAACTGTTAATGGTGTTGAATTTTCATCCTTTCGTCATGCATGCAAAGAATATGGTCTTCTTGATGGTGATAATGAATGGCATGAAGTTATTGATGAATGTTCAAAATGTGGTTTTGCGATGCAACTTCGAAAATTATTTGTGCACATTATAGTTCACTGTAGAGTTTCTTATTACTTCAATTTGTGGAATACTCACGTTGAAGTAATGTGTGATGATATATTGTACAAAAAGCGTAAATAAACTGGTAATACTAAACTTATTTTAAGTTTTGAACAGATACAATTTAATGCCCTTGCAGGTTAGTTTTTATGTAGTTGCTATGCTGAATTCTTTTTGTACATTTTGTTTTATTTTTTAAGACGACATACTAAATATTTTTATATTTTCTACCGATTTCAGAGATTGATTTTTTGCTAAGATCGATTGGTAGAAGTTTGAAATTTTCCTCAATTGCCTCAACCGCCAGCATGTTATTTACAAGATGGTTTAAATAACTTGATTTTGGATGAAACTAATTATGATCGTGATGCAATGAAGAAGGAATTCAAATATCTGTTTACAAGTTGTACTGAAGAGCAATTAAAAGTTTTTGATGTTATAATTGATTCTGTTGAACAGAAAAAGGGTGGTCTTTTTTTTTTTTTTATGGTAGTGGAAGATGTGGCAAAACGTATCTTTGGAAGACTATCATAACGAAACTAAGATCAGAAGGACGCATAGTGTTGCCCATTGCATCTTCTGGGATTGCTGCAACTCTTCTTCCAGGTGGGAGAACGGCACATTCACGATTTAAAATTCCCATTGTTCTCGATGACTACTCTCTGTGTAATATTAGTCACAATTTAGATATTGCATTTCTTTTGAAAGCTACGGATCTGATTATATGGGATGAAGCTCCTATGCAGCACCGACACACTTTTGAATGTTTAGATCGTTCTTTGAAGGATCTAATGAAATCTGTAGATTCTAAACGTGCAGGTATGCCATTTTGTGGTATTACAGTTGTGTTGGGTGGTGATTTTAGGCAAATATTGCCTGTTATTAATCATGGAGGACGATCGGACATTGTTTTTGCATGTATTATTCGATCACGTTTGTGGCAATTTTACCAAATGTTTACGCTTTCAAAGAACATGCGTTTGAACAAAGTTTGCAGTGATGAGGAGAATCAAATTCTCAAGGAATTTGCGGAGTGGGTTCTTAATATAGGTGATGGTAAGGTTCTTGTTTTTCAAAGTGATGATGATACAATTGCAAACGAATTCAAAATTTCTATTCTTAAAGCATATTGTAATATGCATGATTTTAATTCGTTGGACAATATGCTTAAATGTAGATTTCCTGATTTTTTGACAAATTACAAAGACTGGAAATATATTGCTGAACGAGCCATTTTAACTCCAACTAATCAAACAGTTTCTCATCTCAACTCGTTGATCGTGGAAATGAATCCTGGTGATGCATTTTCTTATTTTAGTGTTGATACAGCGGAAGAGTTTGGTAGTACTAATGCTGATTTAGAGTTAACTTTTCCTACAGAATACTTGAATTCCATTAGGCTTTCAGGTATGCCAGACTATGAATTGAAACTTAAAGAAGGTGTTGTTGCGATGCTCATACGTAATCTTAATCAAACTCTTGGGTTATGCAATGGCACTCGAATGATAGTCACGAGGTGTTTGAAGCATTGTGTTGAGTGTGAAGTTATTTGCGGTAATTTTGTTGGAACACGTCATTTTATTCCTCGCATTGATTGTTCTCCTTCTGATTCACGTCTTCCATTCAAACTTTTGAGGAAGAATGCCGTTGCAAATTTGTTATTGTATGACTATCAACAAATCTCAAGGCCAGTCTCTTGAAATGGTTGGTCTTTTTCTACCGAAGTTAGTTTGCCATTAGCAGAGTGACATCTCCTCAAGGGTTGAAGATTTTTATTGACGATGAACAAGGATGTTGTACTACGACACTCTCAACATTGTTTTTAAAGAAGTGTTTTGCAATCTTCCTTCATGTTGAATTTCATTATTGATTGTCAATAGAGCTTAACAGTTCTTTTTTGGTTCCTTTTTAAAGGTTATTATTGTTAGAATACAACACTATAAACAAGCTTACATTAGTATAGAACACCTTGGTAAAAAGAACCAACATCAAGAGAACAATATATCTAACCTGCTTGAGACATAGTTGAAGATTTTGGTGCTGGTATTTTGCTTGATCTTCCTCAGACCTTCTCACTTCCTTAACCGGCAGAAACGAATGGATTTTATTCTGACGCCTTGAGTGGTCAAGGGGACCTAGCTATATATATTACAAATTTGTCGGGCCATCCATTAAAGCCCAATGTATTAATCTTAGCCCACACTTCTACCAGCCATATCACTTACAATTAAGATGCACTTTAATCCATACTTTAAATATCACAACATTAAGATGGATACTGAAAAGTTGATCTTCAATGAACTCAATTCCAACCCTTTAACTTTTAAGATTATAAAACTTTACTATTTATGTTTGCCCACCATAAATTTATAGTACGTTCCAACATTCTCCCACTTGGGCAACATAAATTGTGATTTTTTATTCCAGATAAACTTTTATTTAAAATGACTCTACAGGTTGGAAGAACAACTCTATGTGGCCACCTAAAGGAAGAGGAAGAAAAAGAAAAAAATTGAAGAGTTCGAAGATGACATCTTGAAATGACCCTATCCAACAAAATCTCTAACACATGGACTGTAGACTTCATTATATTATCTAACGATATAAATCAATCTATAATCACAAGTGAAAACTTATTTTACTGACATGGGTCTGATACGGCAGTGTGGTAATGAAACAATACAAACATGTGATATAAACATATTGTTTCTTATCGATCCTCAATGATCCTTGTCATACATGCTTCCTAAAAAAAGCCAAGGGATCATCACCTCTGCTTGAAACATAAAGCTAGAGTACTTTAATTCTTCTATCTAAAAGCTCCAGCTACATGAGCTAGCAGAATTACCTAAACTTGGCTTCTGGAAATAGCCAAAATGTATTCTCTTAAGTAACTCGAGTTTCTGAAAACTGTTTTCCTTTTGCAATGCATCTCAATATCAATATCTCACATATAAATTGTGGATAATATTAGATTTATGAGTATAAAAATGTGAAGAAATTAGCACAAAAATATGCACCACACAAAAGATATATATTGACAAATGTGTAATTAATCAATGCTCAATAAATTTATGAAGGGAGGATAAACATCAGATAGGAAACACATATCTGTATGAATGTTATAATCCCACTCTCCCACTAATAAACTTCATCAAAAGATTTTTTCAATCCCATATTACCAACATGTCTAAGAAAATACACCGGCCCAATTCCCTTTGCAATCATGGATTTTGTGTTAATATGTATAATACAAACATCACCATTATTAACCCATTCTCTAATTTTGAAAAACTTGAGATCAACATATTTTGCTCCACCTGTATTTTTGGTACTTTTCAAAAAAAAAAAAACATCGCTGACAAGTTATCACAATATAGTCTCATTGATCTAGAGATAGAGTTGATGACCTTGAGACCAGACATAAAATTCCTTAGCCACTTGACATGTGCTCCAGCCTCAAAACAAGACACTATCTCTGCCTCCATAGTTGATGTAGTAACTCGTGATTACTTTGTACTTTTCCATGATATAGCACCATCTGTAAGCAGAAAAACATAGCCTGATGTTGATTTCTCTTTTCCTATTGTTCCCGTAATAACCCAAATTTGGTACTAATTTGAAAATTTCCAATGAATAGTGTCTCTTGCTAAATAAGAAAATATATATCGTTTCACCTATGTTATGGAAGGAATGAAGGAATTCTAAATCAATTATGTACACATTAAATCAGTGTATGCAAACGTCGTCAGATTTCAGAAATTCGGAAATTTTATTTTCCCCTAAACGGATCGTATCGGACCAGAAATTGAGATGGAAGAATTATTTATTCCAGAAAAATATTTCGAAGGTATATTCTTACTCTAGGAAACATATAATGGTAAGTGGGATTCATTAGATTTGAGGAAAGAATAAGTGTGGAGAAATATTGATTTAAGTGATTAATAACGATCCAAGATGAATAGTAAAAATTTTCGGATTCCAAACGACTTGAAATTTCAGAGGATTATTCGGGATGATAAATGGTGACTAAGTGCACAATTAGAAATTACATCCAAGGATTATAAATTGTAATTTGAAAGGAAAAGTAGATTGAAGGAGAAACGATAAAGCAAAGCGTGTGGAAGCAGCTTTATAAAGTTAGCAAACTCGAGTGACCAACTTGCACTTTGACCAAAACCATTAGTATAAATTAAAACATAAAGTAAACCCTAGCTTTTATCAAGCAAAGGAGAAGGCTCCCTCCCCCATTTTAGATGAAAAAAAACGTAGCTTGAAGATGGAGGAAAAGAAGGAGTTGTAACTTGAGCTAGCCTTGTTCGTTTCTTGCGTTCTTACACTCTAATCGAAGCTCCTGCATAGCACATCACTCCTAGGTAACTAAACCCTCTATTCTCAAACTTATTTTTGAGTTATAAGCATGTTTATCAACTGGAGTTTGATGTTCTTGATGGGTTATAGCTTGAATGTGAGTTTAGTGCTTGATTACTTGAAATTATGGTTTGTTTTGGTTGTTAAAGTAATGGGTAACATGTTTAAGCTTATGGGTAATAGATTTGATGCTTGTTCAGGGTTTCTCCTACCTTGTATCCACTGGTGTAAGCTTGTTTAGGGTGTGTAGATGATGAATGAGTGTTGCTTGGGTTTTGGTTGGTGTTGATAAGGTGTTTAAAGCCTTGGAAATCTTGTAAATACAAACAAAACCATGCCGATTTTTCTAAAAACAAATCCCCTGCCCAGACCCGATTTTTAATTGCATAATTTTTGGAATTTTGATCCCCTGAGCTTGTATATCTTTGTTTCTAGTTTTCATGGACGCAAGAATCGCATCGATACGATTTACGGTTAGCGAATTAGAGCCGTTTTAGTAAACGGTTCTCGAAACGATTTAAAACGCTAAACCCCCAACTTTGAGGCTATGATTACCCTATCTATACCTTGAATTAAATTATAAAAATTTGAGGAGCCATAGTATGAATGTAGTAAAAGACCCTGGAGTTGGTTTCGGATTAAAATCTCTATTTTTCAATTTACTAGAAATTATAGAGTATAGGGGTTCAAGCGAGAATCTTAAGTAAAACTGCAAGAACCGTTAAGAAACGGCGAACTCCTAAAACTTTAATTTTCCTAAGTCTTAGGATGTCATGTGAGTATAAATAACATACTTATATGTCGTGTAAGATATGTGTGGCATCGACAAGTGGAAATGGACATTGTGTATAGCGATTACGCATTGAATTATATGTGATAGTTTAAGTGGTATAAAGTTAGCACTAGTTGCTGACTCTACTTTGTTTCCAATATTATAGCACCTCGGCATAACCCAGGACTCTCGCAGTCACAATTGAATTCGCATTCGCATTTGCATTCGCATCGCTAAGGCAAGACTTCTATCCTTTAACTTTTGGCTTCTTAACCATTGATATTGTTGTATATATATATATATATATGCGCATAGAATGATTATGAGTTGAGAATTATTTTGAGGTATGCAAGGCTACCCTAAGTCAAATATGTAAAAGGACTTGTGAATCCCTAGATTAGGGAAGAGTAATTAAGTGAAGTGGATTCAAATGAATGTTATATATTGCAGGATAAATGTAGTTATGTTTTGAACTGATATCTTGCAATATAGTTGTAATAATGTTGGCTTATAAGCTAGTTATTATATAATAGTTATAAGCCAGGTTTTATAAATGCCCTTAGCATAGGGCAGGTAAATCATATCTTTATATATAATCCGGAAGACGGTATTCTTCCACTAATTTTTTTTCAAAGTATTTTCTGATGAAATATCATCAAGTAAATATATTCGATCATTTTAAAAAGATGTTAAATGAATATTATTTTTTAATATTTGTTATGGAATAAAAAGTAGGGTGTATTTGTTGCGTATTGAATGCTAGGGTTAGGGAGAGCTTCGAGCTTTAATGGCTGATCAAGTGTTTCGTGACTTAACTCAGGTCCTCACAAGATGCCTACGTATCTTGCAATATATCAAGAATCAAGCCAAAAAACGTAGTTCTTGGTTGAAGGATCAGGTCCTTTATATAGGCATTTGATGCCTTGGAGTTAGAGTAGAATTAGGTGTCTTGGTGGGCAAGCCACAGCTTAGGCCCAATTCTAGAGCCTTCTAACAGATAAAAAGATAAGTATTAGAATTATATGCCTTGAAGATCACTCCTGATATGATTTGGTTTCCTTGTTAACTCAAATATGGGGTCTTTTATTTGGCTGATTTTACAGCTACGAATTTATTATCATTATTAAGGTTTTGGGCCTCGTAATTGGGTTTTGACCTTGGACCAACTTAGGTTCATTGAATGCAACATTAAATGTGTTTTTATGGCTTATTTTTAGCCCATATCATTTGCCCCCCAACTTCTAGGAAAACTGTTTAGGTTTTCGTGGAAGTTATAAATGTCTTTTTCGAGACTCGGGGACGTTTTTATCCCTTACCTAGGACTCCTTATTTTTCGTACCCTCATATGGGGATTTTGATTTGTACACTAGTGTTTCACATGTACCGTCTTGGTTTTAAAGTGTGGAGCGACCTACACATTTACGACGATTCCCCTTATTCGGGGTTAACTTGTGCTCGCTTTTAGCAATTTCGGCACTTTTATAGAGCTTTCATGCATTTTTAGCATAACTATCACTCAAAAATATTTCTATAATTTTTCTCGTATTTTTCTGTACTTTTCCTAATATTTTAGGAATTTTCGTGTACTCGTAGATATTTTTTCTTAATTATTCCTAATAATTTAGGAATTTTCGGGACTCACAAGTATTTCGGGTACTCACAAGTATTTTTCTTAATTTTTCCTAATAATTTAGGAATTTTCGGGTACTCACAGGTATTTTTCTTAATTTTTCCTAATAATTTAGGAATTTTCGGGTACTCACAGGTATTTTTCTTAATAATTTTTTTTTATATATTTGCCGATTGAAAGACTAGGTGGGGCTTGCCCCATGTTTCCTTCCTGCTCGGTTTTTCCATTCGGTTTTCCCATATTTTTTTTGTACATGTGCCGATTGAAAGCTTGAGTGGGGACCACCCCCTTTTTTTCTTTCCTGCTCGATTTTTCCATTTGGCTTTCCTTTTTTTTTTTGTACATGTGCCGATTGAAAGCTTGAGTGGGGACCACCCCCTTTTTTTCTTTCCTGCTCAGTTTTTCCATTCGGCTTTCCTTTTTCTTTTTTACTTTTGCCGATTGAAAGCTTAAGTGGGGACCACCTTTTTTTTCTTTCCTGCTCGGTTTTTCTTTTTTTTTTTTTTACTTTTGCCGATTGAAAGCTTGAGTGGGGACCACATTTTTTTTTTCTTTCCTGCTCGGTTTTTCAATTCGGTTTTTCCTTTTTTTTTTTGAAACGTTTTCCGAGTGAAAACTTCAAGTGTGGCCACCCCATTTTTATGCTCCGGCTCGGCAATTTCATTCGGATTTTGAGCCATTCGGAAATTTATTTTTCGTACAGAAATTCGAATCGAAGATGTTTGGAGCCTACTTTCGAAATTCCAAATTTTGAAACTTCCCTCTCCTTTTTTCCGCCATAATTATGGAGCCAATTTTCAAAAAATTTAAAATTTGAAACTCCCCCCACCTTTGACCTGCAACCTTCTGTAGAAGGTTAAAGTGACCTGCTAGGCTTCCTATATAAGAGTAGTAGATGTGAACTTCTCATTCACACTTCTCACTCTCAAATTCTCAAATTCTCTCTCAAATATTTAGATAGTTTTAGAAACTTGAAGTGTTCTTGAGTTTTTTAAGTGTTTATTTCTTAAGCACTTGAAACTTTCGAAGATTTGAAGATCAAAGGAGGTTTTGCTTGAAGAATTTGAGTTGTTCTTCACCTCGTTCATCCATTTTTTTGTCATTCAATCCAAAAAGTTCAAGATGGCTGGTAGTTGTAAAGATGTGGCTTCAAGGATTGCTGCTAGATCTCTCGGAAGAGGTAAACCTTCTCCTACTCTTGTTTTAGAGCGTAGGGTTTACTCATGATAAGTGCATATTTTTGCATATTTTATTTACCTATTTATTGCTTGAACTCGTGTTTTAATAATTTATTTTGTTGCATTTCAGGTAAATCGTAAATAAATAAAGAAATGACAAAATAAATAAATAAAGTGCAAGGAAGGGAAGAAGAGGAAGAAAAAGGACCAAAAATGAAAGAAGGAAAAGAATTAGGAGCTTGGAGCAAAAGGAATATTTCAAGACAAGTGGAAGGTGGAGATCATCCCAACACATTAGAAAAGTGTATGGCCAAGATCAACTCTTCAAAGCTTAAGGGGGAAGGAAACAAATAGATCGCTAGGATTTCACCACCACACAACTCAAATGTATGGTGGGGATTTACCCAACACCCCCCTTAACCCTAATTTCTATCCTATAAATACCCCCTCACCCCCCTTGTATTTAGTAACTTAGATTTTAGGGTAGTTTTATTTTCTTGTATTTTCTTTAGTTTCAAATCTTGTAAACACTCTTTTTAATTTAATGCAATTTCTTTTCCTTTAATTTCTTGTCTTGCTCTCTCGTTTATTTTACTTCGCTTTCGTTATTTTCGTAAATCCAAGTAGTGGACAAAGTAGCGAAAAGCTAACAACTATGGGTTGAAAGTAACGATTTTTATTTTTCTTGTTCGTAGTTATAATTCGTAATTTTGCCCCTTTAAATCTCAATTTTATTGTGGGCCACCTAATTCCAAATTATCGTTTTAGTAAAATTTTAATTTCGTAGTTGATTTCTTAATTTCCATATTTAGTTTTTTAAAAAAAAACAAGAAAAATCAGTTTATTTAATTTCCAGTATTTCTTTTCTCTTTTGGTTTTATTTTTAATTCGTAGCCTCATTACTTCCCTGTTTCTTCTCTGCAAACAAGTCTTCCAAAACCCAGCTTCCTTTCTCTTTTACTCACTTTTTTTCCCCTTATTTCCCTTCTCCAAAAGAAAACAAGAACCAGCCTCCTCCTCCCCTGTTTGTTTCTTTTTTGTCGAAACATAATCCAAACCCATCTCTTTTTTTTTACACCAACAACCATCTCCTTTGTCCATCTCTCTTCTTTCCCCCGAAAAACCCCTACCCCTAGCCTTGTTCCTCCATTTTCAATCACAGCATACCCAGTTCTCATTTCCTCTTCTTTATTGTCGTATAGTAGGACGAATGAGAGAGTAATAATAATAGAGGGTGAATCAATTTTGTGTGCAATCACTCTCACAGTATCACTCCACATAACTCAGTTCCAAACTCTCGAATCAAATTCAAATTGACTTTCTATTTTTCTGAATTCACTGCGAATTTTTGTACTGTGTTTCGAGTTTTGTAGTAAATTAGTTGGGTGTTTAAATTTATTGTTGGGTGTTTAGATTTGTTGGTTCCAAGTTCTGTATTTGATTAGAATTGCCGAGTACATGTTCGAGTTCTTCGTTTTTGTTTTTGTTTTCACGAGTTGAATTTAGAGTGTCTCTGTTCTTTGTTAGCTGAATTGTATTCGAGTTTTGGTTTCGGTTCTAAATTTGAATTGTATTCGAGTTTTGAATTTTGGTTTTGCCAAGACTGATTTTCACCTGTTGAAATTTGTTTGTCTCGAGTAGTTTAATTGTCAAATTGTTTTTATTGTCGAGTTGTTCGAATTATTCATTACTGTTTTCCCTGTTAATCCCTGAATTCTTGTTCTGAGTTCTTCGAGTAGTTGTTGATATGAATTGCAGATTTGCTTCACCTGAGTTTTTTTTTTTATCAAATTTTTTGCATTTGGTTTGTCTTTGGTTAGTTAGAATAATTTTTTTTTTGTTTTTCTTTCTAAAATTCCTGCTTATAAAATTTCCTTTACTGTTTTGATTTAAAAATAAAATAAATATAATTCAGTTGTAATTAGAATTTTAGATTTCTTTGAATAATATAGTTCTGGTATTTTATTTTTTTTAGAATAATTTAACTTTAGAATAATTTAGAATTTTAGAATAAATTAGAATAATTTAGTTTAAAATTAGTTTAAAATTCCGTTTAGCTTTTATTTTAAAATCTAAATCTTCCAAAATCAATTGTTCTAATTCGATTAAGTTAAAAATTAAGGAATGCGAAAATATTAGTCCCTGAGGAACGAATCATTAAATATTACAACGAAACGAATTGTGCGCTTGCGATTCAAATGTTTATTTTTCTAGCACAACAAGTTTTTGGTGCCGCTGTCGGGGATTAATTTTTTTTCGCGCCTTAATTTTTAATTTTTCGAGTTAGTTTTATTTCTTGTCTTATTTTTATTTCATTCTTTTTAGGAAATTGTGAGATTTCGGAACTCTCCTCAAGAAGCGTGGAAAATCGGAATTTATGGAAAGCTTGCTTCGGTAATCGTATCTCACTCTTTTCGCCCTTTTTATTTTTCGAGAAACACAAAAAAATTCAAAAAATTCAAAAATCACAAAAAAATTGAAAAATAAAAAATCCAAAAAAATTAGTTGTAAATACATATTTGTTGCATCATGCATTTATCACGTAGGTGCACATCATGCTAGTTCATTTTTTGTTTTTAAATTTTTCGTACCTATAATTGTGGTGATCGCTAGAGGACCCTAAGGTACGTTAAATTTCTTTCTTTCTTTAGATTAAATCACGTAGTGTAAGCATCCATATTTGTTTATAATTTTTGTATATATCATTGTTTGTTGCATCATTTTGTAAATAAATCTTAAGGGCAAAACCTCTCAAAAGATAAGGGAAGGGATTTCATCACACTTTCCTTAGCCCAAAAACCATTAATCCCTCATTTTGCATACCTAGCCTTTAATAAAATTAATTAGACATTTGCCCCTAGGAATTTCGCGCTCATTTAGGAAGGTGCTTAAGAAACGAAGTAATCTTTAATTATTCCAACTTTTTGGTGTCTAGGAAAGTGAAAGCTGACCTGGCCAATTAAGGTTTTTGTGTCTAGGCTGGTGTTTAGCCTCTTGGCAATGCTTGCACCTACCTGGCCAAGCCGGTTCGAATAATTATTGATTTACCTAGTTTTTGGTAGCCCTTACGGTTAGGAGTAAGGTCTAGTTATTTTATTAGGGAACCCTAGGTTTAGAATTTTTAATTTTAACCCCTTTCTTTTTGTGCGTTTTAATTTTTCGCACTTACTTTCTACGTGTTTCCTTTTGTGGTTTATGCGAACTACGTGGATTAGGGATAATTCTTCTAGACTAGTGAGATATTTCGAGACTTCTTCATCGTCTAATTCCGAGTCTTTAGATTATTCCGAGCCCGTAGTAAACATGGCCATGTCTCTTAGGGACCGTTGATATCCCACTCGTTCCGCCCAACCTTCGTGTATCACCCTTCCTCCCGTTAATGGTAATAATTTCGAAATTAAAGCTCACCACATCAGTATGTTACCTAAATTTAACGGGAGCGAGGGTGAGGACCCGTATCTCTTTCTTCATTAATTTGAGGAGGTTTGTGCCTTACAAAAGCTCCAACAATTAACCGAGGACTCGATTAGGCTTAGACTCATTAATTTTGCGATTAAAGAAAATGCTAAGAAATGGTTGTATAGCCTACCGGTTATTTCTATTTCCACGTGGGAGGGACTTGTGGTAATTTTTCTTAAAAAATATTTTCCAAACCATAAGACTACAAGAATTACAAACGAGATAAATCAATTTCATCAAAAGGAAAATGAGTCTTTTTGGAAATATTTTGATCGTTTCAAAAATCTTTTATCACAATGCCCCCACCACGGAATAGAAAAATGGAGGCTTTGTAAGATCGTTTATGAGGCCTTAGATGGACCAACAACCGCATTGTTGGAATCTATGTGCCAAGGAAAATTCATGGAGAAAGATGAGGACGAGGGTTGGAAATTTTTCGAAGAATTAGCCGAGAAGACCATGTTGTGGGAGTCTACTAGGGAACCTAACAAGTCTAATGAGTCGTCTAGTTCATCTAGGGGTCTGCATTCGATCGGTAATTCGATTGCAACCGATGCCAAATTTGCCAATCTAACTAGAAGACTCGAAGCCCTGGAAACTAGTAAGGCCCCCTCAAATGTGTCTATGTGCTCCAATTTTAATCAAGATTTTTTGGATTTTCCCGGCTATGATCAAGTTAATGCGGTGTCTCAACCACCCACTAGGAATGACCCGTTTGCTCCTACTTACAATCCCGGGTGGAGGAATCACCCGAATTTCTCGTGGAACCAAAGCCAAAACTACCAAAATCCACCTTCTTTTCAACCTCCTTTTCAAAATGCTCCACCTTTTCAAAGGCCTAATCAAAATTCTTTCTCGACTCCAAATCAAGGTCCCTTTCTAAACCCTACTCGAAATCACGGTCCTTATCCGACTCAACCTTCTTATCCAAATCAAGCACCCGCCCGCCCACCCGGCTTTAATGAGTCGGGTAAGAGAATTAATTCTTTGGAAAAGACTCTTGATGCGCTTTTGAAATCAACAACTAATTTGGCTCAATCTCAACAAACTTTCATGCAAACCATGACTCAAGATAGGCAACTTTTCAATGCTAGTACTCAAGCCTTATCTAAGTTAGAGGTTCAAATGAGTCAATTAGCTAATGCCATGTGTGAGCGAGAGAAGAATAAGTTCCCGAGTCAACCTGAGGTCAATCCTAAGTTTCCTCTCAATCAACGCCCTCATGGGAGTGTGAATGCCGTCATCTCTTTAAGATCGGGAAACCAAGTTAATAATCAAGTAGGTGTCGAGTCTTCCAAGGAAGAAGAAGAAGAAGAAGAAGAGTCAAATGTTGAACCGAACCCTACACTTGATCATTCAAACCTTACTCCAACTTCCGAACCTCTCGGGTCATCTGTTCTCACACCTTCACCAATCGAACCTTCATCATCGAAATCCACTCCCGAGTCATCAAATTCTTCTCTTAAATCATCCTCACCACCTAACAAATCTTCGAATATCGTTCCACTGTCCACTTCTCTTCCCGATGTGTCTAACGAACGAGTCTTTAAGCCTAAAGCTCCTTATCCTCAACGACTCATCCCTCGCAAGCAGTCACCTCAAGTAGAGAAGATTATGGAAGTTTTCAAACAAGTCGAGATTAACATTCCTCTTTTAGATGCCATTCAACAAATTCCTTCGTATGCCAAGTGTCTAAAAGATTTATGTACTCACAAGCGATCCATCCACGTTCCTAAGAAAGGCTTTTTGACATATCATGTCAGTTCAATTCTTTCAAATCAAATTCCTGTGAAATATAAGGACCCCGGTTGTCCTACTATTTCATGTGTCATAGGCAATACTCTCGTGGATAAAGCTTTACTCGACTTAGGTGCTAGTGTCAATCTCCTTCCATTTTCTGTCTACCAAGCCCTAGGGTTAGGTGAGCTGAAGCAAACGAATATGACCCTTCAATTAGCTGATCGTTCTGTTAAAATGCCTAAGGGATTAATTGAAGATGTTTTAATCAAAATTGGTGATTTTTTCTTCCCGGTTGATTTTGTTGTCCTCGAGACTCAACCCGTCACGAATCCTAAGAACCAAATTCCGATCATTCTAGGACGACCTTTTCTTGCTACATCTAATGCCTTGATCAACTGTAGGAATGGTTCTATGAAACTCACATTTGGTAACATGACCTTGGACCTTAACATTTTCAATGTAGGAAAAGAACCCAATGAGCTTTATGAGCAATCAACAAGGGTTAACGTGGTCAATAAGTTTTCCACTTGGTCTAGCTTCGAGGATAGTGAGATTGAGTCTCTTCTCGTTGAGGATTTTAAAGTCAACCATGAGTCTAATCGAGAGTACTCTCATTCGTTAAGGGACATGACTTCGGAACAGATGTTGAGAGAGTTGGATGCCATTTGTTCCCCGTGGGAGACCAAACCCGAGGATGCTATTGTTGAACCCATTGCCAAAACTTCCGTTGGTGAACCACCTACATTCGGTGAGTTCTTAGGGGATTTGTTAGAAATTCATTCCAAGTATGAGACCCCACCCGAGGTTGTTTGTAGTGAGCCCGTTCTTCACACTTCCGTTCTTAAGAGTCTCGTGGGTACACCACCCGCATTTGCCTTAACTCTTTATCATCCCGAATTTGATCAACAGCCGTTCGGGAAAGAGGAATCCTTGTCTCATGTTATTCCTAGTGATTCGAGCCCTAACCAGACTTTCATTATCTCTAATTTGCTTAAACAAAATAAAGAAGACTTAAGTTGGTTTAGGGAGAACATTAGTGACAATTGCTCTTTAGGGTTGAATGATTCAATGTTAATTGAGAAAATCTGTGCTAATAAAAATTTTCACAAATTTCTTGTTATTTTCTCGAAGTTGCACCCTAACTATCCTACCGGCATCGGCTAATTCGATTTTGTTCTTTTGCCTCCCCTCGTGTAAGATAGGTATGGGGGAGGAGTTGCACGTGTGTGTTGTTTTCTTTTGTAGTTTTTAGAAATTTTCAGTCTCCGTCATCCCTTATCAGGTATTTCCTCAACTGTCTCCTTTATCATTTCTCTTTTCTCTTGCATTCACATACATTGAGGACAATGCATGATTTAGGTATGGGGGGGGGTTTAGTGTAAATAGTAAAAATTGAAAAATCCAAAAAAATTAAAAAATGAAAAAATCACAAAAAGAGTTATTTTCGTATTCTAGTCTTGTTAATTGATTGCTAGTTGCTTGATGCACCCTTGCATGCTATGATAATCTTATGATCCATTAGCTTTTGTTTGAGAAGTGATTTGCTAAAGTTCTTGTTCACACACTTACACTAGCAAGGTGAAGCTAGTAGACTTATTTGAATTGTGCATGAAATTAGAAGGGCATGATTAGGTGTAAGATGATTTGGTCTTCATGCTTTGAGTACAAGTAGGTGCATTGAGGATACCATTTCTTGAGATTGATTATGTTTTACCACACCAAGTGAGTTTTGAGCCTATATGCACATCTTTTGCATTTATATTCGTTTGCTTGAGTGTCCACTTGTCATTTGCATCGCTAGCACTTGTTTGAGTTCCTTCTTGAAATACATGACATTAATTGATGATAAAATGATAAAGGCACTTAGGAATAACCTATATTTCCAAATTATCCACACCATTCTTATATGATCAATTAGTTAACCCTTTGAGCCTAATCATTTTCTTTCGGTGACACACCACATTACTCACCTAAGACCTTTTTCTTGTTTAGCCTTACGTATTCTTGATCCCATTTTGTCAAAGGCTAGTAAGAACTTGAGGGAGCAATAAGGTGTGTGAAATAGGGTTTACTTTTGTTCATAACTTTTGAGGAAATATTTGTTACCTTGATAGTCGATTTTCAAAATTAAATCTAAAGGAGGATTATTGTTACATTTATCTTAGCTCTCATAAAAAAAAAGAAAGAAAAAAAAAAGAAAAAAAGAAAAAGAAAATGAAAAAAAATATACATATGAGAGCATACTTATTTATTTTTGTAATCCTCCTTCATTGCGACTATTCAAGGCTTTTTGTTGAAAATAAAAATAAATTGTGTGGGGAGGAAGTTTGGTGTTGTGCATGATATTCATAGTTACTACTAGCTTTTGACACTTCACCTTGCTTTGGCCTTTCTTGACATACCTTGTCCCCAGCCCCATTACAACCCCAATAAAGACCTTTTGATTGTCATTATTAATGTATGTTGTGATTTAAGTTGGGATGATACCAAGTGTCAAGCATGCATTTGATTTTGTTGGAATTGAGTGATACACTTACCCTTGTTCTTGAGTGAATATTCTTTTGTGAATGAAATGTGAGGTATTGCTTGTTTTGCATATGAGATCTCAAGTTTTGACTCTAAAGTGTGCTCTTGTAGACTTAGCATGGTTACCAATAATTTTTGCACTTGACATGAACTTATAATCACTCTTGCATGGTTCTTTAAGTATGCTATGTGGATCCTTGCACTTTCCACACCAAGACTTTGCAAATTTATTTTGATTCTTAAGTTGATGTATCATGAGAGGACATGTATGTGTGGTATGCATTGCCATGTGATCTTTTATACAAGCTAGATGGATTTTGTGGGTACATTCACTATAGACCCTCACGAGACCTCACTCGTCCACTAGGGCTGCCTAGGGGTTTAAAGGGCTTGTTGCATATGCCAAATGCAACCGTCACACCTACGAAAAGGAGTATAGGACTTTGCATCTAGATTTTCATTTTGTTTTTATTTTCCTCGAGGACGAGCAAAAGATAGGTATGGGGGCATTTGATAAGTGCATATTTTTGCATATTTTATTTACCTATTTATTGCTTGAACTCGTGTTTTAATAATTTATTTTGTTGCATTTCAGGTAAATCGTAAATAAATAAAGAAATGACAAAATAAATAAATAAAGTGCAAGAAAGGGAAAAAGAGGAAGAAAAAGGACCAAAAATGAAAGAAGGAAAAGAATTAGGAGCTTGGAGCAAAAGGAATATTTCAAGACAAGTGGAAGGTGGAGATCATCCCAACACATTAGAAAAGTGTATGACCAAGATCAACTCTTCAAAGCTTAAGGGGGGAGGAAACAAATAGATGGCTAGGATTTCACCACCACACAACCCAAATGTATGGTGGGGATTTAGCCAACACCCCCCTTAACCCTAATTTCTATCCTATAAATACCCCCTCACCCCCCTTGTATTTAGTAACTTAGATTTTAGGGTAGTTTTATTTTCTTGTATTTTCTTTAGTTTCAAATCTTGTAAACATTCTTTTTAATTTAATGCAATTTCTTTTCCTTTAATTTCTTGTCTTGCTCTCTCGTTTATTTTACTTCGCTTTCGTTATTTTCGTAAATCCAAGTAGTGGACAAAGTAGCGAAAAGCTAACCACTATGGGTTGAAAGTAACGATTTTTATTTTTCTTGTTCGTAGTTATAATTCGTAATTTTGCCCCTTTAAATCTCAATTTTATTGTGGGCCACCTAATTCCAAATTATCGTTTTGGTAAAATTTTAATTTCGTAGTTGATTTCTTAATTTCCATATTTAGTTTTTAAAAAAAAACAAGAAAAATCAGTTTATTTAATTTCCAGTATTTCTTTTCTCTTTCGGTTTTATTTTTAATTCGTAGCCTCATTACTTCCCTTTTTCTTCTCTGCAAACAAGTCTTCCAAAACCCAGCTTCGTTTCTCTTTTAATCACTTTTTTTCCCCTTATTTCCCTTCTCCAAAAGAGAACAAGAACCAGCCTCCTCCTCCCCTGTTTGTTTCTTTTTTGTCGAAACATAATCCAAACCCATCTCTTTTTTTTTACACCAACAACCATCTCCCTTGTCCATCTCTCTTCTTTCCCCCGAAAAACCCCCACCCCTAGCCTTGTTCCTCCATTTTCAATCACAGCATACCCAGTTCTCATTTCCTCTTCTTTATTGTCGTATAGTAGGACGAATGAGAGAGTAATAATAATAGAGGGTGAATCAATTGTGTGTGCAATCACTCTCACAGTATCACTCCACATAACTCAGTTCCAAACTCTCGAATCAAATTCAAATTGACTTTCTATTTTTCTGAATTCACTGCGAATTTTTGTACTGTGTTTCGAGTTTTGTAGTAAATTAGTTGGGTGTTTAGATTTATTGCTGGGTGTTTAGATTTGTTGGTTCCAAGTTCTGTATATGATTAGAATTGCCGAGTACATTTTCGAGTTCTTCGTTTTTGTTTTTGTTTTCACGAGTTGAATTTAGAGTGTCTCTGTTCTTTGTTAGCTGAATTGTATTCGAGATTTGGTTTCGGTTCTAAATTTGAATTGTATTCGAGTTTTGAATTTTGGTTTTGCCGAGACTGATTTTCACCTGTTGAAATTTGTTTGTCTCCAGTAGTTTAATTGTCAAATTGTTTTTATTGTCGAGTTGTTAGAATTATTCATTACTGTTTTCCCTTTTAATCCCTGAATTCTTGTTCTGAGTTCTGCGAGTAGTTGTTGATATGAATTGCAGATTTGCTTCACCTGAGTTTTTTTTTTATCAAATTTTTTGCATTTGGTTTGTCTTTGGTTAGTTAGAATATTTTTTTTGTTTTTCTTTCTAAAATTCCTGCTTATAAAATTTCCTTTACTGTTTTGATTTAAAAATAAAATAAATATAATTCAGTTGTAATTCGAATTTTAGATTTCTTTGAATAATATAGTTCTGGTATTTTATTTTTTTTAGAATAATTTAACTTTAGAATAATTTAGAATTTTAGAATAAATTAGAATAATTTAGTTTAAAATTAGTTTAAAATTCCGTTTAGTTTTTATTTTAAAATCTAAATCTTCCAAAATCAATTGTTCTAATTCGATTAAGTTAAAAATTAAGGAATACGAAAATATTAGTCCCTGAGGAACGAATCATTAAATATTACAACGAAACGAATTGTGCGCTTGCGATTCAAATGTTTATTTTTCTAGCACAACAACTCAATTCCTGAATTGCTAGAGGAGTTAGGAGATGCTTTCCCAAATAGTTCACAATTAGATTCTTATCTTTATCCTTCTTGCATAACCGCATTAGCCTCCAAACAAACCAAACCCATTTCACTCTCTTCTCCTTCTTCGATTAAAACCTTCACCCTCCCCTTCTTCTTTCTCTTTGAAAAAACCCACAACCACAATCTCTCTTCCTTCCGTTTCTCTCAGTCCCCTATTTTAATCGATCCAAAATCCACCAGCCCTTTTCCTAATTATGTTTTAATCTCTCTTTGTTTTTAATAATATTTTTGTTTCTTTAAGTTCGCGAAATCTACTATTTTTTATTGATGCTTCGTCGTTGTCTTTGAATTGTTGATTGTTGAATGCATTCGTGGCTTTTATCTACAGAACAAATTTATTGTTCATTAGTTAGTGTTAGTAGTATTTTTTTTAGTTCGTTCTCAGGGAAGGACTAATATGTAGAATCAAGTTCAAGTATTTTATCTCTCACGATTTAGAAGTGTAGAAGAATGTTTGCTTTGTTTATAAACTAATTAAACTAATTATCAATTGAGAATAAAATATATGAGGAAAATAATCCAAGAACTGGGGTTCTTCACTTAGTTTCAATGCACATTCAATATCTATGTGACTTCTACGTTCTTACTCTGTTGAAAACAATTCTTCTAAGGTTATAATGTTCCCTTCCAAGATACACTATAATGTCTACAACTACACCTTAATTGTCACTTCCGTGATACAATCAAAGTACAATCATAAACTATTACGCACCAAGAATTATAAGTCTCACAACTCTCCTATTAATCTTCCAATCAAATATTCGAGTTATGTCTGTTAAATCGTGTACTAAAATTGCAACTCCTCTTCCAAGTTATCACAATTCCTAAAATCCAATCAAAGGTTCATGACTCCCCTAATTGTAGTAAGCCCTCAATAACAGATCAGCAAAGCAAGAAAATCACAGATAATTAAACATACATGAATACCAAGGAATACTACCCAATCCTCAGATTAGAGATTTAGTTACACATAATTAAGGAAGAAAACAAAACACATGAATTAATAGAAGAACTCATAATTATAAGAATATAGAAAAAACCTTTAATCTTTGATCTTCAAGGAAAATAAGAGTTCTCCAGAAAAATCCCTAAAAGCTGCGTGTTACAATGATATGATATGTATATCGGGTTAAATGGCAGTTAGGTCACTCAACTGACTCAAAATTTTCAGTTGGATCATCAAACTCAAAAAAATTTCAATCAGGCCACTTAACAAATAAAAACTTGCAATCAGGTCATTAAACACGTTAAAAACTTTCAATCAGGTCATTAAACACGTTAAAATCATGTCATTAAACACGTTAAAATAAGGTCATTTAACGTGGTTTATGACCCGATGGAAAGTTTTTATTTGTTAAGTGACCTAATTGAAAGTTTTTTGAGTTGGATGACCCAACTGAAAGTTTTTAGTCAATTGAGTGACCTAACTGTCATTTAACCCTATGTATATCTTTGTGATGATATAATTTTACAATGATATCATGTGTTTTTATAGGCCCTAAAAGTTTTATCCAACAAGGAAATACCTAATTTACATAACAAATTCGAAACAGGAAAGAATTGTAGAGTTTTTGGAGAAAATTCGGAATGGACAGAATGCCCCCGAGGCCGCATCCTGAGATTTGAGGCCGCGACCTCAAGAAAAATCTGCCCGCGCCGAGGCCGCATCCTGGGATTTGAGGCCGCGTCCTCAAGCCAAATCTGCCCACGGTTTTTCAGCATGCTATTTCCTTCGTTTTTCCTTCGTTTTGCCTCCGTTTCATTTCGTTCTTTTTCTCAAAGCTTCCATACTTCAATTCCTTGCCTTGGAACCTTCATGGTGGCTCACAACAAGACTTCATTGTTCGTTCTTAAGCTCGAATTCATCTCCAGAATTGACAGAAATTGCAACCTTATTCAACTTTCTTGCAACCCTGCACACTTAACAAAACACATCAAAACTACAACAAACTTGAGGTCAAGTGAATCAATTTAAGCTGATATGGAATGCTCCAAGTGGATATAAAATCCACTTATCACACCCCCAAACTTAAACCGATGCTTGTCTTCAAGCATAAACAACTACACTAACTAACTAGTACCACTTCCGTAGGTGATCACGGTTGCATTTGGCATATGCAACAAGCCATTTAAACCCCTAGGCAGCCCTAGTGGACGAGTAAGGTCTCGTGAGGGCCTATAGCGAATGTACCCACAAAATCCATTAAATTAACAATTCAATGCATGAATACAACTACTATGAAAAATGCAAAGATCCCCTTCAAACTCACCAAAACCAACTAGCAAGCAAATATCTCTATGAATGAAAATAAATCCGAACAGAGCTCGACTAAGTTCCCGTATACTAACAATACATGAATCGAAACGTGTGTGTGTGCAATGCTCATCAGAAATACTCCCAAAACTAGGTCAAAAATCATACATATCCTTCGCCAAGACAATCACAGGTTTATAAATAGAATAGACTGTAGAGACTTCATAACCTAGGAACACCTCCATCCTTATCCAAGGTAGACAGAAATTCATGCTTAATTACTAACAACTACGACACATAATAATATATACAAGCATGCTTATTTAACCGTGCAATGAATGAGACCCCTAAAGGCTTATACCATAATACCCATGTAGCGAGTGTTAGGTCAGCAATCCCAAACCACAAGGGCTTTAGGTTACTAGGACTAAGTCCCCTCAGACTTAATAGCTCGAGTATTAAAGAGCTCACTCGTGGCTAATTTTTCATTTAACAATTGACTCTTTTTTTTCATTTTTTTTCTTTCTTCGTTTTTTTTTTTCTGTTTTTTTTATATGCAATCTGGAATGAGAATTCTCAATTCCAACCCTAGACTACTCATATCAATATGAGCCGGCTACTAGCCATTTGACACCTAGCCATTATTAACAACTGGCATGAAATTCCTGTTTTCCCCCAAACTTATACTTTAGTGCTCCTACGCTATAAAGGGAATAACTAAAATTCTAAATATAAATAAGTGATTAAATCTCAAAACATCCAAACAAGCATGACCCTAACCTAGCCCAAAAGCACCCAATGAGACTGTGTAATTAGTTTTGTTTCTGACACACATAAGTCAATTTCATAGAAACTATAAGTCAACCCTCTATTCATCATTACCACACTCAATTAGACACCTACCTACCAATCAGAATCAGCTCGTTCTAAGGGATCATGAACAATACATGCCATGAAATGCAACTAACATGAACTGACATGGTATACGAAAAGTAAAAACAGAATGTCCTAAATGAAACACACATAATTAACACGGACATATATGCATGAATTACTACTAATATGCAAGGCATGAAATCCTACATGAACACAATGTTACATATATTGCGTATTACTTTTTTTTTTAATACTTACAATTACAACTAATGAAAACACCTCCCCACACTTAAATGGGGCAATGTCCTCATTGACACACTAAACCATGAATTATACAATATATAAGAAAGAAGGAAATACTCACAATACATGGGTTGCCTCCCACGAAGCGCTTGTTTAACGTCATTAGCTCGACGCCGATTCTCAACTGATGATAGGGTCTTGGAGGTGAAGAATGCTCATTCCTCGCTCCACTGTTTCTCCAAGCAGGTATGGCTTAAGTCTCTGCCCGTTCACCTTGAATACATCTGACCCTTCTCTAGTAATCTCTCAAACCCCATTAGGATAGACCTTCACAATCTCAAATGGTCCGGACCATCGCGATCTGAGCTTTCCGGGGAATAAACGGAGTCTTGAATTAAACAATAGAACATGTTGCCCAACCTCAAATTCCTTCTTCTGAATGTGCTTATCAAGCCACAATTTGGTCTTCTCCTTGTAGATACTAGCATTTTCATAAGACTGGAGCCTAATCTCCTCAAGCTGTCCAAGTTGAAGCAAACGCTTCTCTCCCGCGGATTTTAGATCAAAATTCAAATTTCTTGTCGCCCAAAACGCCTTATGCTGAAGTTCCACCGGCAAATGACATGGCTTCCCAAAAACCAACCTATATGGAGACATCCCAATAGGCGTTTTAAATGCCGTCCTATATGCCCAAAGAGCATCATCAAGCTTTGTTGACCAATCCTTTCTCGAACTTGCCACTGTCTTCTCCAAAATTGACTTCAGCTCACGATTCGAAATCTCAACTTGTCCACTTGTTTGCGGATGATAAGGAGTTGCCACCTTTTGTGTCACACCATACTTTTTCAAGAGATCAGCCACCTGTTTATTGCAAAAGTGCGAACCTCCATCATTGATAATAGCCCTTGGCACTCCAAATCTAGTGAACACATTTTTCTTTAGGAACTTCTTCACCACTCTAGCATCATTAGTAGGAGATGCAATCGCTTCAACCCATTTAGAGACATAATCAACTCCCACCAAAATATACTGGTTCCCATAAGAAGATGGAAATGGACCCATGAAGTCCATCCCCCACACATCGAAAATCTCCACCTCAAGAATAGATTGTAAAGGCATCTCGTTCCTCCTCGAAATATTCCCAACTCGTTGACATCTATCACATTTATCCACAAAGTCTCTAGCATCCTGATGCATGGTTGGCCAATATTAACATGCAACTGCCGGAACATAGTCAAGAACTTCTCGTACTGCTTCTCTAACTGCCTGTTGTGAAGTCTCTGTGTAAATGGAATAGGAGGAACATAAGGTGGTGGAGGAACATACGGCTTTTCTGATTCTTCTTCCTTCTTCTTCTCATCTTCTTTTTCTGACGTGTCTGCAGTAATCTCTACTGGCTTATCCCCTTTCTCAGCATCACTCTCTTTAGGCTTAAGAACCTCAACCTCGGGCAACTCTTTTCCGCTCCTCAAAGTAATTGCTTTGCCTTGCTCTTTACCAGTCTGGTCGGGTTGACTAGGAAGAGACCCTTGCTCACGAACACCCATTTTTGAGGCAATCTGTCCAATCTGTGTTTCTAGCGTCTTTTGAGATGATGCCATCTGATCTATTCTTGATTCTATATTAGCCAATGCCCCAGAAGTCCCTTGCATAATCTTATTTAGTGCAACCTCCCACTCAGCTGGTTCTTTCTTTGGTGGAGGTTGATACTGCTGCTATGCTTGATATGGCGGTCGTGACTGAAAACCAGGAGGTTGATTCTGCCTTGGAAATGCATAGGAAGGATTAATTGCATGATTATTGCTGTAAGAAAGATTGTTGTTTGGCCTTTGATTCGGATTGTAGTAAGAATTATTCTGCACAGGCCAAGGCTGTCTTCCTTGAATAAAAGATGTTTCTTTTGGAAATTGTTGCACATAAGAGTTCTGACTAGCACCATAATCATGATACCCTTCCATAGGTGAAGAAATAGCATTCACATTTTCCTTTTATCCTCGCACCTTCTGAGTTAGAGTATCCAACTTTTGAGCCAGCATGTTGATCATCTCAGATTTGTGTGCTGCTTTTGCTGAGCTCGTCCCACTAGGTGCCCATGAATAATTATTAGATGCTAATTCCTCAAGGAGTGCTTTAGCCTGTGTAGTTGGTGCCTTCTTGAAATTTCCACCAGCAGCCACATCCAAACTCAAACGAATATCTGCATTCATGGCCCCATAAAAAGTACTAATGATCTGCCAATCTTCTAAGCCATGATGTGGACACTTCCTCAATAGTGCCTTGAATCTCTCCCATGCCTGATATAGACCTTCACCCGGTTGTGCTTTAAAACTCATAATCATAGTCCTCAACTGTTGCGTCTTGTCAGAAGGATAGTATTTAGACAAGAATGCAGTAGAAAGACTCTCACATGTAGCAACCGTAGTGTTTGGAAGTTGCTGAAACCATTCCAAAGCTCTTCCCTTAATAGAGTAGGGAAACATATGGAGACGAATCTGATCACTCGTAACACCAGTGATTCTGAATGAGCCACACATCTGCACAAAACGCTCTAGATGTCTGTGTGGGTCTTCTAATTCAATGTCTCCTTTAAAAGCTTGATTGCTGATCATCTGAATTAAGATCGGATTAATATGGAACTGAGCTGCACCAATCTCTGGAGTTTTGTACATGCAATTGGCTGGATTCGGTGTCTCATGGTCCCAAATAGAAGACTGATCAACATTAACAGCTTTATTCTCCGCATCTCCAATCTTAGCTTTCTCTTTTCTGATCTTTCTCAAAGTACGTTCGATTTCAGGGTCAAATTCCAATTTTCTAGCGCACGAAGAATGTCGCATACACCTGAAAATCACCAACAAATCAACTTGTGGAACCAATTAAAATATAAACAATAAGAAACAATTAACATAAACTCAACTATACTGCCTTCCCCGGCAGCGGCGCCAATTTGTTAGTAGTATTTTTTTTAGTTCGTTCTCAGGGAAGGACTAATATGTAGAATCAAGTTCAAGTATTTTATCTCTCACAATTTAGAAGTGTAGAAGAATGTTTGGTTTGTTTATAAACTAATTAAACTAATTATCAATTGAGAATAAAATATATGAGGAAAATAATCCAAGAACTGGGGTTCTTCACTTGGTTTCAATGCACATTCAATATCTATGTGACTTCTACGTTCTTACTCTGTTGAAAACAATTCTTCTAAGGTTATAATGTTCCCTTCCAAGATACACTATAATGTCTACAACTACACCTTAATTGTCACTTCCGTGATACAATCAAAGTACAATCATAAACTATTACGCACCAAGAATTATAAGTCTCACAACTCTCCTATTAATCTTCCAATCAAATATTCGAGTTATGTCTATTAAATCGTGTACTAAAATTGCAACTCCTCTTCCAAGTTATCACAATTCCTAAAATCCAATCAAAGGTTCATGACTCCCATAATTGTAGTAAGCCCTCAATAACAGATCAGCAAAGCAAGAAAATCACAGATAATTAAACATACATGAATACCAAGGAATACTACCCAATCCTCAGATTAGAGATTTAGTTACACATAATTAAGGAAGAAAACAAAACACATGAATTAATAGAAGAACTCATAATTATAAGAATATAGAAAAAACCTTTAATCTTTGATTGTTAGGTCCAATAAGATTGTAGAAGGGGGGGTTGAATACAATCTATACCAATTTATCGAAATTTATTCGTTAAACAATTTTCACTTAAACGAATATTTTGTGCGGAATAATATAACACAAATTTCATGTTGAATATAACAATATATTAACTTGATGGGTGTTACAATTTCAGTACAGAAATTAATCAAGTTGATAAAAACTAATTTAGAAAATTCGACATGAACTTTTCTAATTTAGTTAATAAAAATCAAGATTAGAACTAGGAAACTTAATTCGCTAGTAGTACAAGAACAATAAATAAACAAGTTCCACCGGATAAAATATTACAAAGGTGTTGAACTTGATTTTACAGAAAATAATATGTTCTTGGTTTGTTCTTGAGCTTTAGAGAGAAAGATGGAGGCTGCTGTGTGTTTTTCTTCTGTTATGATCGACTTGTTCCAGTTCTTCTGCATTCTGCTGCTTTATATAACACAGCCATAGTCATATTGCTTTGTTTTAACTGATATAACAATCAGTTAACACTAATATGACATTCGGTATGACTATCGAATGAATGTAATATGACTGTCTCTTTAAATATAACTTTCGGTATGACTATCCAGTCCAATATAACTTTCGGTATAACTATCCAGTCCAATATAACTATCGGTATAACTATCCAGCCTGTCCTCTTGAATGAAATATGACTATCCAGTTTGAACTGAATATGACTGTCAGCTTTTGAACTGAATATGACTGTCAGCTTTTGAACTGAATATGACTGTCAGCTTTTGAACTGAATATGACTGTCAGCTTTTGAACTGAATATGACTGTCGGTATAACTATCATTTGATAGTTATATTATCATATTTTTCAGCTTATAATTAATCAAATGATTTATAAAAATCATTTAAATAACTATTTCTTTTTCATATTAATTCTGATTTGATTAATTAATTGATTAATTTAAAGAATAAATTAATTCTGATTGAATTAATTTATAAAATAAATTAGCCAACTAATTTAATTTAATTAACAGACAATTAATATGAAGTCTTTTTATAATTATATTAATTCCAACTTAATTAATTTTTTAATTAATTTATTGAATAAATTAATTCCAATAGAATTAATTTATCAAATAAATAAATCAAATGACTTAATTAATTAAGAGAAAATTAATATACCTCCTTGACATCATAATTATATTAATTCTAACTTAATTAATCTTTTAAATAATTTACTGAATAAATTAATTCGGATAGAATTAATTTATCAAATAAATAATTCAAATGACTTAATTAATTAAGATAAAATTAATATACCTCCTTGATAGCATAACCCTTGTGATCTTCCATGATTTGATATCTAATCCTCCACAAAGATTATTCCTTAGCCAGTCTTGATTGCAAAACCATTGTGGTTAATTAATTTAGTACCTCTGTTGCTTGCACAATGATTTCTTCCCATACCAGTCATGATAGCTTGAACCACTGAAGTTAATGATAAACAACCACTGTTTAATGTTGACACTCGATGTACTGTCTGGTTCATGAGTGACTAACCGCAATGATTGTTCTTCATATATTGACTTTAAAATCTGGTTCCTTTTCTTTTCTTTTTCTTCTCTCTCCTTTAATTCTTCTGTACTGTCTCTGTCACTGTTGAAATCTCTGTCACTTTAAATGAATCTACTTCTTTAACGAATACTTCACTGAGGCTTGATCAGATGTCTGAACTTCTTTCAATGTAGTAATTCTTCAAGTCTGTAGATTGACCTTGATCTTTTTCTTCTGACAGATAATACAATCTGAGATTCCTTGTGACAGTCTATATACTATTTACTATTACAATCTTGTTTAAGTTGAGTTGTATCCTCGAAATACAAATAGGCTACATCATATGCCTTTCAATCTCCCCCTATTTGTTTGTTAGACAATAACAAGCAAATACCTAGAGGATAACTCAACTAACTCACTTAAACAAGAAAAAGATAAAGCACTTCAAAGCTTAGTAAATAATACAAAAAAATTTCTCTGGTTTAGATTTAACAATTCCAGAATCTTCAGTTGATGAAATGATAGATGATTGTTCCTCTAGCACTGAACTGATCTTCAATAGATAACTCATCTTCATTTCTGATTCTTCATATCTCTGCCTGATAATCCTTCACATCTTACATTGGTGATTATCAGCAGTTCTTTATTTACAATCACTTCCCATTTCTGACACAGCTTTTCTCACTAAAGAAAAATAGCTGTTCCTACTATATAGACAATGATGAATCAATACCATTTCTATAACTTCTGGTGAATTTACTACTCTTCCACTTAGCCTTTATACATAGTACATTGAAAGACTAATAGAATAGTATTGTGATGTAATTCTCCTTATATCTCCACTTTCATAACAAATGAAAGTTGCTTCTAGACTTGCTTCTCATTCTAAGCACAGTCTTTAATGCTCCCCCTTTCTAACTCACTCTTCTTTTACTTGTACCCCAATACTTCTCCCCCTTAGTTGAGTATATCCTACTAAGGTAAGCTTATCTTTTTCAATATATCTCTCCCCCTTAGTTGAGGAATCCTCCATTCAACTAATTGATAAAGTAGTTGATACCAAATTGTTACCAATTCATACCAATCGTTAGAGTACATTGAAATCAATTGATAAAGCTTTGTTAGAAAGGAAGTTTCATTTTCTTCCTCACTGTGAGTGTGTGATAGTGTTTAGTGTACCTCACAAGTGTTTCACTCTTCTCTCCACTCATTTGTGTTGAGTGTCTCACTTCTCTCTGTGTTTACACTCTTGCTCACTGGTGTTTCACTCATATCTCCAACATCCTTTAGTGTACCTGCAAAGAAAAATCACCCTAGCCCCTTCAAGAGAGGTCAGTGGTGGTGCAATGGGAGTTCGCAAATCCCAAATCCTCGTTGGACTCGTCAGACGAATCTGAGTCATAATCTACAAGTTGCTAATTTCCCTTTTTAGGGTTTTCAGATTTGAATTCTGAGAAGGTAAACAATGATCCATAAATTTAGCATTGAGACCAAGATTCCCTTCTAATGTCTGTGAAGACATCACCTTGTTAAACTCATCAAGTAAAATCTGAATCATAGTTCACAAGTTGCCGATCCGCACTTATGTCGGATCCGTTACCCGTAGGATCCAGAGATGTTCCCTCTGGGGAGTTAGATAATGATCTTGTTGAATTTTGCATTTGAGATCAATACCTTCTCTCGACGTCTGTGAAGACTCTTGATTCATTAAAGAACCTTTAACTTATAATCCTAACTATAAAATGGTTGGATTACAGGTTTCCGTCAATTCATCCTTGGTGTGTGCAATCTCACTTTGTGCATATGAAATATTTTGGATAGTGTATAAGGTAGTGACTCTCCAACTGAATATCCCACACATCCTTATTTGCTACATCATGTGCAGTTACTCCCTGGTGACCTCTAGTCTGATAGGTTACTTCCTTTTAGGGTGTAAGATAGAATGTGTTTGAGTTTGACTGTAGTCTGGGATAAAAGTTGTTGGGTTTACAACCTTATGACTAAACATGTGAGAATACAGAATTTCATGTAGATGAACCTACATCACAGAATATGAGCAACATAGAGATAGAATGCATTTTTAACATTTGAAAAATTTTCTAAGAAAATATTGCATTTATCTTAAGTGAAATGATGTACAGTTGTGATTTCAAAAGATTTACAATGTAAGCAATCACAGCTGTAGAAAGAGATTTTGAGTTAGGAAGATAAAGATCCTAAGCCGGTTTTACAAAACAGGAACATAGGCAAAAATCCAATTAATAAATATTAATCGTATCAATGTATGTTAATGTTTAAACCAATACAAACAAAACTATTTTATCATGTTTTAGGTCCTGTAAGATAGATACCAACTATTAGAAATTGTTAGCACTTGATGGGTCTTGTCTTCCAATTGTTAGATCCTGAAAATCAAACATTAGTTCCTAACCAATTGTATAGACACATACCAATTTGATACCAACATTGGTCAATTGTTAAGTCCTTAACACTAAAATCTGTTAACATCAATCACAAAATAAAGATTTATACTTAACCTGCAGGTTTTGTGTGTGTTAAAAAGAAGAACAACAAAAGAACCAAGTACAGTGGCCTATTTGTAAGTTTTGCAAGTATAGTGACTAAACTGTAAAAACTATACAAACTATTTATATACACATGAAACAGAATATACAAAAATAAGAAATAATATACATAATAATTATATAAACTAGAAATTGAAAAGAAAAGAAAAATTCGAATAAAAAATAAAATAAATAAATAAATAAAACTATACATAAGTAATAATTTACATAGCTTAACCTATAAACAGACATAAGACTAAAATAAAAAGACAAACACTACAAAACATGTTAAATAAGATTAACATTTAAAAAAAAATTACAATACATGTACAAAAACATTAAGTATATACAAGAGTATTTATAATAGGTTAGCAAATCCATATATTTTCTGACAAAACAACTTTCTACTTATAAAATTATTTAGAGAGAAAATATGATTTAATAAACTATCATAAATATGTCAGCTATTTTAAAATAATGAAGTTTTCAACAAAAATAGCTTCCTCAAAAATTCTAACTAGAGAATTAGAGAAAAATATTTTTAGAGAAAATTATTATTCTAAAATAAAGAAACATGGATTAACACATTAGAATGATTATGACAATTCTTTTTAGAAAGATGACAAATTCGAAAAGAATGTCATACCAGTTACTTAGTGCTCAAACCTTGGCATCAACTTCCACGTTTCTTGTTGTTCCAGATTCGCAAGTGCTTTCTCAGATTCCTTAGATTCTATACCTTGATTCTGAGAAACCCTTTTAGTTCTTACTACAACATCTGGATCACCAATGATCAGCTCTATTCCAAACACACTGTCTGAGAAAGTTGGATCTTGATGAATCACCCTGTTCTTCATTGTGATGTTGTGTTTGACTAGTGAATCCTTTGTTTACTTCCCTCGAGTTATTGCGAGAATGACTTGATGATTATTTTCCAGTGACATTGGTATTGCCAATAACAAAATTGTTTCTACCACTATCACTTGGATAATTATCATCATTAACATTTTAAACTTATGACTTCAAGGCAACTTCTCGATAACAACAATTATTAACTCCTAACAACTGTTTGTTGATAGACAATCTTGGTTCTTAAAAATAAAACTTGATTACCAAGACTGTCTTGTCTGCAATCTTAGAAATAATATTCTAAGTCCAATACACCTTGATCCATAGTATAACATTTATTATCAAAGTGATTAGAAGCTTGCAAATAAGCATAAAAATTATTCAAAGTAATTGAACTATGGTAACTTTAGATATTTCAATATCCATAGTTCTACTTAGAGAATTTTTATACCATGTATAATAATATGAGTGAATTGTAAAAGATATAACAATGATTACTTAGAGGAGTTCTAAGTAATTTCACACATACCAATATATCTCACAATTAGTTAGTAAATAGAATTCTAACTAAATATCATTAACTGATATGAGTCAAAATTTCAATACAACCAATTGTTAGAACCATGATATTAATTATAGTGAATTTCTGAAAATGGAGCATTGATAAAATTCACTAGAATTAACATCTCACAACTAATTGAAGACCAATACAGATTAGGTCCCAATTAGTTATGTTGTTTATTTATTTTAATAAATATAAGGTATAGAGCAAATACTAAATTGAATTGCTTCAAGTCCGTAACCCATATAAATCAAAATAAATAATTAAATAATTAAATACTAAATCTCTATGAGTTAGATTTTAGCATTTAAGTATTTTATTATCCTGAAATAATCACCACTAAAATATATTGCAATTATACACATGGCAATCATTCAACAGATAATTTTCAGTGTGAGGTCTGGATGTAAATAAGTTCACATGTCCTTTCAATATAGACAATTGAATACTTGTGAGCTTACTTAAGAATTACTTAACAGATGGGATTTACAATCATATAGCATTAATAAAATCCCAAGTTCACAAACCAATCTTGAAAAATTAATTTCATCAAGTGATTCAGCAAACGTGTCTGCAAGTTGTTCTTAATTAAAGACATGCTCTCGAAATAATTGATACCTTATGCAAGTTGCTTAGTCCTTGAGTGTTCCACAGAGTTGTTGGAGATGAAATTGATTCCTTGTGTTCTCCTGCTTTCATACAACTCATTTGATCTGTCTCTATGTAGCAAAACATGTCAGAACTGATGTCTCTAGGGTACCATCTCCGTAGATTTGGGTCCAACTTAAGACATCTGAAAATCATGTGTAATAACTACAAGAATAGATTCTCAAGAATCCACTTGGGACCATGCACATTTGTATAATTGAGAATAAAATATGTGTGTAAGTAATCTATTAGCAATTGAATAAGATAATGACCTGATGATTCCTCTATAGCCTGATTAGGTCCTAATTAGTAGATCCTGAACTTGTTGGGTCAAATATCTCTAGAGTACCATTTCCTAAGATCTGGATCCATCTTAAAGATTTTTGATTGCCAACTTGTTAGGTCCAAGCTAATAGGTCAAAAGCCAGCTATAGTGATTTGTTGGTATGTAGTCTTGACAGGTCTAGAATCTTCTGAATAGAATCAAAAGATCCTTGACTTATTTTTATTGTCATCATTCTTTTGGCTTACTGAAGTAAATCAAAAGAACTGCAACTTTACCAACATCATAACAGCAAATATCTTAATATCAATTTATAGCTAGTAGACCAACATATAATATAATCAAGATATCATTGCACATATATATATATATCATTTATGGTTGTGCCTAAATATGTAGAGAGTTCTATGAATATGACACTAATTATTAAAAGATACCAACTGTTAAAGATTGATACCAAATATTAAATTCTAGTTAGGGTGTCATACCATGTCTTCCATGTTTGCTTGAGTGATGATACTAGTTTATACTAACCTGTAGAGATCTTCAATTATCTGACCAACCAGGAGTGCACTTGTTCACATTCTTCTAGCATCCAGATTCATTAGGTCTAGATGTCCATTATAATCTTGAATGTGCAGCAGGTGCCTGATATCCTCAAGTCTTGTCACTGGTGCTTCTTGTCAGATATACTGTCTTATCAGTTTGTAACCTAGCATCCACTTTGGCCTTGTCCCTCATAACAATGCCTTGACATCATCCAGTTAGACTTCCGGTTATCCTTGTACCAAATACAGCCTTGTTGTTTGGTCTGGATACCAGCTTCCCTTCAATCTGCCTTTTATACTGATTGAGATCATCTTGCATTGCAATCACTCAATCTGAATCTTTCAGAGCTTTTATAGCTTTCTCAGTTTCTTCTAAAAGAAAACTAAAGAAATAATCATTAGTATCTGAAGCTTTGCTAGTCTTTTACCTCCACCATTAGAAACACTAAGAACTAGGACAAAGAATTAATTGAGCCAACATTCTTTGTCTTGGCAGACATGTTCTCATAGTGTCCTTTGACTTTCAGTGTGGTGTTGAGTTGACTAGTTGATCCTTCAGTTGCTCCCCCTAAGCTGTTGCTGGGTTTACATGAAGATTCTCAATGTTGACATTGCTTGGATCTGAATCATCATTACCATTGACAGCTGGGAGCTAGAAGTCGATGAACATCATTAAGACTTTCAATCACCTTCTGTTGATTAATAACAATCACCCTGTAGGCTGTTGACTCCACCAAGTAACCAAGGAAATTAACCTCTTGAGCATTAGCTGATTGCTAGGATGCTCACTTTCATTTATCATTGCAAAACAATTTTCTTCATACTTGTGGGGTCTTCCTATATTTCTTACTGATCAGGGTTTAATCATGTCAGTAGCAAACTATTGACTGCTTCAGCATTAATACTCTTGAAGGTGTAGAAATCATCCAGAACACTAATTGATAGGTCCTGTAATCTGGTCTCCAAGTTGTCATAGTCAATTTTGCTTCCTAACACTCTTCTAGATGTGATCAATCACCATAAGTGGTGTCTTGTCTTCAGATTGTCTGAACAACAACTTGTTTCTTGAGAAAAGTCTTCAGTCATCACTACTAAAATATATTTTACTTTGATGTAGAACTTCTGTATGATGCTTCTTTGACTTCCCTTTATGACATGCCTCGTAATTTCATTTTACTTTAATTTCAGATGAGGCAGTCTCCTTTACTGATTCGATTTCCAGGAAAGAATCTCTTAATATGACATTCAGGTGAGAGAGCTCCTTATGTCATAGCTGAACTCCTGTCTGATGAAGCTTTAGATTTGACCTTGTTGACTTCACCTTTGACTGAGATTCCATGTCAGCTACAGATAAGTTCTCTTTCCTTAATCCTCGAACAGTAGGCTCTTCATCTTGTAAAGATGCTTTATCACTGACAACATTCCTTGGCTATTGAATAACCTTGACCCTAGGTCATACCCTTGCTGTTGTCTCCAAGGGATGAACCACTTGGCCAGATACCGTCACCACTTTTGATAGCAGGGCTCTATCTTCGGTCATATGCCTTGAACATCCACTGTCCAGAATCCACATAACACGATATACCTGTTACACACCCTGCAATACCAAAACAGTTAAACCCTTTTTGGGACCCAAATTTGATTGGGTCCGGAATACTTGAAGTATTGGCCTTTGTCAGGCAAAACAACATTCTTAATCTTAACACCATTAGTCAGCAAACATTTTACCCTATAAACAGATTTAACAATCTTTGATTTCATCTTGGGTATCCATGTCTTTTTAGCAGCAATAACATTTGTTTCACTGACTGGACATTTGACCTTGTAAACAGCCTTAGTAAAACTTTGTTTAGGCTTTGGTATAAATGTCTCTCTCCTAACATAAGGAGGACTAGCAGTCTTTGATCTAACATTATTCATGTTCATATGTTGTCGAGGAGCAGTCTTATTATCACATGCATGATTACCATTAAAGTAAGCAGTCATAACATTAAAAGCACAAGGCATACAATTGACAACACCACATGCTTTATGATTAGCATTAATGATAGGCATGGTATTTATGTTAGACATGTTATTGTTCTGCTTCAACTTATTACCACCTAATCCAGTCTTAGAAGAACTAGTTGTTTCAACAACCTTGACTGGCACTTTAGGTACATCTTTCTTGGATGAAACAATTTCTGGATTAGTGTCCTCAACAGATTTAGCCTTAACAAAGACTGTGACATTTTTCTTGGATGAAATATTTTTTGTATTAGCGTTCTTAACAGATTTATCCTTAACACATTTATCCTTAACAAAGACTGTGCCATTTGCACTATCCTCATTTCTCATTTCTTCTTTTATAACCATAGAAAGAATATCTGGTGGGCCAGCATCAGATTTTGTAAACATTGGTTTTTCAACATTCTTGAGAATATGTGGTATACCTCTTTCTTTAGCTGAGATAGAATTAGGAGAACGATTACTCAAAGAACCAACAGCTTGACTGTAATCAAATCCTATTCCAACAGTTCGTTCTACTGCTTGTTTGTTGAAGAAATCTTTAGAAACTTTAACAGTATTATAACAAGCTCTAACCTGTGTTTCAAGTTCTCTAATCTTGGTTTCTTGTTCAGCAATCTTATCAACTTGTTTTACCATGTATTCTCCTAGACCCTTTTCTCTGTAGTTAAGTCGAGCTATTTCTTCTATATTCTTATCTTGATTAACCTGCACCTTTTTTAAATCTAACATTTCATTTTCAAGGTTAGTGTAAAGACTTATTCTCTCGTACCCTCTTTGTGCCTTATTCAAGGAACTACGTAAACTATCAATTAACTCAGCATCAGTAAGAATTACCGGTGTGGTGTAATAAGTTGATGATTCAGCATTTGCCACCAGTGCAAAGTTTCCAACTTCTTCATCTTCACTGTCTGTGTCATCCCAGCTTTTGCCTTGTACCACATAGGCCGTGTCTGTGTTCTTCTTACCAGATGCATACTCTCTCCTTGCATCTTGTTCAGGTCGATGACACTCAGTTGCAAAATGTCCCATTTCATTACAGTTGAAGCACCTGATCTTGCTTCTGTCTACCATTCCAGTCTCGTAGCCAATTCTTGTGCTACTTGAGGATGAACCTCCTTGCTGGAATCTGTTCTCAGTAGACCTGAGTCTGAATTTAGGATTTCTTCTAAATCTGAAATGATTAAACTGTCTTACAACCAGTGCCATTGATTAATTCTCCAACTGCTCCAGCTCCTCTGATGAATAGAATTCTCTACAACCCTGACTTGTAGCTGTCTTCCCATACTCTGCTACAATCACTTCCTCTTCAGAGCTGTAAGGTTGAACAATCTTAGCTTCCAATCTATTTTCCCTGACTTTCTTAGTTCCCTCATTTATTGTTATAATGGTGTCCCATATATGCTTGGCATCTTTATAGTTAACAACATGGTTGCACATGATCGCATCTAGGGATTCCACCAAAATTAATTGTACATTAAGATCAAGGGCAATATCCACTTTGTCATCATTTGTATAAACACTAATGTCCTTTGGATATGTCCTTGCAGGAACTACAACAACTCCTTCCACGATTATTTCCTCTACAGTAATCATAGGAACTATTGGCCCGGTTTTCAATATTCCTAAATATTTAGGATTGACCACTTGTAGAAAAAGGATCATTTTCTTTTTCCATAGTTCATAATTCTCCTTGTCAAATATGGGTATCTTAACAGTTCCAATTTTTGAAGACATGATGAATTTTTAAGTGAGTTAAAAATTCGAAATGGATTTTTGACTGAATAAAAATAGGATCTTGATTTGTGTATGAATCAATAGGCTCTGATACCAATTGTTAGGTCCAATAAGATTGTAGAAGGGGGGGTTGAATACAATCTATACCAATTTATCAAAATTTATTCGTTAAACAATTTTCACTTAAACGAATATTTTGTGCGGAATAATATAACACAAATTTCAAGTTGAATATAACAATATATTAACTTGATGGGTGTTACAATTTCAGTACAGAAATTAATCAAGTTGATAAAAACTAATTTAGAAAATTCGACATGAACTTTTCTAATTTAGTTAATAAAAATCAAGATTAGAACTAGGAAACTTAATTCGCTAGTAGTACAAGAACAATAAATAAACAAGTTCCACCAGATAAAATATTACAAAGGTGTTGAACTTGATTTTACAGAAAATAATCTGTTCTTGGTGTGTTCTTGAGCTTTAGAGAGAAAGATGGAGGCTGTTGTGTGTTTTTCTTCTGTTATGATCGACTTGTTCCAGTTCTTCTGCATTTTGCTGCTTTATATAACACAGCCATAGTCATATTGTTTTGTTTTAACTGATATAACAATCAGTTAACACTAATATGACATTCGGTATGACTATCGAATGAATGTAATATGACTGTCTCTTTAAATATAACTTTCGGTATGACTATCCAGTCCAATATAACTTTCGGTATAACTATCCAGTCCAATATAACTATCGGTATAACTATCCAGCCTGTCCTCTTGAATGAAATATGACTATCCAGTTTGAACTGAATATGACTGTCAGCTTTTGAACTGAATATGACTGTCAGCTTTTGAACTGAATATGACTGTCAGCTTTTGAACTGAATATGACTGTCAGCTTTTGAACTGAATATGACTGTCAGCTTTTGAACTGAATATGACTGTCAGCTTTTTAACTGAATATGACTATCAGTATAACTATCATTTGATAGTTATATTATCATATTTTTCAGCTTATAATTAATCAAATGATTTAAAAAAATCATTTAAATAACTATTTCTTTTTCATATTAATTCTGATTTAATTAATTAATTGATTAATTTAAAGAATAAATTAATTCTGATTGAATTAATTTATAAAATAAATTAGCCAACTAATTTAATTTAATTAACAGACAATTAATATGAAGTCTTTTTATAATTATATTAATTCCAACTTAATTAATCTTTTAATTAATTTATTGAATAAATTAATTCCAATAGAATTAATTTATCAAATAAATAAATCAAATGACTTAATTAATTAAGAGAAAATTAATATACCTCCTTGACAGCATAATTATATTAATTCTAACTTAATTAATCTTTTAAATAATTTACTGAATAAATTAATTCGGATAGAATTAATTTATTAAATAAATAATTCAAATGACTTAATTAATTAAGATAAAATTAATATACCTCCTTGATAGCATAACCCTTGTGATCTTCCATGATTTGATATCTAATCCTCCACAAAGATTATTCCTTAGCCAGTCTTGATTGCAAAACCATTGTGGTTAATTAATTTAGTACCTCTGTTGCTTGCACAATGATTTCTTCCCATACTAGTCATGATAGCTTGAACCACTGAAGTTAATGATAAACAACCACTGTTTAATGTTGACACTCGATGTACTGTCTGGTTCATGAGTGACTAACCACAATGATTGTTCTTCATATATTGACTTTAAAATCTGGTTCCTTTTCTTTTCTTTTTCTTCTCTCTCCTTTAATTCTTCTGTACTGTCTCTGTCACTGTTGAAATCTCTGTCACTTTAAATGAATCTACTTCTTTAACGAATACTTCACTGAGGCTTGATCAGATGTCTGAACTTCTTTCAATGTAGTAATTCTTCAAGTCTGTAGATTGACCTTGATCTTTTTCTTCTGACAGATAATACAATCTGAGATTCCTTGTGACAGTCTATATACTATTTACTATTACAATCTTGTTTAAGTTGAGTTGTATCCTCGAAATACAAATAGGCTACATCATATGCCTTTCATTGATCTTCAAGGAAAATAAGAGTTCTCCAGAAAAATCCCTAAAAGCTGCGTGTTACAATGATATGATATGTATATCTTTGTGATGATATAATTTTACAATGATATCATGTGTTTTTATAGGCCCTAAAAGTTTTATCCAACAAGGAAATACCTAATTTACATAACAAATTCGAAACAGGAAAGAATTGTAGAGTTTTTAGGAGAAAATTCGGAATGGACAGAATGCCCCCAAGGCCGCATCCTGAGATTTGAGGCCGCGGCCTCAAGACAAATCTGCCCGCGCCGAGGCCGCATCCTGGGATTTGAGGCTGCGGCCTAAAGCCAAATCTGCCCGCGGTTTTTCAGCATGCTATTTCCTTCGTTTTGCCTCTGTTTCCTTTCGTTCTTTTTCTCAAAGCTTCCATACTTCAATTCCTTGCCTTGGAACCTTCATGGTGGCTCACAACAAGACTCCATTGTTCGTTCTTAAGCTCGAATTCATCTCCAGAATTGACGGAAATTGCAACCTTATTCAACATTCTTGCAACCCTGCACACTTAAGAAAACACATTAAAACTACAACAAACTTGAGGTCAAGTGAATCAATTTAAGCTGATATGGAATGCTCCAAGTGGATATGAAATCCACTTATCAGTTAGTTGAATCTAGTGATAAAGATAATCCACTAATACGTATGTAAACACTTTTTTTCAAAAACGATGACATTTTTGTTATATTGAAGTTAGGTATCCAACTAATAAAAACCATTTGCTTTGCTTTGCATTAAGCTGTTTCGAACAATGATTTCAAGGTTATAAATTTACCCCAATTTGTTTTTTCCTTTTGAGTAATATAATATATTATATTTTGCTAGAAGAGTATAAAAATATAATATTTTTTATTAGAAAAAAAGAATTAAAATTATTTCTTTTAATTATTCCTATTGTATACGTGCTAAGATTTTGAAGATGAAATCAAGTTTAACTGATTTGCTATTTCTATACTTTTAGTTATAGTTTATGTCATACTTTTTTTAAACAAAATAAAAATCAATTCAATTGAAAATATTATTCTCACCATCTCATTTTATATGTGTCTTTTATGAAAAAATTATTACGGTACAAATTTGGATTTGGGATGAATTACCTCAAATTCTCTCCAACAGTGATCCAAATGGTCATGCAAATTTGGATCTGTGAATAATACTGATAAGTTTGTTTAATATTAAAATAATGATTTTTTTTTTCTAAGTTGAATATATATTAAAAACCAAAAAAAGAAAAAGGGATTGACCCTTGCTCTATGACATACCATCGAGGAGGCTACTAATGAACAACCTAGAACACCAGATTGAAACTAAAGTGAACAAAGCAAACCAAGCAAAAGAAACAAGGAAAACAACAAACCATCAAAACACTATCAATCGACTTAAGTCTATCCATTCGATTATGGCTAGTGAACCATGTTGAACTAGATAACCTGGTTAGAATATCAACAGTAATAGCAGCTAACATCTGAGCCGGGTTGATGCAGCCTCCATCATGTGCACGAGTGTTTCTTTCTCGCCAAATATGGTAAACAAAGACCTGAGCTGAAAGCATTGCAAGCGTACGGTGGTGGTGGTTGTTAGAAGAGTACCAGAGGCTTAACAGCTGAGGCCATGTATTAGCTCGGGTAGGGAGATGAAGCAATGATCCCAGTTTGTTTAGAACCCACAAACAGAGGCTTAACAGCTGAGGCCATGTATAAGGACATTGCAGAAACAGATGAGCAGAGTTCTCGTTCCCACTAACACACAAATAGCATTGCTGGTTTGTAGAAATACCCATATTGTATAATAGGTGAAGGGTTGGCAGTCTGTCTAAGCATAGCAGCCACTCGTAGTGAGCAAATCTCGCTATATGAAGACGATGCCAGACGTGTTCATACCAAGTAACCTCTTGACGTTTTGCACGAATCACATCCCATATGTGCCAAGTCTTTAGCTTTGATAAATGTGTGCCATTCCAGGTTATTGAATCATGTTGAGTAAGGTTAAAGGCTGGCAAAGTGAGAGAAGACAACCACCTCCATAGAGTTTCATTAACATGATGATGACTGGTATTTGGAGTAGGTAAAATCCATGTTCCTGTTCTAATCAAATCGTGAACCGTAGAGTTTGGTTGGAGACCCACCTGAGTTATTATTGTATCGTTCCTAGATGTATGATAGCCATCAGGGACTAAACCAAACAGAAGTACCTAAGCCATTACCTAGGTTGTATGATAACCATTGTTTTGCCAGCCGCCTCAGTTTCAGGACTCGACGCCAAATCCATGAGCAATCAGAATATCCTTTAGCCAGAAGTGTTTTCGTTTGAGGACTGTTTTGTTTACCCACAGCGACCACAAAGACTTACTGCAATTAACCACCTTACACAAGTGGAACAAAATCTGGGCTGTATTCCACTCTCGTGGATTTTTGAATCCAAGACCCCCCTCTTTTTTTGGGAGACAGACATGCTCCCATTTAACCTTAGCTCCCCCTCGTCTCATGATGGTTCCTTGCCACAGAAAACGAGTTAAAATTATTTACAGCTGCTTGTGCACTTTTCCCAGGAGAATGAAGTGATTCGACCAGAAAAATTGAATAGAATTAAGAACAGAAGTGATCAGCTGAGCTCGACCAGCAAGGGACAGGAGGGAATTAGTCCAAGCATAGATCCTAGCTGTTATTTTTTCCTATTAGGGGAATACAATCATTGACCGAGAGTTTTGATGAAATTAGAGGAACGCCAAGGAACCGAACTGGAAGGTCTCCATGCGGGATATTATATCTAGCATCAAGCCAATCAATAACCTCTTGTTCACAGTTGCAGAAGAAAACTGTACTTTTCTCAGCATTAGGATGAAGACCACTGATCGAAGAAAACCTATCTAGGGACTTTTCTCAGCATAAGGTGTTCTATGGATTTTTTGTCCCCATTAGCAAATAGAAGGACATCATCCGCGAAAAGTAAGTGATTTAGTTTCATGATTTTGTTATTTATATATTTATAATTTATTAGATTCAAAATTCACTTATGTTTTTTTAATTATTTAATTAGTAATAGTACATAATTAATAAAATTAATATGTTTTTCATTAACTAAGAGCACAATTTTAATATTATTTACTTACATAAAAAAAATTATATTTTTAGTTTATTTATTTTATTAAATATATTATTAATAGTTATTAATGATTAAATATTAAATTTAAAATTAAATAGTTTGATATCATATTTATGTAATATAATATGTAAATATTAATTTGGATCAAAATTCTTATCACGCTGTTGGAGTTGGTCAAAAATTTGGATCAAAATTTGGATTATAATTCTAATACATTCTTATTTAATAATATCCTTTTCAGATTATATTTTTTTTAATATTCAATTCTAATGCAAACTTTTTAAATGATATCCTTTTTAGATTACAATTTTCTTTCTAAAAATCACTTCTAATGCAACCTTTTTTAATTATATCCTTTTTAGATGATGACTTTTTTTTTACTATGATATAATCTTGATCGTCTATTTTTAAAGATATCATATTCGACGGTTGAGATTATTTTGGCGTGACGTAAATTATAAATAAGATCTCTCTTATGCTTATTATATATGTTGTGCCCAAAATTTGTAATGGATTTTATTTTAGGCCCATGGATGTTTGGGGGCCCAATTGGAGTGGTTTAATTGATATTTGAGGAGGTTCAGTTGTGGAGGTGGAGAATTTGAGGGAAGCTCTGGAGGTGCTATTTTGGAGGAAGCTGTGCAGGTGCTGTTTTGGAGGAAGCTGTGGAGATACAGTTATAGAGGTAGCTCCGAAGGTATGATTATGGAGGTAGCTATGGAGGTACGATTATGGAGGTAGCTGCGGAGGTACGATTATGGAGGTAGCTGTGGAGGTGCAGGTGGCGATCGCAACTCCACCTCCATCCGTCAGGTTCGCTGTTTGGATAAGGATTATCTCCTAAACTTCAGGAACACGGAATTGGACTCAAGAGATGGACTTTGAGATGGATTCTACTACATCAAAGGGATATACACGTTATATACATCATAAATGTATATATATGTGGATAATTACATGAAAATACATGGATAAATGGACTTCTAGTGGTATACTAGAAGTATGACTCTTACACTACGCCATAGATGACATACAGTAACACCACAACTGTGTTACCTTAGACCATAAATTCTGTTGCCAAAGGCCCAAAAAAGGCTAAGGTAACACCTTAGCTGGGATAGTTTTGTTCTATGTAACCTTTGGAGTCTAAGGCAACACTTCGACATACCTAAGCTAACATAGCCATATTCGTTACCATAGACCTATACAGCAACACACTAAACATTCTATAGCAACACCAAATCTATGTTACCTTAGATGTTATAATTTTGTAAAATTATTAATCAATTATGTGGACCCCACCAAATAGGTCACACATGCTCCACATTTTAAATTTTATTAACAAAATAAAAATTTAACATTTAAAAACTGCATTTTCTAGGAAATAATTAAAATTTAATTTCATGTTTTCATTCACCAAAAATATCATCCAACATCATTACAATACCATCATCTACTACTAAACCAACCATATCATCTATAAATATTCACCAACACTAACTATTGAATAGCTTAAAACATACAAGTACTAAAATAAATAACATGGTTATTGTTAAAAGATAACCAGTATCAATCAAAAACTCAAAGATCGATATGCTGTCCCTGGCATGGTTGGAGGAGCACTCCATAATTTACACTGTTGCTGTACCATTGATGGAGCTGTTTGTGTTATGAGCATGACCAAATTGAGCAGCTCTTGAAGAAGAGGGGCTACGCATCCCAGACCTGAAGGAGAGTCCAACCTACCAAGCACACTGCTGGGAGAAAATGAATTAAAAGCAGCACTCTGAAACTGCCCAGAAGCATCCACGGTAGGAAGATTTCCAAGTGCATTTAGAGAAGCCATACACAAAAAGCAAAAAAGCAATGAGCAGGGATTATGAAAGGCAACTTCATATACAAGGAAAACGTTACCAATGCATGCACCCTTTGCCCGATGAATCGAATTATTAATAAACAATATATATCAAGTGAACCATGTAAACAATGCACACAAGTGGAAGCACAGAATACTAGACAGATTGTGAAGCACAGATCTCACTTTACAAAAACATGCTTTAAGAAATATGTAAAATCTAAATATATTGTCATAAAAAGAGTGACAAAGTGATGTATGTAGGAAATACAAAAAATGAAAGAAAAGATAGAAAAGATTGGAGGACAAGCAAAATAACTTTACCTTAAAGCCACATGCGGTACCAGCATTAATGATAAGGTCTGGTTGTAATGCTTGAACAGATGCATATGTCAGTAGCGATGAAGAAACGGTACCCACACTGTCAACCCCTGAAGAAGAAGACACGATAAAATGCTGTGAATTAAGCAAATAGATATAATGCTAGTGATCACTTCGGGAAAAAATGTGTAGGGGAGGAGAACAAAATACTGTCACACTAATCAAGCAACGTCAAGCAAAGGCTCTTGAAGCAGCAATTAAATTTTCTATCACTGTCAAATTATCCTTCCTACCATTTATTCATTTCGACTACATGCAAAGAAGAAAATCTAGAAATGAATACTAACTTGAATGCTGGTGTAAAGAGCTAGTTGGATTCTGTCATCAATGTCTATCACATCTTTAGCAAGATTAATAAAGGCCGGCCTACCTTTTGCAGAGTAACGCAGACGATAAATGGGTGATGCTCGTGTCTTTGAGCTGATCAATAGGTGAAAATGTAGCAATCAGAGTTACATTTCTTAAATGTATACTAATGGTAGACTAGGTGATGTTATAAATGACCTTGTGTCACTAGAGCAACTTGGCCATTTTTTTACAAGACTAAATTTCGAATGTATGAGAATACAATATGATCAAGAATTGTGGGAAATAGTAAGTGTTTCAGTTTATGCATACTTTTTCTCTATATATGTGCTTGTTATGAGAGTTGACCTTGTGCCCACAATTACTGTGATCGAACATATAGCAGTAGCCTACAAAAGTATTAATTAAATCTCTCTGTAGTTTCTTTAGAATATTTTAAAGGTGGTCTCAAATGTGAACAAATCAGAGAAAAAATAAGGCGAATTACAACTTTCATTAGAGGCCTCGGCTCATCTTTGTCACATCTACTTAACGCAGGAGGAGCTGCATGTATAAATGCTTACAGTCTGCTACGTTACAACTACTACACTAATTAAAATTATTAATGTAAACTTCAATTGTTACATGCTTCTACGTACTTACCAATACTATAGTCCTGTGCATTTTATCCCCCTTTTTAAGTAAGCAGTGTGCCCTGCAAAAGTTTGCTATCAATACTGTGAGAGAGATATAGATAGTTGTGGTTTTTGCATTGGCACTTCTAAACTTGTAGTTAGGACTGAATTTAGTTCATATATTCACTATTTAATTGGAGCAGAAATGGTTACAAGATAATATCTGTAACGGGGCTTAGGTACATACCTGTACATGCCTGATACAAGCATGGCCACAAATATGACATTAATCGGAAGCCACATCCTAATCAGTTTCCAATTCAGCTTCTCCACTATGACTGCTCCAAACAAACTCAAAAGAGCAACTAGTATACAGCTAATGAGATTCTGCACGACATAGGTAAGAAGGTAACCTCTTGGTCAATTTGATTGAACAAGAAATGACAAACTTATCGGTGATTATCTAAAGATTGTAACTCTAATTCGTAAACTCAAATTATAATATATTATTAAGATTGCAAATTTGCTAAAAGTCAGTTGTCCCCTGTTATCCTCAAGGGAAAATGGTAAAAGAGGAAAGTACCTGATACAACATCAATGATATGCCTGCATCAAAGGCATAAACAGATACAAATGTCCAATTAGAAAGTCAATAGAGCTAAACAGACAGGAATACAAAATGAATTACTTCACCTGTTGTCACTGGCCGTTCTTCGTTCTTTTGGCGTAGTTAAATTGTTCTTAGACCACTTCCCTTGCCAAGGAAAACTATTAAGTAACTTTTGTACCACATTCACTTTTCTGCACGGTCATGTAATAGTTATAAGATTAGTTGAGTAAATAATGCTATGTAACTCTTAACATCAGCTAGTATGCCTTTAAGAATACTAAATTGATCTTAATTAAGTAGCACAAAATGTAGTAAAATCAAACAAACATAACAATTTGCGGTCCTAAAGTCATTAATAAATTACAAAAAGTTTGAATAAAAAATGAAATAAGACGTAAAGGTCTTACCAGCTGAATAGAGAGGAAGGATGAGTAGTAGTATGCATATCACACATCACCTCCTCCATTAATTTATGAAATGATTCACTAAATAGAATCAATTCATCAATATTCAGCATCAAGTTAGTTAACAATACATTAAATAAATCCTCGAGAACTTAACCAAATATTAAAAGTATATATTGGCTGGCGCTCAGCTGAAAAATATTTAATGTGAAATGTAAAAAGTGCCTAAAACTAGAATTGTTCTCCACTGATTTAAAAATAATGGAGAGAAGGAGAGAGAGGGGGGGAGAGGGGGGAGAGAGAGAGACCGAGAGAGAAGGGTGAGAGAGAGACGGAGAGAGAGGGGGTCAAAATCGAAGCATGCAACACATATATATACAAATCGAAGCATTAACATAGTTATATTTACAAATCAAAGCATAAAAAGAGAGATTTATACCTTAATTGCAAGTGAGAGAGACTGATTGAGTGAACCCTCCAATTAACCCTTAACCCTAATTGCAAGTGAGGCAGACACTGAACAGAGAGACTGGGTGTGAGATTGAGTGAGCGTGAGCGAGCTTTTCCCCAATTTTGAGTAAGAAAGAGACAGAGAGGTAGTAAGGTTCGAGACAGAGGCGAGAGATAGAGGTGAGGGAGGTTCGAGAGAGTGTGAGTGACCTAATTATTTTCCCCCAATTTTGTTTTGCCCGCTTTCTCCGACTTATGCAATTTTGACCAAATTTGATTAGCCCGCTTTCATTTTCTTTTGCCGCCAGCCAATTCCATTTTCTTTTCAATTTTTCATTGGTTGCTTCTCTTTTTTCATTTTCTAATATTACAAAATTTATTATTTTTTTATAAAAAATATATGACAATAAATTTTATCATTGTAATTATTAAATAATAATTTAAATTTATTATACCATGTTATTTTCTCCAATAATTTTATTGATGACTTTAATCAAATTTTAAATTTTTTTAAATATTACTTTATTTTAAAATATTTTAAATAAAATTATTAATAAATATATTGATATTGTAAAAATATAAAAATTCAAGCATTTTATAGAATATTATTTTTATAAAAATAAATTCAATGACTTGATTAAAATTATTTAATTTTAAAATTTAATAATTATTAAGTCATTAATTATAAATAAAATTCAAAAATATGTTAATTATACTCTAAGGTAACACACCCCATGGTGTTACTAAGTTTAACACCTTCCACAGCTTTGGTAACATACCTTTAAGGATATGGGAACACCAAAACTAGAGTGTTGTGGTAGGTCCAAAATTTCATAGCTATGGTAACACTCGAGAAGGTAACACCCCCCCCCTAAGTGTTGTATAAAGCCATCTATGGCGTAGTGTTATTTCTACACAAACACTTCAAGATCAGTATTGGAGGAAGGATAAAATACATAAAAAAACGTGGCTTATTGCTCAAGAAAGGAGTCCATGACCTAAAGAAGTACATTGTAACACCCCCAAATTCAAACATCTGCTTAATCCCATTAAACCACTTATTTGCAATTAATAACTGAATTATAACAACATTAATCCATAAGAATTCATTTAATAACTGAATTACATCATTGAAATTCCAACCACCAGCATCTTCTAGGCTATAGGACTAGAAACAAGAATCAAATTTTACATTATCCTTATCCAATTTAATTACATCGCCTTATCTTACAAACTATTACTAGTATAATCTTCTATGAGAAGTATACCAGCAGCTAATACTGTTATATACAAAGTATAAGTACAATACACCTCAATATATATGCACAAAAATTCACTCCATCTATAAAATTTCTGGATCAAATCATCTTCACAAGTCATGTTGCCTGCTTCTTCCAAGCTGTGCAGGTAAGCCTCATCTGTCTACCTTCCTCTGAAAGGTTAATATTTAAAACAAGCAAGTATGAGCGAAAGAATTGCTCAGCAAGTATATATTTGTATAATTAAATGATTGCAACAATGGCAGAACTGATATGTAAAATCCATTTCCATGATAACTAGAAAGAAGAACTCAAAGGTAATCAAAGTTCAAGAAATATCAATGCAGTGACTAGAATAGAATTGGACTATTATATAATTTTTATAAAACAATTAGGTTAGGCTGCTGATCAGTCACGCACTAACCCCGGACAAACGCACACAGCAATGTCCTTAGTGGATCCACGGCACACATTGGCCTTAATAATTCTGACCACGAATCTGGTCCGACCCTTACGGTCCACATTTTAAAAAAACTAACAGTCCAATCCTATATCTAACGTCTCAGGTGTCGGAACAATCGACAACCTCTAATAATCAGCAAATCTGGAAATTAACATTCCAGAATAATAACGTAACTAATAACAGCAAAAGAGTTCAACAACTCAAATCTGGTTTTGATAAAGAAGTGCAAGTTTAGACAAATTGCAATTATGAATTCAAATTGGATTCTAAAACATCATATATTTCAAAATACAAATGCTATGAACAATAGAGCATGCATAATAACTTGCCTCTGGTCTTTAGCATAATGCAGAAGAACGCAACGTATTCTCAGCATTCTGCCCAAGTAATTACATGGACTTTATGATGCCCCGATCTTTCCTATTTGATATACACCGCTTCAACCTAATCATGCTTTAACGACTGCAATAGTTACACGTACGCGTCAGTCCAAACTCGTATCTCGAGTAGACCCGATTCAGAGTTTCTACTAGATCACATAAAGATAAGCTATAGGCGCTCTCCTTATAGTTAACTATCCTATTATCACTTATTACATATAACACATTTAGCAATCGACAATGACACGAAAGGATTCCCCTATACATGGTAGACATCTCCCGGTGCCAATCACATTTAATATGTAATAAAACGCCATTTACATTTTCCATCATAATACTATAGACATCCTCTTGACACTATCCCATTAACAGATAATTCTCAAAATGCACTCAATCCTCAATTTAACATATAAATAAACCATTAATTCCCAAGACATAGTTAATCCTCGAAACCCATCCTTTAACACATATTTATTTAAACATTTAACTCCCTTATCATGCCTTTAAACCCTTTAAATCAAATAAGGTAAATAAATTTAATCGCAGGGGATTTTCAGAAAATTTCGGCATGAAGTATTCGTTTATCGGACTATGGGCACAGTCCCTCAATATCAATCAAAAACAATTTCAACCCTGCTTTTACAAAAATATAGCTGCCTCAACTTGCAGCAACATAAAAGTAAACAATTAATGAAAAGTACCCGCCCGAACATGCGGCAACTAGCACATAAGAAATTATATTAGCATTAACTACTACTTACGCTACACCAATGATCGTATTTCTCACGCATTTTAATGATACACGTGACAATCAATCATTGATGATCATACCACTAGAGCATATTAATTATACTTGTGGCAATTAATCATTGGTATTCGTAAGCCCGAGGAACTAGTTGCAGAGAATTACACCAGTCCTTAAATATTGACATTTAAGACTCGTGATCTCATTACAACTCCTCGCATATAAACACATAAAGAAAATTAAATAACAGTGTAACTTTACTATAGATTACATTTGAAAACTATACAATCAGGAGACAGTTTCATATTACGGACATACATCACAATCCAATCAAAATGTACAAATAATTTCTTTTATCCTAAAATCCATATCCACAAATAGCGATTTACCAAGTATAATTGTCACTCCAAATTCAACACACAATTTACTAATCATATAACATATCCGATAATCAATAACAATTTCAAACTCATATAAACTCCACCTTCCACTAGTTTGAAAAATATGAAATTCAATAAATACCTCGACTTGGCTAATTATAACATTTAGCTCACAACCAATTATAACTTAGCAAACTCACATATACTCTTAACACATTATATACAACACTAACAATTAGCAAATTAGTAATTACTAATCCGAACATTTAATCGGACTCATAATTAACTCAACAATTATTATTAACAATTATGCTCTTCGAATTACTCACGAAAATCAAGACAAAAATCTTACAATTTAACTAATATACTTTCCGAATTAAATTATGGAAATTAATCACTAGCTCGCAATTAAATCTAATTTAATTACAACAATAATAATTAAATCACAATAACATATTCACAATTTAATAAAATGGAAAAATTAAACTGTATTCGAAAAGAGGATACCATTTCGTTGGTTGCTCCAATTCGATCCGCAAAGAAATCAAACCCCATCTCTCTCCCTTCTCTCTCTCTCTCTCTCTCTCTCTCTCTCTCTCTCTCTCTCTCTCTCTCTCTCTATCTCTCTCTCTCTCTCATCACTAGCCTTTCTTCGCCCAGCTGCTATCTCCTCGCGCCTGCACCACCAAGCTCCGACCGCCACAACTCAAGCTCGCCGGCGCCGCCACTGCTCCGGCCGACCACCGCGGCTCCATCCATCTCGCGACCTCTTCCTCCTTCCCTCGACCTTCCATCAGCACACACCCTCACCTATACATACACACGCGATTATACATATATATGTGTGTATAATTAACCCCCAACTCTCTATTTCTCTCATCTCTTTAGTCTCTTTCAATTCTCTCCCAATCTCTCTACTCTTCTTTCTCTTTTTCTCTCTTTTCTTCTCTTCCTCTCTTATTCTTCTCTCTCCCCGTTCCCGAGCTCTCCAGAATCTTCCCACTGCATCTCTTTTTGTTGGGCCTGACCCAAACAACAAATTGTATTACTCCTCATTCCGGCCCATATAATACTTCTTAAACGACTCTGATAAATCGAAATCCAATAAAATATTCAAAAAATTAAACTTTTCATTTTTAAAATAAAGAACATAAAATTACAAACACGCACATATTTTCAAAATATTTTTCGGATCAAAAATGAATTAAATATGAATTTTCAAAGTTTTGATCCTTTAAATACAATAAAACTCTTAAAATCATTTTAAAATACTTAACTCCCAAATTAATCCACCCAAAAATTTTAAAAACTAAATAATATTATAAAGATAATATCACAAAAGATTTTTGAATTTTTAAATGCTCCGATGATTTTATAAAAATTTCCGAAGCTCAACAATGCTTGATTTAAATACATTTAAATCCTCAAAATATAAATAAAAATACACGGGCTTACCCAACACCCGTAAACCATCACATAAACACGAAAACATAATAACATATATATTTGACCTCTCATAATATCCACAATCTTTTCCTCCTTAATAGGAAAATAAATAAAATACTTAAATCATCAAAATAATAAATCCTGAAAATTCGGATTATTACATACATCGGGGCTTGATTCCTATAAATAGGATATATAGGCAGTTAGCAAGGGGGTTCAGAATTTCACTTCTCTCTATACAAGGCACGTGTAACCTTAGTGATACTTTCCCGAACACAACTTGGCCGGAATTTAATGCCATATTGTCCGGTGACCTTGCCGATTCAGCCCCAAAACACCACAAATCTCCACCCGCTCCGGCAGCTGGAGCTAAAGCTGAAGCTGAAGCTGCGGACGTGCAAACCTGCTTCAACGTTTGATATCCAAGGATAATTCTTGTTATTCCAGCGATATTCTCTCGGGGTGTTGTTGCGGAATTTTCTCACAACATTTTTGGCGCCAGAAGGAGGGGCGAACTTCCGATCTTTTGAGAAGAACAATGTCTAAAAGCTCCGGCGATGATCGTATCTTAAAGAAAGACTGATATAATCATGAAAATGAGTCCAAAAGCAAAGTCTTGGGCAAGGATTTCACGGATTGAATTCCACGTATGGTCAGGAGAATCATTACTCTATAAAAAATCCAAGAAGACGAAGAAACGGAGGAGAAATCATGGCTTGTTGGAGAAAGGCGAAGAAGAAGGGAGGTGATTACCTTCATACTAGTCATTTGATGGTGAAAAGGCATAAAGGACGATATATGGCTCAGAGATGCACATATTTTTGGCTTGATAGAAGAGACCTGAAAAGAATGGCCTGAAAATGAAGTTTTATGATGTTAATTTCGATCGGAAATACCCAGAAATGAGGTCCCACGATGAGAGCTTCCCTCAATCAGGGGTGCTGATATGTTTAACTAGATAGGTGAAGCTGAACATCTACCTGCTAATGGAGGTACGACCATATCCACCTGCTAATGGAGGTACGACCATCTAGAGAGGTTCAGTTTAGAGGTCCTAGTGGCAAAGACGGGGCATACCTCAATTTCAAGGTTGCACCTATGGCAGAAGGTTTCCATAAGGACTATTGAAGCTCCCACATTGAAAATTATGGAGTAAAGAGCTGGTTCATACCATACTTCAGGTCGTAAGGGGAGTTAGCAAGTGAACCTGCGTGGCAAAGAATGTAAGAGCTCCCGACTGATGAGGTGCAGGATCGGATAAATGCGAACCCTTGACCAAGAAGGTAAAAATGAACCAAGTACACAGTCGAAGCTGTTTATCCAATCTATTGGATATTTGGATGTAGCTATACTTGGAGATGGAAAAGGTGTAGCTGAGGAGGTTCAAGTGCAGCTGGAAGGTGCAGGTACGATTGTGGTTCCACCTTCACCTGACAGAGGTGAAGTTATGTAAGGACCTCAAAGTTGGGACTTGATTATTATAAGGAGGTACTGGATAAATATGGGATGCTAACCTATCGATGGAGAAGGTAAATACAAGGGAACCTCATGGAGTTCTTAGTTGGTCATGTGACAGCATCTACAAAAGCAGGTGAAAGTAACTTAGGGGTGCTCATAATGGAAGCTTTACCAAAAGTGGAAGGTGGAAGCTCAGAATGTCTAGTTGGAGGCATCGAGCAAAAGGTGCCAAGGTATGATCTAGCTGAAGCTCTAGCAAAAAAGGCTATATGGGAAGCTGAAGGCGAATTGGTACCTCTTATAAACTAAAAGAGGATAGTGGCTTATTTTAAAAAATACAGCAGAAGGGGCATATAAAGCCTCTAAGGTGATCAACTGATAGAGGAGCTAACAATAAGATTAAAAGAGGAAGCTCATTGAAAGGAACCACCTCAGCTCGTGAAAACTTCGAGAAATATAATTATGGTAATATTCATGATGAAGAATCTCGAGGAGGTTCACATACTGTAAGCTCTTTAGGCATGATAAGTTGGAAGGTGTCTCACAAAGAGGTCCTCCTGCTATTAGCTTCTCGAATAATGGAAGATAGGATTTAGGGATACCTCATGGAAGGAATTGTAGATGGAGCTGATAATAGTAATCTCAATCAAATTCTGGAAAAATGTTATTGGATAAAGAAGGAGGTAGGAATGACCTCTCGATTATTAAAGTAAGTGTTGCGAGGTTCACATATGGAGCTACCTACCATCCAACATATGTTGAATGGAAATATATGTTAAAGGCATGGAGCTTAAAAGTATATCACCTGAGAAACTTGAGAAAAAATGGAGCTTCAGCTATATCGGCAACTGTATCACCTATTGGAGCTACGACTATATTGGTACCTGTTGGATCAACGATGAGTCATCCAAGGCTCAGCTTCAGGGATGTTTTCCAAACTTCTCCTAAAAAAATGCACGAAAGAGTCAGGGGGTAGTAGATACCGTGCTACATGAAAGATTTTTATAAAAGCACCTAATTTTTTAACAAATAAATATATGAGTGAGGTTCAGGTACGGCTGTATTCATGACATCTACCTAGAGCAAGATCTTAAAAGTATGTGTACCTGAAACCGGTAGCAAAAGGTTCAAACAACTGAACCAATGGAAGTTGAAGTTATAAGCTTTCTGACATCAATGGAATCATGGATTCAACATTAAGGAAGAGTAACATGCTCTTTCATGGAAGGGGTAATACAAGTCGTAGCTGCTTCTTCTGTGATACCTCTTGTTTCTTACTATGAGTACGCTCACGTAAGCTGAGAGATTCATGGTGAAGGATGGTCAAACCTGGATGTAGGTTATATAAGGTTCCTCTTGCATAAAATGGCTGCAAGGAACCGGGGGGTAGAGGATGATATACTGCCCAAGATGGCATCTAGAAAGTGCTAATTTTTCAAGCAAATGAAGTTTTCAAAGAGGGAATGAGTCAGTTTCATTGACATTACGCATGTTTATTGGTCATATGGTTTGCAAGATTCGTTGGCTTCACCTGCTGGTTGTAACTTCTATGGATTTAACTACTGGTTGTAGCTTTAGTGGAAGAAGCTGCTGGTTGTAGCTTCCTTGGTTATCACCTGCTAGTTGCAGGTTGATTAGATTAGCTGCAGGTGAGGCTTCTTCGGTATTCACCTGCTGGTTGCAGGTTTGGAATTAGCTGCAGGTGTAGCTTCTTTGGTATTCACCTGCTGGTTGCAGGTTCATTGGAATTAGATGCAGGTGTAGCATCTTTGGTATTCACCTGCTGGTTGCAGGCTGATTGGTTTCAGCTGCAGGAGTAGCTTCCTCGGTAATAACCTGCTGGTTACAGGTTAGTTTCAGCTGCTGGAGCAGCTTCTTCAGATTTTACCTGCTGGTTGCAGGTTAATTGGTTTCAGCTGCTGGAGCAACTTCTTCGAATTTTACCTGCTGGTTGCAGGTTGATTGGTTTCAGCTGCAAGATCAGCTTCCTTGGTATTAACCTGCTGGTTGCAGATTGGTTTCAGCTGCTGGAGCAGCTTCTTCGTATTTTACTTGATGGTTGCATGTTGATTGGTTTCAGCTGCAGGAGCAGCTTCCTTGGTATTAACCTATTGGTTGTAGGTTGATTGGTTTCAGCTGCTGGAGCAGCTTCCTTGGTATTAACCTGCTGGTTGTAGGTTGATTGGTTTGAGCTGTAGGAGCAGCTTCTTCGGATTTCACCTGCTGGTTGCAGGTTGATTGGTTTCAGCTGCAGGAGCAGCTTCTTCGGATTTCACCTGCTGGTTGCAGGTTGATTGGTTTCAGCTGCAGGAGCAGCTTCTTTGGATTACACCTGCTGGTTGCAGGTTGATTGGATTCAGCTACATGAGCAGCTTCTTTGGATATCACCTACTAGTTGCCGGGTGATTGGATTCGGCTGTAGGTGTAGCTTCATTAGGAACTCACCTATTGGTTGCAGGTTCTTTTGCTTCACCAGCTGGCAGCAGATTCATTGGTTTCATCTACAATATGCTGGTGCATTGGTTTTATCTTGAGATTTTTGAGGTTCTAGTGCATGAACCACTAAAAATTACGATTCTTGAAGTATTCATGAAATTGGTTTGGATCTGGATTATGGATTTTATTGTAGGACTTGGCTCATAACAAGCCGAAATGTTTTAGATTCACAATCTTGTGGAGCTTCCTTATAGTTGCCAACTCACGAGATTCAAAAGTGGCTTGAACGGACTTGGATATTGGAATTTTGGAGAAACCTCCCCGGTGGACACCTTTGGATAGGGATTTGGTAGACCTCTTTCAGGCTTAGGAGAGATAAAATGATTTGTAAGGTACGCCATCATGCTTAGGTTCAGGTTTTGATATGTTTAGTCGTTACTAAAATGTGTGTCGTTTTATTTGCATGACTTATGTGGATTATATGTTTACATGATCTATGTTGATTATATGTTTATGTGTTTATTTGGTCTTTGTTTATGTGAAACATAATTGTTCAGTAAATCTGGAAAATGCTTTCTTGTTAATGGTTTATGTGTGAATCTTGAATGTTTGAATGGTTGGATCTAGTTCTTTATTATCGTTAGTCATATGTCAAATAAATAGGAGGGTAGTGGGAATATGGACTTACTAGGTAGATCTTCTTAAGTATGAACCTTTTAGGTACGGACCTCCGTGGGGAGTATGGACTTGGTCTTTATGATAGTGGGAGTATTTAGGAACCTCTTACGGAGTTTGGCTGGTGAAGTTCCTATGCTTATAGGATCGCGAGGTGCCTTAATGGAGACTGACTCGCGAAGTTCCTATGCTTATAGGATCGCGAGGTGCCTTAATGGAGTCTGGCTCGCGAAGTTCCTATGCTTATAGGATCGCGAGGTGCCTTAATGGAGTCTGGCTCGCAAAGTTCCTATGCTTATAGGATCGCGAGGTGCCTTGATGGAGCCAGGCTCGCGGAGTCTCTTGGCATATGGATTGGCATATGGATGGGAATATGGATTGGTATATGGATTGGAATATGGATTGGCATATGGATGGGAATATAGATTTGACTATGATCTCATCAAACCCTTGGTTGGGTAGTGAAGCTCTTTCAATTTTTGAAAATCTTTCCGTCAATGGAATGGTGTTTAAAAGCATATGGAGATTTGATACGAGGTACAGCTGCTGGTTTTTTTGACCAACTGCTTCTGAGCTGATCAACATATTTGGGAATCAAGTCGAAAAAGGTTTTACATGTCATATCGGAAGGAAATCCAATGGCTCGGGGGGTACATCAGGTTTTCGTGCAAGAGCTGGTAGATTGGAAAAGAGCTTCACATTATAAGCTTACAAAGAGGGAGCTTCTACCAAGCAGGTTCGATGCCCGAACCTGATCTAAAGCGGAACCAGGAAAAAGATAAGTTCTACTCTTATGTTTTTACATATTCATTATCATGCATGGTTTATGTACATGGATGGAAATTTTTCATAGCTTTAAGCTAAAAACATCACTCGAACCTCATCTTTTCTTACGGATCATTATCTTTTGCATTGCATTATGTCATGATTATCAAAATGCGCATATCATATGATTTCAAGGAAACAAGTTTACATGGATTTATAATGAAAAAGGTCATCATTTCATATACATTTACTTTCACAATGCATGGATTTCAAAAATGCTTTCAAACTTGCTTGCTGAAGCTGTTAAGTAGGTACCTAGGCACGCTATATGCCTTATAATGTAACCACTTGGAAAGACATATCAGCAATTGAGGAGGTCTCTATAACCTTCCTTTGGTCCCTCTTGAGAGATACGCATATAAGATCGCCTACAACTTATGGATTATAGATATACTTGGGAAAAGCCCCATGGTTTATTGGCATGGTTTGGAAAATTCCCATGGTTTATGGGCACGATTTGGAAAGTCCCACGATGCTGGGCATCATAGGGGAAGCCCTCAAAATACTTAACAACATCTTTGGAGGTCCATTGTGACATGCTCATGGAAATTTCTGAAAATTGTGGCATTATGTCTTGAAGAGTGTGTTCGCCAAGGTTCTTCTTGATTGTAGTGGCAGCAACGGATATATATACAAAATCATTTGCACTTGCATAATTGCATGAATGTTTTCTATGTGTATGAGTTGTATGCATTATATAGGTGAGCTGTTTAGCTCCAACTACTAATCACTATTTCTAGTTGTTGTCATAGCTCAGGTTTGGAAGTTTAAGGTATCTTTGCAATAGCAGGAGCTCTATACGGAAGCTCTATGGCATGGCTCATGAGGAATTCTTACACGAAGGTTATCTTAGCAGGAGAAAGGAGCATCTTGAGGAGTCAGATTATGGTTTTCAAGGAAAAATGTCGGAAGCTAGTAGGTTTAGCTGCGAAGCTGAGGAAGCTTATAACTGGAGCTGGAATGTCGTGGGTGCAAACCTGCTTCAACGTCCGATATCCAAGGATAATTCTTGTTATTCCAGCGATATTCTCTCGGGGTGTTGTTGCGGAATTTTCTCACAACAATATATATATATAAAGGATATAATTTATAGGTGATTTTTTTTCGTAATTTATGTGTATTCAGTAAAAGTTTAATTATAATTTAATAATTGATGTTGAATCGAATTTTAATTAATATTTTCTATTTGAAACTTATCCTAGATAGATATGTTACCACTTTCAGTTAGTAATATGAATATTAATCAATTATTAATCAATTGTATTGTAATATATTATATAAGTACACAAAACTCAGAATCTAATGTCACTATCAACCATTACTATTTACAATACAAAATATTTAGAGTAACATAAACAACCTTGCACTCTCAACCAAGAACTTCAAAATGGTTTTTGAGAGGTTCACTTTAATTTGTAATTTGAATGATTCACAAGTGAAATGGAATATTCGTGTGAGAGCTCAGGCAATACGGAAAGGAATCACACGTGAAACAAAAGAATTTAGTGGCATCAATATTTTGTTTATTGATGATTCTGTAAGTAAGAGATTTGATTTGTATTGTAATATCTTTCTATTATCTCTAATAATCTTGAATTTTATTTTGTAGAACTATCGTATTCATGCCTTTATCAGTACTAATCTAGCTGAAAGATTTGAGAAAGATCTCACTGAAGGTGATGTATACAAATTATCAAACTTTGTCGACAAAGAATACAGAGGAGACGAGCTTAACCGATGTGTAGGACTGAGAAGCATATCTTCTTTGATGACTTCACTAAACTTGAAAAGGATACCAATACTAGACTCATCATACTAGAGTTCAGCTTTGATCTTTGAAATTTCTCTGATCTGGAACGAATGGTAATAGACAAAAGATTTTTAGTTGGTATTTGATATTTCACAAATAATTATATTTTTTTAAATTACTACATTCATTTTTTTCATGTTTATCATCATTTTTTATTTTTGCATTATTTTTAGGCGTTGTTAGTGTCGTTGATGGTAAAGTTGAACTTCGTGAATACGTTAACGACATGAAAAAAGAAAAAGCTCTACTGAAGTTATCAATAACGGATGGAAGGTAATACATTTTTTTTGTTTGGATATGTATCAAAATGACTTTTTTCGTTTGTTAAATATTTAGTAAATTTTTCTTATACTGCATTCCAGGTGTTCTCAAAAAGTTAACTTCTTTGATGAGTTTGCAATACATGCTGGAGAATGTTTGAATGTATACTTTGAACAACCTGTTATTGTGATACTTGGATCTGCCAAAATGAATAAATATGATAGTAATATCTCAGAGAATAATAAATGTATTTCATGAATATTAATATTTCTAAAATTTACATTTTATACCTTTTTAGGAGAATTATACTTGACCAACTATCCATCAACAAGGCTGTTCATTAACGTCAACCATTTCAGTGTGCTGGAAATGAAAGAGAAGTAACTCTACATTCATTTAAACCTACCAATGATTGAATTTAATTCATACAATTTTGTGTTTACTAAAATACTGTTATTTTGCTTGGATAAAAGATGTTCAGATCCTTCTTTCTTTTCTGCTGATATAACTACTGTTGAAGAAGGAAGTGACAATACTATGTCTGTGGAGGAAGTTCTAGCATTGAACGAAGAATTCATTGATGTATATTTCTAATTTTGTGCAAGTCATGCTTAAATAACCAAATTCTTTGAATCATATTTACATGCACTTTTTTGCTGAAGAAAGTACATTGCAAAATAACTTTAAGAAAAGTTGATGATAGTTTTCCATGGTTCTACTTCTTATGTATACCTTGTGATGTGGACTTGATAATCGCTGATGGAAGATACAAATGTCCAAAATGCAAACTTACAAAACCCTATCCTGAAAAAGGGTATAGTGTAATTAGTTTTTTTGTAACAGAAGTTGATGTCAATATTATATAATATAGGGATATTCCATTTGGTACCATTGTAAAAATGACTTTTCCATTTGGAACCATTTTCCATGTGGTACCACTCACTAGTTAACTTACGATGGTACCATTTGAAATTACAGATACTAACATTTTGGCTGATGGAATGGTATTTCATGAAAAAACCAATTGTACAATGGTACAATTTGGAAGTCAAAAATAGTGAATGGTATTTCATGGAAAAACCAATTGTACAATGATACCATTTGGAATTTCCATATAATATATTTTGGTGTATAAAATGTATATGATTTTCAACTTTGTATCAGGTTCAGAATTCATACATTATGCTCTGATCTTATTGGAGTAATTGCAATAACACTGCCTAATCATCGAATACGTGAGAGAATTGGGAAAATTGTTTTTGAAATGACTTTGGAAGACTATGAGGTTGTTCACAATATATTTGAATTGTTGCAGAACTGCTAGGACTCAAGGAAGATTCCTCCTGTAAGAACCCAGATTTTGGGTGGAATTAAAACTTTTATGTATTTAATGATGTAAGAATGAATAGTGGATACGGCTACAATGTAATAATTGATATTTGGAAAGAATGAATGGAATTCGACTTTATTATGTTTATGTCCTGAAGAATGCTAAAGGGTATCAACATAGGTAAGAATAATCTATCTTCTAAGGGAATAAGATATGGCAACTTCAAGCAGGAGAATACTCTCATGTCATCCAGATCGATAACGATTAATCCAGTAGTTCCGTAAAAAGGTTAAGGAACGATCGAAAGAGGATACGGACAATTGTACAACCCTAAGAGAACAAGTAAAGAATACAGAATGAATAGTGTTCTGGTGGGAGTATAGAATAATATGAGACAACACTATATAGAAGTATTCGGAACGGATTTCCGAGTTCGTATTAGTGATCCAGGGGGAAAATAAGTGTATGTAAAAGCTGTCGGATTCTGAAAAACCGCACTTTTATTTTCTCCGAGAGTTCCCTGGACACTGATAGCCTTAAGTATTTAACAAATGGATTTAAGGAATATAAATTGGAAAGTTAGAATGAAAGATGGAGAATGATAGTATTAATATTAACAAGGATTCCCGGTAAACCCTAATTAGAAATCCGTGAAATATTCCTACGAACGATCAATCGAAATGAGCAATAACCGGACACAGAAACAAGCCGGGAATCAAGATACATGCATGTGCTAGTAGAAAATATCTAGCAACCAAGTAGTTACTTAAGCAACTAGCACACTTAGAATCAAAACCAAGTACTTAGCTCATTCCATCATCAATCCACTAAAAACCAACACTTGTCTCTTGAAATACCTCATCCATGACATAACCACCTTTATTAAAGTAGCTTTATGATAGATATTATCTACACATATCATTAACAATTCATTTTATCACCAACAAAGCAAGAGAAGAGCAAGAACACCCCCCTTGCATATTCCATTCGGCCATAACCATAATTCCAAATCCAAACTCAACCTTCCCACCATTGTTTGTTCTTGAAATTTTTAAGGTGAGACTTATATTTCATAAAACTTATCTCCTCAAAATCTTAGCACCAAACTCCTTTGTTTCCATTTTCAAAAAAATCAAACAAGAGGAGGATGGATAGTGTTCATCATGTACTAACTTGGTTTTCTTGATTTTTCATGGTTGATCTAGCAAGCTTAATCACTCCTAAGGACCATACAAGGCTTAGTAAGGCTATATCACTATCTAAGGAAGGTATAAATCTCTCAAAACCCTAACCCTTGTTTGAGATTTAAGTATGTTTATGATAGATATAACTTAGTTATGGTTATGTTAAGATTATAAGCATGATTATGTATGGATCTTGGATAAATGATGAAAATAGTTAGATGAACGGAAAGGCATTTATTGGCCTCAGTTCATGTATATAAATCATGTATATGTTGTTTGGAATGGATACCATGTTTATGGGAAGATTCGAAATTGGTAGATATTCGATTTACAGCCGTTATAATGCCCGATTTTACAATACCATGTATTGTATGCCATTTTCCGTGTCAAAAACCTACTGTCCAGAAGCTTTATCTGCCATGACAGGATAGGTAATGTTCTAAGCTTCGTTTTGATATAAAGATCATGTGAAACGGACTTACGGTTTAGGATTTATGACCGATTTACTAAAAGTAGTTCGAATCCGTAAACGAAAGTTCGTAACTGAAATTGAACCCTCGTAAACTATGTAACGTCATGGCGAATCTTGGTAAATAAATACTAGAGGTAAAAAGGAAGGTGTGAAAGAAAACCGTATGTCAAAAGGATCATTTTTCGATTTATTAAAAATGTTCGAGTCAAGGTTAAACGCGAACGAACCCCTAAAAGACGACTCTTTTATAACTTCGATAAAACACTTAGAAAACGGGCGATAAAACTCGGAGTATAATATTGGTTCGTAACGATCGACCTTAGAACTCGTATGACTTAAGTATGACCCAAGTATAAGTACAGTGACATGTCGTATTAACGAACAAATATCGGGTCGGATCAATGATAAAAAGGAATCCACTAAAAGGGATATAACGAGATAACTCGAGAACGTGTTTCGATTTAAGTATAACTTAACTTTTAAGATGATAAGTGATTAATCCCGAATGCCTTGGCTATTTATAGATCACCAAGCTGAACCGGAACCCGCTACCACTACCCCTTACCGTACTCGACTACCAGGCAAGTTTCAATTCCCTTCTTTTAGGCTGTTGTTGTGATTGTATATATATATATATATATATATATATATATATATATATATATATATATATGTTTTCTGTTATACATATGCCATAGCATGCATGCCTACTTTCAAGTTATATCATTATGCTTGTTCCCTGATTGTTATTGGCTTATATATTAGATAGCTATCGTATCAATTATAAGCCGGTTATTGTAAGACCCTCAGAGAAGGGTGTATACATCTTATTCATCAAATATAGACCAGGAGTCAATATTTCTTGACATATCGAGATTACCTCGGAGGAAAATATTTAAGTAAATATTTTCTATTATTTGGAGACGAATATTATTTGAACATTCGTTCCAGATTATTTATTTAACGATCCTTACTTCAAATAATTATTTGAACGTAACCATTCGACGAATAATATTTTTCAATATTCATTCAGAGTCGAATTGATTATCGATTATTATTTCGAATATTCTTCTAAAGATGAGACTACTAAATGAATATTATTTGGATATTCATTTGGAATATTATTTTATTAAATAAATATTAGTTTTGAAAATTCATTTAAGATATTAATAACTTGATGAATATTATTTTAAATATTCATCTGAAGCCTGATTTAATTATCGAATATTATCTCAAATATTCCTTTAAAGCTTGGATTACTAAATGAATATTACTTGATATTCATTTAGAATATTATTCATTAAATGAATATTACTTTTTCAATAAACATTTAAATTCCTAATTAATTATGAATATTATTTTGAATATTCACCCAGGGTTCTATTTAATCATCGAATATTATTTTAAATATTTTAAATATTCCTTTCAGGTCTTATTAAATAATGAATATTATTTTGAATATTCATTTGAATATTTAATTATGCAATAAATATTCTCTCGATATTTCTTCAAGGATTATTTGAGAAATACTCTGATTAAAAATATTCTTTCATATTCCTAAATATTCTGTAAAATATTTTAAATCAATAAATATTCTCTGAGTATTTATTCCATATTTAGAATAACCTCGATAAGGTTTATCTTCTTCGATTATTACAGAAAATATTTCGGAGTCATATTATTATTAATCATATATCAAGAAAGGTTCTCAGACATCATTCTTCTTTGAGTCTATCTCCCTAATAATAAGGGAACCTTACTTGGAAAATGTTAATTATCTTGTCGACTTCCCGGTCATAAAGTATTCTCTTCACTCTCAACTCGGGTGCTATTGACTTATTAAGTCGTTGTTTACCTTCTCATCTTTCGAGGGGTAAGATTGTTGGAACAAGTTGAGATTCGTTACCAAGCAGTAGCTTGGAAGTTATTGGTGAATTTTCTTTTCCAACTAGATATGACTACTTTGTGGAGTCTTATCAACAAGTATTATACTTGGGGAAATGGGGACGAATGTTACATTCAGAATCATAAATTCTATTTGAACTAGGAGTCGTGTAAGAGGCCGAATAGCGCCGGTCCATCCCCTTTGGCCCAATCGTTGGTCGGGGAGAGCTAGTAAGGCGGTAGACAAGTAAAGCCGTCAGTTCTTCCTTCTACCGCTAGTAAATCTAAATTGAGCTGTACGATATCGACTGATCATCAAGATTGGAACAGCGGGCGCGGTGAATACTCCATCATTGGTTCATCATCCAAACTTATTTATTTCCTGCAACATGATTACTGTTGGTAGAGCTAGAAAAGTGTTCATAACTGGAATTGCAACCTTTTCATGCAAGTTTCTCTTCTTAATAACAACGAGAATATCTTGCTTACTTTTGATGTAACAGATATTTCTACAAACAAATACTCTAAATTACCTTGTAACTTCATCGTTCATATTATACTGGCATCATTTCCGTAAATGCATGGCATATGGTTTAAAAGATACTTTTGAACTGTTATATATTATTGTGCAGTTATATATTATTGTTGGTGGGCTTTCGCTCACCCTTGCTTTGTTTACATTATGTCACAACAACAGCTAGGACAGATGGCTCGCGTCAGGCGCACTCGGCGCAAGCAGGTTACCCGACCCACCGGACTACCCGCTGAGATGCTAGCCGCCATTGCTGAGGTAGCTTAGTTAGACAGCTTTTGTTTCCTGTTTAACTATATCTATAATTAATGTAATCAACGGCAAAACTGTTAAACTTATGATGTTATCCTTTTGGGATTGTAATAACTTTCATTCGTAACCCTTTAATGTAAGACTTATTTCAATTTCATCTCTGGGATTATAACTATTGTGTGTGTGAGTGGAAATTATTGTGGGGTCACAGCATGTGATTTATTTATTTTGGACTCAAGTCAAGTATTATGAATGGATGTAAGACCGTAACCACCAGATCCCTGACCCCGGATCTGGGGGTGTTACAGAGATGGTATCAGAGCGAGAGTTATATATCCCAAGAGATGATACGACGTTATATAATAATAAATTCAATAATATAATACGAACCCTTGCCAGGTTCACCTAAAACCCTTATGGGAACTTTTTAAGTATCATGATAGTAACATAGTTCGTCTTGTGTAGGCGAGCGACATGTCGGCCCACGAGGCAGCTGCGAGACAGCATGATGAGGACATGTTCCTGACTAGGGACCCATACTATGAGCACTTGCCTGAGGAGGATACTGAGCCTGAGGAGGAGGACGCTGAGGAGGTCCAGGTTGATGCTGATACTGATGTGATCGAGTCTGAGGAGGAGGACCCTGAGAAGGTCCAAGACGATGCTGACACAGATGTTGTTGAGACTGAGGGGGAGGAGGACCCAGAGGGGATCCAGACAGGACAGGATGCTGAGTTAGTTGTTGAGGATGATGATTATTGGGTTGTATCTGAGATTAGGACCATGGAGGAGGATACTGATATGACCACTGACCAGGTCATGGCTGCTATTGTTGGACAGGCTGTGGATGAGGTTGAGCCAGTGGAGGATGTAGTAGGGAGTTCCGGACTACGAGTGCCACCCCTCCCTGTTGAGAGAGCCCCTACCCCACCACCACTACCTGTGAGCCCATACCCCGATGAGTTTGAGGAGCTTACCCCAGAGCCCCAGCAGACAGAGATTGCTGCTCCAGCTGAGCCATCCACCCCACCTCATACCCCGATAGGAGGAGTCCCAGTACGTGTTCACAACTTGATTGTGAACGGGCTTTATAGAGAGTTGTTTGTGGCAGATGCCAGGTTGGCAGAGTCTAGGAGGGAGTTAGCAGCAGAGAGAGCCGCCCGGATGAGGTTGCAGGGCAGGAGGACTATCAGTGACAGGGTTGGGTATAGGGCTGTGACCCGCATCGAGCTGAGGGCTCGGGTGAGGGTGCGACAGTTGCCTACTGATGGGCATGGTAGGGTAGACAGAGCAGAGGCTGAGGAGATTTTCCGCATCGCCATGGGGAGGGTTCGGAGGATGTTTCGTCGTGGCGGCTGATTTCAGATGTAGTGATGCAGTGGTCTAGTTGTCTAGTCATGTACGGACGTAGTAGTGCCGGCTTTTGTAGGGATGGTTTCTTGTACTTGTTTTCCCTTTTTGCAGACTAGACAGATAGACAACGTATTTCACTTTTGACTTGTTGTTGTTGTTAGGATGGCTGTACTTTAAACTATTGTTGTAACTCGGATGTTGTACCTTTTTGGTACCTGGTATATATTTGTTTCCCTTTCAGTCATTACAATTTTGTTGGGATGTGATCACGAGTTTATTAGCATATGTATTACTTTTCGATTAAGTTGCCATGAGATATAAAACTGTGGGATTTTTAACCCAATCATGTAAAGAATTATGCAAGGAAAAATCCTTAAAAACAGGTAAGTGAACCTAATGTATAATTTTCCAAATTTTCAGTAAAATGCCTCCAAGACGAATGGGCACTAGGGCTAACCCCCGAGAATCTACTGACCAAGAGAGTCACAACCAACACGAGAAAAACCATGAAAGTAGTGAGGAACAAGATCAGGATTATAAAGAGCAAGAAGATTCCCAGTATGGAGCAGAGGATGAACCCCTGTACTCTGAAGAATTTGAGGGGGAAATCGAGGGTGGAGAAACTGAAGTAGAACAGGAAGGGGAGAACCAGGGCGGAAACCCCATGGGCCAGTTTATGGATCTACTTAGGCAGAATTTGAACCAATACCCCCAGCCACCACCAGGCAACAACACTTCAGTGGCAAATTCCTTTAGGGCCTTTAAGTCTCTTAAGCCCCCAGAGTTCCACGGATCGGCTGATCCCGTTGAGGCGAGGGCCTGGATCAAGGAAATGGAAAAATCGTTTGAGATTCTGAGTATCAATGAGGCTCAGAAGACTGTTTTTGCTACTTACCTACTAAAGGGAAAGGCCAATTATTGGTGGGAAGCCAAGAAGAACATGGAGACTGATGCTATCATAGCCTGGGAAAGGTTCAAACAATTGTTCCTGGAGAAGTACTTCCCGAAGTTCATGAAAACCCAGATGGAACTTAAGTTTTTGGAACTGAAACAGAACAATATGTCAGTGGCGGACTATGAGGCCAAATTTACTGAGCTATCGAGATTTGTGCCAGAGTTTGTAGACACAGAAGAGAAGAAAGCTAACAAGTTTCAACAAGGGCTGAAGCAGTGGATCCAGAATAGGGTGGCAGTTTTAGAGATTACAGATTATGCCACCTTGGTGTAGAAGGCAACCATTGTGGAGGCTGGTAGTGATCAGATGCAGAGAGAGAGAGAGAGAGAAAGGGGGGATAAAGAGAAAGCATGTTAGTATGGGCGGAAGATCCGCTGGAGGAAAACCCCCAACCAAGTTTAATCGAGGAGCGGTTTCCCTACCAGGGAGGAATGTAGGGTTTAAACCATCTGCGAGTGTAAGTGTGAGCCAGGGCGGCCATCAATCAGGAATGTCCCGTTCCAACCCTTCTCGACCTACATTGCCATTGTGTGCTACTTGTGGGAAGAGGCACTCCGGGGTGTGCAACCTGAAGCAGATAAACTGTTATAAGTGTGGGCGAGCTGGGCATTATGCTACCTCTTGCACCACGGTCATCCCTAACAGCACAACCTGTTTCCAGTGTGGACAACGAGGGCACATGAGGAAGGATTGCCCAAGGAGCAAACCAGCAGCATCAGGAGCAAGCAAGGTTGCCTCAAATAGGCCACCAACTGCTAGGACTTTTAATATGTCAGTACAAGATTCCGTGAGGGACACAGATGTGATAGCAGGTACATTTTCTCTCAATTCAGTCAGTGCAAATGTCTTATTTGATTCAGGAGCAACTAAGTCTTTTATATCTAGAGATTTTGCGCATAAGTTGAAACTTAAAACCCAGCAACTAAGAGATTCCTTACTAGTAGAAATAGCTAATCAGGAAATCGTACCGGTTAATCAAATTCACCCCGATTGTAAGCTAGAAATAGGAGGACGATCCTTCTATGTCGACTTAATTCCTTTTAAGCTAGGGGAATTCGATGTCATTTTGGGTATGGATTGGTTGTCTCGTAATGATGCGCGGATAGATTGTAAAGGGAAAAAGGTTAAGTTGAAAACCCCAGGGAAGAAAGAAATAGTGTTTAAGGGGATGCGACAGACCCAGAAAATTCTGACCATGGCGCAAACCAAGAGATTGTTACGAAAAGGGAACGAGGCTTATTTAGCTTACGTTATAGACACTCAGAAGGAAGTGCCAAGATTGCAAGACCTTCTGGTAGTTAATGAGTTCGAGGACGTGTTCCCACAAGATCTTCCCGGACTACCACCTGATAGGGTAATGGAGTTTGCCATCGAGTTAGCCCCGGGGACGGCGCCGGTTTCGAAGGCCCCGTACCGACTAGCCCCAGTAGAAATGAAGGAGCTAGCTAAACAATTACAGGAATTGTTGGATAAGGGCATGATAAGGCCCAGTGTGTCGCCTTGGGGCGCACCAGTGTTGTTTGTTAAGAAAAAGGATGGGAGTATGAGGTTATGCATCGACTACAGAGAATTGAACAAGCTAACCATAACGAATAAATATCCATTGCCCAGGATAGACGATTTGTTTGACCAGCTAAGAGGCGCTGAATACTTCTCAAAGATTGATCTGAGAACGGGATATCACCAACTGAAGATCAAACCTGAAGATATCCCGAAGACTGCATTCCGTACCAGATATGGACATTATGAGTTCTTAGTTATGTCATTTGGATTGACCAACGCCCCAGCAGCCTTCATGGACCTAATGAATAGAGTGTTCAAGGAATATTTGGACAAATTCGTGATAGTCTTCATTGATGATATTCTCATCTACTCAAAGACAGAGGCAGAACACGCTGAACATTTAAGGATAACCTTAGAAATACTCAAGAAGGAGTAGTTATATGCCAAGTTCTCCAAGTGTGAGTTTTGGAAAAATGAGGTACAATTCTTAAGGCACGTGATCAATAGAGAAGGAGTGTTGGTTGACCGCTCCAAGATAGAAGCAGTTTCAAACTGGGAACGGCCAACTACTCCAACCGAGGTGAGGAGTTTCATTGGACTGGCCGGATATTACAGGAGATTTGTCCAAGACTTTGCGAAAATCGCAGCTCCATTAACTCGACTTACCCGTAAAACCGAGAAATTTGAATGGACTGAGAAATGCAAGAAGAGTTTCCAAGAGTTAAAGAAGAGGCTGGTGACAGCCCCAGTGCTGGCATTACCTGATCGAAAAGGAGATTTCGTGATTTACAGTGATGCTTCGCATAAAGGACTGGGATGCGTGCTTATGCAGCACGGCAAGGTAATAGCATATGCGTCTAGGCAATTGAAGGATTATGAGGTCAGATATCCCACGCATGATCTAGAACTAGCAGCTATAGTCTTCGCTTTAAAGATTTGGAGACACTACCTGTATGGGGAAAAGTGCAAGATTTACACTGACCATAAGAGCCTCAAGTTCATTTTCACTCAGAAAGAGCTTAACATGCGCCAGAGGAGATGGTTACAGTTAATCAAGGATTATGACTGTGAAATTCGCTATCACCCGGGCAAAGCCAATGTGGTGGCTGACGCCCTTAGTAGGAAAGAAAAGCTCAAAATGATAACTTCAGAGGAAGAACTAGTGAAAAATTTTGAGAAGTTGGAAATCGAGGTTAAGTTACCTGGAGAGGGCCAAGAAAAGTTGATGGAAATTAGAATCCAACCTCCATGCTAGAAAAGATTAGACTGTGCCAGGAACGGATGATGGAGGAAGAAAAGAACTCCACAGAAGAGCTAATGACCGGGGAGGAAATTAAGTGCGAAAGAGACAAGGAAGGGATCATGAGGTACACATACAGGATATGGATCCCAAATGTTCAGGAACTCAAGGATGAGATTTTAAATGAGGCACACAACTCAAGATACTCCGTGCACCCCGGTAGCACCAAAATGTATAGGGATTTAAAGGAGTATTACTGGTGGCCCAACATGAAAAAGGACGTAGCAGAATGGGTAAGCAGATGCTTGACCTGCCAACGAGTGAAAGCAGAGCACCAGAAGCCCAAAGGACTTCTACATCCCTTAGAGATTCCAGAATGGAAATGGGAACACATAGCCATGGATTTCGTAGTAGGTTTACCAAGGACCAAGGCTAATCATGACGCCATATGGGTAATTGTAGATCGACTGACGAAATCAGCTCACTTTCTCCCGATCAACGAAAGGTACACGGTCGACAGACTAGTGGACATCTACTTAAAAGAGATAGTGGCGCGACATGGAGTCCCAGTCGCAATAGTATCCGATCGAGATCCTAGATTTAACTCCAGGTTTTGGAGAAGTTTTCAAGAATGTGTAGGGACCCGGCTGAACATGAGCACAGCCTACCACCCCCAGACAGATGGGAAAAGTGAAAGGACCATCCAAATGCTAGAGGATATGTTGAGAGTCTGCGCGATAGACTTCAAAGGAAATTGGGATGATCACTTGCCATTGATTGAGTTCTCCTACAATAACAGTTATCATTCAAGCATTGGGATGCCACCTTATGAGGCCCTTTATGGAAGAAAATGTCGATCTCCCTTGTATTGGGATGAAGTTGGAGAGCGAAAGATGCTCGGGCCCGAAGTGGTCCAACGAACTAAAGATGCAGTAGATCTAATCAGAGGACGGTTGGTAGCAGCCCAGGATCGACAAAAGAAATATGCCGACTTAGCTCGGAAAGGCAAGGAATACGAAGTAGGGGACCTAGTGTTCTTGAAAGTGTCACCTTGGAAAGGTTTAATGAGATTTGGGAAGAAAGGAAAGCTGAGTCCCAGATACATTGGACCATTTGAGATCTTGAGACGGATTGGGGAACTAGCTTATGAGCTCGCATTGCCCCCGAATCTGCAGCAGGTGCACAATGTGTTCCATGTTTCGATGCTGAGGAAGTATAACCCGGATGCTAAGCATATTGTAGAGTATGAGCAAGTGGACATACAACCAGACTTGACCTATGTGGAGCAACCTGCGGAAATCATAGACCGGAAAGAACAAGTGCTCCGAAACAAGGTCATCCAGCTAGTCAGAGTTTTGTGGCAGAACCACAATGTAGAAGAATCCGCCTGGGAACTTGAAAGCGCAATGCAAGAGAAGTACCCCCACTTGTTTTCAAACTGATTCCGGGACGGAATCCTTTTAAGGAGGGGAGACTGTAAGAACCCAGATTTTGGGTGGAATTAAAACTTTTATGTATTTAATGATGTAAGAATGAATAGTGGATACGGCTACAATGTAATAATTGATATTTGGAAAGAATGAATGGAATTCAACTTTATTATGTTTATGTCCTGAAGAATGCTAAAGGGTAACAACATAGGTAAGAATAATCTATCTTCTAAGGGAATAAGATATGGCAACTTCAAGCAGGAGAATACTCTCATGTCATCCAGATCGATAACGATTAATCCAGTAGTTCCGTAAAAAGGTTAAGGAACGATCGAAAGAGGATACGGACAATTGACTAACCCTAAGAGAACAAGTAAAGAATACAGAATGAATATTGTTTTGGTGGGAGTATAGAATAATATGAGACAACACTATATAGAAGTATTCGGAACGGATTTCCGAGTTCGTATTTGTGATCCAGGGGGAAAATAAGTGTATGTAAAAGCTGTCGGATTCTGAAAAACCGCACTTTTATTTTCTCCGAGAGTTCCCTGGACACTGATAGCCTTAAGTATTTAACGAATGGATTTAAGGAATATAAATTGGAAAGTTAGAATGAAAGATGGAGAATGATAGTATTAATATTAACAAGGATTCCCGGTAAACCCTAATTAGAAATCCGTGAAATATTCCTACGAACGATCAATCGAAATGAGCAATAACCGGACACAGAAACAAGCTGGGAATCAAGATACATGCATGTGCTAGTAGAAAATATCTAGCAACCAAGTAGTTACTTAAGCAACTAGCACACTTAGAATCAAAACCATGTACTTAGCTCATTCCATCATCAATCCACTAAAAACCAACACTTGTCTCTTGAAATACCTCATCCATGACATAACCACCTTTATTAAAGTAGCTTTATGATAGATATTATCTACACATATCATTAACAATTCATTTTATCACCAACAAAGCAAGAGAAGAGCAAGAACACCCCCCCTTGCATATTCCATTCGGCCATAACCATAATTCCAAATCAAAACTCAACCTTCCCACCATTGTTTGTTCTTAAAATTTTTAAGGTGAGACTTATATTTCATAAAACTCATCTCCTCAAAATCTTTGCACCAAACTCCTTTGTTTCCATTTTCAAAAAAATCAAACAAGAGGAGGATGAATAGTGTTCATCATGTACTAACTTGGTTTTCTTGATTTTTCATGGTTGATCTAGCAAGCTTAATCACTCCTAAGGACCATACAAGGCTTAGTAAGGCTATATCACTATCTAAGGAAGGTATAAAGCTCTCAAAACCCTAACCCTTGTTTGAGATTTAAGTATGTTTATGATAGATATAACTTAGTTATGGTTATGTTAAGATTATAAGCATGATTATGTATGGATCTTGGATAAATGATGAAAATAGTTAGATGAACGGAAAGGCATTGATTGGCCTCAGTTCATGTATATAAATCATGTATATGTTGTTTGGAATGGATACCATGTTTATGGGAAGATTTGAAATCGGTAGATATTCGATTTACAGCCGTTATAATGCCCGATTTTACAATACCATGTTTTGTATGCCATTTTCCGTGTCAAAAACCTACTATCCAGGAGCTTTATCTACCATGATAGGATAGGTAATGTTCTAAGCTTCGTTTTGATATAAAGATCACGTGAAACGGACTTACGGTTTAGGATTTATGACCGATTTACTAAAAGTAGTTCGAATCCGTAAACGAAAGTTCGTAACTGAAATTGAACCCTCGTAAACTATGTAACGTCATGGCGAATCTTGGTAAATAAATACTAGAGGTAAAAAGGAAGGTGTGAAAGAAAACCGTATGTCAAAAGGATCATTTTTCGATTTATTAAAAATGTTCGAGTCAAGGTTAAACGCGAACGAACCCCTAAAAGACGACTCTTTTATAACTTCGATAAAACACTTAGAAAACGGGCGATAAAACTCGGAGTATAATATTGGTTCGTAACGATCGACCTTAGAACTCGTATGACTTATGTATGACCCAAGTATAAGTACAGTGACATGTCGTATTAACGAACAAATGTCGGGTCGGATCAATGATAAAAAGGAATCCACTAAAAGAGATATAACGAGATAACTCGAGAACGTGTTTCGATTTAAGTATAACTTAACTTTTAAGATGATAAGTGATTAATCCCGAATGCCTTGGCTATTTATAGATCACCAAGCTGAACCGGGACCCGCTACCACTACCCCATACCGTACTCGACTACCAGGCAAGTTTCAATTCCCTTCTTTTAGGCTGTTGTTGTGATTGTATATATATATATATATATATATATATATATATATATATATATATATATATATATATATATATATATATATATATATGTTTTCTGTTATACATATGCTATAGCATGCATGCCTACTTTCAAGTTATATCATTATGCTTGTTCCCTGATTGTTATTGGCTTATATATTAGATAGCTATCGTATCAATTATAAGCCGGTTATTGTAAGACCCTCAGAGAAGGGTGTATACATCTTATTCATCAAATATAGACCGGGAGTCAATATTTCTTGACATATCGAGATTACCTCGGAGGAAAATATTTAAGTAAATATTTTCTATTATTTGGCGACGAATATTATTTGAACATTCGTTCCAGATTATTTATTTAACGATCCTTACTTCAAATAATTATTTGAACGTAACCATTCGACGAATAATATTTTTCAATATTCATTCAGAGTCGAATTGATTATCGATTATTATTTCGAATATTCTTCTAAAGATGAGACTACTAAATGAATATTATTTGGATATTCATTTGGAATATTATTTTATTAAATAAATATTACTTTTGAAAATTCATTTAAGATATTAATTACTTGATGAATATTATTTTAAATATTCATCTGAAGCCTGATTTAATTATCGAATATTATCTCCAATATTCCTTTAAAGCTTGGATTACTAAATGAATATTACTTGATATTCATTTAGAATATTATTCATTAAATGAATATTACTTTTTCAATAAACATTTAAATTCCTAATTAATTATGAATATTATTTTGAATATTCACCCAGGGTTCTATTTAATCATCGAATATTATTTTAAATATTTTAAATATTCCTTTCAGGTCTTATTAAATAATGAATATTATTTTGAATATTCATTTGAATATTTAATTATGCAATAAATATTCTCTCGATATTTCTTCAAGGATTATTTGAGAAATACTCTGATTAAAAATATTCTTTCATATTCCTAAATATTCTGTAAAATATTTTAAATCAATAAATATTCTCTGAGTATTTATTCCATATTTAGAATAACCTCGATAAGGTTTATCTTCTTCGATTATTACAGAAAATATTTCGGAGTCATATTATTATTAATCATATATCAAGAAAGGTTCTCAGACATCATTCTTCTTTGAGTCTATCTCCCTAATAATAAGGGAACCTTACTTGGAAAATGTTAATTATCTTGTCGACTTCCCGGTCATAAAGTATTCTCTTCACTCTCAACTCGGGTGCTATTGACTTATTAAGTCGTTGTTTACCTTCTCATCTTTCGAGGGGTAAGATTGTTGGAACAAGTTGAGATTCGTTACCAAGCAGTAGCTTGGAAGTTATTGGTGAATTTTCCTTTCCAACTAGATACGACTACTTTGTGGAGTCTTATCAACAAGTATTATACTTGGGGAAAGGGGGACGAATGTTACATTCAGAATCATAAATTCTATTTGAACTAGGAGTCGTGTAAGAGGCCGAGTAGCGCCGGTCCATCCCCTTTGGCCCAACCGTTGGTCGGGGAGAGCTAGTAAGGCGGTAGACAAGTAAAGCCGTCAGTTCTTCCTTCTACCGGTAGTAAATCTAAATTGAGCTGTACGATCTCGACTGATCATCAAGATTGGAACAGCGGGCGCGGTGAATACTCCATCATTGGTTCATCATCCAAACTTATTTATTTCCTGCAACATGATTACTGTTGGCAGAGCTGGAAAAGTGTTCATAACTGGAATTGCAACCTTTTCATGCAAGTTCCTCTTCTTAATAACAACGAGAATATTTCGCTTACTTTTGATGTAACAGATATTTCTACAAACAAATACTCTAAGTTACCTTGTAACTTCATCGTTCATATTATACTGGCATCATTTCCGTAAATGCATGGCATATGGTTTAAAAGATACTTTTGAACTGTTATATATTATTGTGCAGTTATATATTATTGTTGGTGGGCTTTCGCTCACCCTTGCTTTGTTTACATTATGTCACAACAACAGCTAGGACAGATGGCTCGCGTCAGGCGCACTCGGCGCAAGCAGGTTACCCGACCCACTGGACTACCCGCTGAGATGCTAGCCGCCATTGCTGAGGTAGCTTAGTTAGACAGCTTTTGTTTCCTGTTTAACTATATCTATAATTAATGTAATCAACGGCAAAACTGTTAAACTTATGATGTTATCCTTTTGGGATTGTAATAACTTTTATTCGTAACCCTTTAATGTAAGACTTATTTCAATTTCATCTCTGGGATTATAACTGTTGTGTGTGTGAGTGGAAATTATTGTGGGGTCACAGCATGTGATTTATTTATTTTGGACTCAAGTCAAGTATTATGAATGGATAGACCGTAACCACCAGATCCCTGACCCCGGATCTGGGGGTGTTACACCTCCCACTTGCCTTTAACCCATGTGCTTATTACCATTTAAAAATAAATCTAACAGCCTTATTTTTGGCTATAAATAGCCCCCTTCACCCCCCCCCCCATTTCTCTAAGCCCCCTAGAGCCAAGTATATGCTGGTGAAATAAGCTTAGAAACACTCTCTTTCTAGTAGCCAAAGTTGCAAAAATGTTTCTTTGCTTCTAGCCTAAAATATTTCAATTTTAAACACCTTTTAGGCTTGTTTTTCTTCACCATTCTTGCTCCCAAACACACACATTTTGTCATCAATATTTTTGTGGTCTTTGGACCTTGTTTTAACAGTTTATAAGTGACCTTTCGAGCCTCCAAAAGTCTGACCTTGAAGCCTTTTTCCGGCCATTTTCCGGCGATTCACTTTTTGTGTTTTTGGCTTCGTTACTAGCTTTTTCTCTTGTTTTCTCTCTAGATCTCAAGGGTTATAAGTTGGTTTCTTTTGTTTCTTCACTCTTCACTATATATTCGAATATATATAGTAGAAGTAGTGGTGGGTGGCTTGAATATTTAGTGTTTATTGCTTGTTTAGTTTAGATCTACACTTACAAACACTAATATTCAACTTTCTTGCATTTTGTCACTAATATACACTTGTTCTTGAAGTATATTCGTGTAGTGTATATTTTACATCTTGTAAGGTGTGTTCTTAAGGTTGAAGTTGAGAATTACCTCATTTAAGTCCTTTAATCCAAGTTGAGTATTTGGATTAAAAAGGCTAGTTTAATTATCTTTTGATTTAAGAACAAAAAGCTTACATCTTGTTTTTACCTTAAGTGGTTTAAACTTGATAATTTAAAATCAAAAGATAGGTTGGTTGTTAGTCTTGTGTAACCAAGTCCTTTGCTCTTTTTATGTTTGATTTTCAAACAAGGACTTAAAGAATCAAGACTATACAAGCTAGCTTTTAAAACAAGTTGGTTGTTATTGTTGGCCTTTTTCTTTCATTGTTATATTCGGCCATACACTACTATTTGTAGTTTTCTTATTCAAGTTGGTTACTCACTTGTCGTATCTTTATATCTTGAACAAGGATTTATTAAACATGACTACTTGTACTTGTTTTAGAACTTTGAAAAATCCGGCCACTCCTTTTCTATTTCATTCGGCCGAAGTACCTTTTAAGTACTTGATTTTTGTTTCTTTCTTGCTTGATTTCTTGCTTGTTGTATATATCCCCTTACGTGTTTATATATATTTTCCGCACTAATTTAACGCATAATAGCGGCCCTCATTATTTTATAACGAGCTACTTTTACGTACGTGTGAGTAGTGTTTTATGTGTTTGTGGTGTTGTAATTAGTGTGCTTGCATTCATGAATATATTGTTGCACGTTTATTTTATTGTCTTGCATATACCGCTTGTGTGACAAGTCCTTATTGTGACTTATCCCTTGCCGTTATATTTTAACTTAACGCGTAATAGCGTCCCCATGACTAGTACCGTAACATACTAGTTTGCACGGATTTTTTATATCTCTTGCTTGGTTGTTGTTGGACTTGTATTCTAACTTTTGCAGTGAGGTGAAGTGAAGTGAAGTGACTCTTGTTCTAAGACCCAAGTCTTATGCGTACAAACGGGGAGTTAGTAGCCTTTGCACTGTGAAGAAAAGAGAAGACCCAAGATCTAAGACCTAAGATCCAAGACTGGCAAAGTTGTAGAAGTACATAGTCTACAAAAGTGTAACACCCCTAGATCCAAGGTCATGAATCCAGGTTGCTACGAGTATTTCCACATACCATTTTATAAACTTATCGTAATGATCTCTAGTATTACCATATGACCATCTTCCATATTAATACATACACAGGTTATAACTACTCAGAAACATTAACTAAAGTTATTAATTACATCATATCATGGTAACATTACAACCCAAGCTTAGACATCTCATAATATAGGGCATCGTCAGAATCTCTACATGAGATCATAACTTACCAAGTTTACAATCTTGCTCAAAAGTCTTATTATACATACTTAACAAAAGAAACTACCCCTTGCTGGGTTTACTTAGGTACTTAATCTACCTGGAACTGCTGTCGAGTGAACATCTCACGAAACTGGCGTCCACTACAAAAGCTCTTACGAACCGTGTTCCTTGTCCTTGCCATACTTATCTGTTGTGTTATATAAAATAGAGAAAACAAGAAGTGAGCGATATAGCTCAGCAATATATGTTTATGCCAAAAGTACTTAACACTTTTCAATTAATCACAATACTTGCATACTTGCCGGTATATCACTTATATACCAAATTTTTTATAAAATAATTTCTTACGTCAAAACCTTTCATTTAATATTATCATAGGAATTGAAACGTATTCTTTGACATGCCAGAGGTCTTATTGACAACTTCAATTATCATTATCTTTTCAACATAATTTCTGTGCCAAACTGGCAGAATGGGACTAACTGGAATAACACGATACGTGGTGATCAGCCAGTATCGAAAAACTTTTCTACTAGTAGAAGGTTCTATCGTCGGGCGATATTAGCCTAGCCATCTCTTGGGGCTTAAGGTTAAGGTCACTACCCGATGCCTGTTTCATCATCGCGTAAGCCTCAACATATGTATGGTCACTACCCGGTGCCTGTTTCATCACCGTGTAAGCCATGATTCAACATTCCAGTCCCATGAATATTTTTAAACATAAATGGAACCCATATCATATCGTGGTTCCTCACGTTTGACATTTCAGAAGTTCAAACAATCTTACTTCAAGAATATATGAATGAAGTAAGTCAATTTATGGTTGACCATAGTCAACAGATTTTGTTAGGCCGAATACACAATTAATAATCAAATTCGTATGAGAGTTTAACAAGTAAGACGTTTATGCACTTAAAAACTTCTGGTATTAAGAACCCTCTGTAAACTATCACAAAGAGCTGCTAGGTTACAATAAAGATAATTCGTTGTACGATACCCTTCTAGGGTTAACCTAACTGTATTTATAAAACATACAGCTACGATACAATCTCTAATTGATATTCCTAATAATCAGCTATACAATGATATCAATTACAGATTATCACACGTCCCCTAAATCAACTCAATCTCTTTGATAGCTATCCAATCTTCAAAGATATTGCTTGCATAATTATCTTCAATAATTCTTCAAACACTGTTGACCAGTAGACGCTGCCTCCAGACAGAGTTTGACAAACTCTGTCGAGCTTCCATCTGTCAGAGTTTACACTAAACTCTGACCGCTTCCAGTTAAACTCTGATAATTCACTGTAACACTTAAACACTGATTAAAACACATCAATTATATTTAACAATCTCCCCCAACTTGTTCATTAGCAAAAATGCACAAGTTAATGACGATAATTGATGATGTCAAAACAAATAGACAAATACAGTGTTTATACAAATTCAGAGTTTAAGCTTCTACTTAACAAAATCTACAGAGAATAAGAAAATCCTTACAGACCTTAATCTCTTATCTCTTCAAGATCTGGTATAGCTCTGAGATAATCTATGAGCAATCTTCTTTCTGCATTTTCAAGCTCAATCTTCATAGCTTCTTTAATCTCTCTGAGCTGAGGATCACTCTCATCTGTCTGGTAGATAGCAGCCCTAAGATCATTTATTTTGTTCCTTCTCATCTCATTTCCCAGTCTGATAAATTTGACTTCTTCTGACTGTGAATTGAAGTCAAGTACTGTGATTCCCAAATCAGTCTTTAATTTTGCAGTACCTTCCTTCATTTCAATAAGATTTCCATTGTAATCCCTGTACTTAGGAACATATCTGCTATTATACTTCTCTCCTCTGATTGCCAAATTATGAAGCATCCTCTGTCTGAGCACATTAGCAACTGATTGAGTCCTTTGACTATTCACCTTGAAAAGATATAGAACATATTCTAGTTCTTCCCAATATTTCAAGCCAATATCATTCTCACCAATTCTAAATACTGTCCCATCAGCCATGAAGTACAAGAGAAAGTCCTTCTTTAAACTCTTCTGATGAACTAACTGTACTGATTCCAGTCTGTCCAAACTCTCTTGAGTGACACCACGACCTGGAACAGCCAGTGAAGAAGGATCTCTAGGACCAGTATATTGCCTTTTGTCTTTGTGTGAACCTAGTCCACCCTTATTATTTCCAACTTTACCAGACAAGGCTCTTCCATCAGAAATATTCATAGAAACTCCAGATAATATATTTGGATCTTGAATTGTTCCTTTCCCAAAAACCAATTTCAACTGAGAAGATTGTAAAGGTGTGGTCATAACTTGTGATGCAACAGAAGTTGTAACTTTCTTATGTGAACTTTCTCCTTCAATGCCTTTCAGCTTGAGTTGAGCTTCTGCTGCCATTGTTTCCTTTGAAAACTGAGATCTTTGACTAACATCAGCCCTTTCCTTGATCACAACACCTTTAACAACAGGCCTAGGAGCTTTTCCTCTTTGTAACTTACCAGACTTTAAAGCCTTGAGATGTTCTTCTTGTAAACTCTTTTCTTCAGCTTCAATGTCCTCAATTGTAACTCCTTCCTCATTCTCTTCAATAAACAACCTAGCAGCCAATTCTTCATCAGTCTGTGGATTAGAAGGTAATAACAAACTCTTGGTCTTTGAAGTACCTTGAGTATCAATATTTATTCCAACAAACTATGATTTAGATGACTTGCTAGTTTTCAAAGTTTGAAATTCTTCAGTTTTGTTCTTTCCTTTACTACTTGCTCCTCCATCTCCAGCAATATCCCTTCTGACAACTCTCTCCCCCTTTTTGACATCATCAGGAATAAGAATAGATGTAATTAACTCCAAGGAAGTAGCAATAGAATCAATTTTAACAGACAAAGCAGACTGATTCTCTTCAACTTTACCCAGCCTGGCAAAGAGATTGTCTTGAGCTTTAGAAAATTTTGTATTCATGAGTTTAGACTCTCTTTCCATTTTCATTTCTCTAGTTACGATCTCAGTCCTCAAGTCAGTAATTGCCTTTGTAGTATCATCAAATCTTCTATCCAGAGTTTTGACTTGAACTACAGTTGCTTTTAAGCAAGAAAGAATCTCTGGATTGGAGATAGTGTCAGCAGTTTGCTTAACAAAATCAGCTGCTCTCCCTCGTGGAAAAATGCAATCCTCTTTGTACCAGTCAGCAGCAAATTGTGCAAGTTTTGCTCTCTCAATTTCATGAGACTTACAAGGTTGATTGAAAGATGTATGTTTATTGTCTATTTGTACTGGTGCACTCAGAGAAGAATCAGAGTTTGTACTGCTTTCACCTTCAGGTTCAACACTCGCAGCTTTAGCATGTTCATCTCTAAGTAAAACATTGTGCTGAGCATTGTCAGCCACAGTTTTTAGCAATTTCTTCTGCAGCCTTGTCAAGATTTTCTCCATGTTGCTCAGGCTCAGCAACAGAGTTTACATTTTTGTCATCAACAGGCATAGACTGAGAAGTAGCCTTGGTTGCTTGATCAATCTCATCTCCTCCTTCAACAGTTTGGTGAGCATCAGAGAGTAACTCTGTATGTGATGCTACAGTTTCAGAAAGAACAACTCTAGGTTGATCAGCTGCACCAGTATCAGAGATAGGATCAGAGAATGGCATGAATGAATCAAGAATATCATTCATTGGAGAAAAGCCATCTCTAGTATCCTCTTCTACAGGCATTTTGTCCTCTGCAGGCATTTGAACCTCTGCAGGTATTTCAACCTCTGCAGGCATTTTATCTTTTTCAACCTCAACAGTAGGTGTTTGCTATGAAACTACCTCTGGAGCTTCAAAATTTTCATCAACAGAATCAGAGATTACCAGTTTTCTTCTCTTCGCTAGAGGCACTTCATCTGAATCCTCTTCACTAGATTTTGCTACCACTGAGAGTGACTTAGGTATGTTTGCCGTTTGTTTTATTCTTTTCATTCTTCTAGTATAAACAGCTCCAGGAGATGTCAGTTTTGCTTTTCTTTGTGTCTATATTGCCTTTTAAACTCTTGCATGTCGTTCAGTGATTGCCTTCTTAACTCTTTTTGCTTTAGACTGTGATTGTGGTGGAGATTGTGATGATTCAGAGTTTGTTTCTAGAGTGTGTGAAGGTTGTTTTGTAGGTGCTGAGTGAATAGGTGATGTAGGTGGTTCAGTGTTTGGTGTTTGAGTACGATCAATGTTTAGTGGTTCAGGTTGTGCTTCTGGTTGTGGTTGTTCCTGAGGTTGATTGAGAAAATTCTGCAAAGCAAGTGGCAGAACAAAGGCAAGTAGATTTTCTTTACCAACATCCTTATTAGTCATATCAGAGAATATTCTCTTGTTGACTCTAAAAGGCTGAATTTCATCAGTATCAGCAATCTCTAGACCAGGTACACAAGCATTGAACAACATTTGATAAAATCGAGCATAATAAACTGTAGTAGACTCTGACAGTTTATCACCTAAATTCATCAGAACATATCTACCAAAATCAAAATTACTACCATAGAGTAGAGAATACCCGATTTGTAGACTGTCTATTGGAATGGCATCCCAGTTGGTGACTTTCTTCTGGAATATCCTTGTAATGCAATCGAAGAAAAAGTTCCATTCCTTCATGAGATTAGGTCTCTTTATACCGCCAAGCTTGTCAAGAGATTCCATGTAACCTATCTCCTGCAGCATCTCTCTCAATAGAGTTTCATTAACAAGAGTATAAGATGTATGTGTATCAAACCCCATTGTATCTCTGACAGTTTGTGGAGTAATCACAAACTCTTGTTCTTCATAAGTGAAGATGATGTTAGGAGTCCCATTCTCTCCTCCATCCACATAGACTGAGTTTTGCCAAAAAGTGGCAATTTGAGATGCAGAGAGAGTACCAGGTCCAACCAGAGCTTGTCCAATCTCTGAGTCTCTCAAGAAATTCTGCATTAGATGAAACGCTTCTGGAACACGTTCATGATATAGTGGAGCTTCATAGTTGTTAGGGACAAACCGTAGACCAAGAGCAGTAAATGGTTTAGAAGCCATTGAGTTAAGAAATTTGCAAGAATCCCTAAGAGAAGTGTATGTAGGAAAGGTGTTTGCAAGAATTCCCAAATGAAAAGTGAGAGAACTGTGAGATGTAAAAATAAAACAATGGAGTGGTTTGGACTTGACCTTTTATTTTCTTGTTGAATAGATTAGCAGATAGAGAGAACAAAAAGATGTAATACTTGCTTGTAATCTCTTTCTTATTATCAATGAAAAATTCTGTTTCTCTAATCTTATTCAGTGTGTTCTGCAATTTTTTATGTTTATGAACTGTTCTTCAAGGAAGTAAATCAAAGAAGAGAATATGAAAACTAATTAAAGTAATCATATAAGGAACAAATTCATCAACAATACACTTATTTACAGTTGTCAAAAGCCCTATTTACTCCAAAATTTTCAAATTATCCAAATGAAAATTTACCTTAGAGTACGAACCATGAATCAACAGCATTTGTCAATTCTCCAACTTTATCACCGAAACCCTTTCATAAATTGCACAGTTGTGAAAATATGTGTGTGTGAAGCAGAGTTTACTAAATAAATTTTTAGAGCATCTAATTTTTCATAAAATCCATAAAGTAAATCAATAAACACTGGATGCACAAACTGTCATAGTAAACACTGAATGTATGATGAAAGCTAAACTCTGTAGTAATCAATCTATATACAGTAACTTTTAATTTATTTTATACCCCCTCCATATATACATTTTTTTTATAATTCTATTCATTCCAGTAATTAGAGGTTGGAACCAGTCACCAAAATTCAAAAATTTTAGCCCTTATCATTTTGATAAGTTCCTGGGTCATCCTAGTATTTAACTAGTCACCAAAAATTAGAGAATTTTAGCACATATTATATACCAATAAGTTCCTGGGTCATCCTAGTATCCAACATAATCTCAAAGGAGTATAACAACCTATATACATATTTTCTTTGGGGTATTGCAGTAAGCATTTTATTCTACCAGAGTATAACTAACAGAGTTTAGAGTTCATCAACATCAGTAGTTATTCATGTAAGGTAATGCACACAGTATTTACAGACTCAGAGTTTAGGACAAAATAAACTAAGAGATGCTATAAATATGAACCAGTATCATGCTGTGTTAACTTTCTGCACAATCTAAGATTATATCACAATAACTCAGAAAGATTCATGATTAATTTCTGAGAATCATGCTTCATACATATTTCTTCATTGGTGTTTTCATTCAGAAAAAAATCAACTCAGAGTTCATAGAGTTTATCAAACTTATTAACAGTGTATGACATACAGGCATGCTGATAGAATTTACCAGAGTATGCATAACAGAGTTTAATCAACAGAGTTCACTTAGCACTTAACCAATCAGGAAATATGAGTAATACAATACATAAGTAAAATTTGAATCTAACCAACATTCCTAGTCAGATCCAGAGACCATTCCTAGTTCATTGACCAGTCTTGTAAATGTAGCTTCACTCAATGGTTTAGTGAAGATATCTGCAAGCTGTTGTTCTGTAGACACAAAATGTAGTTCAATATTCCTTTCTTCCACATGTTCTCTGATGAAGTGGTATCTTATGCTGATGTGCTTGGTCATTGAATGCTGTACTGGATTACCCGTCATAGCAATAGCACTTTGATTATCACAGTAAATAGGAATTTTACTGTACCTCAATCCATAATCCAGCAATTGATTCTTCATCCATAAGATCTGTGCACAACATCTACCAGCTGCAATATACTCTGCTTCAGCTGTAGATGTGGAAATTGATTTCTGTTTCTTGCTGTACCAGGAGACAAGTCTGTCACCAAGAAATTGACAACTTCCACTAGTGCTTTTTCTGTCTATCTTGCAGCCTGCAAAGTCTGCATCAGAATACCCAAGTAGCTTGAAATCTGATTCTCTGGGGTACCACAGACCTAATGATATGGTGCCCTTGAGATACTTGAAGATTCTTTTCACAGCTGTCAGATGTGGCTCTCTAGGATCTGCCTGAAACCTTGCACAAAGACAGGTTGCATACATGATGTCAGGCCTACTAGCTGTCAAGTATAGAAGAGATCCTATCATGCCCCTGTAGTTTGTTATATCCACTGAAACTCCTGTGTTTTTGTCCAATTTAGTTGTTGTTGCCATGGGAGTTGATGCAGATGAACAGTCAAGCATACCAAATTTCTTGAGAAGATTTCTGGTATATTTTTCTTGATTAATGAAAATACCGTCATCTGTTTGTCTCACCTGTAGGCCTAGAAAGTAACTAAGCTCTCCCATCATGCTCATTTGATACCTGGACTGCATGAGCTTGGCAAACTTCTTACAGAGTTTATCATTAGTAGACCCAAAGATAATGTCATCAACATATATCTGAACTAAAAGGAGGTCACTTCCTTGATTGAAATAAAATAGAATTTTGTCAATTGTTCCTCTGTTGAATCCACTTTCTAGAAGAAATTGAGCAAGTGTCTCATACCATGCTCTTGGTGCCTGCTTAAGTCCATATAGTGCGTTATCTAGCCTGTAGACATAATCTGGATATTTGGGGTCTACAAATCCTGGTGGTTGCTCAACAAACACTTCTTCTTCAAGCTTTCCATTCAGAAAAGCACTTTTCACATCCATCTGGAACACTTTGAATTTCTTGTGAGAGGCATATGCTAGAAAAATTCTGATTGCCTCCAATCTTGCAACTGGAGCAAATGTTTCATCATAGTCTATTTCTTCCTGTTGTGAATAGCCTTTTGCTACCAGTCTAGCCTTGTTCCTTGTGATGACACCTTCACTGTCAGTCTTGTTTTTGAAAACCCATTTAGTACCAACAATAGATCTGTTCTTTTGCCTTGGTACAAGGGTCCAAACTTCATTTCTTTCAAATTCATTCTACTCTTCCTGCATTGCTGTTATCCAGTCAGCATCTTGAAGAGCTTCATCCACTTTCTTTGGTTCATTTTTAGACAAGAATGCATGAAACAGACATTCACTTGCAGTAGCACTTCTTGTTTTCACTTTTGCGTCTGGATCACCAATTATCAAATCAGGTGTATGTGATTTAGTCCATTTCCTAGCAGAATGCAAATGACTTCTGTCAGCATGTGATCCTCCCCCTTGATCCATGCTCTCCTGATTTTGTTGTGATCTATCTTCGTTTTCTGAGACTCTCCCTGAACTTGACTGCCCAGAGTCAGAATTTGAATTTTCAGAGTTTGAATCATCAGAGTTTGATCCAGATTTTTAAGTTGACTCAGTATCAGTGTTTGAGTCTTCATCTTGTTCATGCTCCCCCTCAATTGGTTCTCCCCTTTGTTGTGGCTGAGAAGTTTCTCCAGTGTTTACCCGTAGAGGTTCAGAGTTTGTTTCAACAGAGTCTGTCAGAATTGTTTCATCAGAGTTTACTTCATCAGAGTTTAAATCTTCATTTCAAAGTTCAGTTGATCATATTCATCTTTGTCTTCAAGTCCAGTTATCTTCTTATCATCAAAAGACACATGTATAGATTCCATGATCACTTTAGTTCTCAGATTGTAAACTCTGAATGCCTTTGTTGACAGTGGATAGCCAACAAAAATTCCTTCATCTGCCTTTAGCTCAAACTTGGTCAACTGTTCAGGATGATTCTTCAAAACAAAACATTTGCACCCGAAAATATGAAAGTATTTCAGGTTAGGCTTCTTTTTCTTCACCATCTCTTATGGTGTCTTTCCATGCTTATTGATCAGTGTAGCATTTTGAGTAAAACAAGCAGTTTGAACAGCTTCTGCCCAGAAATAAGTTGGCAATTTTGCTTCATCAAGCATAGTTCTGGCAGCTTCAATCAAGGTTCTATTTTTCCTTTCAACTACACCATTTTGTTGTGGTGTACCAGGTGTTGAAAATTCTTGCTTCACTCCATTGTCCTTGCAGAATTCTTCCATTGTTGCATTTCTGAACTCAGTTACATTATCACTTCTGATGATTCTGACTTTGTTACTTGATCCTTTGTCCAGAAGCTTCACATGCTCCATCAGAGTTAATGCAGTTTCATCCTTCTTTGCTAGAAAATACACCCAAGTGAATTTAGTGTATTCATCAACAATGACTAAAGCATATTTCTTCCTTGCTATAGACATAACATTTACTGGACCAAAGAGATCAACATGCAGAAGATGATAGGGATCAGTGATTGAAAATTCTGTCTTGCTCTTGAAAGATGACTTCCTTTGTTTAGCCTTCTGACATGAATCACATAGGCCATCAACATTTAACAGAGCCTTTGGGAGTCCTCTTACAAGATCCTTTCTGATCAATTCATTGATGTTGTTCACGTTCAAATGTGAGAGTTTCTTGTGCCACTTCCAACTCTCTTCACTAGACATTCTTGTAGACAGGCAAACAGCTTTTCCAACAGAGTCTATCAAAAGCTTGATTTCATAAATGTTGTTTTGCCTGTGACCAACTAGAACAACCTTTCCTGTAGATTTGCTGATAACTTCACAATATTCAGGTTGAAAATCTACATGATACCCCTTGTCACAGATTTGACTCACAGATAACAAGTCATGCTTGAGTCCTGGGACATGAGCTACATTGTTGATGTTGAAATTTCCAAGATTAATATTGCCATATCCCAATGTTCTTCCTACATTGCCATCACCATAGGAAACTTTTGGGCCAGCTTTCTCCTCATAGTCTGATAGCAGGGCTTTATTTCCAGTCATGTGTCCTGAACATCCACTGTCCACGACTAGGGTTGCCTCCCTGTTGCCCTGCAATCACAAGCAATTACTGAGGATTAGATTTAAGGATCCAGACTTGCTTGGATCCTTTGGCATTCTTAACTTTGTTAGCTTTTGCAGCGGAATTAACATTATCAGAGTTTGAGCTAACAGTATCAGTGTTTACACTTGCAGTATCAACTTTAACCCATTTCAGATTGGGTTTCAGTTCATAGTAATTATGATAGATAGCATGATATTCTCTGCAAGTATAAATGGAATGCTAAGTGCTTCCACAGTGTGTGCATAAAGTCTGTGGCTTAGTTCTAGCAAAATCCTTCTTTACCTCAGACTTGGTAGGTAAAGAATTTATATTTTTATTTTTCTTGCAGAAATTTGCAAGATGCTTAGTACTACCACAGTTATGACATGTCTTTCTTGGAGCATAACTAGCAAGCATTGGTTTATTTCCTGAAGTGATGCCTACTTTTCCATTTCTGTTCTTATTTGACACTCTCTGTTTCTTAACAGATTTTAACCCTTCAGTTTATGTTTTAGTTGTTTATCTGTCATTGAACCAATATTAACCTGTTTAACACTAGTTTTTACTGGTTTAATTTTAACAGCTTCTTTTTCATTTTCAGACAAAAATTTACTGGTTCCATGTACAAAATGAGGTCTGATTTTAACTTGATTTTGAAATCTAAGTTCATCTCCCTCATTATAACCTAGACCAACAGTGTCTGTTTGAAAAATCTGTTGAGTGTCCTTTCCAGAATTAGTCCAAGTCCTAATTTTCTTATTTGCTTCCTCCAACTCAGATTCTAGTTGTTTATATTTCTGAAGCAAATTCTGTTCTATACAAACAGCATCATCTCTCTCTTTCTGAACTTGTTGCATGTTTTCAAGTTTTTCTTCAACAAGTTTATTTCTAACCTTAAGTTCAGAATTTTCAGATTTTATCCTCTCATTTTCTAAAGTCTGATCCCTATAACTTATATGCAATGACTTAAGATAAATTCTTAATTGAGCAATGTCATCAATATTATAAGCATAGGTAGTTAGAGGTACCTGATTTTCAGAAGTTTCTGATTCAGTAGTAGCCATGAGAGCATAGTTCACTTCTTCATCAGAATCTGAAGTATCTGCCCAATCTCTGCCTTTAGTGTAGAGTACCTTTCCAGTTTTACCCTTCTTGCACTCAGGAGCATAGTGACCCATCTCCTTATACTTGTAGCATTGAATTTCAGACTTATCCTTCTTCCCTTTAGAATCTCTCTTATCAAACTTCCTGAAGCTTTTCCTGTCTTCATTTGAATCTCTAGAAAACCTTTTCCCTTTCTTGAAATTCTTGAAGCCCATTTTCTTGAAGGTCTTCACCATCAACACAGCCATTTTCCTCATTTCTTCTTCATCATCCTCAGAGTCAGATGATTCAGAAGAGTTTGAATCACAATCAGAGTTTGATGATTCACTTGCTGAGTGTATGACCAAAGCTTTTCCCTTCATTTTCCTTCTTGATGCCTCTTTCTTCTGAGGCTTCTCTTCAACATTAAGAGCAAATACTTTGCCTTCCTGCTTGATCTCCTGTTTCTCTGCTCCATTTCCAATTCATGAGTTTTGAGCAGCCCATAGATTTCATCAATCTCTGTTTCAGCAAGATCATAGTTGTCTCTAATAGTGGTTGTTTTCACATCCCACTTTTCAGGTAGAGAAAGAAGAAACTTGAGATTTGAGTCTTCTAGATCATACTCTTTGTTGACCAATGACAGATCATTGAGTAGTTTACAGAATCTATCAAATGTTTCTGTCATGGTCTCTTCAGGTTTAGCCTCAAAATGCTCATACTCTTGTGTGAGTATGTTTCTCCTATTCTTCTTAATAGCCGCAGTTCCTTGACACCTGACTTCAAGAGCATCCCATATCTCTTTTGCAGTGGTGCAGTTAATGACTTTGTTAGACATAACATTGTCTAAAGCACTATGCAGTAAATGCCTAACCTTTGCATCCTTAGCAATTGATGACAGATCTTCAGGAGTCATGTCCTTCTTTTCCTTTGGAACTATTTTAGCTTCTTCACCAGCAGCTGCAACAGATAGCTTTGTAGGATTGTGAGGGCTTTCATAAATCCTGTCAAGATATTCTGGATCTGTAGCCTCCAGAAACATAGTCATCTTCACCTTCCACATAGCATACTCTAATGGCCTCAGAATAGGAACCCTGATTGGTTCATAACGACTCACAGTAGTAGGAGCCTTTTCAGAAACAGTAGGTGTTGGTGGAGGAATTGCTGACATTATTATTGTTGTGTTTGGATCTTAACCTGTAATAAAGTAACAGATTGGCTCTGATACCACTTGTTAGGCCGAATACACAATTAATAATCAAATTCGTATGAGAGTTTAACAAGTAAGACGTTTATGCACTTAAAAACTTCTGGTATTAAGAACCCTCTTCGTGATGTAAACTATCACAAAGAGCTGCTAGGTTACAATAAAGATAATTCGTTGTACGATACCCTTCTAGGGTTAACCTAACTGTATTTATAAAACATACAGCTACGATACAATCTCTAATTGATATTCCTAATAATCAGCTATACAATGATATCAATTACAGATTATCACACGTCTCCTAAATCAACTCAATCTCTTTGATAGCTATCCAATCTTCAAAGATATTGCTTCCATAATTATCTTCAATAATTCTTCAAACACTGTTGACCAGTAGACGCTGCCTCCAGACAGAGTTTGACAAACTCTGTCGAGCTTCCATCTGTCAGAGTTTACACTAAACTCTGACCGCTTCCAGTTAAACTCTGATAATTCACTGTAACACTTAAACACTGATTAAAACACATCAATTATATTTAACAGATTTTATTCGACTTAAACATCGGGAGACATCGAAGTTTGATTAAAAATCAAGACTTGGGAGTTAGTCGGAGTTTTCGGTAAAAGCTTACTTGTAAACCCCTAACCATAGTAGGGGATCACTTTAAAAATTTATAGCTGACAATGAGCGAGGAAGCAAAACTCCTTATACTCTTCCAAAACTAAGTTCTCAAATTTTGATAAGTTGAAAGGATGTGTGGTCCCACTTTGGGAGTCATAAGACTTGAGAAAATATTCTTTGAGAACTCCTACTATTTTTAAAATAATTTTCTAAGGTCCAGAAAATATTTTAAATAATTATTAAACCCTTAATTAAATTTTAAATAAGGTTTAATAAATTTTAAATAATTGATATGATTTTTAAATAATTTTAGAATATTTAATAAATATTAAAATAATATTTATTAAATAATAAATCAATTATTAATCACTTTTTAAATGAATATTCAAATTAATATTCATTAATCTAAATAAATATTTAAATGATATTTAAAATATTTAAAACTCAAAAATATCCAATTTATATATTTATTGGACTATTTTTTATTATTATTGAAAATAATTGTCTCCGGCGATTTCCGGGTTTTTATGACAGTAATATACCAAAAGTATCTCCGACTCCCTTATTCACTTTAGGGAAACAAGTACTCATATAGAGTCGACATACATATTCGTATTCATATCCTTAATCACATAATCATACATCTCATTCATAATCTTCATTTATCGCATCAATAAGGTACGTTTGGTAAAAACAGTTATCGCAGTATAACACAACAGATTTTAAAGCATGCATATAGTTTGAAATCTAGAAAACTTGCCTTGGTTTGGTATGTGAGGAAATCTCCGGGTACTTGGACGATAATCTATAACCATAATACAAACGTCCGATTAGACCCCTTAAACTATCCGCTTAATTACATTAGCGAATAAAATAATATAAATACCTAACGGCACTATATCCTTTCAAATGTGGTTCTTTATAAGTCCTTAACGTTACTTAATCGTTTTCGTTAAATCTTGGTTCGCAATGAAGTTCTAGGACTTAACCATTATTCGCATTCGAATGTTACGTCGAATCATCCCCTAAAACGAATTTTCATTCGCGCGCACTTGATTCGTACATTTATATAAAATCGAAAAATCAACTTTTTGACTTAATTCTTTTTCGGTCCTCTTGCCTACTGACCAAGCTATACATCCTCATTTTTGCATGATTTTACCAAATTCATAAAGTGTCCAAATTCATTTTAAAATCCAAGACTTTTCTGCAGATTGACTTTGCGAACTACTTTCACTAAAAAGGCCATATCTCATAAACTATAAATCTTCTTGGAATGAACTTTATATATTTACAAACTACAATCCAATACCTTTCTGGACATGGTTAGTGGTGTTCATAATTCGTATTTTTCAGTTCGTAATCTAACTTTCCAAATGACCTAAATGCAAACGGGCGGCATAACGGCTATATATTTAACATTCCTCGATTTTACATCATGTAAAATCGGCAACAACCCAATGAATTGCCATCATGGCTTCTAAACACTTATTTACAGTCCATATAACTCATATCCATTTAACAAAATCAACCACAACAAATCCAACCATCAATTTAACAAACTAACTCCATAACCCCCAAAAACCATCATACTAGTACTTAATTTAAAAACTTAAATAAAACAAAAATGGTGAGAAGAGTTTTATACCTTTTTTGGCTGACTTAGGACCTTAACTAAAGCTTATGAACCTTGGTGGATGCTTGTATGATCCTTATAAACCTTAATCTTTCATAAGAAATCAAGAACACAAATTAGTATTCCCGGATTTACTGTTCACCCTCAACTTTGAGCATGGATTTGAAAATGTTATGCTAATCGGATAGCCACGAAAATTTGAACATACCTTACCTATGATATGAGGAAGCTTTGGTTTTATTTTGGTGATTTTAGAAGCTCTAGAACTGTAGTTATGAATTTTTCTTTGGAGAGTGTTCAAGCTGGGCAGTTTTGCTGGAAAAAGAAATGGAGAGAGTTTTTGCTTTGCTTTGTATTTCTCTGACTAGGTTATGACCAAATAATGCATTTGTATTATGAAAAGATCAGATGTGTGGGATTGGAGGTATGGTGTATGTACTTGGTTGCTTGTTTTTCAAGAAGTAGAATAGTGTTTTGGACAAAATAAAGCTAACCATCCTTAAATCATGGAACCTTGTTTCCTACTACTTGGTTAGTTTCTAATTATCTTGTTGCATGGATTTGGCTTACCACCTTGCATGGATCTCAAGAACTTAGCTTATTTTCCATCCCTCTTAAGTCGTTTAATCCATTTTGCATTCCGATAATTTCTTTGCGAAACGTTTATCGCGTAGAGATTTCCATCATCATTTCTAATCATTTGTCATTCGTATCTTAAATTCCATAAATTTCATATTAGGGGTTTTATATATTACCCTTTGAGTTTCTTATTCCTCGGTACCTCATAATTTATGAAACATTTCGTAAAAAGTGAAATATTCGAATTCTGACGGCTTTTGTATTCTTTTATTTTCTTAGTACAATAACCTTTCATACTTGGAACTTCAAAAATACTTCCTTTATATAATGTGGTGCTTACAAGTTTTCTCATATCCGTAGAATCACTATTCACTAGAGTTTTATAATATTACAAAATTCAGGGTTCTTATAGTCTCCCCTCTTTATAAGGATTCCGTCCCGGAATCAGTCGAAAAACAAATGGGGATACTTTTCTTGCATGGCGCTTTCCGGATCCCAAGTGGATTCTTCAACGTTATGGTGTCTCCACAGAACCCTTACCAACTTAACACTTTTATTCCTTAATACTTGCTCTTTCCGGTCCATAATCTCAACAGGCTGTTCGATGTAGGACAGGTCTGGCTGAAGGTCAACTTGTTCATGTTCTACTATGTGCTTAGCGTCTGCGTTGTACTCCCTTAACATTGACACATGAAAAACATTGTGAACTTATTGAAGATTCGGGGGTAGGGCAAACTCATAAGCCACGGGCCCAATTCGCCTTAGAATCTCAAATGGTCCAATATACCGCGGGCTCAACTTTCCTTTCTTCCCGAACCTCATCAATCCTTTCCAGGGTGATACCTTGAGAAATACCAGATCACCTACTTCGTATTCTTTGTCTTTTCTTGCTAGGTCTGCGTACTTGCGTTGCCTATCTTGGGCAGCCACTAATCTTCCTCTGACTAACTCTATGATGTCTCATGTTTGTTGTACCAAGTCAGGGCCTAGTAATTTCCTTTCACCAACCTCATCCTAACATAAGGGAGAGCGACATCTTCGTCCATATAAGGCTTCATACGGGGGCATTCCTATACTTGCATGGTAGCTGTTGTTATAGGCAAACTCTATTAGTGGTAGATGTTCATCCCAAGTTCCTTTAAAGTCTATGACACAGACTCTCAACACATCCTCTAATGTCCGGATGGTCCTTTCACTTTGCCCATCTGTCTGAGGATGGTAGGCAATGCTCATATTCAATTTGGTGCATACACATTCCTGAAAACTTCTCCAAAATCTTGAATTAAATCGCTGATCTCTATCTGACACTATAGCCACTAGTACGCCATGTTGTACCACAATCTCTTTTAAGTATATTTCCACAAGTTTGTCTACTGTGTAAGTTTCCTTGATCGGGAGAAAGTGGGCTGACTTGGTGAGTCGATCTATAATTACCCATATCGCATCATGATTTGCTTTGGTTCGGGGTAAACCTACCACAAAATCCATATCTATGTGTTCCCATTTCCATACGTGAATTTCTAGAGGTTGTAACAATCCACTCGGTCGTTGGTGTTCTGCTTTTACTCTTTGACAGGTCATACACTTACTAACCCATTCCGCTACATCCTTCTTCATGTTAGGCCACCAATAATATTCTTTTAAATCCCTATACATCTTAGTACTTCCTGGGTGAACTTTGTATCTGGTATTGTGCCCTTCATGCATGATTTCATCTTTTAGCTCTTGAACATTTGGTACCCAAATTCTATAGGTGTGTCTTAGTATTCCTTTTCTGTCTGGGTCACATTTCAGCTCTTCTCCCGTCATCAATTCCTTATTCTCGTTCATCACCTTTTCCTGGAATATCCTGATCTTTTCTATGAGCTCTGGTTGCATCACAATCTCGAACAATCTCTCAGTACCTTTTCCGGAGATCTTGACCTCAATCTCTAGCTTTTCAAATTCTCGACTCAGTTCCTCTGACGAGGTTATCATCTTAAGTCTTTCCTTCCTACTTAGGGCATCGGCCACCACATTGGCCTTCCCTGGGTGGTAAAGAATCTCACAATCATAATCATTAATTAATTCTAACCATCTCCTTTGTCTCATGTTTAACTCTTTTTGTGTAAAAATATACCTAAGGCTTTTGTGATCCGTAAAAATTTCGCACTTCTCTCCATACAAGTAGTGTCTCCAAATTTTTAGCGAGAAAACTATCGCAGCCAATTCTAAATCAAGGGTGGGATACCTCAACTCATATTCCTTTAATTGTCTAGAGGCATATGCGATCACCTTGCCGTGTTGCATCAGCACACAGCTTAATCCATTATGAGACGCGTCACTATAAATCACAAAATTCCCTTTTTCATCAGGTAGCGCCAACACCGGGGCTGACACTAGTCTCTTTTTAAGCTCTTGAAAACTTTCCTCACATTTTTCATTCCACACAAATTTTTCTGTTTTCCTGGTGAGTCGGGTTAAGGGTCCCGCTATCTTGGCGAAGTCTTTTACGAATCTTCGGTAATATCCAGCTAAACCAATAAAACTCCTTACTTCTGTAGGGGTGGTTGGTCTTTCCCAATTTGACACAGCTTCTATTTTAGCAGGGTCTATTAGAACACCTTCCTCGTTAATCACATGGCCTAAGAATTGGACTTCCTTAAGCCAAAATTCGCATTTTGAGAATTTGGCGTACAACTTTTCTTTTCTTAGGGCTTCCAAGACTATCCTCAAATGTTCTGCGTGTTCCTCTTCCGATTTGGAATAGATTAAGATATCATCGATAAAAACTATTAGACACACATCTAGATATTTCTTGAAAACTCGATTCATCAAATCCATAAAGGCTACTGGGGCGTTGGTAAGTCCAAATGACATTACTAAAAACTCGTAGTGTCCATACCTAGTGCGAAACGCAGCCTTGGGTATGTCTTCTGGCTTAATTTTTAACTGATGGTAACCTGCTCGGAGATCAATATTAGAGAAACAGGTTGCATTCTTAAGCTGGTCGAACAGATCGTCAATCCTAGGTAGGGGATATTTGTTCTTGATGGTGAGTTTGTTCAATTCTCTATAGTCAATGTACAGTCTCATACTTCCATCCTTTTTCTTTACAAACAATACCAGTGCACCCCATGGTGACACACTTGGCCTTATAAATCCCTTATCCAACAACTCTTGTAACTATTTTGCTAGTTCTTTCATTTCTACTGGAGCTAATCGGTATGGGGCCTTTGACACTGGTGCAGTTCCAGGTGCTAAATCGATAGTGAATTCTATTACTCTATCGGGTGGTAATCCTGGGAGATCTTCTGGTAATACACATTGACAACTGCTATGTCCTGGATCTTAGGGGTCACTCTCTTGGTGTCAATTACATGAGCTAAATATGCTTCACACCCTTTTTGTAGTAACCTCTTAGTCTGGGCCATAGTCAAAAACTTCTTGGTCTGTTTATGCCCTTCATATGTGACTTCCTTTCCACTAGGGCCCTTACCTTAATCTTCTTTTTCTCACAATCAATCTGGGCACCATTACTGGTTAGCCAATCCATTCCTAATATGACATCAAATTCCCCTAACTGAAAAGAAATCAGATCCACTCGAAAGTTAATTTCTTCTAGCTCTAAACTACAATTTGTATATACTTGATTAACTGGAATCACTTCCTTGTTTGCGATTGTTACTAGGAAAGACTCTTTCAAGGGTTCAACTTTAATATTCAATTTGCATGCAAACTCCTTAGATATGAATGACCTAGTAGCTCCAGAATTAAATAACACATTTGCACTGTTGGAATTTAATAGAAGTGTACCTTCAATCACATCTGTGTTCTTCACAGCATCTTGCACGGTCATCTTGAAAGTTCTAGCGGTCGGCGGCTTGTTGGAGGCGGCTACACTGACTCGAGAACTGGTAGGGACTGATGTGGGGTAATCTTTCCTCAGATGTCCCATTTTTCCACACTGGAAACACTTCGTACCCCCTTGCATGCACTGGTGAGCATAATGTCCCGATTTATTACACTTATAGCATGTGGTTGACCCTTGGAGGCATATACCGGAATGTTTCTTGCCGCACTGCTTTCAGTCAGGCACAAAGGTTCTAGGTTGACTGTGGTAATACACCTCAGGCTGCCTACCACTTTGATTCATATTTACACTCTCAATCTTCTTAAATCCGGTGCTTCTGGCTGGTTAGGAAACTGCCCCTCTCACAAACTTACTAGGAAAACTTCCTCCCGTCGAACTCTTTCCTCGATTCTCAAACTTCATCTTCTTTCCTTCTCTGTCTTTTATGACCTGTTCACTACCTGCTTCTACAATGGTTGCCTTCTGCACTAGGGTAGCGTAGTCGGTGATCTCCAATACTGCTACCCAGTTTTGGATCCATGTTTTAAGGCCTCGTTGAAATCTTCTAGCTCTTTTGACTTCGGTGTTGACAAATTCGGGCACAAATCATGATAGTTCTGTAAACTTGGCCTCACACTCGGCCACACTCATATTATTCTGTTTTAATTCTAGAAATTTTAGTTCCATCTGTGTTTCCATAAACCTGGGAAAGTACTTTTCCAGAAACAGCTCAGTGAATCTTTCCCAAGTGACAACTCCAACTGGTTCCATGTTTTTTTTTGGCCTCCCACCAATAGTTGGCCTCTCCCTTCAGTAGGTATGTAGCAAAGATGGTTTTCTGGGCTTCCTCAGTGCTCATTATCTCAAAGAATTTTTCCATTTCCTTCAGCCAAGCTCTGGCTTCTACCGGGTCTGCAGTTCTTTGGAATTCAGGAGGTTTAAGTGACTTGAATTCCTTGAAGGCATTAGCTACAGCATTGTTGGGACCTCGGGGTGGAGGTGGTTGTTGTGGGTTCATATTTTGCCTAAGTATGCGCATGAACTGGTCCATCGGGTTTCTACCCTGGTCTTCTTCCTGGGTCTCAGCTTCTTTCTCTTCCTCATAATCTGGATCATCGAATTCATTATAATCCATACCCTCTACTTGATCTTCAAGAAGTTCCACATCTCTATGGCCTTGATTGTTACTACCCTGAGCCGCAGAGTTGGCTGGGTGTGCTCTTGTTCCGATACGTCTCGGTGGCATCTTACTGATAATAAACAGAAAATTTTATTAAAACATGTTTATGTTTCAATTTTTTTTTAAGAGTTGGGGTTTTCTTGGTTACTTATAGGTAACCCATAAAATCATTCTTCAAAAGCCTTGCAAAAATAAAAATCATATTTTTCCAAAATCTTGCAAATGTTGGGTTTTATCTTTTAGATACCCTTGCAAAAGAAATTTATGGTTTAAAATATTTTTATTTCTCGAAAATTTTCGTCAAAACGGAGATAACATGGTTTAATATATGTCGGAGCATGGAAATCGTAAAACAGTTGATATAACAGGAGATACGAATTTTTAAAGCAGTAATTGAAAAGACTGAACTGACAAATATACATAATATCATAATGTTTTACAAGCGATTCTAATCGCTTCTCATAGTACATAACCAGCATACATCAAAAGTCAACTACTATAACATCTGCCTACGACCGGAGGGATAAAAAAACCAACTATCTCTACTACCTGGCTACTACTACCAACCGCGTCGTAGGTACTACACTAATCCACCAAAAGCCTAGTCATCATCGGACTGGAAACCCGCACCCGAACACATCAACGAATGCCAATGCGGGTGGCCTCCCGAGTCCTATGCATCCCGTCAGCTACGATCCTCATCACCGCACAAATCCGAGCCAAAGTCCTCTCCTCAATGCGGCGCATGCTGCTCCGCATCCTCCGGGTACTGGTGTTTACACGCCCGCCCTGGGCCCCGTGCCTCTCACGTCTCTCTGCTGCTAAATGGATCCTCAGCTCTGCTATACGGCCCTCAGCTACGGCCAGATCTGTGACATAAGAACCGACAACCCACTCGTGATATACAAGCGGTACCACGGCCAGAGGGGGTGGTGGAGGTGAGTCATCAGTGGGATCGGCCTCAGTCATATTTAGAATAGGGTCATCATCCTCGTCATCCTCTGTGGGAAGGGGGCTCATGGGAGCAGGTGGTGGAGTAGGGGTCCTCTCAGGGGATGGGGTCTGCATCTCAGTAGCTCTCTCGGTCTCCTCCTCCGGATCCTCCTCGGGATCACTCTCGGTCTCCATATCTGGGTCCTCATTATCAGAAACGTCAATCACGGGAGCGGGGTCCGCTGCCTCTACCTCAGCTAGCAATGCCTCATCATGTCTCCGCTCATACTCCTCAGGGTCTGCTATCGCAGGCACCTACAAGGTATTTAACAAAGGTGTTACTAATCCCAAATATCAAAATTTTTCCTTAAGGGTTTCCCTTCTGTCAGCGCTACGCCTTGTAGCCCGACTATGAACTCGATATGAGTTCTTATCCCATTATTTGATTGATTTTAGTTTATTAAACCCTATTGTTTCTGAGATTTATAACCTATTGCTCTGATACCATTTCTGTAACACCCCTAGATCCAAGGTCATGAATCCAAGTTGCTACGAGTATTTCCACATACCATTTTATAAACTTATCGTAATGATCTCTAGTATTACCATATGACCTTCTTCCATATTAATACATACACAGGTTATAACTTGTTAGGAATAATTCATAAGTTGTGATGTTAAGAATAGAATTTTGCTAATACTTCTTGTATATACTGATCTTATAAAGGATTTAGCACTTTGTATAGGATATATGTGTTAAACAATAATCTGTAGAGTTTAGTCGAAAACAGTGCGTCAGAGACTACATGTCAGGAACAGTGTATCGGGGACTACATGTCAGGAACAGAGGAGCAGATCCTGATATAGTAAGTCAGATCCTGATCAAATACTGATGGGATAATCAGATCCTGATGCAATGGGAAATCCTGATATTAGTCATGTTACTGATGATGTCAGTCGTGTTACTGATGATGTCAATATGGATGCTACAGAAACTGGCAAGTGCTATAAAACAGGATCTTTGTTTTGGAAAACAAGCAAGAAGATATCGTGAAGGAAACGAATTCTCTATTGATGGAAACTATCAACTGGACGGCAGAACATTGTCATAGATAGATTATAATTCTGTTATTAGTTGATAGGTATCGTTATAAATACTCTCTCTATATCATTGTAAAAAAGGTGTGTGGGAGCAAGTGAGTTCGTAAGATTTGTATTCGAGAGTTTGAAACAAACAAAGAGAGAGATTTGTATTGTAAGCAGCTGCTAATGGTATTGTACACCTTTGGTAGAGTTTGTATTTGATTATTTTAATACAAACAAAGTTTGATTCATTCATTTATTCTTGTTCATATAATCAATCAAAAATCAGACACGATTATATAACTTGTATTCAACCCCCCCTTCTACAAGTTATTCGAGTTAACAATTGGTATCAGAGCAGGTTGATTTAAAATAATCATAAAGATATGCAATCATGTCTGGTTACAAGGATGGTAATACTAAGATCCCTATGCTCAAGAGAAATGAATATACTCTATGGGAAGTGAAGATGTTGCATCACTTGGAAGCAACAGATCCCGTAATTGCTAAGGGTTCTTGTACTGGTTGTAGGTGTGGAAAATGAGGAATTTGAGGATCAATATTCAACGGAAGAGTGTAGCGAAGAAGAAGAAAGCACGGAAGGAGAAGACGAAGGAGAAAGCGCAGAAGAAGAAGACGGTGCAGAAAAAGAATGCAAACAGGTGCAACAAAAGAATGATGTCAAAGCTAAGAGGGGGCTAAATAGGTTGCCGAAGCTGCATACCAGGTATACAAACTCTGGTGGAAAAAGACATGAGGTTGAATTTGACTCACTTGGTAGGTTAATGGGGGAATACAGATCAGAATTTACGAGCTTTTTGGGAGACACGGTCAGGGAGCATGTGGGCTTTAGATGGTTAAAATGGAAGGAGGTGCCAAAAGAAGTGAAGGCTAGCTGTGGGATCAAGCAACGGTAAATCAGCTACTCTAAATATATTTTACATTTTCAATATGAAACACTATTGTTCAACTTATCTTCTTTCCTTATATGTGTATTAACACCATGTATTATATATTGCAGCATTATTTTGATATAGAATTTTGTCGTCGAAAGTTTGTTATGACTCGGCTTGGTGGGCTGCTTCGCAATTTCAGAAGAAAGATGTATGCAGGATTCATACAACCTAACCTGAAAAAACAAGCAAAACTTGCAAAAGTTCCTAGGCTGTATAGTACACTGGTAGAGCAAGCTGATTGGGATAGGTTCGTAGCCCACACGCAAACGGATAAATTCAAGGTTGTAATACTTTAATATACGGATCATCGTTTGAATTAACGTATTTTTCCAATGCACTTTGCTGAAATAATTCTTTTGACTATTGGAAGGATGTCTCCAAAACTACGAAAATTGCGCGATCACGGTCCCGTTTTGATCATCGCTTGGGACGAGGAGGATACCCTCGTCTCAAAGAAAAATTGGTAATTCAGATGTGCTTTTTTGTGTTACTAGTGATTATTTTGGTTTTTTCCTGTCTGATTGTGTCATCGTTGCATTATGCAAGGTTTCAAAAAAAGAAATTGCAGTTGATGACGTCCCCACCCGTGCTTTTATGTGGAGGAAGGGGAGGGAAAACAAAGATGGAGAGTTGGTAGATCCTAAAGTGAAGAAAATGGCAGTTTATTTAGTAAGTTTAAATATGAGACTTAGTATATCCTAAAGTGAAGAACATGTCCTTGTTACTAATTTTCTTCACTTTTTTCTTTACAGATGGATATTGAAGCACAGATAAAGGATGGAACAATCAAGATTGGGCCGGACGAGGATGCCCTTACAGTGGTTTTTGGTAGGGAGCAGGGTTCATACTTGCGAGGTGTTGGTTGTGGAGTCACTCCCAGTACGTACTGGCATTGTCCTCGGCAAAGGACATCAGGAAAAGATAAAATCAAGATTCTGGAGCTTCAATTGGAAAATGAGAAACTGCTGCATGAGAAGAAGGATAAAGAACTGAAGAACCTGTCATTGCAGATGGAGGCAACGAACAATAAACTGAATAAAGTCATGGCTCAATTGGATTCGCAAGGACTGCTTTCAGCAACAAAACAAGATGTAAGCACTACGTAAATTGTTGGAGTTTTTTATGTTTGAATTTATTTATCTTGTGTCTATATTCCAAAACATAGTTTACAAAACTTGTGTTATCGCTTGACTTTCCCATTTGACGTTACATTCTGAAGGGAACACCGATAAATGGGAAAGGTTCGAGGGACAGCTGCATTAATGTTACCATCCCAGCATCGAAAGAGTTTTTAACACCTGTAAGTAATGGCTAATTTAATTTCTTTTTAATTTTTTCTAAGTTATTGCTGATTTCTTGTCCAAATTTCTTAAATTGTAGGTTAAATCTGTGGAAAAGCAAGTGACTCCTACTGCCGACACATCCATAATGGCGCAAAAGGTGATCACCACCAGGAGGAAAGTTTATATATCTCAGCGTACCACTAAATCACAAGAAGATCCAACAATTGTGCAACAGGTATATATTTACAATATTGAGATTAATTTCCAACTTTAGTATGTTGGAAATTATGCTACTACTTTTGTAGGAAAAGGTGATTAGATCTGGAACCAGGAAGAAGATTAGTTTATCTCAGCCTAGCACTATCTCTGGTCAAATGCCATCTCAGTCAAATCAAATCTCAACTATTGTCCAATCGGTATGCATTATATTTGTAAATGCATACGTATATTAATTCACTTTACCTTTATGATGTTAATTATGCCACTAACTTTTGTAGGCAATGAAGTGTACTCTGTATACGTTGAATTTGAACAACCCGGTTGCACGTGGTACGGCTTTCCTTTCAGACCATCAAGGACAAACCATTCATGGAGTCCCCCTACAAGATGATTGCTATAGAGTTTCTGTTGATGAAGTTGTTAAGGGGGCAGCATTCTTACCGTATGAAGCCGGTGATATGCGGACAGTTGAGGATGCTTTGGGTTCTTTTGTGGCTTGGCCCAAAAACCATATCAAGATAATTGATCATCAAGTACGTTTCTTACTTTGCATTCCATTTTGGTTGTGTGCATTTATTCTCCCGCTTTATAATTTTGTTTAAACTGATGGAGCTTTAATTAAATAACATTACTTGTCCAACGGTCTTAACTTGCTTATCTATAGAATTACATTACTTGTGTTAAATGGTCGTAACTTGAGGGCTGTTGAAATGATCATCGTATTTGTTTTCCTGTTTTACTCTAGGTACCAACTCCAACTGCCAATGGGGAACGGAAAGAACATAGCGCAGCTCAAGCTAAGGAGGAACATAGCGCAGATCAAGCTAAGAAAGGGAAGAGATGTAATACCATTACTGGTTCCCCAGTAACACGTTCAAAGGCTAAGGCGAACAAGGCAGACAAGCTGAAGAAGAAGCGGAAGCTGGCCGTGGTGTAATTGTAAACTGAATTTGACTCATATTAATGTGGTTTTCTGGTTCTGAACTTTTCGATAAGTTGTTAATTTTCTGTACTCTGGTTATGGTATGTGGTTTTTATGGATTGTGGAGTTATACTCCATATCGTTGTTAATGGATCATGGATTTAGTATGGATTTTATGGATTAATATGGACTAGTTTGGAATTTGGCATTTTTTTCCTTGTATTTTGGCATTTTAGTTGTTTGCATATATTGTGGCCTTTTTGGATTGGATTGTGGCCTTTTGGTATTGTCTTGTATCGGCCTTTTGGTACGGCCGTGGTCATTTATATTACAAATGAAACCTGTTTGTAATGTGGATAAACATAATTGGTGTCTACCTATCTTCTATCTCTTTTGTGGATGCATGCGTAGTTTGGTATTAGTATACCGAGAGGTAGCTTTTACTTGTTTCGTGTTATCCGATCAGATATCAAAACCATCACATATATTGATTAAAAGCTGCGACTCTAAGTGAAGTAGATAATGAAGTTAGGATCCCATGTTTTTATTCTTATAAGAAATTCAGATTTAATTCTCATTAGTTAACTAGTTTTTACTTTGCATCTTAGTTTAATTTAGTATATTAAAACCTCAATTTCTTTATTGTCTTAGCAGTGAATTAAGATCATACATTGTTGAATAGGTGCATTTAATGAAAAGAACCATAACTTGATCCCCGTGGGAACGAATTTGGACTTAACCTTATATATTACTTGTGACCACGTATACTTGCGTGATTTTGTGTAAACACCTCCAAAAACCATCATACTAGTACTTAATTTAAAAACTTAAATAAAACAAAAATGGTGAGAAGAGTTTTATACCTTCTTTGGCTGACTTAGGACCTTAACGAAAGCTTATGAACCTTGGTGGATGCTTGTATGATCCTTATAAACCTTAATCTTTCATAAGAAATCAAGAACACAAATTAGTATTCCCGGATTTACTGTTCACCCTCAACTTTGAGCATGGATTTGAAAATGTTATTCTAATCGGATAGCCACGAAAATTTGAACATACCTTACCTATGATATGAGGAAGCTTTGGTTTTATTTTTGGTGATTTTAGAAGCTCTAGAACTGCAGTTATGAATTTTTCTTTGGAGAGTGTTCAAGCTGGGCAGTTTTGCTGGAAAAAGAAATGGAGAGAATTTTTGCTTTGCTTTGTATTTCTCTGACTAGGTTATGACCAAATAATGCATTTGTATTATGAAAAGATCAGATGTGTGGGATTGGAGGTTTGGTGTATGTACTTGGTTGCTTGTTTTTCAAAAAGTAGAATAGTGTTTTGGACAAAATAAAGCTAACCATCCTTAAATCATGGAACCTTGTTTCCTACTACTTGGTTAGTTTCTAATTATATTGTTGCATGGATTTGGCTTACCACCTTGCATGGATCTCAAGAACTTAGCGTATTTTCCATCCCCCTTAAGTCGTTTAATCCATTTTGCATTTCGATAATTTCTTCGCGAAACGTTTATCGCGTAGAGATTTCCATCATCATTTCTAATCCTTTGTCATTCGTATCTTAAATTCCATAAATTCCATATTAGGGTTTTTATATATTACCTTTTGAGTTTCTTATTCCTCGGTACCTCATAATTTATGAAACATTTCGTAAAAGGTGAAATATTCGAATTCTGACGGCTTTTGCATTCTTTTATTCTCTTAGTACAATAACCTTTCATACTCGGAACTTCAAAAATACTTCCTTTATATAATGTGGTGCTTACAAGTTTCCTCATATTCATAGAATCACTATTCACTAGAGTTTCATAATATTACAAAATTCAGGGTTCTTACAAAAAGGGTACTACAAAGTCTTTTAGGAAGTGACGAGGAGTTACGCTCTAAGACAAGTTTTGTAGCTTGTATTTAGCTATTTTATTTTGAGGAGGATACATGTGTGTATTTCTCCAAGATAAATAGATAATGGTCAAATGAGTTGTAAAGGCTTCTTCGCCAACTATAAAGGAGTTTCTTTGTAGTAGTGAATATCTCGAGTCCGGGGAGGAGCTTGGGGACTGGAGTAGGGGTGTTCGAATCCATTAGGGGTTGCGGGCATCGTGAACCAGGATAAAATCGACCGTGTGCTACTCTCTCTTCTTTCTCTCTTTATTTTCCGCACTTTACTTACTTGTTGACAAGTAATGAAGTTTAAAAAGAGGAAAGAATTTTCAAAAAGCCAAGCTCTAAATTTTAAAAAGATGATAAGCTATTCAACCCCCCCTTTCTAGCTTATCTTACCCACATACGGGACCTATCAATTGGTATCAGAGTAGTGCTTTTAACCTATTTTACGATTGTTGTGATAATCGAAAATACAACAAAAAGTAGATCCTTATCGGGTTTATTGACTGTTAAGAAAGTCTTTAAATAAAATCGTAAAAAGGACATCTTTTTGTTGGCTTATTTGAATACTATTGGTTGCGGAGAAGCACTTTCTAGTTCTTGACCTCCACTATTTGATGGCACAAACTTTGCTACTTGGAAAACAAGATTTAGAATTTATGCTAGATCCCAAGGAGTCAAAGTTTGGATGGCCATAGAAGATGGAGTCACCACTCCTACTAAAAAGGTAGGCGACTTTATTGTCAAAAAGAAAGTGAGTGAATATACTCCGGATGAAGAGATTCAAATGAATATTTCCGCTAATGTGGAAATGGTTCTTACTAGTGCACTTGCGGAAAAAGAATATAAACATGTTAATAAATGCAAGTCCACACAAGAAATGTGGAACAAGTTGGTTATTACTTATGAGGATACAAAAGATATTAAAGAATCTCGGATGGATACTTTAATACAAGAATATGAAAATTTTAAACTCCTCGAAGGTGAATATGGAAACGAGGTTTACTCGTATAATCGATGAACTTGCACAACTTGGAAAGGCATATACTATAAATGAGAAAAATCGTAGGATTTTGAAAGCCTTGCCTCCAAGTTAGAAAGTTAAAGTTACCACGACAAAGAAATGCATAACTTGAATTCATACTCCATCGATAGCCTATTCGGAAATCTTCGTGCTTACGAGGAAGATAATATTCTGGTAACGAAAGTGGAAGATAAAAAAAGAATATGGCCTTAAAAGTGATACTTATCGATGAAGATGAAAACGACAATGAGTTAAACGAAGAGTTGCAAAATCTCAATGAACAAGAGATTGCACTACATTCGAGACAACTACATCGGGTTTTACAAAGTAAAGCTCAAAGGTACGGAAAAGGATTCCTTAGGACGAGTAATCAATAACGAGTATTTAACTCAAAAGGAAGTCCTAATTACAAAAATAGCAATAACTTTTTGACCTCGAGTTTTAACAAAGGCAAAGGTGTTCAACAAAGGAATAATGCTTACAACAATAATAATAATTCGATTTATTTGAATAACTATTCTCCATCTAAGCCTAAGGAATCGCCAAACGAAGAATTACATAATTGTGTTTCGAATGTAAATAACCCGGTCACTTCTAATAATTTGGGAGGTAGTTCGTATACTTTCGTAGTAGTCGATGACTTCTCACGATATACGTGGACGGAGTTCCTAAAAGCAAAAAGTGATGCCTTTGCATCATTTGTTGCACTTTACAAAAGGATACAAACTCATGTTTGATGGCGATCGGTGATGAAGCTACACCAAAGGAAATCTCCACTACTAATCAAGAGGTAACCCTAAAGCCTTCTAATAATGTGGAATCTTGTAGTAGTGACAATTCTAGTATAGATTTATTTTAAATAGATCATGCAAATTTGGGTGTCTCGGAGCTTATTAATCTTGTAAAAATGTTGAAAATGAGTCATGATGAAATTAGCCAAAAATACATCACGGTTAGTTCCGAAAGGAATAAAATACGGGATGTGAATGTTGAGCTACAAAAAGAGGTCACTCGTTTGACCGATATCCATGTCAAAGATCTGGAATATTACGAATTCATTTCATCTCAAAATGAACGCTTGAAACTTGAAAATACAAATAAGGATGAAAATATTCGAAATCTTGAGATTGAGAATATATCCTTGGTACTTCAAGCCGAAGAGATGGAAAATGAAAAAGTTTAATTATCTACAAACACTAGTGATCTCCATGTTGAGATGTTGAATTTAAAGATTCGAAATGAATCTTTGATTCGTGAAAATGAGACACTAAGTGAAAAGATAAAAGAACTCGAACAATCTCTAACGGGAGATATTGAGGAAGAGCTACGAGAAGCCATAAAAGAAAAAGAATTAGATTATCAAGTTACTTTATCCGTTAAGGATTTCGAACTTGCCAACATTAAAGACTTACTTGAAACCGAATCAAAGGGACGGGAGTATGTTGTCTCTGAACTCAAATCGATTATCTTGGAAAGTCAAAGGCTTCAAAATGAAAATAGCAAGCTCTTAACTCAAATAACTCATCAAGAAACCTTTCTTAATAAAAAGATTAATATCTTGTTAACGGAAAAGGAAAATCTTGAGAAAATCATTAGACAATTCACCAAGAGTAATACTATATTGGATAGTATGGTATTCAACTCAAAGGTATCATTTAACCGAGAAGGTTTGGGATTTAATGTGAACTCACCCCCTAAAAGAGAAGTTCCACCTCCTAATACTACAAGGAACACTCCTCCTAAATCATCTTCACCTAAATGTTCATATTGCAATGTTATTGGACATATAAGTCTTTATTGCAAGGCCAAAGAAGGTGAAAGAAAGGGGAAGTATAAATGGATTCCTAAAGGTGAAAGTTCGAAAAATGATAAGAAAACTAAAGTTGCTAAAAAGAAAGAAAATATGGTTAAAAATGATAAAAGGCAACCGAAGTTTACTTATAAACAAAAACCGATTAGTTTTCAACAAAGGAACACACAACATCAAGCTAGTACTAGTACCAACAATGCTAGTTCTTCTAAGGTTCCTAAGCAAGGTTATAATGCAGAAATCCAAATGATTATGGTCTTGTAAATACTTATTCTATGCCTAGGAATACGAGTCATTTTAATGCTAGATCGAGTCAACATGCTAATGTGAGTCATCATGCTTATCCTAGAATTAATAATGCTCATGTTAGAAACAATCATGTTAATTATCATGCTAATAATCATTCTAGAGATTCCGTTATCACTATTTTTCCCCGTAGTGATAATAATGGTAATGCTTCTCGTGGTAATTCTAGATATGCTCCTAGAAGAAATCCGTATCATATTTCAAATAGGAATCAAACATCGAGAAATAATATTGTTTATGTGAATGATTATCCTATGCCTCGATTTATCTATGAAAGTACTCGTTTGCCTTATGACGTACTAACACCCGGACCCTCAAGTAAAAAGGGTACCAAAAGGTTTAATTAATCTTTTGTGTAGGTGTGCCTTGCTGCTAAGAAAGATGTGTGGTACCTTGATAGTGGTTGTTCTTGACATATGACCGGTAATAAGTCTTTGTTGAAAAACATTAAAAAGGTAACTGCAGGAGTTGTAACTTTTGGAGATAGTAGCAAAGGTGACATTATTGGCATTGGTAATGAAAGCTTCAAAATATGTGATGTACAATTAGTCACTAGACTAAAGTACAATTTGCTTTCAATAAGTCAACTATGTGAAAATGGTTGCAAAGTGATCTTCTTTCCATCTCATTGTGCTATTTATGACAAAGAGTGGAAACTAATTCTAAAATGTCCACGAAATAAGAATGTTTATTCGTGTGACCTCAATGATTATGAAAATGTGTGTTTGGTATCCATGAATGAGGATTCATGGTTATGGCATCGACGTTTAGGTCATGTCAATATGAAACTTATCAAAAATATATGTTCGAATGAACATGTACGTGGTTTACCAAAACTCAATTTCATAAAAGATCATATATGTGAAGCTTGTGAAATTGGCAAAAAATTCGAGCATCTCATAAAGCCAAATTCATGGTGTCTACTACTAGACCACTCGAGTTTCTACATATGGATCTCATCGGACCCGTGCCCGTACAAAGTTTGGGAGGTAGTTCGTATACTCTCGTAGTAGTCGATGACTTCTCACGATATATGTGGACGGAGTTCCTAAAAGCAAAAAGTGATTCCTTTTCATCATTTGTTGATCTTTGCAAAAGGATAAAAACTCAACAAGAAACGTCTATTGTTTATATAAGGACGGATCATGGTAAAGAATTTCAAAATTTTGAGTTTGTTGATTTTTGTGAACCTAATAGCATTACTCACAAGTTCTCTCCTCCTTATACACCTCAATCAAATGGGGTTGTTGAAAGGAAGAATAGAACATTACAAGAAATTGCGAATACGATGCTTAATGAATATCGTCGACCTAAATATTTTTGGGCCGAAGCCATGCCAACGGCTTGTTATGTTCTTAATCGAGTTTTACTATGACCAATCAAAATGAAGACTCCCTACGAGCTCTATTTTGGTAAAACTCCTAAGATAAGCTACTTTAAAGTCTTTGGAAGTAAATGCTTTATTTTAAGTACAAAAAATTATCTAACGAAATTCGACCCAAAATCTAGTGAAGGTGTATTTCTTGGTTATTCAAATACAAGCAAAGCTTAACGTGTATTTAATCTTAAAACTTTAATGGTGGAAGAATCATTGAATGTTGTGTTTGATGAATCAAAACCACTATCAAAGTATAAAGATTTGGTTGAAGAGGAAAGTGATCCAAAAGAAGATTGTCATGATAACGTTGAGAATGTTATTAGACAAATCGAAACTTTTGATCAAGGAACTACAGCTCCTAATAATCCTCTCGAAATAATGGAGGTCGATAATAAATTACCTTCGGATGTACCTTGGGTTAGAAATCATCCTATCGAGAATATCGTAGGGGATAGAACTAAAGGTGTCCAAACTCGATCTCAAGTGCAAAATATTGCCAGTCACTTTCACAAATAGAACCCAAAACTGCAAAAGAAGCTTTATTAGACGAGGATTGGATTCTTGCTATGCAAGACGAGTTAAACCAATTTACTCAGAACAAAGTTTGGGAACTAGTTCCACCTCCACCCGATAGTTCTACTATTGGAACCAAGTGGGTCTTTCGAAATAAGTTAGACGAAAGTGGACCAGTGGTAAGAAATAAAGCAAGACTAGTTGCTCAAGGATATACACAAATGGAAGGTATAGACTATGATGAAACTTATGCTCCCGTAGCTAGACTCAAAGCAATTCGAATGTTCTTAGCTTTCGCCTGTCATAAAGGATTCAAAGTCTATCAAACGGATGTTAAATCGGCTTTTCTAAATGGTGTCTTAGAAAAAGAAGTGTATGTAAGACAAACATCGGGATTTGAAGATTTAAAACATCCGGAATATGTGTATAAACTTTATAAAGCCTTATACGGACTAAAGCAAGCTCCTAGAGCTTGGTATGAGCGGTTAAGCAAATTCCTAGTTGCTAATGGTTTTAAAATGGGAATTGCCAACACTACTCTCTTTACGAAGTATGAAGGTGATGATATCTTGCTCATTCAAATTTACGTAGATGATATTATCTTTGGTTCAACTATAGAGTCACTATGTAATGAATTCTCAGAAATGATGAGTAAAGAATTCGAAATGAGCATGATGGGAGAACTAAATTTCTTCTTAGCTTTGCAGATTAAGCAATCTGACGAAGGCATTCATATATCTCAAATCAAATATTGCAAAGAAATGCTTAGGAAATTTGAGATGGAGAATGTCAAACCCCTTAGTACTCCTATGTCTCCCTCGGAGAAATTAGTTGCAGATGCTACCGAAAATTCGGTTGATATAAAGAAATATCGTGGTATGATTGGTAGTTTACTTTATATCACCGCTAGTAGACCGGATATTCAATATAGCATTTGCAAATGTGCTCGATTTCAAGTGTCACCTAAAGAATCTCATTTATCTGCGGTTAAACGGATATTTAGATATCTTAAAGGTACCACAGAACTCGATCTTTGGTATCCGAAAGGACTACCATTCGACTTAGTGTGCTATTCAGACTTGGATTATGCGGATCATTTAATTGATAGAAAAAGCACAAGTGGTACTTGTCAATTCCTCGGTGGATGTTTGGTTTCTTGGTTTTCAAAGAAACAAAACTCCGTATCGTTATCTACCGCGGAAGTCGAATATATAGCGGCGGCAAAATGTTGTGCTCAAATCTTGTGGATGAAGCAAACATTAGCCGACTATATGATTAAATTTGAAGCTATATTTATTTTGTGTGATAATACAAGTGCGATTGATTTAAGTAAAAATCCGATATCTCACTCTCGTACTAAACACATAAATATACGACATCACTTTTTACGTGATCGTGTCAACAAAGGTGATATTTTAATGGATCATATTGATACCAAAAATAATGTTGCCGACATATTCACGAAACCGTTGCATTCCGAAAGATTCACTAAATTACGTTTGCTTTTAGGAATGTTGGAATGCCCACAATAATTAAATTCTAGTTGATTTCTATATTTAATTCAAGATTTTATTTGAAATTCAAATCACTTGATTTTTCTAGTCAAGTCAATCAAGCGAATTGTTTGAGCGGATTTTCTAGAGAACTTTGGTACTCGAAGATTCGGATTTCTCTACAATAAATTTGATTAAAAATAGACATTATAAAGTTAATGTTTATGGCTTGGCTAAAAACCATGTTGAAATATTTCAAATAAAATAAAATTTTAATTGGTTTCAGTTTTACATGGCCTTGAAATACGTAATGTTTCAAAACTCGGGCAAAATGATGGAAACTAATTAAAATGTGTCTAAAATTGAGATTTAAATTTTAAAATTTTGATCTCATTTTTCTGAGCACTCTAGAATTTTTGTGGAATTTTTATGAATTTATATCTATTTTTTACAGATTTATTTTGTAAAATAAGGTTTAAATTTAATTCTACAAAATCATTTTTACTCTTACAAAATTTGATTTTTGCAGGTTATATCAGGATCGTTAGATCATTTTTGACACAATCTCAGCCATTCATGTCAAAAATACATATAATTTCTTTTCCTAATTTCATCTAACCTTACTGTTCTATCTCTCTCACTGTCGCCGCTTTCTCTCTAGTCTCTCTAACGGCGATTTCAATTTCCAGCCTCATCCTTGATCTTTCACTAAATATGTGTCCATATTTGTACTCATCTGTAACATCCCGTAATTTTTAGATAGTAATAATAAAAGAATAATAGCAAAACAAGGAAAAAAAATTATTAAAGGTTAGGAATTAAAATTGAATTTGAAAAATGAGTCTAAAATATGGATGAAATTCTAAAATTAGAATAATTAGTAAAAATTGAAATTAGAATTTTAAAATACTATATATTTGATTAATTGTTATTTAGAGGATTCTAGAATTTCTTTTTGTACAAGTTATTTAGATTAAAAATAAGATTTGTTATTTGTGGAAAGAAGCGTTAGAATGTTTTTGAAAATCAATATCTTTTTATTTATGTTAATTGTGTGTGATAGAATATTATATTTTTGGAATTAGGGTTGTAAGACATTATAAATACATCATATTCTTCTTCCTCGTCTTTTATAACAAAATTCGTAGGTCTCCTTCACACATAATTCAGCAGTTTTGTAAAATTCGTAGAAAATTCATCGTATGTCGGAATTCATTGATTCTGGACTTTTCGGAAAGATATTTTCATGCTCTACAACTTTTGTGATTTGAGTTTTCCAAGAAAACATCGTTTAGAGGGTCAAAAAGGGTAAATACAGATCTGGTCAGGAGTGGTACATGATTTGATTCTTGAGTTTCCGCGTAAAGGTAAGTTTCTGATTGATCTATCTAGTGTTTTCGAAATTATGTGTTATGTGTACGTACTTGTTATCAAAACATGGGCTAAGTGATTATATTTTGAATTTATATATATTATTGTATATATGTGTTATGTGTAAACAATATTCTTGGAACTCTGGTTTATGCCATGGTTTGCGAAAATAAGAATAAGGACCTAGTCACCGGATTGTAGTGACTGTTTTCTAAAATATAGGACCGTTATCACCGTTATCACTGGGTTGGCTAAATGTTATATTCTAAGGTTTGGGGGTGACATGCCAAATGATGTCAGTCTCATGACTCACATTATCTGAGCAAGATGAGACTGCTGATGGCTTTCCATACTTTCAAAAGAACCCAAACTAACATGGTTTTCTTTGTTTGTTTTGCAGGAACTCCCCCTCTTGGGGTGGCTAAGTGATGTCAAATTCTTCCACAATCATTCTGATAGCTCTCTGATTAAATTATTAGACTGATAGCCACTTGTCATTTTAACCTCATGATCTTTACTGACTATTGTTTTTTTGGTTATCTGTTTTGCAGGTCCCCTCTTGATAAGAGGGTGGCTAAATGATGCTAGAAATATTGCAGTAACTATTGTCATGATCTAGCTATGATTTGATATATCACTCAGCTGATAGCCACATATTTGCTAAAATTTCTTAAATGAAGTCCTTTAGCCTATATGACCATTATAATTCACTTATCTTTTGATTAGATCAAATCTGCACTTGATATTATGATTCATGATCATATGCTCTTAGATCCTAATGCTATACATTGCTTGAATATCGAATACAGGATTTCTAAGTTGAAAATTCAGTTTGTTCTTGAAAATGCCTTCTAAATCGTGATTCATGCTATTAACAAGTTATATTAATTCTGAAAATCACGATTACATGTTCTAACAAACTCGATTCAATTTTTGCAGAAATATATGGATGAAAGCATATGGAGTTTTTCGAATCATGCTAAAATTCGAACACATTTTTTTCAAAATTCGAAACTCATACACTCATTCTTGTTAAATTGTTACAAGCTTTCTTGAAAATACTCTTTTCTAACAATTTAAAATCTATTTGCAGAAAATTGATCTTTTAAGATTAAACATAAGAAAGTCTCAAGGTCCACACTCACAAATGGAAGATTGGAATCAGGACCTATCAATTTACAAGACGAATTGAACAAGATGTATCTAATTATTCTTGTAAAATAAGGAGATTGATTATGTATTTATAAATTAAGTCTTAAAATATGTAATTAATTTAATACAGTCCCATATGTGAAGATTTGGGTAGTAGGAATTAATCGCCTAAATCCCCTTCCCTTGTTCCCTCCCTCAATATCAATTTCACTTTTTGGCATTATGTCAAAAAGGGGAAGAGAATATTCTACGGGAATATAAAATGAAAATTAATGTGTGCTCGTACTAACCTTGCTTTTGCAGATTACTGCAGTGGAATTTTGTGATAAGTACCGACACTTATCACTTGGGGTAAAATTCTAAGCTAAAACTTCTATGTGCTTATGTTCATGAATGGTTGATTGTGTGCTCGTATGCTTGTATGTGTTGGTGTGCATATATTTAGGGGAAGTAACCCCAAATTTTTATTTTGTACCATGCATACACTTAGGGGAAGTAGATTCGTACACACATATTTAATTTTCACGATTACCAAAAATTTTGTGATAATTTTCAAACACTGCTTTTACAAACCAAAATTGTAACGCCCCGACTACCCACTAATAAACATATACTTTATATAATAAAATACTCACAACCACCAGAATAATTATATACATATAGATATGACAACCTCAAAACCTTTTTAGATATATAATAAAATCATGATTTAACCATATATATATATTTTTAAAAAAACAGTCTGAGAATTTTAGAAAATAGAACTCAATGCACACAACTCTTATCAATTAAACTTGCTCTCTTTTATTGAAATTGGTCAGATATATAAAAAAAACTTTGATACAGAGAAATTTTAGAAAATTTCAGCATGAAGTATCCGTAATACGGACTATCCACCTGTATTTTGAACCAACCAAATTTCATAAAAAACGGCAATTCCAACTATTTAAGAAAAACCAGCACATGTTCAACCTGTCCTAACCGATCAGGTGAACCATACTACTATGCCCTCTCTATCAAGGAACAAGATCGGGGCACCACAAATCAAAACTAAATACATAACACTGATAACCAGACATTAAGACATAATACAACACACCCCTCCTAACCCGGATCTCTAGCAGGTAGTGGTATAAAACAAGCAGCTACTAACTAAGATATTACATTACAATACTAAAACCTTAATTAAAAGCTACGTACACTCCACAATATAATTACAACTAACTGGTACTATTGTATAATTCTTGAGTGATATGCAATAGTCCAACCTTCTACCAGAGCAAATCTAGGCTATCTATGGTCCACAACAAGTTCTTCTCCCGATATAGCTTCTAATTTGTATCCATTTATTCTTTAGCTAAAAAAGGGTTAGAAACAAAAGCAAGAAGTGATCCAAATGCCCATCAAGTATCAAAATGGAGATAAGAGTCCATAACTGAATACTGAATACAACAATATAAAGGTACCAAAGGTAATTCAAGATATTTTGATTAGTTCACAATCTCAAAGTAAGCCAGTCTGGAAAAAAAGTATTCTGTTCATGTCATTTTAAAATCATCCTTTGAAAATTTTTAAGATCTGTCCATTTGAGACAGAAGACCATCAATTCTCTTTTTAAATAAATTTTATTTTAAAAAAATATATAGATTTGATTGGAGGTTTTTCCCGACTCCGGACAATACGGGTGATCAGCCACGTAAAGTCCCCAGCCCGGACACTCGGTCCGTCTGGACATAAATTGGGTTCCCAATTAGGCAACACATTGGCCTTTAATGCTGGACTAGGGGAACCACCCCTAGCCTCTAACGCTAAATAAAAAGTGCTGGACTAGGGGAACCACCCCTAGCCTCTTACGCTTCTCCAATTCTATAAAACCTTTAAAAACTTTAATCCATTTCACTTTTCGGTCCTTAAACTCACTGATAACAAATCAGCCCAGCTTAAGGAATTTTAAAACATTTTTTAATAAATAAGCCATTTTGATTTGCATTTATAAAAGAATAAAGATCAAGAAAGCATTTTTAAACATCATTGCAACAGGTACACAAGGCAGGGAATTCAAGTATGATTTAAAAGTATTTGCGAATAAGGTTTTGTCAATCAAATACTCATATAAGGAGGTGATGTGAAAGAAATATTTAGTTAACTCTGGTGGGTTTCAGAAAAATAGGATTTAAAACAAATAAAAAGGATCATGAGCTAATAAGGAATCAAGTAATGGTTAAGATTTTAGAATTAGGGTTCCAAGGATTATAACTAGTGTTTTATTTGTATGGTTTTGGGGAAATAGGCATAAGGAAAGGTTTAAATTGGAGGAAGGTATAAATTATAAATTAAGGTTTATTGTTCAATTAAAATTTGAGCAACAGGGTACGGGAATTAATTCTGAGGTGCAAGCAAGAAGGTACAAGGGTGTAAACATCAATCATAAAAGCAAGTAATGGGGTAATTAAACAATGATTAATAAGGATAACAATAAGGTTTAAAAGTTGAAGCAATAATTCATAAGGATAAGCAATAAGGTATGCAAATTAAATCAACAATTCATAAATAGTTCAAGGAGTATGAACTCAATATAAGGTTCAAGTCACTTCCCTTAACAGAATACTTCCTCGCTAGTAGCTTAGTTTCAAAAGTTCTCAACCTTTGCCTTTCCTGTACCCCTTGGGTCTACGTCCTTCGAATCTACACATAAAAACATTATTTCAGAATACTATATTCCTTATACGTCTAATCCTAATCTACCCAAACGATCTCTATATCGTGACAATACTTAACACGTATTACGTATCAAATAATTAACTACAATAAGCTAAGCACATAAACACATAGTATCTATAACATGCAATCACGTAAGTCACTTAAGCACTTAACACATAATACCAACTTAACTTGCAATCAGCTTATAACCTAATATTATAGACTTTATGACTTATTATTCTAACGAAAATCGGGCAGCGTCTCCTTTATAAAATAGAATATCCCGTCGGAAACATTCGACTCAAATCACAATTAAAACTATCCGATGGATTTCGAATCCACCTACAAGCCCAATCATACTAATCTATTCTAAATCATATAATTTCTATTTATCAATGATAATTCCAGCTTAACACGAATCGGTCACCACTATCAATAGCCAACAACTAACTTAATTCATATCCCACAATTCACTATGTACTATTGAAATATCCTTCGAGTATACTAACACTACCAATTCACATATTACCTATTTACCACTAATTACTCGAATCATTAACATTACTAATATCTCAAATTGCAAAAATTTAAGCATGTAATAATTTGTTTAAATCATGTACTTTAATTTGAAGAATTCGAATTACCTCATATAAATTCAAATTAACATCTACAAAAACTCATGCATTACAATCATATATTTGAAATAGAAATCAAAGAAAGATATAATCATATACCAAGAACTTAAGCAAAAAATTTCTAATTAACGAACCAAATCTTCATATAATCCCAAAATTCGAAATTTAATAGCGCACACACACACGAGCAGCTCACATACACAGCCACCATCACAGAATTACAGGGAGGGGAACAACTATAGTCACTTCTGAGAATCACCAACGCACACCCTCAAGCTGTAAACACACACAGTCGTGGAAAGCACACACATACACACACGTTTTTTCACACACACAGAGTAGACATATACATACAGATAGTATATATATACACGCACACTACACAAGCTGGGCTGCAAAAAAAGAGGAGAGAAGAGGGCTTTTACCTGCCAGACCAAATGAAAATAGAACCGAGAGGATTAAACGGGGAAAAAACGAGGGGGAGAGAATTAGAGAGAAATTTGAGAGAGAGTGGTAGAGGATTCTAGATAACCCGAGAGAAAGAGAGAGCTCTAAGCTGCTAAAAATGAATTAGGGATTAGGAATATAAGATATTTGGGGGAATAATAAGAGAGGTAGAAATGTATTTTACTAAATAGATTTCTGATTTAAATGCTTTAAATTCACTATGTAAAATAGGAATTAAATAGATAACGATGGAGAAAATCTCAAACTATATTTTAAAATGTAGAAAATAAATTTATCTATCTCCCCATATTTTTAAAATATTTTTAGGATTAAAAACGAATTAAATATGAATTTTACAAGTTTAAATCAATAAATAATAAATCAATTTATAAAATCATTTTAAAATCCTTAAAAATCAAAATAAATCCGTCTAATATTTTTAAAACTCAAATTAACTAATTAAATAAATAATGCAAATTATTTCAGGATTTATACTCATCCCAATAATTTTATAAAAATCTCCGAAGGTAAATAACTCATGATTTAAATAGAATTTATACAATAAAATCAAATTAAAAATATGCAGACTTACACGACACATAAAAATCATCAAATAAACCCACAAAAACGATATCACACATATTTTACCTCCTCAAAAATATTCACATTTAATATTAAATAAATAATTATAATACCAAATTTTTTTAAGACGTTATATCCTTCCCCCTTAAAAGGATTCGGTCCCCAAAATCTATCTTAAGAAGACGTAATGATGGTAATACTCAACCATTTCTCTTTCAATTCCAAGTAATTTCTTTCTTTCTAGAATTCCTTTATATCATTTCATATATTGACAGGCTCATCCTATAGGCCTTCGAATTTCCAACATAAACTTAAAGCTTTTGTTTACATATCTTGTTAATTCTAAATACTTATCACTCGCACGTGACGATCCTTTTCTACCAAAAATCGGACATGACCTATTCGTATAATGGACTATGCCCTGTACAAAACGCCTCAAATACTGATCCCAATCATCCATGAATAATTCATTCATATACAATACCAAAGCAAAACCCGCCTTGACTCGCAACACACATATAAATAATTAAATCTTTAAAACGAAATCTACATGACTAAAACTATTGATACCACTTCCACGCTCTCACTCATAATTCAGGTTGCCCCAGCTAAACTTTGAGAAAAAGAATATCAAGTAATCCCCTAATTATGCTTACCCCTTTCACGTACAATGTTACTCGAGAGGGAATAACTAGGAAACTTCTATCCATCCTTAATCCCATTGTTTTACTGAGTAACCTTTTCGAAACTACTAATTGTTTATCTTGAAACATATTTATCTTATTCGCGATACAAACTACACGGGGTCACAACCTTCCAATACCATTCACAACAATCTAGACCTTTTGATCTTCCATCTATAACTTCCGAAATTCTTTGAACATTTCCTTGAGCATTATTGAAACTTGAGTGGTTTTCGATCCCTTCTTTGACTCCTGAAATCTCTCTTCGCCTTTACCCATTCGTTTTCTGATTTTTAAACTTGTTTACTATTGTAGCCATCTTCATAATACCTTTGACAACCTTCAATAATTCCTATGCGGTCCTTTAAAACTTTTGATTTCTGCTGGAATTTTACGCCTTTCCTCATTCATCGCTGCTTCGTCGTCTCGGTATTCACTTCGATCCTTTCGTCATATCCTGAAAAAATTTTAATTCTTCCAATTGCAAAGCTCGTACCTAGAAATCGTATATATGCTCTTCTCATGTTCCTGGATTTCTTGAGATGCATTGCGATCTTGGATCCTAACGTAACAACCTCTTGGTCTGTGTGATTGTTAAAACTCCTTTGTCCGCTTGCGACCTCGAAACACAACTTCTACATTCCTTAGAAATTATAACCTTCATTTACTTGCCCTTACAATCTTTCTTGCACCTCGTACTCAGTCAATCAATTCGATCCTAGAGTCACACCTTATTATTCCATCTGTACTCATATCCACGCTTACTAGTGTCATTCGCAGCCTTTATCGAATTTTTGACTCCTAAGCAATTTATAGGGACGAGTTCTGTAACTCTTATTGTAGTCTTTGTTTGAACTGAAATAATATAATCCTTGATAAAACGTCTTATCTTCCCGCACTTATAGCTTGCTACTTCTGGTTTCTAACTTTACTGTTTACTACCTCACCAGCCATTAACTCCAACAAATACTTTACTCATTATCCATGGCTCCAATTCCTGTTGAAATTTCTTAAAGACAAACTGTCTAGCTCTACTCTACTTCGCTCAAGTTATCTCGTTTCGGTTCTAAAACTTTTGTATTTGACAATTAGTGTCGAAACATCTAAAATCTCGTACTATTCCATCGACTACTTCCACAATGAAATATGAAATAAACAAGGGTTCATCAAGTGTCTTTACTCAACATAACTATCACATATCAACTATATCCATCATCATTCTATTTTCGACCTTAACAAAATTAATAATCTCGTGTCCTTGTTATCTGCTCCTTATCTATAGTTGTTTTAACCTCAATTCTCAAACCTGCTCATCAAATTTTCATTCAGCGTAAATGTAGCTTATACCACTCAAAATTTCATTGTCTTCATCCTTACTACTCTCAATCATTGATAACTTTTAGAAATCACAATGGTTTATAACAAAAGGAATCAATAAAATAGGCAGGTATTAACATGTATTAATACAAGATGAGTTTTTTTTGTTTCATGAGAATTTTATAGAAGATTTAACTGAGAGATCAATATGATCACCGAACTATTTTCAGGTTGCATTTGTCACTTAGGTCAACCGCCATAGTACAAAAAGGTGGCCAGCTTTCAGTACTTTCATGACAAACACAATCAGTGGCTTCCCACCAGAGTTCTATCACATAGATTAGATGTCCCTGAATCCCCTACATACATAGGGTTGTTCATCCCAGTTTGAATAAAGAAGGTTAAGTATTCAGAGAGAAAAAATAAGAATTTAAAAGTTTCAAAAGTTTATATTTATACAATGTTGAATAAGGAATAACAAATCTTAAAGGAAAATAGAAAGAGTTCAAGGGTTTCAATAATTTATATGCATCAAGTTGAATCAAGTGATCCCCTGGAAAATAGAGGTATCTCTGAAAAGTAGGAATGTATTTAAATGAATCTGAAAAAATTTCATCATCAATTGAAGCATAGTTTATTATCATAGGTGATGAGGTATTAGCAAAATAATAAGAAGAAACAGAAAGAAAGGTTAAATCTCCTTAATTAATAAGTTAAAAGAAATCAAGGCTAGTATTGAATAACCACGCCATTCCTCCAACCTATGCCAGTAATCGCATTTCACACTGCAGTTTACTAACAAACTTGTTGGAAATGACAGACTTGGTAGCTCCGGAATCAATTTAAAACTTTAGCCTCTACTAAATTCACAGGAAGCCTACCTGCGACATCAACTTCCTGAACTGTATCCTGCATCGACATGCTGAAGGTTCTGGCTCTTGGTTGAGAGATCTTGGTCTGGGATGGAAGTCCAGCTATACTTAGAGCATTTTCCAATGGGGGTCCGGCTATCCTCAAAGCATTTACTGACTGAACCGGTTCCTTACAATCTTTTGCAAAATGACCAAGTTTCCCGCAATTATAACATTTTCCCCCTAGTCGTAAAGTCGGACAATCTCCCGCGTAATGTCCCTTCTTGTTGCACTTAAAGTACGTAACACTTAGTCTACGACAAACTCCCGAGTGTTTCTTCCCAAAAGTTGTACATTCAGGTAAGGCTGGTCTGATTTCAAGCTGCTGATTGGTATTCTGAAAACGTGTGCCTTGTCCACCATTTCCATTCTTTGGCTTTTGAAAACCTCGGTTCCTGTTAAACTGACCCTTACTCCTTGGCTTGAACTTGTTACTATTATTATTACCTCTTGGATTCTCACTTCCCTCAGTACTTTCTATATTTCTTTTCTTTCCCGCCTTCTCCTTCTGATACAGTTCACTTTCACCTTCAACAATCATAGCTTTCTCCGCCACCAATGCATAGTTCTCTAACTGAAATACTGCCACCTTACTATCTTTAAACCTTACTGAAATCTTTTAGCTTTTTTCGCCTCAGTATTGACATATTCAGGAACAAACCTTGCTAGCTCTATGAATTTTGCCTCGTATTCCGCCACACTCATGTTCTCCTGCTTTAACTCTAGAAATTGAATTTCCAGCTGATCTTGCATATACCTTGGAAGATACTTCTCGAGAAATAACTATATGAATCTCTGCCATGTAATCACTCCTTCACCTTCTAATATCTTTGTTGACTCCCACCAATAGTTTGCTTCAGCTTTCAAGAAATAGCTCACATATTCCATCTTCTGTTCTTCTCATACCCTTACCAAAGCAAAAGCTTTTTCTATTTCATTCAGCCAAGCCCTAGCTTCTATAGGGTTAACAGTACCTGTGAACTCTGAAGGGTGTACAGCTTGAAAATCTTTGAAGGTCACAATTGGTTGAGCGGGTCGTTGTTGAGCTAGTGCGACTGTCTGTTGTTGAAGAAGTTGAAGAATTTGAGTCATAGTCGGATCAACTGGATTTTGATTGCCAGGGTTCTGGTTTTCGGGATTTGGAGTAGGTGTTTTCTTCTTTGGAGGCATGATTCTGATAAGAAAACAAATAGTTTATTAAACGACGGGCAAATATGTACAGGGATAAGGTTCATAAATCCTGAATTTTCGAGTTGTCTGTGATCACAAGAGTTATAATGGTGTACAGAAATAGGGAAGCATAGGTATTATCTTGGACAAGAAATTCCAACAGGAAATATTCAAACAACTCAGAAATATAATGAAAAATGAGTACTTAATAAGAAAACAAATGTCATGGTACCAACAAAGTTAATAATATACACAGCAATGTCAAAGTTCAAGCTACACTGTTAACAATCCAATTACTAAAGTAAATGCCGAGAATAATCCCTGGCATCCACATCCTGTGATAACGATACAGCGCAAAAAGAAAGTACTAAAGCGATTAAAGAATATTCTAAACCTATCACCTACTATCCTAATGATAACCAACACATAAGGGTTCAAATCCTATCCTACACCTATCCTATACCTAATCCTGGCTTGTTTCAGTGACCAAAACCTGATAGCTCTGATACCAACCTCTAACACCCCGACTACCCACCAATAAACATATACTTTATATAATAAAATACTCACAACCACCTGAATAATTAAATACATATAGATATGACAACCTCCAAACCTTTTTAGATATATAATAAAACCATGATTTAACCATATATATATATATATATATATATATATATATATATATATTAAAAAAATAATAGTCTGAGAATTTTAGAAAATAGAACTCAATGCACACACAACTCTTATCGATTAAGCTTGCTCTCTTTTATTGAAATTGGTTAGATAAATAAATAAACTTTGATACAGAGAAATTTTAGAAAATTTCGGCATGAAGTATTCGTAATACGAACTATCCACCTGTATTTTGAACCAACCGAATTTCATAAAAAAACGACAATTCCAACTATTTAAGAAAAACCAGCACATGTTCAACCTGTCCTAACCGATCAGGTGAACCATACTACTATGCCCTCCCGATCAAGGAACAAGATCGGGGCACCAAAAATCAAAACTAAATACATAACACTGATAACCAGACATTAAGACATAATAAAACACCCTACTCCAAACTCGGATCTCTAGCAGGTAGTGGTATGAAACAAGCAGCTACTAACTAAGATATTACATTACAACAATAAAACCTTAATTAAAAGCTACATACACTCCACAATATAATTACAACTAACTGGTACTATTGTACAATTCTTGACTGATATCCAAAAGTCCAACCTTCTAGCAGAGCAAATCTAGGTTGTCTATGGTCCACAAAAAGTTCTTCTCCCGATATAGCTTCGAATTTGTATCCTTTTCTTCTTTAGCTGGAAAAGGGTTAGAAACAATAGAAAGAAGTGAGCCAAATGCTCAGCAAGTATCAAAATGGAGATGAGAGTCCATAACTGAATACTGAATACAACAATATAAAGGTACCAAAGGTAATTCAGGATATTCTGATTAGTTCACAATCTCAAGGTAAGCCGGTCTGGAAATAAAGTATTCTATTCTGAGATCTGTCCATTTGAGACAGAAGACCATCAATTCTCTTTTTAAATAAATTTTATTTTAAAAAATATATAGATTTGATTGGAGGTTTTTCCCGACTCCGGACAATACGGGTGATCAGCCACGTAAAGTCCCCAGCCCGGACACTCGGTCCGTCTGGACATAATTGGGTTCTTAATTAGGCAACACATTGGCCTTTAATGCTGGACTAAGGGAACCACCCCTAGCCTCGTACACTAAATAAAAAGTGCTGGACTAGGGGAACCACTCCTAGCCTCTTACGCTTCTCCAATTCTACAAAACCTTTAAAAACTTTAATCCATTTCACTTTTCGGTCCTTAAACTCACTGAAAACTGATCAGCCCAGCTTAAGGAATTTTAAAACATTTTTAAATAAATAATCCATTTTGATTTGCATTTATAAAAGAATAAAGATCAAGGAAGCATTTTTAAACATCATTGCAACAGGTACACAAGGCAGGGAATTCAAGTATGATTTTAAAGTATTTACGAATAAGGTTTTGTCAAGCAAATACTCATATAAGGAGGTGATGTGAAAAAATATTTAGTTAACTCTGGTGGGTTTCAGAAAAACAGGATTTAAATCAAATAAAAAGGATCATGAGCTAATAAGGAATCAAGTAATGGTTAAGGTTTTAGAATTAGGGTTCCAGGGATTATAACTGGTGTTTTATTTGCATGGTTTTGGGGAAATAGGCATAAGGAAAGGTTTAAATTGGCAAGGTATAAATTATAAATTAAGGTTTATTGTTCAATTAAAATTTGAGCAACAGGGTACGGGAGTTTAATTAATTCTTCAGAGGTACAAGCAAGAAGGTACAAGGGTTTAAACATCAATCATAAGAGCAAGTAACGGGGTAATTAAACAATGATTAATAAGGATAACAATAAGGTTTAAAAGTTGAAGCAATAATTCATAATGATAAGCAATAAGGTATGCAAATTAAATCAACAATTCATAAATAGTTCAAGGAGTCTGAACTCAATATAAGGTTCAAGTCACTTGCCTTAACAGAATACATCCTCGCTAATAGCTTAGTTTCAAAAGTTCTCAACCTTTGCCTTTCCTATACCCCTTGGGTCTACGTCCTTCGAATCTACACATAAAAACATTATTTCAGAATACTATATTCCTTATACGTCTAATCCTAATCTACCCAAACGATCTCTATATCGTGATAATACTTAACACATATAACTTATCAAATAATTAACTACAATAAGCTAAGCACATAAACACATAGCATCTATAATATGCAATCACGTAAGTCACTTAAGCACTTAACACATAATACCAACTTAACTTGCAATCAGCTTATAACCTAATATTATAGACTTTATGACTTATTATTCTAACGAAAATTGGGCAGCGTCTCCTTTATAAAATAGATTATCCCGTCGGAAACATTCGACTCAAATCACAATTAAAACTATACGATGGATTTCGAATCCACCTACAAGCCCAATCATACTAATCCATTCTAAATCATATAATTTCTATTTATCAATGAAAATTCCAGCTTAACACGAATCGGTCACCACTATCAATAGCCAACAACTAACTTAATTCATATCCCACAATTCACTATGTACTATTGAAATATCCTTCGAGTATACTAACACTACCAATTCACATATTACCTATTTACCACTAATTACTCGAATCATTAACATTACTAATATCTCAAATTGCAAAAATTTAAGCATGTAAAAATTTGTTTAAATCATGTACTTTAATTCGAAGAATTCGAATTACCTCATATAAATTCAAATTAACTTCTACAAAAACTCATGCATTACAATCATATATTTGAAATAGAAATCAAAGAAAAATATAACCATATACCAAGAACTTAAGCAAAAAAAATTCTAATTAACGAACCAAATCTTCATATAATCCCAAAATTCGAAATTTAATAGCGCACACACACTAGCAGCTCACATACACATCCACCTCGCAAAATTACAGGGGAGGGGAATAGCTATAGTCACTTCTGAGCATCACCCACCCACACCCTCAAGCTGTAAACACACAGAGTCGCGGAAATCACACACATACATACACGTTTTCTCTCACACACACAGTAGACATATACATACAGACAGTATATATATATACACGCATACTACACAAGCTGGGCTGCAAGAAAAGAGGAGAGGAGAAGGCTTTTACCTGCCAAACCAAATGAAAACAGAACCGAGAGGATTAAACGGGGAAAAAACGAGGGGGAGAGAATTAGAGAGAAATTTGGGAGAGAGTGGTAGAGGATTCTAGATAACCCGAGAGAAGGAGAGAGCTCTAAGCTGCTAAAAATGAAGTAGGGATTAGGAATATAAGATATTTGGGGGAATAATAAGAGAGGTAGAAATGTATTTTACTAAATAGATTTATGATTTAAATGCTTTAAATTCACTATGTAAAATAGGAATTAAATAGATAACGATGAAGAAAATCTCAAACTATATTTTAAAATGTAGAAAATAAATTTATCTATCTCCCCATATTTTTAAAATATTTTTAGGATCAGAAACGAATTAAATATGAATTTTACAAGTTTAAATCAATAAATAATAAATTAATTCATAAAATCATTTTAAAATCCTTAAATATCAAAATAAATCCATCTAATATTTTTAAAACTCAAATTAACTAATTAAATAAATAACGCAAAAGATTTCAGGATTTATACTCATCCCAATAATTTTATAAAAATCTCCGAAGGTATATAACTTATGATTTAAATAGAATTTATTTACCAAAAATACGATTAAAAATATGCAGACTTACAAGATACATAAAAATCATCATATAAACCCACAAAAACGATATCACGCATATTTTACCTCCTAAAAAATATTCACATTTAATATTAAATAAATAATTATAATACCAAATTTTTTTAAAACGTTATCAAAATTGCCCAAATTATTCAAAAGCATGTTTTTCTTAAATGTTTTACTCTCAGATATTCTTGATATATTTTTCAAAAATTTACAATTAAATTGCCTTGCCAAAAACCATTCCAAAAGACCAAAAAGAGATTTTATTCCAAAATACCCGTAATTCCTTATTTATCCGGATAAAATCTTTTAAATTCAAAATTAAATACTCCTTGGACCTTATAGTCATTATATCATAAGGAATATTATGTTTGAATATTTTTCAAGTCAAAACTTTTGTCTAAGTTGTCGGTAAAGACAAAAGAATTTTTCGGTAGCTCCGGAAGGCCAATTTTACATTCGAAAAATTCGTAAAAATAATTCCACATATCTTTTTGACTTGAAACCTTGGATATGTCCTTAGTTTCTCCATAGGACATTATAGAATAAGTTTCGTAAATTTTGGATTACTTTTTTCGGGACCCCTTAAATCGATACGTAATTGATTTAATGGTCGCTTAAAAGTCATAGAAGGTCAACTCATTTCAAGGTGAAATTTTGACCATAATCCTCTGGGCACATTTCTAAGGGATTTCCAAAATTTCATAATTTTTGAATGATTTTTCGATTTATCGCGATTAAACCCATTTCGGCTCGTCGGTACCCGCATTTTACGTTTTTATTGATTCATAAAATAGTAAAAACGTGTGGGCACTCTTTTCCATGCAAATTTGAATTGTTATACAACTGGGAGATCTCAAGGATATTCCTCCCACTTGCCTCTTTCAACATGTGCCTTAAACCATTTAAAAATAAATCTAAAATGCTTATTTTTTTGCTATAAATAAGCCCTTACCCCCCCCCACTTTTTTTCCAAGCTTTGAGAGCCAATTATATGCTGAAGAAAACACTCCCCAAACACTCTCCCTACTGCCTTCTTTGAGCCAAAAATGTAGCTTTGGGTTTAGCCATTTTTACACCTTGACATTTCAACATTTTGGCTTGTTTTTTTCTTAAATCTTGCTCTCCTACACACACCTTTGGTCACCCATGTTTTTCCACTTTAGCTTTGTTTAGGTAGCTTGTAAGTGACCTTTTGAGCCCAAGAAAAGTCTCCCTTGAACCTTAAATTCCGGCCAAATTCCGGTGACTTTTCTGGCGAGTGTTTTTGTGTGTTAAAGCTTCAAAACTAGATTTTTCTCTTGTTTTCTCTCACTACACCATATATGGGCTATTGCAAGCCCAAGGTACATTTGTGTTGCATAAAGTGTTGCAATAAACAAGAAACTTGCTAATCTATTGCAATACTTTTGAAATGTGTTGTATAAAATAAGAAAGTGTTGCAAGCGTCTCAAACATTTTGATAAACTGTATAAACAATTGAGCTATTGCAATACTTTTACAAAAGCGTTACAATATCGTTTACACTTTTAATTAATTTGATCAAAAATTTTAGGCGGGCTTTTAATTTTTCCATTAGCGGCTTCTAAAATTTTGCACCGAACAATTTTGGTACCAAAAGTTTAGTACAATTTTTTTTTAAGACCCAAAACTTTATTACACAAAAACAAAATTTTAATACGCAAAATCAAAATCTCAACCCTCTCCGTCACAAACCTCTCTCTCTCGATCGTCTTTCACTCCTTTTTCACAATCATCTGTCAAACTGCTCTCATCCTAAAATTGATTAGAGCAAAACTACAGAACCCCCAAATTGATTAGAGCTTCGATGCAATTAGGGTTTCGATTTGGGCTTGATTAAAGGTAACTTTTGATTATTTTCAATTATATACATAGTATGCCTGTATATATATGTATATGTAAGATTTGAGGTATATGTATGTATGTTATTTGAAATTTCAATTTATTTAAGATAATTTTTATTAGTTTAGACCAGGATATTGTTCGATTATATGTGTATGTATATGTAGAAAGGGTTTCGATTCTAGAAAGGGTTTGTTAAAGCTTTCTTGGTAATTTCTGTAAATTTAAAAATTTGATATTTAATGTATGCAAGACTCTAATATTTCTTGGTCTTTTCGATACAGGGGGGATTGAGCTGATGTTGGAGAGTAACTTCTTGTGATATGAGGTATGTGGGTTTTCTTAATTTTGTTCTTGTGATCTGTGTACTTTAACTTTGCTTGTGTTTGGAGATTTCGAATACCGCTAGGAGCTGTTGAATATTACGTAGTTGCAAAGTTTACTCCTATGACAGTGGATGGTGAATCTGGTGAACCTGCATATGCCATAGTTGAAAGGGCTGTTGAAAGTAAGTACGAATGTATTATCAGTTTCTTTAAGCAATTCTGAACCTGGAAAAGAGAAGCAAGATATTTATATTCTTTTAGTATTTGGTAAAACACATGTTATATATGTTTCACTTGGGTTTCATCTCATGGTCTATATGAAGGCATCTTGATATGACACTTGAAAACTGTGGTTGTACAAGGTGAGTCCAACTATATCTTATTATATTGCTAGTTAACTGTGAAGCTGATATACCTTCCACATTCTTTTGTAGTGTAATTAAGATAGGTCTTCAGTTTTGCAAGGAAAATTCTTTGCACCAATCTTTCCAGACTTTACAAAATGAGTTTTGCAAGGTATCAAACCCAAGTGGTTGAAATAGTGTTGTCTCTAAATTCTGTCAATTGTATAAGCAGTATTTGATAGCTGGAATACTCTTCCTTCTGTTTATTCTCTTTCAAATATTATGCAATCCAAGTAATCGCATACTTTTTGCTTAATTCTTATGTCACTTTGCATGTGGAATCATAATTAATCACTAATATCAGTTAAGGGTTACAACTTCCACAGGAAGGTAAGAAAAATACTTATTGTTCACTGTTAGGCTAAGACATCATTTGCTGCCTAGTGCTACTTGTGCTTTGTACGATTTTATGTTTTCTGTAAGATCTAATTTGTGTTCTGATATTTCCCTAACAAACTGATTTCGTGAAACTAGTGCTAAATATTTCAGGGCATTTTGCTTCTCAATTCGATTCTTACTGGTAGGTATTTCATGTAATCTAATTCAGTCTAAAGTATAGAACAGGTGATACTTAAATTTTGTTACAATCTGAATATGGCTGTATTATAAATGCTTTCTTAATTTGTTATTCTGGCTCAAACAAATTTTAACTCATTAGACTGGGAATTATTTTTTTTAGTTTATCCTGAACAAGGTCGCTAGTTTATTGCTAATTGTATGGATAATTTGCTCAGTTTTCTATTTTATTAGAGTCCTCGCGAATTAGATTGAACAAGGTCGCGGATAGTTTGTTTTCTATCCTGAACAAGGTCGCTAGTTTATTGCTAATTCTATGTTATGGTCTTTTGGTTTTGTTTACTGCTTTTACCCTTTCTGATTCCTCCAGTTAGGCAACATCAGGGGAATTCTCATGCCAAGAAAGGATGGGAGCAGTACACTGATGCTGTCATAGAGGCGATCTCAAAAAAGAAAAGAGGAGTTGTTTTTCTTCTTTGGGGAAATTATGCTCAAGTGAAATCCAGGTACTTGTTTTAGTAAGTTTCATGGTTCAAGTTTTGCTGGCATTTTATTACTTTGTCTTATGAATAGGTGTTCACCTCCTTTTTTATGCATAATGTTGACTTAAAGAAGATAGATATTTTTCATATGAATAGGTGTTCACCTCCTTTTCTATGCATAATGTTGACTTAAAGAAGATAGATATTTGTCAAAATAGGTGTTCACCTCCTTTTTTATTTTTTTCTGGTCATCCATGTGATCTATCTTTTGCTTACTGGTGTGCTGATAGCTTCAGCCGAATCTCTTTGTCTTTAATGATTTTATGTCATTCTTGTTATCTTTAGACAAAGTTCTTTTTTATGCATTATCCATGAATAGCAACCTTTTGTTGTAAATGAAATACCCCCCGTTGCCCCCCTGCAGTTTGATGTTGCATTACAATGTAAACATGTGTCTTAATGATGAGGGTCTTTTTTATTGCTACATGATCTAATAAATACTTAGCAACATGAGAGTGTCTTAGATTTTATAATTGAGACATAATGTTTGCTCAAAAAATTGATACGAAGTGCAGGTTTCTGCAAGGATTACTTTCTGACTACTATCTGCTATGGCTGATGAAGTTTTTAACCTTTACCTTTATCTTATGTATTTTCAGGTTGCGGATGAATATATGCTGGCAACAGACACACTTTACTTGACAGTATATCTCATTGATCGATTTCTTTCTAAACATTACACTGAGAAAGAAAGACTTCAGTTGCTTGGTATTACTTGCATGATGATTACATCGTAAGTTCTGGCCGCTCTTTGTATATTATTGTTTTCTCTAAGATAGTGAATGACCATCAGAAAACCACTTCTTTTTGAACCATGCTTGCATAAGAATTAGATAATACCAACGAAATAGTAGTTTAGTAAACACTTTATATTCAGAAGTTACTAAACTGTGTAGTCACCCAATATAATTCATTCATGTAATTGTGTCGTTTATTATAAATATCGTAGATTATACATACTATGCCCTAAATCATAAAGTTATGATTAGATCGGCCAACTGTATGAGTGTAGACACCACATAATGCCTGTAAACTTATCTATGGTCCTATGGATGTTCATTTCTTTATATTTTTAGATTAGTTGTTTTATAAGATTAATTAAGAGAGTCGGAACTTGTCAAGATAGCCAAAAATAATCATCTTTATTTATTAAAATTATCCCATGTTATTGTTAGTGTATTAGCCATTGGGAAAGCATTTATACATTAGCTATACTTGATAAAAATAATGCTATCAAATTATTTTTGCTGTTATAATGTGATTGCACGCGTTTTGTTGATAGCAGGTTGTTTGTACTGTATTATTTTTATACTAATACTAATTGATCTTCTGATGTTCTCAGTTATCCCTTACAATTTAGATCTACTGTCATGGTTAAACTTCTTATCAACCTCCAGGCCCTTAATGTTGAACTTTTGATCGTTGGGAAATAGATATTGTACTCACCACTGCCCAATTGGTTCAGCCCGAGGGTGATATTCTGTTGCTTTAGAAGACTATAGATTCGATATAATATGTTAATTTGGAAGTAATCATTATCACTAGAATTTATGTGTCTGTACTAATGTATATGACTAATGATTAAGCCTATATGGAAGGTATTGGGCAGGGAGAGCCAAGTTTTGAACTTCCTTGATTTTCAACTTTCAAGTCCAACCACCAAAAATTTCCTCAGGTAATTAGCATATCCTGCTTAACTCTTGTAATATAAGAGGCCTAAATTACTAATATGTATTACTTCTCGATTCTGGTTACAGGAGATTTATTCAAGCAGCACAGACTTACTATAAGGTATGGTAACTAGCAAAAAGAAAACAGTAAGGTTCATAAACAATATCGTCTTTGGAAATCAGTTAATACGGCTTTTTTCTGGTCTTCAGGCTCCTCGTGCAGAGCTGGAATTCTTAGCTAACTATTTAGCAGAACTAACTCTCCCGGAGTATGGTTTCCTCAAGTTCCTTCCATCCCTTATCGCTACATTGCATAAGACTCATTATGAAAAGATTCTATACCATTAGGAAAATAGCTATAAGTTGTTTTGACATGAAGTTCAGGTATATACATTTTTATTAAGATCAGTTAGCTAGAACTTCACCGTTTTGCAATTTTATTTTGAAAATTTGTTGGAAGTGATTTTATGTTCTTTGCACTTTATTGAATGGTCAGGAGCGAGCTAAGAAAAATGCAGAGATCAGCAAGTTGATTGTAGAGACACACACAGCGGGTCGTAAGATCAGGCAAATGTAGAAAAACAAAGCAAGATCAGCAACAGAAACTTCTTAGCTCCGGTACTCCTACTGATATGAATGATTTGAAAAAGACGATAAGGGAAGAAATCATGTCTGAGATGCAGGAGATGGTAGCGAGGATGGCAATCACGAGGACGATCTGAACGAAAATCATGAAGATTGATGATCAGTACTTTTATTTTATATGCATGTGTGCTTACTTTTGGTAGCTTGGTACTTAGTAAAGACCAAGTTTTATTTAGATATTGGTGACTGTGTGTTTTATTTTATATGCATGTAAGTCGACTATGTGTTTCGACTTTGGATTTATGTACTTTCGACATATATTCTGTGATTTGCTATGTTATGGTATAAGCCGACTATGTTTGGCCTTTATGGTATATTTTGTTGAATGGGAAATGTGATTCTGGTTTGATATCTATTTTGTATTGGTTTATTGACTGTTCAAACAGGATATTGCAAATTTGACTACTAAAAAGTGTTGCAAATAAATGTTGCAATAAGTATAAAAATGGAATACAATAGAAACAAAATTGTTGCATATAAATGTTGCTAAAAAAACAAAAAGCATTACAATAGGGGATAAAATGTTACATAAAAATGTTGCAATAAATTGACTATGCAACACTTTTAACAAAAATATGTTACAAAATGGTGTTGCAATAGTCTATTGCAACATTATAAAAGTGTCACTAAACGTTACAAAAGTGTTGCACTCAAGGGGATATTGTAATACTTTAAAAATGTTGCAATATGTAGGTAAAACGTTGTTATAGGGGTCTATTGCAACGGCAGCAGATGCAACGCTGAATTTTCGCAAAAATGTTGCAAAAACTTCTATTGTAACACATTTGGGGTCTAATATGACACTTTTTTGGCGTTGCAATAGCCCATATTTGGTGTAGTGTCTTTAGATCTCAAGGGTTATAAGTTGGTTTCATATTGTTATATATATATATATATATATATATATATATATATATATATATATATATATATATATATATATATATATATAACCGAATATATATTTGATATATTGTGCTTGCATGGTTGATTTTTGCATATATTAACTTATATTCACTTAATCTTGCATTTTGCTCTTATATACACTTGTTCTTGAAGTTGATTCATTTAGTGTGTATTTTGGCAACTTGCAAGTTCTTGGAAGCACTTAAAAGATTATCCTAAGCTTCCCCCAAGTCTTTCGAAAAACCCATTTTGGGTGTGAAAGGCCATTTAGCTATCTTTTGGTTTGGCCAAAAAAATTATAGGGGGTGTTTGGGGAACTTTTTTTCAGAATAAGTCAACTTATTTTAAGACAAAGTTAGAGATTCCTAACTTTCCAACTTATTTTCCAACTTATTTTTGCAACTTATTGAATCTCAAACATACATTAAATACTTGTATAAAAAAAATTATCAAAATATAAAATTTTTACCCGAAAATAAGTCCATAAGTCCATAATATAAGATGAGCCAAACAGGCACATAATATAGTTTTACCTTAAGTGGTATAAACTTGATTCTTTAAATAACCAAAAGTATTAGCTCCCCTGTCTTTGCTCAACCAAGTCCTTATTCTTCATATTGAGCTCAAAAATATTTTAAAGGACTTAAAAGAGCAAGACCACTTGAATTTGTTTTTACAATAAATTAGAACCATTCGGCCACTTTCAAATTAATATTCGGCCAAATATCTTTTATATATTTGTATATCCTCTTGCTTGCTTGCTTGCTTGTTTGTGTGTCTTACGTGTTTATATATTTTATGCACTAATTTAACGCATAATAGGGGCCCTCGTTATTTTATAACGAGCTACTTTTACGCACGTGTGAGTTGTGTTTATATGCTTGTGTATGGTGTTTATAATTAGTGTGCTTGTTTTTCTTTTGGTCCTCGCACTTGCGAGTTGAATATTTTTCTTTCGGTCCTCGCACTTGCGAGTTGAATATATATATATATATATATATATATATATATATATATATATATATATATATATAAATCAACACTTGCACACACCACTAAAGTACGTAGTTTTTCCGATTGGCGTCGTGAAGGGCTCGACTTTAACTAATAACGAATAAATTACTTTAACGCGTAATAGCGTCCTCGTGGCTAGTACCGTAACATACTAGTTTTGCACGGATTTATTATATATCTCACTTATCTTATATTGTTTGTTTGTTAGACTTGTATTCTAATCTTTGCAGTGAGGTGAAGTAAAGTGAGGTGACTCTTGTTCTAAGACCCAAGTCTTAGGTGTACTAACAGGGAGTTAGTATCCTCTGCACCATGAAGAAAAGGGAAGACCCAAGATCTAAGACCTAAGATCCAAGACCGACAAAGTTGTAGAAGTACATAGTCTTGTAAAGGGTTACTACAAAGTATTTGAGGAGGTAACGGGGAGTTACGCTCCAAGATAATTCTTGTAGTGGGTATTTGTTATTTCTTGTGAGGAGGATACGTGTGTGTATTGCTCCAAGATAAATAAATAGTGGTTTAGGCGTTGTAAAGGCTTCTCCGCCTAGTATAAAGGAGTCTCTCTATAGTAAAAGAAATCTCGAGTCCGGGGAGGAGCTCAGGGAGTGGAGTAGGGGTGTTCGAATCCATTAGGGGTTGCGGGCATCGCGAACCAGGATAAAATCGACCGTGTTATTTTTCTTTCCTTCTTTATTTTTCCGCACTCAATTTACTTGTTTACAAGTAACGAATTTAAAAAGAGGAAAGAAACTTGGAAAAAGCCAAGCTCTAAATTTTAAAAAGGTGATAAGCTACTCAACCCCCCTTCTAGCTTATCTAAACCATATACGGGACCTATCAACATCATCCTATTGAGAATATCGTGGGTGATAAAACTAATGGTGTCCAAACTCGATCTCAAGTACAAAATATTGCTAGTCACTTAGCTTTTCTATCACAAATAGAACCCAAAACGACAAAAGAAGATTTATTAGATGAGGATTGGATTCTTGCTATGCAAGAAGAGTTAAACCAATTTACTCGGAACAAAGTTTAGGAACTAGTTCCACCTCCACCTGATAGTTCCACTATTGGAACTAGGGGTGTACACGGGTTGGCCAAACCGATCAAACCGACCCAACCTGCCCCTATTTTCGGCCGACCCAATCCGAATATATTCAAACCGAGGTTTAATTGGGTTCGAAATATTGCAACCCGGTTTTAATGGGTTGGGTATGGGTTTAAATTTTTTTCACCCAACCCAACCCAACCCGTTTATACAATTTAGTAAATATATGTTTTAGTTTTATTACCATCAGGCATCAACCACTTAGCCCATCAGGCATCAGTAGCCCATTAAGTTTCAGCCCAATAATAATAACCTAACGTCTCCTAACCTAATTACTCATATCTGCCTCCGCTGTTCGCTGACTCCGCTCCCTTCTGTTCTGAGTTCGCACTTCTCTCCCATCTTTCTCTACCAAAACTCAAGGCGCGGCGGTATAAAATCTTTACTCTTTACTCCTATGATTATAAGTATGAGATTATTTGTGTAAATTTATGTATTAATTGTTTGTTTCATCCCTCTATTTTGAGATTTGATTGTTTGTTGAAAATAGGGTAACGTTGGGCTGATTTTTACAAAGGGGGATTTGAAGGAAGTGAGTGAGGAGGTTGCTAAGTACAAGGTAAGTAGTAAAGCTCTGTTTTTTTTATGTAATTGATGTTATGTGATACTTCGATTTTGGAATTGTGGTTGTTTGATTATTTTTTTTGTGTTGTATGTGAAAAGACTACTTTTTTATGTTTGTCCATGTTCTATGTTTGTTCAATTCTGGACCAGTTATCAATCATGTTATAGTGTTTGTCTGTTTGAACGTAGTATGTTTGATTCTTTTTAATTGGAATTTGTCATGATAATGTTGTTGGGATGTGAGAGTTGTAAGCGCTGTAATGATTGACAGTCATGTTGATAGTCTAACCTATTGAGGTTCCTGTTTACAGTTATCTTTTATATTTGTTACACAGGCGATGGACCAGTGGGCGTATTTTGGACCCATTTAGGAGTTCTTTAAGTCCAAAAATGGTAGAAGTTTTAGTTTGCACTCAAAGCTGGTTGAAGGGGGACAAAAGAGGACTGAAATTATCTGATTTTATGGATGAAACCCACTCTTATCAATTTCTTGAAGAAGGTACACTATCTTGTATTTCTGAAATGTATTCTGATAACTATTCAATACTTTTTCACTGCCAATGATTAATGAATATATATTTGTTTATTTTGTAGAGAAAGGAAACAAGATGGACCATGCCACAAGTGAGAAGAACAACAATGTCATTGATGTGTGATACTGTGAATCTGTGATTCATTAGCACTTTAGCAGTGTTTTATTATGATTTAGTAATTCAGTTTGAAGTTTGTGAACTTAAAAGACTGTTTAATTAATTTCTTCTAGTGCGTTAAAACTTAATTATTAAGATCTATTTGAGGATGACTGTAATATTTTGTTGAATTTGATGCAGTGGATACTACTACTAGACTACTATGTTGAATACTATTTTGTTTATTGTTCCCTTTTATACAGGTTATTATTTTGAATAGATATAATGAACCCATCCAACCCAACCCAAACCGACCCAACCCGATTTATAATAAATAGGGTTGGGTTATGAGTTTATTTTTCATGGGTTGGGTTGAAAATTTTCAAACCGTTTTAAAATGGGTTGGGTCATTAAATAGCCTCAACCCGGCCAACCCGACCCGTGTACACCCCTAATTGGAACCGAGTGGGTCTTTCGAAATAAATAGACGAAAGTGGAACAGTGGTACGAAATAAAGCACGACTAGTTGCTCAAGGTTATACACAAATGGAAGGAATAAACTATGATGACACTTATGCTCCCGTAGCTAGACTCGAAGCAATTCGAATGTTTTTTGCTTTCGCTTGCCATAAAGGATTTAAAGTCTATCAAATGGATCTTAAATCGGCTTTCCTAAATGGTGTCTTAGAAGAAGAAGTTTATGTAAGACAATCACCGGGATTTGAAGATTTAAAACATCCAGAATATGTGTATAAACTTTATAAAGCTTTATATGGACTAAAGCAAGCTCTTAGAGCTTGGTATGAGCGGTTAAGCAAATTCCTAGTTGCAAATGGTTTTAAAATGGGAATTACCGACACTACTCTATTTACGAAGTATGAAGGTGATGATATCTTACTCGTTCAAATTTACGTAGATATTATCTTTGGTTCAACTAAAGAATCACTATGTAACGAATTCTCGGAAATGATGAGTAAAGAAATTGAAATGAGCATGATGGGAGAACTAAATTTCTTCTTAGGATTGCAGATTAAGCAATCTAACGAAGGCATTCATATATCTCAAACAAAATATTGCAAGGAAATGCTTAAGAAATTTGAGATGGAGAATGTTAAACCCCTTAGTACTCCTACGTCTCCGTCGGAGAAATTAGTTGCGGATGCTACCGGAAATTCGATCGATATAAAGAAGTACTGTGGTATGATTAGTAGTTTACTTTATATCATCGCAAGTAGACCGGATATTCAATATAGCATTTGCAAATGTGCGCGATTTCAAGCAGCACCTAAAGAATCTCATTTATCCGTGGTTAAACGGATTTTTAGATATCTTGAAGGCACCACGGAACTTGGTCTTTGGTATCCGAAAGGATTACCATTTGACTTATTGTGCTTTCCCGACTCGGATTATGCGGGTCACTTAATCAACAAAAAAAAGCACAAGTGGTACTTGTCGATTCCTCGGTGGATGATTAGTTTCTTGGTTTTCGAAGAAACAAAACTCGGTATCTTTATCTACCATGGAAGCCGCATATATAGCCGCGGCAAAATGTTGTGCTCAAATTTTATGGATGAAGCAAACATTAGCTGACTATATGATTAAGTTTGATGCGATATCTATTTTGTGTGATAATGCGAGTGCCATTGATTTAAGTAAAAATCCAATATCTCATTCTCGTACTAAACATATAGATATACGACATCATTTTCTTCGTGATCATGTCAATAAAGGTGATATTATTATGGCTCATGTTGATACGGAAAATAATGTCACCGACATATTCACGAAACCGTTGCATTCCGAAAGATTCACGAAATTGCGAGTACTTTTAGAAATGTTGGAATGTCCAAATTAATTAAATATACTTTTCTTTATATTTGATTAAAGTTGAAATTGAAATATAATTCGTGTGATTTTCTAGTCAACGCACTCAAGCTTATTGTGTGAGCGGATTTTCTTGAGCCTTCGGTACTCGAAAATTCAGATTTCTCTGCAATAAATTTGTTAAAAAATAGACATTGATATTTTTGTCTATGTTTTGGCTAAAAACCATATTGAAATATTTCAATAAAAATAAAATTTAATTAGCTTTAATTTTTTGCATGGCCTTGAAATGATGATTATTTCAAAACTCGGAGCAAAAATAAGAAAACTAATGAAACATATGATCTTAAATTTTGGAATTTGTTTTTAAAATTTGGATCTAATTTTTATTCATCTAGAAAATATTTTTCTGTGATTTTTACAATTTTATATCATTATTTACATTTAATTGTAATTAAAGATATAAATTAAAATCACTAAAATGATTTTTAGAAAATCAAATTGATTTTTCTACATAAATCAATTTTATTCGGATTAATTCTCAGCCATTGATCTCAAAACCCTTCAATCTTAGCCATTCAAAGTGGTTCATATTTAATTTACAGTTAACATTGTTTATTTACAATGTTGTACGGCCTCACTCTTGTCTCTCTCTATCTTGCCGCATCTCTCTCAAAACCCTAGTATGGCGATTTTCCGATTCCATTCGATTTCGACATCTTCTATTGAAATGAACCACATATTCGTGATCCTCTCATCAAAATACGCTACTCTATGGTTTCAGATTTCCTTCTATGATCCTTAATTTCGAAACCTTCAAACCCTAGAATCGACTCTTGAGTTCTTTCATCAATCGATACTTTCTCAATTGATTCTTGGTTGATTCGTGTTATTTATGATGTGTTAAACATCATATCTCAAAAGCCCCTTGATTGGTTTCGATCTTCTTGAAACCCTAGTTCTGAATTTTTATGATTTCACTGAAGTTTATGAATGATTTAACGCCTTTGTTTAGTGTTTCAGTTTACTCAAGATTTTGTGTGATGATTTCATGGAGATTCTACACCAACTCGGTACTGACTCAGTGAGTCCGGTGACTCGGTCGGGCGATTCTCAGTTTGGTAAAGTGGTCTGTTTGTTTTACTGCCTTGATTAAATTTTTTTGTTGGATGCGCTATGTGTATGACCACCATAGCGAAGGTGCACACATTCTAATTCTTTGTTACAAATTGTCATGAGATTTAAGTGAATTGAGACTGTGTGATTGATGTTTATGAGAGTAAAATAATTGTTTCTTATATTTGTTAAGATATGTCGAGTCTTATTGAGTCAATTTACTTGATAACCTGCCCTGGTATTGATGATATTGGTTGAATCAGTATAAATTGTTGTGAAGTCTTGCCTGCTTACTTGAATATCTGCATTTTGATGTATGGTTAAGCCTTGGTAATTGTATACGAACTCTTAGAGATGCATTGCTCTTGCTTGTATCTATAAGTGTTAGAAATTTCACTTAGATATTTTGTGCATCTCTGTGGGATCTTCTAGAACTCTGAATTTTTTTTTAAAATTCTTGAGTTTATCCTTGTGCATTATGCCTTATCCGTTTAAGTGATATCTATCCAGTTCAGTGTTGCATTGGATGGTCACTTAGATATTTTGTATCCTAGTTGATTTTGAACTGAGCTTCTAGAAGTCCAGTTCATTGCTTAGATCTTTTATGTGATATATGTATAGATTGCTTGTATAATCTGTGCACAACAGCATGCTTGAGATTTGTATTGATTCAAAATGTACAACTTTATAGAGTTGATATGACCTTCTTTGCTTAAGATAATATTTGTTTTACACAAGTATTTTCTCTTTGCTGCATGGTTCAACTTTGCATTGAATGTGATTACTATTTTAGGAAATGGTTTCTATTTTTACCACCTTATCTGTGATAGTATTTGGTATTTGTCCTAATTGTTAGTGTTATTCCCACATTACACACTTGTATAATTGTAGAAGGGGGGGGGGTTGAATACAATTCTTGATATTTATAAATTTCTGATAAGAACTCCAGAAATCTATACTTAGATAATTGCTGTAGAAAGATTAATGCACAAACACATAAAAATCAGGTGGTTAAATGCACCACCTGAAGCTTTTATTCGAAGAAAACTCTGTGATACAAAAGTACACAGCTTCTATTTTACAACTCTTTGCTTTCTAAGAATATTCAATAGAAATCCTAAGCAGAATGTATCTGTTTTCTTAGTCTACAAAGAGTGGCTACACTTGGTTATAAATCCCAAGTTTTACAAGTACTACTGGAATAAGATAATATTAATCTAATTCTAGTTGACTTGCTACTACACTCCAAATACACATGTAGCTGAAAGGTTGTCCTTGTGATCAGACATGTCTCTTGCACCTTTCTTGTATTCATAGTGTAAACGGAATGCTTCTTTCTTCTGTGTTTCCAAAGTATGGTTGCCATACTGCTTTTTGTATCTACTATCAACCCATGTGATCTATCAGTCAAACATGTCCTTATCAACTGCTAATCCCCAGCTTATCATAGAAGACAGTGTCAATGATTATCCGTCGATATTGTACACTGACATCCGTTGATGATGTATTGAGCTGTATCCGTTGATATTGAGACTTGAGCTGTATCCGTTGATAGAGTGGATTTGAGTTGTTTTCGTTGATAGAGTTTTGTCTTCATCTGTTGATACACTTTCACTTAGACAGAATTACATAGCATAGCTTATTTACAATTGGCTACCCTATTCCGCCTATCCGTTGATGGTCAACATGACTGTGGATAAAAACACTATCAATTGATAACATAGAGATACTGCAGTATGCTACAAAACCTCATCCGTTGATGAGCTACCTGTCAACGGATAGAGTTATAAATCCTCATCCGTTGACAGCTACAAAACCTTATACAATTTGATTGATTGTGAAGTTATCATCAAGTACAACATATTCCTAACAATCTCCCCCAATTTATACTTGATGGCAATAAAGCATAAATTCAGGACCTTGATGATAACAAAACATTCCTAAAGATATATATATATAACAATGCAAAAATTGTATTAAGCTACAAAAATTAAAAACTGAAAGTTTGAGAAATTTACAGAGAAGTGCTCCTCTAGACTGAGCAGATTAAGACTGTTTCTTTTCTCTTGTTGGCATCACCCTTGATTTTCCTTCTTTGGCAGAGTTGGACTCAATCTGCATTTGGAGTTGCCTATAGAAGGCATCTTCTTCATCACCCTTTGGATTTAGCTTTTGTTGTAACCATCTTAGGTATTGAGAACTAGCCTTTGATAGTTGGTCTTCTAACCTGAAGAATCTCCTGTTACCATCTTCATCCCTGAACTCCATCATCCAGAAGGGTTGAAGGTGGATTTTCTCTCCATTGTATGGGATCTTCATCTTCCTTGGTAGACTTGATGGTGAGTTCCATACCCTCCTTATGTGTTCTATTCTGTCCAGTATCTCCCCTTTTGCTATCTTGGAGAACCCTGTGTATCTCTTGATTGCAGAGAACACTTTGGTTAAGGTCAGATAATTTTCTCCAAGAACCCTCTGTAGTGGCCATGTCCTTTCCTTTCCTCCCTTGTATACAAAGACCAATCTCTCAGGCAAATGTTTATATTTGTCAATTCCTCTTACTTCTGACAATTCATCCAGATAAAGATTCATGCCAGAGTATTCTTCGATATCTGCCTGATAGATAAAATCATCCTTGTTTTCCAAGATTGGCTGCCTGACAATAGCAGGTACCCTAGCAACTTGAATTGGTTCCTTTGAAGGTTGCTTCCTTGGTATCCTTTTCTTCTGTATAGGCTTCTGTTGAGGCTTCAGCAAGAATGAAGGAACCTCAATGGAGTCAAGATTCATTGGTTCCTCTTTAGGTATTATAGGATCACCATGGAAATTCACAGCTGGGTTGAATACTTTTACAGAAATAGGTTGTGATGAGCCAACTGTCTCTTTGATTTCAATTTCTGGAGAGACAGGCCTCCTTGCCTTTGATTTCATTCTCTTAGATTTGGATTTGGGGACTGATTTCACTTTCCTTTTGGATTTGGGGATTTCCTCAGATTCCCTCATTTCATCCTCTACCTCATCCATTAACTCTTGAGCCAGCCTAGCTTGCTTCTCATCTGAGTTTTCATATTGATTTTCTTCACTTGGATGAGCTTCCCTGAGAAGTCTGGAGGTCTCTTCTCTTTTTGCTTCAACAAATCTAGGATGGCTATTGGATATGTTTAAGACTTTTCCATTCCTTATTATTACAGCCATCCATTCTCTTACACTTCTATTGGCATTTTCCTTGAACTCCTTAATTTGCTTTCCCATTAGCTTTCCTTCATCATCCTTGGGAAATGGAAAGTCCAATTGTAACTTGTTCTTCCCATTTGCCTTTGGTGGAGAGTAGGCTCTGGTTTTGATGTATGGTTCAAATTCTTTGACATAAGATGGTTCAGCATCATAGAAAGTAGGAGCTACAATCTCTGGAGTGAGCACCTTCAGAATTGTAGTTGATATTGTTGGAGCTGAGGACTGAGTAGAGAACAGATTTGATACAATTGATTCATTGATCATCCTTTCTGTTCTCATCATTCTTTCATTTGCCTCCTTGTTGATCTTCTCTAAGGCCTCTATTCTGGCTTGCCTTTCACCATCTGAGATTTCTGATAGGTCAGGAATCACAGGCAAAGCATTTTATTTCTTCACAGGGGAAGCCTCTATAGAAGATTCTTTTGGATTGACCACTATCATTGGCTGTTGCTCCCCCTCACTTTGTGCTATCTTGCTACTGGAAGCTAGAATGTGACTAGAAGTAGCTGCAACCTCTTCTACCTTTTTCTCCCCCTTTTTGTTAGCATCAAGGGCTGGAGATGAGGCTGCAAGCAGCCTTTCCAGTAGCTCAGTCTGTTTGGCTTGATTGGCAATGAGTGTTTGCATCTGAGATTCCATACCATCCACTCTGGAGGAGAGATGCTGAACAGATTTGGCCAGGCTATCTTCCTTCAATAGTTTGCTAGTCAGCACCTTCTGAGTGGTAGTAGGGGCTAGTGCCTCAATCCTGGCATCTAGTTCCACTTTCATTTCTCTAATTGCAGTTTGGACCTCCTCCTGTTGAGTTCTTTGAATGACCATGTGCATTTTCTGAAGTTTCAGGGAGTCCATTATTTGCTGAAGGACAGCCTTTCTCTGTGGATCTGCATTTTGGTGCTCAGCCCTAGCAGATTGATATTGCTTCACAATCTCCACATTGAAGTCACCAGCCACAGTGGCAGTAGAAAATAACCAGTCTGGAGTATCACCCACATTGACTTCTTCATCATTTGCTGTGCTGTCACTGTCATCATTGCCAAAATCTTCACTGTCAGCATTGGAAGACAGAGTTGTTAAAGCATCCTTTGCTCTTTGTAGAGATTGTGAGGTGTGCACTAGGTGCATTGCCTCCTCTGCCTCCATATTGCCATGTTGTGCCATGACTTGATAGGCAGAAACAGGATGAGTAAAGGTTTCAGGATCCAAAGAGATGGAGTCAATGATTGACTGATATTCTTGTCGAAATTCCATCTCTTTAGAAGCTTCATTAACCTCCATTAACTCACTCGCAATGGCTGAATCTTCCTGCCTTATTTCTCCTGTAGTCCCTTCTCTCCTCTCATCTCTCTGTTCTTGCATCAGGGGCTCCCCCTGGCTCACACCTCTCACACCCTCACCTTCACCTACTAAGGTGGAACTCTCTTGCTCTCCTTTTTCCTGACCTGAAGAAATGGTCAGCCTCTCATTATTTTCCTCTCCTTTTGCCTGCTCACAAGGCAGCCTCTCACTCCCTTCCCTTAATCCTAGAAGTGTTTCAACTACTGAGAACTCCTCCACACTTGACACAGAATGTCAGATATAGCAGTGGTAGAGTGAGTTATCAACGGATAAGGGATATCCGTTGATAGAGTAGTTATAGCTGTCAACGGATGGCTAGCCAGAGGCACATCCGTTGATGGAAAAACACTTGTCAACGGATGAAGGATATTCGTTGATGAAGGAATGATAATATCCGTTGAAGTGAAAACCAACACTGAATCTGTGGAGATTGATTTTAAAGATGAGGCCACAGATGTTGTTGTGAATTCAGGAATGGAAGGTTGATGGCCCAACAAATCATCTAAAAGATGATGACCACCAATTGCAGAGTGGGGCTTCTCCAAGAATCTTAAAGATGGAGAATCAGGAATTGATGTAGATATCATATCCACATCCAGAGATGGAGTTGGTGATGGTGGATTGTAATGTGTGTCGATTTGAAGGTTAAGATTAAGGGGCTATGACTCCACATTTATTGAAGTCACATCAAACTGAATTTGAGAAGGTACAGTTTGCTGTACTGTGTGTGCACCCTGTGCTTCCCTTATGGTTTTAGATTTTACTCTTCTTTCATAGGTTTTTGAGGGAGAGCTAGTGTCCCTTACCCTTTTGTGCAGAGTTGCTGTAGAACTAGTAGTCACACCCTGTTGAGAGGATGTAACTTGGGCTTGGCTATTTGGTGCACTTTCCTCACCCACCTTATTCTTAGGGCTTGCACCCTGTCCCTCACCACTCACTACCTCCTTCACACTCCCCTCAAGAGGTGCTTTTTGAGAAACACCTGAGGTTTGTCTCTTAGATTTTGGTTTGGAAACTTTTGTTTTAGTCACTTGGGTAGGAGCCTGTTTGGTCACTACTACAGACTCCATTGTGACTGAGGAAGGCAAAGAAATTTGGGGGTTAGAGATAGGAGTTTCAAGGTTAGAGAGAGTTACCTGAACAATTGGTAGGTATACCAATTGTACCTCTGCATTGGAGTTCATTCGAATTAAATCACTTAAGACTCTCTTCTCCTGAACAAAACATGTGAACTTGCTATCCGTGTTAGCAATGGATAGCTTATTCTCAGATACATGCAGTGCTAAGAGCATCAAAAATCTAGCAAAATAGATATTCTTGCCCCTAGTTTCCTTTTACCTAATTTTGCTGCTATCTCATACATGACTAGTGTGCCAAAGTTATAGAATTTATCAGTCAGAAGCATACACAGCATAACTAGCATGGAATGGGTAACAACATCAAAGTTACTAATTTTGCCTGAAAAAGTTTTAATGAAGGCATCACAAAAATAACTCAATTCTTTAACCATCCCTTTCCTAGCAATTTTTCCTAAATTATCAGTACTAAGGGCATAATTTATGGAATTAAGCATGGCAACTATTTCAGCATCAGTGGGTACTTTCAGACAGTTATTCTCAGGCAATTTTAAACAGGCAGTTATCACATCAGAGTTAACTACATAGTTTTTACCCTTTAGAGAAAAAGCAATTGTACCATCTGTGCCATTGTACTCAGCAGATGCCCACACCTCTTCGATTACTTCGTGGATTAGAGGAGTGGTGGCAGTCATAGCATATTAAAGTTTACAATTCTTCACAAAATTCATCACGGTGTGATAAGCTTCTGGGGCATTCACTATATCGACATAGGCAGCGAAATTGTTCTTTTCATAGGTGAACCCAGTGGAAGACATCATCTTAACAATAGGCGCCATTGAAGAGTTTAAACTTTTGTTGCAGAGAGTTTTTGTGAAGAAGAAGATGCAGTTTACTTAAGAGAATCTTGAAAGTCGATAAAAGTGAGATGTGAGAGCACAAGACAGCCTTTTATACTTATCAAGAATTGAAAATGAAATAATTAGAAGTAATTACTCATTGGTCAAAAGTAACTGTCAAATAATAAAAGAAAATAAATATAACCAGTCATATATAGATACACGTTTACCAACGGTTATATTTAAAAGAAAATATGTATATCAACGGATATGGATTGAACGGTTGAGAAACAGTTTATCCGTTGATGACGTGGATAAGCTGTTATCCGTTGATATACAAAAATCTAGGAATGTGTTTATGCTATCAACGGATAAAGGATATCCGTTGATAAGATAATTTTGCCTTGGACAAAATTTCTAAAAAAAAATTCTGAGAGTTTTTAATTCTCAAGAAAATCAAAACACATTCCTAGCTGCAATGCAGTGAAATCAAATATCACTAGGAATTATGACAAGTTAAGCATACCTAGCTCACCTACCAATCTTGTGAATGTGGATTCATCAAGAGGCTTGGTGAAGATATCTGCAAGCTGCATTTCACTTGGCACAAAGTGCATTTCTACTGTACCATTCATCACATGTTCTCTAATGAAGTGGTATTTGATGTCAATGTGCTTGGTTCTCGAATGTTGCACTGGATTCCCTGTGCTTGTGTTGTCACAGAAAATTGGAATCTTCTCAACTTTTAGACCATAGTCAATGAGTTGATTTCTCATCCATAGAATCTGTGCACAACAGCTTCCAGCAGCAATGTACTCAGCTTCAGCTGTAGAAGTGGAGACTGAGTTTTGTTTCTTACTGAACCATGAAACAAGCCTGTTTCCTAGAAATTGACAGGAACCTGTAGTACTTTTCCTATCAACTCTGCAACCTGCATAATCTGCATCTGAATAACCAGTTAGAACAAAACCAGATTCTCTTGGGTACCAAATGCCAAGGTTTGGTGTTCCCTTGAGATACCTGAAGATTCTTTTAATAGCTATTAAGTGAGACTCTCTAGGGTCAGCTTGAAATATAGCACAAAGACAAGTAGAAAACATTATATCAGGTCTACTAGCTGTTAGGTATAGAAGTGAACCTACCATGCCTCTATAGCTTGAGATGTCCACAGACTTTTCCTTAGTATTCAACTCAAGCTTAGTTGTAGTGGCCATAGGTGTTTTTGCAGATGTACAATCCATTAAGTCAAATTTCTTTAAGAGATCATAAATATATTTTGTTTGACTTATGAAAATGCCCTCATTAACTTGCTTTACTTGTAGGCCAAGAAAGTAAGTTAATTCACCCATCATGCTCATTTCATACCTACTTTGCATAAGTTTGGCAAACCTTTTGCAAAGCTTCTCATCTGTAGACCCAAAAATAATATCATCTACATAGATTTGAACAAGTATTGAAGAGCCATTAATATTCTCCAAAAGAAATTGAGATAAAGTGTCATACCAGGCTCTTGGTGCTTGCTTCAGACCATAAAGTGCTTTCATGAGAAGATATACGTATCCTGGAAATTCTGGATCCTCAAAGCCAGGAGGTTGATGAACATAGACCTCTTCTTCCAGTTCCCCATTTAGAAAGGCACTTTTGACATCCATCTGATAGACTTTGAAATTGGCATGTGCTGCATAGGCTAGAAAGATTCTTATTGCCTCAAGTCTTGCCACTGGAGCAAAAGTTTCATCAAAATTTATTCCTTCTTCTTGAGAGTAGCCTTTTGCCAGTAATCTGGCTTTATTCCTCACAATTATGCCATTTTCATCTGTCTTATTCTTGAGAACCCATTTAGTACCTATGACACTTCTATCATCAGGTTTGGGCACAAGTTTCCATACTTTATTTCTTTCAAATTGGTTTAGCTCTTCTTGCATTGCTAACACCCAATCTGGATCTAGAAGGGCATCTTCCACTTTCTTAGGTTCCTCTTGAGACAGGAAGCTACTGTATAGACATTCTGCTTGAGTGGCCCTTCTAGTTTGGACTCTTCAATTTGATTCACCAATAATTAACTCAAATGGATGATCTCTAGTCCATTTTCTTGCAGGTGGAAGGTTTGATCTTGATGAGGTTGCTTCATTTCCATGAGCATGATCATGTTGATTTAGCATTGAATTTTGACCTTGAGAAACTCCCCCTGAGTTTGTTGTCCTTGCTGAATTATGAAGTTGACTGTCAATGGATGCATCATTTTGCCTGTCGACGGATGCTTGAGAATCTCTGTCAACGGATGCATCTCTAATAATGTCAACGGATGTTGCAGAATGACTGTCAACGGATGCTTCATTTTCAGTGTAAGCATCACTTCTAGTTGATATAACAGCTCTAGGTGGATCTCTGTGGTCATGATCTTCATTGTCCTCATCATCATCATAGTACATTCTTCCTTTACCTTCATTCTCAAATTCCAACTTTTCATGGGAACCTTCATCATTTAGGCCTAGAATCTTTTGATCATCAAACACAACATGTACAGATTCCATAACAATGTTGGTTCTTAGATTGTAGACCTTGTAGGCTTTCCCTGCTGCATATCCAATGAAAATAGCTTCATCTGCCTTTGTTTCAAATTTGCCCAAGTTATCTCCATGATTCCTTAGCACAAAACACTTACATCCAAAGACATGTAGGAAAGCTAAAGTTGGTTTCTTGTTGGTTAATAACTGATAAGGAGTCATTCCTCTAGCTTGATTGACCAAGGAAATATTCTGAGTAAAGCATGCAGTGTTGACAGCTTCAGGCCAGAAATATGTTGGTAACCTTGATTCACTTAACATTGTTCTAGCTGCTTCAATGAGAGTTCTGTTTTTCCTTTCAACAACCCCATTTTGTTGAGGTGTTCTGGCAGCAGAAAACTCATGGACAATTCCATTCTCTTCACAGAAAATCTTCATTGTGGAATTCTTGAATTCAGTACCATTGTCACTCCTGATTCTTTGTACTCTGTCTTCAAAACCATTGTTTAGTATTCTGAGGTGATTGATGATGATTTCACTTGCACAATCCTTGGAGTGCAGGAAGAAGGTCCATGTGAACTTAGAGAAATCATCTACAATCACCAGACAGTATTTCTTCTTTGAAATAGACATGACATTTACTGGACCAAATAAGTCCATATGCATCAATTGAAGAGGCTTAACAATGGATGACACTGTCTTGCTTTTGAAGGATGATTTCTTTTGTTTCCCTAATTGGCAGGCATCACACAGTCCATCTCTGACAAACTCCAATTGAGGGATTCCTCTAGCAAGATCCTTTCTTACCAAATCATTCATAACTTTAAAATTCAAATGTGACAGCTTCTTATGCCATAGCCAACTCTCATCCTTACTTGCTTTGCTGAAGAGACAAGTAATGGGTTCTGAGCATGCTGAATTGAAGTCAGCTATGTAAACATTTTGATAAGTGGATTTTATATCCACTGAGAATGCCTCCGTTCGGCTTAAATTGATTGTTTTGGACTCAAGTTGTTGTAGTTTTGATGTGTTTTGCTTAGTTGTGCAGATTTACGAGAATGTTGATTAAAGTGGATGCTTCTATCGTTCTTGGAGAATTAATTGATTAAAATTCGGATTTTCTGGGAAGGCTGCGCAGCTTATACTGTTTTGGTCATATCTGGAGTTTTAGAAGTCCGTTTTCAGCGATCTTACTGCCCACGCGAAGCTTGAGAGATTTTCTACAACCTGGGATAGGAAACAAGTGCAAGAAATATGCTGAATTAAATCGCGCACGTGTTCTTGTAAAAGAAGGCTGGGAATTTATTATTTTGCCCTTTTTCTAATTCTAATTGTATTCTGGGCAGTTTTGGGTACCTTCTTTAAATCAAAATTGTAATAGAAGGCAATTTCTTGTTGGGCAAGATTTGTAGAGCCTATTTAAACACATCCTACCATTGTAAATCATAACAATTCATAGCTTTTAATTGTATCAAGGTACTTTCGATCTTCAATTCTTTCTTCAATATTATGTTTTCATTCATTATCATTATTATTATGTTTTCTTTATTAAATATGCATAACTAATTCTCTAATCTGAGGATTGGGTAGTATTCCTTGGTATTCATGCATGCTTGATTATGTGATTTTCTGCTTTGCTGATCTGTTAATGAGATCTTAACACAATTAGGGGAGTCATGAACCTTTGATTGTATTCTAGGGATTGTAATAAGCTTGGGAGAGAAGTTGCAATCTTAGTACATGATTTAACAGACATAATTTGAATATTAGATCGGGAGATTAATAGGAGAATTGTGAGACATATAATTCTTGGTATTTAACAGTTTATATATATACTTTGATTGTATCACGGGAGTGTCAATTAAGGTGTAGCTGTAAGCACTATATTGTAGCATGGGAGGGTGCAGTATAACTTTAGAAGAATTGTTTTCAGCAAGGTAGGAACACAGATATCACATTAATATTGAGCATGTATTGAGACCAAGTGAAGAACCCCAGTTCTTAGATTGTTTTCCTCATATATATTTTATTCTCGATTGATAATTAGTTTAATTTAGTTTATAAACAAACCAAACATTCTTTTACACTTCTAAATTGTGAGAGATAAGATACTTGAACTTGATATTACATTCAGTCCTTCCCTGCGAACGAACACACAAAAATACTATTAACAAATTGGCGCCGCTGCCGGGGAAAGGCAGTATAGTTGAGTTTAGGTTAATTGTTTCTTATTGTTTAGATTTTAATTGGTTCCACAAGTTGTTTTGTTGGTGATTTTCAGGTGTATGCTACGTTCATCTTGCGCTAGAAAATTGGAATTTGACCCTGAAATCGAGCGTACTCTGAGAAATCTAAGAAAAGATAAAGCTAAGATGGGAGATCCAGAACCTCGACCAGCTGTTAATGTTGATCAGTCTTCTATTTGGGACCATGAGACACCAAATCCAGCCAATTGCATGTACAAAACTCCAGAGATTGGTGCAGCTCAGTTCCATATTAATCCGAGCTTAATTCAGATGATCAGCAATCAAGCTTTTGAAGGAGACATTGAATTAGAAGACCCACACAGACATCTAGAGCGTTTTGTGCAGATGTGTGGCTCATTCAGAATCACTGGCGTTATGAGTGATCAGATTCATCTCCATATGTTTCCCTACTCTATTAAGGGAAGAACTTTGGAATGGTTTCAGCAACTTCCAAACACTTCGGTTGCTACATGGGAGAGTCTTTCTACGACATTCTTGTCCAAATACTATCCTTCTGACAGGACGCAATAGTTGAGGACTATGATTATGAGTTTCAAAGCACAACCGGGTGAAGGTCTATATCAGGCATGGGAGAGATTCAAGGCACTATTGAGGAAGTGTCCGCATCATGGCTTAGAAGATTGGCAGATCATTAGTACTTTTTATGGGGCCATGAATGCAGATATTCGTTTGAGTTTGGATGTGGCTGCTGGTGGAAATTTCAAGAAGGCACCAACTACACAAGCTAAAGCACTTCTTGAGGAATTAGCATCTAATAATTATTCATGGGCACCTAGTGGGACGAGCTCAGCAAAAGCAGCACAAGAATCTGAGATGATCAATATGCTGGCTCAAAAGTTGGATACTCTAACTCAGGAGGTGCGAGGACAAAAGGTAAATGTGAATGCTATTTTTTCACCTATGGAAGGGTATCATGATTATGGTGTTAGTCAGAACTCGTATGTTCAACAATTTCCAGAAGAAGCATCTTTTATTCAAGGAAGATAGCCTTGGCCTGTGCAGAATAATTCTTACTACAATCCGAATCAAAGGCCAAACAATAATCTTTCTTACAGCAATAATCATGCAGCTAATCCTTCCTATGCATTTCCAAGGCAGAATCAACCTCCTGGTTTTCAGTCACGACCGCCATATCAAGCACAGCAGCAGTATCAACCTCCACCAAAGAAAGAACCAGCTGAGTGGGAGGTTGCACTAAATAAGATTATGCAAGGGACTTCTGGGGCATTGGCTAATATGGAATCAAGAATAGATCAGATGGCATCATCTCAAAAGATGCTAGAAACACAGATTGGACAGATTGCCTCAAAGATGGGTGTTCGTGAACAAGGGTCTCTTCCTAGTCAACCCGACCAGACTGGTAAAGAGCAATGTAAAGAAATTACTTTGTGGAGCGGAAAAGAGTTACCCGAGGTTGAGGTTCTTAAGCCTAAAGAGAGTGATACTGAGAAAGAGGATAAGCCATCAGAGATTGCTGCAGACACGTCAGAAAAAGAAGATGAGAAGAAGAAGGAAGAAGAAGAATTAGAAAAGCTGTATGTTCCTCCACCACCTTATGTTCCTCCTATTCCATTTCCACAGAGACTTCACAACAGGCATTTAGAGAAGCAGTACGAGAAGTTCTTGACTATGTTCCGGCAGTTGCATGTTAATATTCCGTTGGCTGAAGCTTTGAATCAAATGCCACTTTATGCTAAATTTCTTAAGGAGATGTTGACAAAGAAGAGGAAACTTGAAGATGCAGAAACTATTACTCTTAATGCGGAATGCAGTGCAGTCATCCAAAAGGCCATTCCTCAGAAATTGAAAGATCCGGGAAGCTTCTCTTTGCCTTGCACTATTGGGAAGATGGAAAACATGAAAGCCTTTTGTGACTTAGGGGCAAGTGTGAGTTTGATGCCATATTCAATCTGCAAAAGGCTTGGTCTTGGAGAACTTAAAAAGACACGGATTTCACTTCAGTTGGCGGATCGTTCTGTTAAGTATCCATTGGGGGTTATTGAAGACGTGGTTGTTAAAGTGGATAAATTTGTCATACCTTGTGATTTTGTGGTGTTAGAGATGGATGAAGATGTCGAGATACCCATTATCTTGGGAAGGCCATTCTTGGCTACTGTTGGCACTACAATCGATGTTAAAGCTGGAAAATTGACATTGAATGTTGGCGAGGACAAAGTGGAATTTGATCTGAACAAAGCAATGAAGATACCTCCTTTTGGAGCAACTTGTTTTACCATTAACATAGTGGATGACATTGTGCAGCTCGAGAATCAACACTTCGTGGGAGCAGAACGGGTGTTAGATGATGTAGTAGAAGAAGAAGTACTGGTTGTACGAGACACAGAAGTTGAGATGGCTTTTACACTTTCAGAGGCACCACAGGTGGAACTTAAACCTCTACCTGCTAATTTGAGGTATGCCTTTCTTGGTCCTAATGATACATATCTTGTGGTAGTTTCTGCTTTGCTCAGTGATGATGAGAAAGAAAAATTATTACATGTTCTTCGGCAATATAAATCAGCTATTGGTTGGACAATTCAAGATATTAAGGGAATTAGCCCTGCTCTTTGCATGAATAGAATTGCCTTAGAAGATGATCATAAGCCTGTGATTGAGGGACAAAGAAGATTGAATCCGAATTTGCAAGAGGTGGTGAAGAAAGAAATCACTAAGTTGCTTGATGCTGGTATCATATATTCGGTTCCACACAGTAAATGGGTTAGTCCTATTCATGTTGTGCCTAAGAAAGGTGGGATGACTGTTGTTCACAATGAGAAGAATGAGTTGATTCCTACGAGAACAGTAACAGGTTGGAGAGTTTGCATTGATTATAGGAAGTTGAATAACGCTACTCGCAAAGATCACTTTCCCCTCCCATTCATTGATCAAATGCTCGAAAGGTTGGCGGGTAATGAGTATTACAACTTTCTGGATGGATTCTCGGGTTACTTTCAGATTCCTATTGCACCCGAAGATCAAGAGAAGACCACCTTTACTTGTCCTTATGGCACTTTTGCTTATCGGAGGCTTCCTTTTGGTTTGTGTAATGGTCCTTCATCGTTTCAACGGCTCATGAACCACATTCTCTCAGATTTTATAGGGAGAGACATGGAGGTCTTTATGGATGACTTCACGGTTTATGGTTCTTCTTTTGAATCATGTCTAGCCAGTTTATCAAAGGTGTTGCAGAGATGTACTGAAACGAATCTTGTTCTTAATTGGGAAAAATGTCACTTCATGGTGAAGGAAGGCATTGTGCTTGGGCATAAAATCTCTAACAAAGGCATTGAGGTCGATAGAGCAAAAATTGAAGTTATTGAAAAATTGTCACCACCTTCATCTGTGAAAGGAATTCGAAGCTTTCTTGGGCATGCTGGTTTTTATCGACGGTTCATCAAGGATTTCTCCAAGTTAGCTCGGCCACTCTTCAATCTTCTTGAAAAGGATCGTGTTTTTGACTTTGATGAAAGTTGTCTTGATGCTTTTAACAGGTTGAAGAAGGAACTTACTTCTGCACCCATAGTTACATCTCCCAATTGGAGTTTGCCATTTGAGCTTATGTGTGATGCTAGTGACTATGCTGTGGGTGTTGTTCTTGGGAAGAAGGATAAGCGGATGCACGTGATAGCTTATGCAAGCAAAACTCTTGATGATGCACAAATCAACTATTCCACTACGGAGAAAGAGCTACTCGTAGTGGTATTTGCACTTGATAAATTCAGATCCTATCTTGTTGGGTCTAAGGTGATTGTCTATTCAGATCATGCTGCGATTCGTTTCTTGATGACAAAGAAGGATGCCAAGCCTCGTTTAGTTCGTTGGATTCTCTTACTCCAGGAATTTGATCTTGAGATTCGAGATAAGAAGGGGTCCGAGAACTTGGTAGCTTATCATTTATCTAGGTTGGATCAAGGAGATGGAGAGGTAGGAGGTGAAAAACCTATCAATGATAAATTTCCGGAAGAGCAGCTTCTAGGTGTGTCCTTGTCTACACCATGGTATGCAGATTTTGTGAATTACATTGTGGGAGGAGTTGTGCCGAATAATCTTTCTTATAATCAGAAGAAGAAGTTCTTTTATGATGTGAAGCATTACTATTGGGAGGAACCGCTGCTTTACAAAGAATGTGCTGATGGAATGTTTCGTAGATGTGTACCTCATGATGAAGTTCCTCATATTTTCAGACATTGCCATTCTCTAGAGTGTGGAGGTCATAACAGTAGCATGAAGACAGTGGCGAAAGTGTTGCAGTCAGGATTCTATTGGCCAACCATGCATCAAGATGTTAGAGACTTTATGGCTAAATGTGATAGATGTCAACGAGTTGGGAATATTTCGAGGAGGAACGAGATGCCTTTACAGTCTATTCTTGAGGTGGAGATTTTCGATGTGTGGGGGATGGACTTCATGGGTCCATTTCCATCTTCTTATGGAAATCAGTATATTTTGGTAGGAGTTGATTATGTCTCTAAATGGGTTGAAGCAATTGCGTCTCCTACTAATGATGCTAGAGTGGTGAAGAAGTTCTTGAAGAAAAATGTGTTCACTAGATTTGGAGTGCCAAGGGCTATTATCAATGATGGAGGTTCGTACTTTTGCAATAAACAGGTGGCTGATCTCTTGAAAAAGTATGGTGTGACACAAAAGGTGGCAACTCCTTATCATCCGCAAACAAGTGGACAAGTTGAGATTTCGAATCGTGAGCTGAAGTCAATTTTGGAGAAGACAGTGGCAAGTTCGAGAAAAGATCGGTCAACAAAGCTTCATGATGCACTTTGGGCATATAGAACGGCATTTAAAACACCTATTGGAATATCTCCATATAGGTTGATCTTTGGGAAGCCATGTCATTTGCCGGTGGAACTTCCGCATAAGGCATTTTGGGCGACAAAAGAGTTGAATTTTAATCTTAAATCTACGGGAGAGAAGCGTTTGCTTCAACTTGGAGAGCTTGAGGAGATTAGGCTCCAATCTTATGAAAATGCTAGTATCTACAAGGAGAAGACCAAATTGTGGCATGACAAGCACATTCAGAAGAAGGAATTTGAGGTTGGGCAACATGTTCTATTGTTTAATTCAAGACTCCGTTTATTCCCTCGAAAGCTTAGATCAAGATGGTCTGGTCTTTTTGAGATTGTGAAGGTTTATCCTAATGGGGTTTGTGAGATTATTAGAGAAGGGTCAGATGTATTCAAGGTGAACGGGCAGAGACTTAAGCCATACCTGCTTGGAGAAACAGTGGAGCAAGGAATGAGCATTCTCCACCTTCAAGACCCTACAATGAATTGAGGAAGTACGTCAAGCTATTGACGTTAAACGAGCGCTTCTTGGGAGGCAACCCAAGTTATGTAGTAGTTGTAAAAAAAAAAAAATTAGTGTTGTAAGTTTGTAAAAAAAAAATATATATATATAAGCAGGTTGCGCCAGCGCATCATGCGCCAGCCACGGCGCAGGACCGCCCAGAAACGCAGGTGGAAGTCGCGCATCAGGCGCCGAATTGGCGCAGGAGCGTTGCAAAACGCAGGAACCACTCGCGCATCATGCGCCAGACTCGCGCCTCACGCGCCAACTCCTACTGCACCAGTTCGATTTTTTTGTGTAAAAATTCATAAAGTCCATCTTTTATCTCATATTCTTCATAATCCAACCCAATTCCACCTCAAATTAAGAACCCTAACTTCTAAATCCTCTCCTACATCTAATTCAATCCCATTATATATATATATCCTTTTTCATCTCTAAATCAAATTCACCATTATCCATTATATATACACCCACCACACCTATACATACACAACCTCATCTATATAAACCCCAAATTCTTAACTTCCATCCATTCAAAGTGCAAGGGGGATTTAAATTCGAAATTTTTGGGGATTCATCTAGCAAGTTCACCTCTTTGATTCAAGTGGGTAATATTCTATCTCATCTTTTATTTGAATTTGTGAATTTTGCAAGCTAGGGTTCTTGGTGTGTAATTTGGGGGTTCTTTATTTGGAGAATTGTTTGGAGATTATTGTGCCTTGCTTGATATTTGTTGATTATGGCTCCTAAAAGGCAACGATTAATGGGTGGTAGTAGTAATGCTCGTCCATCTTCGGATGAGAATGATGTTGTGGGAGATGGATTGGAAAAATTTGTGAATGAGAATGCCAAGGCGGAGTATGGTAGGTTAGTTTCGAAGGGGGTTATTCAGGAAAAAAGGCTTGTGCCATATAAGTATGAGGAGATGGTGGCGATGATTAGTGAGCGGGGTTGGACGTTCTTTTGTGAATTTGCTAATGATGCCTCGTTGGATGTGGTTAGGGAATTCTATGCTAATGCTTCGATAGCAAGGAATAATGCCACGGTTGTGAGGGGTCGGAAGGTGGATTATTCGCCTCGTGCTATTCGTAATTTGATTAGGCAACCGGCTAAACCTAGAGAAGCTACGGATTGGGGACAAAAGTCTAAGGATGATGTTGATCTTGATGCACTCATTGGTGAGTTATGTGTTCCGGGAACAAAGTGGGAATGTAAGTTAGGTACGGAGATAAAGCGTACTTTCCCGGCTTCATCATTGTCTGGTTTTGCGAAGGCATGGTTCTTTTTCATCAGTTCTAATATCATTCCGTCAAACCATGTTTCCGATTATACTGTTGATAGAGCTATCTTGCTATGGGGTATTTTCAAAGGTGAGTATGTTGACCTTGGGTACCTTATTAATCAAAATATTCTTCGGTTTTTGGGAAGCAATTCATCGGCTAGTATTCCTTATGCTTCTATTATCTCGTACTTGTGTGATGCATCGAAAGTCAAATGGTATCAAGGTGAGCCGGTGCATAAACCTATGGCTTCTATTAAGGATGCTACTATTGATCGGTTGAGGTTGAAGGAGTGGCCGGGCGGCACTCCTCATCCTAGGGGATTAGGTTTTGTTGTTGATGGTGCTAGTGATCAGAGAGCAGGCGCTCCGCCACCTGTTGAAAGGGCACCGGAAGTGGCTAGGGCAGGTTCTTCGCAGAGTACTATGGATATGTCCGTTTTTGAATCTTATTTTCGTCGAATGACTAGGCGGTTGGATGCTATGCATGCGAGCAGTCGCCAGTATTCTGAGGACATGGGCATAGCTTTGGAGGCAAAGTTTCAGTCACCTAGTACTCCTGTTCAGTGGCCTATATTTGGAGCTCGAACTCCGTACCCTCCACCGGATTCTTCTGATGAGGATGATGAGGATGACGAGGGTGACGACAGCGAGGACGAGTAGGTATGTTTTCTACTTTCCCTTGTATTTACTTCCATTCAATGCGGACATTGAATCTTTCAAGTTTGGGGGTGTTTTGAGGGATGAGTAGTTGTTGTTGTATTATGTGTTCATGTAGGATTTCATGTTTTGCATATTAGTAGTAGTAATTCATGCATATATGTTCGTGTTATCTACGTTTGTTTCATATAGGACATTCTGTTTTTATTTATACCATGTGAGTTCATTCTAGTTGCATTTTCATGGCATGCATTTTTCATGATCCCTTAGAACGAGCTAATTCTGATTGGTAGGTAGATGCCTAATTGAGTGTGGTAATGATGAATAGAGGATTGATTTATAGTTTCTATGAAATTGACTTATGTGTTTCGGAAATAAAACTAATTACACAGTCTCATTGGGTGCTTTTGGGCTAGGTTAAGGTCATGCTTGTTTGGATGTTTTGAGATTTAATCACTTGATTATATTTAGAATTTTCGTTATTCCCTTGATGGCGTAGGAGCACTAAAGTCTAAGTTTGGGGGAAACCAGGGATTTCATGCTAGTTGTATCAATTGTTGAATAATGGCTAGGTGTCAAATGGCTAGTAGCCGGCTCATATTTTTATGAGTAGTCTAGGGTTGGAAATGAGAAAGGCTCATTCCAGATCGCAGAAAAAAAAAGCAAAAGAGAAAAAAAAAGAAAAAAAAATAAATAGTTTAATTGTTTAAATGCAAAATTAACCAGAGTGAGCTCTTTAATACTCGAGTAATTAAGTCTGAGGGGACTTAGTCCTAGTGACCTAAGGCTTTTATAGTCTGGGATCCACTGACCTAACACTCGCTACATGGGTATTATTGTATAAGCCTTTTGGGGTCTCATTCATTGCACGGTTAAATAAGCATGATTGTATATATGTGTCGTAGTAGTAGTAATAAAGCATGAATATCTGGCTAACTTGAATGAGGATGGAGGTGTTCTTAGGTTATGAAGTGTCTACAGTCTATTCTATTTATAAACCTGTGATTGTCTTGGCGAAGAATTTGTATGATTTTTGACCTAGTTTTGGGAGTATTTCTGATGAGCATTGCACACACGCACGTTTCTGTTCATGTATTGTTAGTATACGGGAACTTGGTCGAGCTCTATTTGGATTTAGTTGCATTCTTTGAGATATTTGCTTGTTAGTTGGTTTTGGTTAGTTTGAAGGGGATCATTGCATTTTCATTCTAGTTGCATTCATGTATTGCATTGCATTAGGTTAAATGGATTTTGTGGGTACATTCACTATAGGCCCTCACGAGACCTTACTCGTCCACTGGGGCTGCCTAGGGGTTTAAAGGGCTTGTTGCATATGCCAAATGCAACCGTGATCACCTACGGAAGTGGTACTAGTTAGTTAGTTGTAATTGTTTATGCTTGAGGACAAGCATCAGTTTAAGTTTGGGGGTTTGATAAGTGGATTTTATATCCACTGAGAATGCCTCCGTTCGGCTTAAATTGATTGTTTTGGACTCAAGTTGTTGTAGTTTTGATGTGTTTTGCTTAGTTGTGCAGATTTACGAGAATGTTGATTAAAGTGGATGCTTCTATCGTTCTTGGAGAATTAATTGATTAAAATTCGGATTTTCTGGGAAGGCTGCGCAGCTTATACTGTTTTGGTCATATCTGGAGTTCTAGAAGTCCGTTTTCAGCGATCTTACTGCCCACGCGAAGCTTGAGAGATTTTCTACAACCTGGGATAGGAAACAAGTGCAAGAAATATGCTGAATTAAATCGCGCACGTGTTCTTGTAAAAGAAGGCTGGGAATTTACTATTTTGCCCTTTTTCTAATTCTAATTGTATTCTGGGCAGTTTTGGGTACCTTCTTTAAATCCATATTGTAATAGAAGGCAATTTCTTGTTGGGCAAGATTTGTAGAGCCTATTTAAACACATCCTACCACTGTAAATCATAACAATTCATAGCTTTTAATTGTATCAAGGTACTTTCGATCTTCAATTCTTTCTTCAATATTATGTTTTCATTCATTATCATTATTATTATGTTTTCTTTATTAAATATGCATAACTAATTCTCTAATCTGAGGATTGGGTAGTATTCCTTGGTATTCATGCATGCTTGATTATGTGATTTTCTGCTTTGCTGATCTGTTAATGAGATCTTAACACAATTAGGGGAGTCATGAACCTTTGATTGTATTCTAGGGATTGTAATAAGCTTGGGAGAGAAGTTGCAATCTTAGTACATGATTTAACAGACATAATTTGAATATTAGATCGGGAGATTAATAGGAGAATTGTGAGACATATAATTCTTGGTATTTAACAGTTTATATATATACTTTGATTGTATCATGGGAGTGTCAATTAAGGTGTAGCTGTAAGCACTATATTGTAGCATGGGAGGGTGCAGTATAACTTTAGAAGAATTGTTTTCAGCAAGGTAGGAACACAGATATCACATTAATATTGAGCATGTATTGAGACCAAGTGAAGAACCCCAGTTCTTAGATTGTTTTCCTCATATATATTTTATTCTCGATTGATAATTAGTTTAATTTAGTTTATAAACAAACCAAACATTCTTTTACACTTCTAAATTGTGAGAGATAAGATACTTGAACTTGATATTACATTCAGTCCTTCCCTGCGAACGAACACACAAAAATACTACTAACACATTTCCTTTTCTAAAGCCTGTCAATACCACATTGTTGTCTTCCTTGGCAGAAACAACACAGGCTTCTTTTGTGAACTTTACTTCATAGTCTTTGTCACAAATCTGATTGACACTCAGCAAATTGTGCTTCAAACCTTCAACTAAAGCCACTTCTTCAATGATGACATTGTCTTTTGAAATCAGGCCATATCCCTTAGTATATCCTTTGCTGTCATCTCCAAAGGTAATTCTAGGGCCAGCTCCTTCCTTGAACTATGTGAGCAGGGTTGAATCTCCTATCATGTGCCTAGAGCATCCACTGTCTAGGTACCATAGATTCCTTCTGTTTCCCTGCACACATTTCAAAAACAAATCAAGTTGATTTTGGTACCCAAGCTTCCTTGGGTCCTTTCTTGTTAGCCTTTGACTTTGCACTCTTAGCATTCTTCAACTTAGGTGTAGAAGCTTGAGTGATGGGGTTTGACAAATGCTCATTTGCATGAATATTTGATGCGTGCATGTGTGGAAAATTTGCATACATATTATTCATGTTAGGTATGTTCCATGACATTTGTGGCACATTCATAGATTGAAAGTAAGGATTAGACACATATGGCATGTTTACATATGGATTTGAAAAACTAGCATTTTGATACAGACCAGGCATAACAGGCATTGCAGGCATACATGGCATTGGTTGAGGTACATGAACAGGAGCCTTGTTGACAATCTTGCAATTAGAAGATAGATGATTGACACTATTACAATTACTACAAGTTTTCCTAGGAGCAAATTTGTCAGGAGAGTAATTGTTTTTCTTGTTGATGCCTATCTTACCATTTCTGTTCTTTTTTCTTTTTATCCTCAATTTCTACCTTTTCATTATCTGATTTACCAACAGCCTTTTTGTTGTGTAAATCACCTGCCTTAGCCTTCCCACTGGATTTGGTTTTGCTGCACTCACCACTAACAAAATTCTTGTTGACTGGACCATACTTGATATCCAGTTTCCTGAGTTCCTTCTTACTAACAAACTTTTTGTTAGTCGACGGATACCTCTCATCCGTTGACGGTTCATCTGTCAACGGATGATCACTATCCGTTGATTCACAAATAGTCTCTAGATCCTCAAGGCCAGGTTCTAGCTCCTTTTTCTTTTGAGTCCAGGTATCTTTCACAAACGATTCTATTCCCTGAACTTCTATTATGTTTTGAGAAATATTCCTACAACTTTGAAATTTAACAATTATCCCTTGTTCTTTTTCAAGCTGGTCTTTTAAAATCAGTTCTCTTTTTAACACAGCTTCAAGTTCACTTTTAGCATTATTGCAATCAGCTCTCATTTTCTCAAATTCTAGAAATTGAGTTTCTAGAGCAGCATTTCTATCACTTAAAAACAGATTAGACTCTTTAATCCTATTGTTCTCTTTAGTAAGTGATTTAAGAGTAACACTTAAGTGATATAGTTCAGTAGACATTTCATCTATAACACTATTGCATTCCTCTTTGGTGAGCTCAGAGAGATTAGTAGAAAATACCTGATTGCTAGCTGAACTTGCTTCCTGCTCTCCAGAATCAGCCATTAAAGCAAGGTTGACTAACTCAAGATCATCATCAGAATGATTGTCATCAACAGCCCAGTCATACTCTTGGGTCAAGAATGCCTTTCCTTTCTGCCTGAGAAGATCAAAATATTTCTTCTTATAGTCAATAGCCTCAGTTGACTTTCCCTTCTTCTCAGATCAAGGTTTCCTGCATTCACTTATTATGTGACCAGCAATTCCGTAATTGTAGCATTTAATTTTGGATTTATCCACATAGTTGCTTGTGGAAAAATCCTTGTTAAATGGCTTGGCCACCCCAGAGTTTCTCTTGAATTTCAACTTAGAGAATCTCCTAGATAGAAAAGCTAAGTGCTCATCTATCTCATCCAATTCATCCTGCTGAAGAACATTCAATTCCTCAGACACCTTTTCCTTGCTCCTGCTTGATTCTGCTCTACCTTTACAAACCTCCCTGTTTGGTGTAGAACTAGCAGTTTCTGTCCTTTCCTCCTTTTGCTCCAAGTTGGCAACAAGTGCAACTGACCCACTTTTCTTTTGAGACTTCTCAATCTCTTCATCCTGCTCCATTTCCAGCTCATAGGTCTTTAAAGTTCCATAGAGCCTTTCAAGTGTAAATGTCTTGTACTCTTGAGTGTTTCTTAGAGAAACAGTCATTGGCTTCCATTCCTTGGGCAGTGATCTCAGAAATTTGAGATTAAAATCTTTAACTTGATAGATTCTTCCATACAGTTTCAAACCAATTAGTAGCTTTTGAAATCTACTAAATGTATCATTCAATGTTTCTCCACTCTTAAAGTGAAAATGTTCATACTGTTGGATTAGTAGTTGCATTTTTTTCCCTTACCTGTTCTGTTCCTTCACAAAGGGTTTGAACAGTGTCCCATACTTCCTTGGCGGTAGTACAGTTAATAACATTGTCAACCATGTCTGTTTCTAGACCATTGAACAGAATATTCATGGTCTTTCTGTCTTTGTGGACTTCTGTAATATCTTCAAGACTCCGCTCAGAAACATGTTTGGGAATGAGAGTGTCAGGCACACCTTCAGCCAGGCCAACTCTTGTTGCAGTCTTCATTGGAACGTGAGGACCCTTGTCAATGCAATCCACAAAACCCTCATCAATAGACGAGAGATGTAGACGCATTTTTACTTTCCAGTGAAAGTAATTTTCTCTATCAAGAACTGGAATCTTTACTCCATAATCCTTCTTAGACATGTTGGAAGTGTGTTGATCTTTAAACTTCAAATATGTTAGAAGCTTGCTCTGATACCAATTGTTATTCCCAGATTACACACTTGTATAATTGTAGAAGGGGGGGGGGGGTTGAATACAATTCTTGATATTTATAAATTTCTGATAAGAACTCCAGAAATCTATACTTAGATAATTGCTGTAGAAAGATTAATGCACAAACACATAAAAATCAGGTGGTTAAATGCACCACCTGAAGCCTTTATTCGAAGAAAACTCTGTGATACAAAAGTACACAGCTTCTGTTTTACAACTCTTTGCTTTCTAAGAATATTCAATAGAAACCCTAAGCAGAATGTATCTGTTTTCTTAGTCTACAAAGAGTGGCTACACTTGGTTATAAATCCCAAGTTTTACAAGTACTACTGGAATAAGATAATATTAATCTAATTCTAGTTGACTTGCTACTACACTCCAAATACACATGTAGCTGAAAGGTTGTCCTTGTGATCAGACATGTCTCCTGCACCTTTCTTGTATTCATAGTGTAAACGGAATGCTTCTTTCTTCTGTGTTTCCAAAGTATGGCTGCCATACTGCTTTTTGTATCTACTATCAACCCATGTGATCTGTCAGTCAAACATGTCCTTATCAACTGCTAATCCCCAGCTTATCATAGAAGACAGTGTCAGTGATTATCCATCGATATTATACACTGACATCCGTTGATGATGTATTGAGCTGTATCCGTTGATATTGAGACTTGAGCTGTATCCGTTGATAGAGTGGATTTGAGTTGTATCCGTTGATAGAGTTTTGTCTTCATCTGTTGATACACTTTCACTTAGACAGAATTACATAGCATAGCTTATTTACAATTGGCTACCCTATTCTGCCTATCCGTTGATGGTCAACATGACTGTGGATAAAAACACTATCAACTGATAACATAGAGATACTGCAGTATGCTACAAAACCTCATCCGTTGATGAGCTACCTGTCAACGGATAGAGTTATAAATCCTCATCCGTTGACAGCTACAAAACCTTATACAATTTGATTGATTGTGAAGTTATCATCAAGTACAACATATTCCTAACAGTTAGTTCTGATCTGCAGCTTTACAATATGACAAATTGATTTGATACTTGTCCTTTTTAGAAATTCTGTGTACTTTATTTGTACAATTCAGTCCTTTTTCTGAAAATCCTGTACTATCTCAGTACCATGTTGTACTGTTCATTACTGTTTACTTGTTAGATATTTGTGCTTGCCTGTGTATTTAAGAGTATGCTCACTGCTATGTTTATCACATTCTTGTTGTCTTCATTTGCTCATTTACTTGCTCTCTTGCTATAAATACACACACTTGCATATCATGTCTCACACACCAGTTGATACCACTCTTAACTTGTTTTCACCCACTTCACAATCTGATAACCCTTCTTCAAAAAATAAGAAACACAAGAAGTCCAAACACAACTCTCAAATTTTTATCTCTAGTGATGCCCAAAATAGTTTTGTTAGGAGCAAGTTGCAATGTGGTAAAATTGTTCAATTAGCTAGAGAGTCTGAGTTGTATGGTTTGTTTGTTCATGCTAAGTGGAACCTTTTGTTAGTCAGTCCCACTAGGAGAGTTCTACCAAACATGGGGGCAGAGTTTTTCTGCAACATAGGGGTGGGGAGTTAAGTTGGTGAGGTATCCTACCTGACTTCTGTGATTAATGGGAAGCCTATTCTTATTGATCATTTGTTGTTGGGACAGATACTTAAGCTAGATCCTAAGGATGTCTTTGAATCCATTGATGTGACTAAGACTTACACTTTTAACCCTGATGAACTAAGGTTGTTCATCTCTGTTTTCTGTGGAGTTGAAGTCCATTCAAATGTCTTTAACACTGATAGGGGTATTGACTATAAGCATTTCACTCCTTTCTACCAGACCCTAGCTGAAATCATTAGGGTGAATATCTTTCCTTCTCAAACTGCTGGCAAACTCAAGAGTTTTGTGGAAATGAAAATCATGTATAAGTTGGCCTGCAAGAAAATTGATTTTAACTTGCCTTATATGATAATCACCAAAATGATTTCTGCTGCTAGATTGGGGTATATTCCTTATGGTCTTTTACTCACTCAAGTGTTTGAGCACTTTCACTTTGACATAAATAGACCTCCTTACTTTTCTGTGTCTCACACCATCTCTGATAGAACTCATAGAACTGCTTTGCCTCTACCTGAGTTAAATGCTATGCCTGCTGCTTTGAATGCTCAATTTGGTTGATAAGTGGATTTATATCAACTTGGAGCGTTCCATATCGGCTTAAATTGATTGTCTTGGACTCAAGTTTGTTGTAGTTTTGATGTATTTTGCTTAGTTGTGCAGAGTTGCAAGAATGTCGATTATGGTGGATGCTTCTATCGTGTTTGGAGGATTAATTGATTAAAATTCGGATTTTCCGGGAAGGTTGCGCAGTCTACACTGTTTTGGCCATATCTGGAGTTCTAGAAGTCCGTTTTCAGCGATCTTACAGCTCACGCGAAGCTTGGGAGATTTTCTACAACTTGGGATAGATAGCAGGTGCAGGGAGCGTGTAGTTAAAATTCGCGCACGTGTTCTTTGTGAAGCAAGGCTGGAAAGTTACTGTTTTGCCATTTTCAAGTTCTAATTGTATTTTGGGCAGGTTTTAATACCTTAATCGAATTCTAATTGTAAAAGAATGTAATTTCCTGCTGGACAAGAAATCTAAAGCCTATTTAAACACAACTTAGCATTGTAATTTGGAGAGTTATTATTATTGTATCATAGCTTAGATCTGTAAGGGAGAAAAGGAGAGAAGGATTCAACGCTCGTGACAAGCAACAGATCTAGATCTACTTCATCTTTTGTGTTATTCTGGATTCTAGATTTGTTTTCTTAACTCTTTGTTTATTAATATAATTACTTCTTTTATTCATATCATGTTTTCATCAAATCCCATGACGATGAACGGTTCAATTATGAGCTAATCGTTGTCATGGGATCCTAACGGATTTATCTATGTAGCTTAGTAGTTTACATGCTTTAAAGATTTATGTGTGGTGAATTCTTGATATCCTCATATGGTTGTGTTTTATGTATTTAGATGCGTCGCGAACATCTAATTTGTTAATCTCTTGCTAAACGAGAGTGGATCTTGAGATTTAGAACTTGCCATGCTAGCATAGGATAGGTTGATGTTTTAACATCATGATTTGTGGCGTAAATAGAGATATTATGCTACCCTATGTGATCTATGTGGATAACTTGTGCTTAAACCTTTATGTTTTCAAATTCTATAGAGATATAGGGTCTAAACATATTTGGTGTCTACCCATCTTCTATCTCTTTTGTGGATGCATGCGTAGTTTGGTATTAGTATACCGAGAGGTAGCTTTTACTTGTTTCGTGTTGTCCGATCAGATATCAAAACCATCACATGTATTGATTAAAGGCTGCGACTCTAAGTGAAGTAGATAATGAAGTTAGGATTCCATGTTTATTCTCATATAAGTAAATCAGTTTAGATCTCATTAGCAAGTTAATTCTTAATTCCTTAATTTGCATCTTAGTTTAATTTAGTTAATTAAAACCTTAATTTATTAATTGTCTTAGCAGTGAATTAAGATCATACATTGTTGAATAGGCACATTAGCTGAAAAGAACTTAACCAGATCTCAGTGGAACGAACTTAATTGTATTACTTGTGACCACGTATACTTGCGTGATATTGTGTAAACAAGTTTTTGGCGCAGCTGCCGGGGATCATCGGTGTGTAATTTAGTTTTTGTGCTTGTCATCAGTGGTCGTTAGCGTTCACTGACTCAGATTTCTTATTTAGTTTTTTTGTTTCGTGGTGTTTTTAGGTACGTGAACGTGTATGCGAACACATTTGCAAACTCTTAAACTGGGAGAAGAAGAACTTGCAGCAGTAAAAGAGATGGCAGACTTACCAGCAGCAGTCAAGGATTTGAAGGACTATTCGCAGCCAAAGGTCAATGACATACAATCTAGTATTGTCAGGCCAGCTATTGCAGCGAACAACTTTGAGATCAAGCCGAGCACAATTCAGATGGTGCAGAATTCGGTTCAGTTTGGGGGTGCTTCGACAGAGGATCCTAACATGCACATCCGGGACTTTATCGAGATCTGCGACACTTTCAAATTTAATGGTGTGTCGGAGGATGATATCAAGTTGAGGCTTTTCCCATTCTCTTTAAGGGATAAGGCTAAGGGCTGGTTACACTCTCTACCAGCTGGTTCCATTACTACATGGGGGGGGGATCTTGCTCAGAAGTTTCTTACTAAATTCTTCCCTATGGCGAAAACTGCAGCAATACGGAACCAGTTAACTCAATTTCAACAGTAATCTGGAGAGTCTTTGTGTGAGGCTTGGGAACGTTACAAGGAGATGCTTCAAGGTGTCCACATCATGGCATGCCTGATTGGATGGTTATTAACGGTTTCTACAATGGGTTCGGAGCACAGTCTAGACCTTTGTTAGATGCAGCATCAGGTGGAGCTCTGTGGGCTAAGAGCTACGAGGAAGCATATGATCTTATTGAGACGATGGCTGCTAATGAATATCAAAATCCAACCCAGAGGCTTTCTCAAGGCAAGGTAGCAGGTGTTCTTGATGTTAATGCAGTCTCAGCTCTAGCAGCTCAGCTAGAGGCAATGAATAGGAAAATAGATTCTTTGGCAAATCATGGGATTCAGCAGGTTGCTAGTATTTGTGAGCTATGTGCGGGCGCACATGAGACGAATCAGTGTGCTATCTCTTCTGAATCAGCACAGTTCGTGAGTAATTTTCAGAGACCTACTGCACCAGTTCCCGCCACTTATCATCCTAATAATCGAAATCATCCCAATTTCAGCTGGAGCAATAATCAAGGTGCTCAACAACAGTAACCTTATCAGTAACAGTTTCAAGGACAGCAAGTGAAGCCATTCAATCAGGGCTATCAACAGCCATATGCTCCAAGGCCACCATATCAACCTCCGGGATTTCAGCAGCAACGGCCCCAGGCTCATGCGGGGCAATCATCTAATGAAAAAGTAGAAATGGATGATTTGAGGATGATGATGAAGAGCCTGCAAGCTTCTCAAAAGGTCTTGGAAAACCAGATGGGATAGATTGCAAGTGCTTTATTTAGTATGCAACAAGGAACTCTGCCTAGTGATACGGAGGCTAATCCAGGCAGAAGGGAAAGCAAAGAACAGGTCAATGCAGTTTATTTGAGATCTGGAAAAGTCACGAGTGATCCTAAATCAGCAGCTAAGGAAGATGAAGATGTTCAGAATCAGCAAGTTGAAAAATTTGCAGTGCCAGAAATTGAGAAATCTGATTTAGTGGTTGATCAGCTTGAAGGTGAGAAGAGCAAGAAACCTGTTGAAAAGTCTACTCCGGAGCAATCTTCGAAGAATAATCAGATCTATCCTCCTCCTCCATATCCTGGACGCTTGCAGAAAAGTCAAGAGAAACATTTTCAGAAGTTTATGGATGTCTTCAAGAAATTGTCTATTAACATCCCTTTTGTTGAAGCATTGGAGCAGATGCCGAGGTATGCAAAGTTCGTGAAGGATATTTTGTCACGAAAGAGAAGGTTAGAAGAATTTGAAACAGTGGCATTAACGGAGGAGTGTAGTGCAGTTCTGCAACAGAAGTTTCCACCCAAACTTAAAGATCCGGGTAGTTTCACCATCCCTTGCACTATTGGCAACCTTTCTTTTAGCAAGTGCTTGTGTGACTTGGGAGCTAGCATCAATCTCATGCCTTTATCTGTGTTCAAGCAACTTGGTCTGCCGGAGCCAAAGCCAACCAATATCTCTTTGCAGTTGGCTGATCGATCTATCACATATCCAATGGGAATAGTGGAGGACGTTTTGGTGAAAGTTGATAAGCTTATCTTCCCAGCTGATTTTGTTATCTTGGATTTTGAAGAAGACAAGAAGATTCCCATAATCTTGGGAAGACCTTTTCTAGCTACAGGCCGTACTTTGATTGATGTGCAAAATGGAGAGCTTACAATGAGGGTGCAAGATCAGAATGTCACCTTTAATGTTTTCAAGGCCATGTAATTTTCGACAGAGGATGAAGAGTGTTGCAGTGTGGAAATAGTTGATACGGGTCAGAGAAAGAAGTTTGATCAGTTGTTGAGCGAAAATTCGGACACACACATGCTAAAGCATCACATCAGTGATTTCATTTACAGTTCTTCAATTCGAGATCTTTCGAATGTAAAGCTTGGGAAACTTCCACCACATTTGAGGTATGTCCTTTTGAATAATGAGCTAGTGATTTTTGAAGAGGGGCATGATAACGTATTGCGAAGGTGGAAAGCCGATGATAAGGAAGAAGAAAGTTTTGTTCAGCCGTTCGAGTCGGAAAAGCACCTTTGAGGTGTGAAAAAGAAAAAGAAGAAGATTTGGCCGTTCGGTGGAAAAATTAGGTTGAAGTCTGACGGGAGAGATTTATGGAAAGCAAGCAAACAAGAGGTCAACATTCGTATGAATGGTCTATCTGTTGAGGACGGTTCAGTTATTCTTTTGAAACCGCCGTGAGTTGAGGAAGTAACGTCAAGCTATTGACATTAAAAAAGCGCTTCGTGGGAGGCAACCCATGCATTAGTGTAGAGAGAAAAAAAAAAGAATGTTCTTTCCAAAAAAAAAGAGAAAAAAAAATGAGTGTTGTGAAGGAAAAAAACAAATTTGAGTGTTGTGTTCAAAAAAAAAAAAATCGAGCATGTCGCGCAGGCTGCGCCTGCGTTACTGCACAGTAGGCAGGCTTCGCCCGCTTTAAGCAGGCAGCGCGTGGATCTGTTTTTTTTTCAGCGATTTTTTTTTTCTTTCCTTTGTCTTTATGCAGTAGCTCTTGTCCTATATATATAAAAAAAAATTTCAAACCCCAAAAATTCCTTTTCCAATTTTATTCTATCACCCCCAAATGTTATCCTAATCCTATATAAATTCCAAAACCCCCCATCGCCTATTCAAATCTCTAAACCTATATCAATTCAAATTCTTTTTCTCTAAATTATTAAATTCTTTTTTTAACTTACCTCAAATTCTTACCCACTCAAAATTTCTCCTATACACATTCAATTTTATATTCATCCTATCACTCCATTATATATACACACCCATACATACAAATCCAATTCCTCTTCTATTTATGTAAATTCAATTCTAAAGAGGAATTAATTACAAGTTCACCTCTTTGATTCGTAATTGGTTTATCTCTTCTCTAATTTTATTTTTATTACGAATTTTTGTTCTTGTAAATTGGGGATTTTGTATTATTCTAGGAATTTTGGCTATTTTTGGTGTGATATTGCTTGGAGATTATTAGTGGAGCTTCTTGTGAGTTGGGTATTGCTACAGAAAGGGGATTTTTGCCGAACAAGTATGTTGAGTTGCGATGGGGAAGGATATGTGAAGCGCTTTGTAGGTATGTTTTCTGTTATCCCTCGTATTTACTTCCATTCAATGCGGACATTGAATATTTTAAGTTTGGGGGTGGTTTGAGGGATTAGTAGTTGTTGTTGTATTATGTGTGCATGTAGATATCATGTTTGCATATTAGTAGTAATTCATGCATGTATTTTCGTATTAATTATGTTTGTTTCATATAGGACATTCTGTTTTTATTTTTCGTATACCATGTGATTTCATATTAGTTGCATTTGCATAGCATGCATATTTCATGATCCCTTAAACCGAGCTAATTCTGATTGGTAGGTAGGTGTCTAATTGAGTGTGGTAATGATGAGTAGAGGGTTGATTTATAGTTCTTATGAAATTAACTTGCATGCTTCAGAAACAAAACTAATTTCACAGTCTCATCGTTTGCTTTTGGGCTAGGTTAGGGTCATGCTTGTTTGGTTGTTTTAGATTTAATCACTTGTTTATATTTAGAATTTTCGTTATTCCCTTGATAGCGTAGGAACACTTAAGTCTATGTTTGGGGGAAAATAGGGATTTCATGCTAAATTGTAAATAATTGTCAATAATTGCTAGATGTCAAATGGCTAGTAGCCGGCTCATATTTATATGAGTAGTCTAGGGTTGGAATTGAGAATTCTCATTCCAAATTGCATAGAAAAAAAATAGAAAAAAGAAATAAAAAAAGAAAAAAAGAAAAAAAAAGGAAAAAAAAAGGTCAAAAGTGTCAATTGTTTATATGCAAAATTAACCAGGATGAGCTCTTTAATACTCGAGTAATTAAGTTCTAGGGGACTTTGTGCCTAGTGACCTAAGGCTTTTATAGTCTGGGATCCACTAACCCAATGCTCGCTACATGGGTATTATTGTATAAGCCTTTCGGGGTCTCATCCATTGCACGGTTAAATAAGCATGCTTGTATATATGTGTCGTAGTAGTTAGTAATAAAGTATGAATTTCTGTCTACCTTGGATAAGGATGGAGGTGTTCCTAGGTTATGAAGTGTCTACAGTCTATTCTATTTATAAACCTGTGATTGTCTTGACGAAGAGCATGTATGATTTTTGACCTAGTTTTGGGTGTATTTCTGATGAGCATTGCATATACGCACGTTTCTGTTCATGTATTGTTAGTATACCAGAACTTGGTCGAGCTCTATTTGGATTAAGTTGCATTCTCTAAGAAATTTGCTTGTTAGTTGGTTTTGGTTAGTTTGAAGGGGATTGTTGCATTTTCTTTCTAGTTGCATTCATGCATTGCATTGCATTAGGTTAATTGGATTTTGTGGGTACATTCGCTATAGGCCCTCACGAGACCTTACTCGTCCACTAGGGCTGCCTAGGGGTTTAAAGGGCTTGTTGCATATGCCAAATGCAACCGTGATCACCTACGGAAGTGGTACTAGTTAGTTAGTTAGTTGTAGTTGTTTATGTTTGAGGACAAGTATCGGTTTAAGTTTGGGGGTGTGATAAGTGGATTTATATCCACTTGGAGCGTTCCATATCGGCTTAAATTGATTGTCTTGGACTCAAGTTTGTTGTAGTTTTGATGTGTTTTGCTTAGTTGTGCAGAGTTTCAAGAATGTCGATTATGGTGGATGCTTCTATCGTGTTTGGAGGATTAATTGATTAAAATTCTGATTTTCCGGGAAGGTTGCGCAGTCTACACTGTTTCGGCCATATCTGGAGTTCTAGAAGTCCGTTTTCAGCGATCTTACAGCTCACGCGAAGCTTGGGAGATTTTCTACAACATAGGATAGATAGCAGGTGCAGGGAGCGTGTAGTTAAAATTCGCGCACGTGTTCTTTGTGAAGCAAGGCTGGAAAGTTACTGTTTTGCCCTTTTCAAGTTCTAATTGTATTTTGGGCAGGTTTTAATACCTTAATCGAATTCTAATTGTAAAAGAATGTAATTTCCTGCTGGGCAAGAAATATAAAGCCTATTTAAACACAACTTAGCATTGTAATTAGGAGAGTTATTATTACTGTATCATAGCTTAGATCGGTAAGGGAGAAAAGGAGAGAAGGATTCAATGCTCGTGACAAGCAACAGATCTAGATCTACTTCATCTTTTGTGTTATTCTGGATTCTAGATTTGTTTTCTTAACTCTTTGTTTATTAATATAATTACTTCTTTTATTCATATCATGTTTTCATCAAATCCCATGACGATGAACGGTTCAATTATGAGCTAATCGTTGTCATGGGATCCTAACGGATTTATCTATGTAGCTTAGTAGTTTGCATGCTTTAAAGATTTATGTGTGGTGAATTCTTGATATCCTCATATGGTTGTGTTTTATGTATTTAGATGCGTCGCGAACATCTAATTTGTTAATCTCTTGCTAAACGAGAGTGGATCTTGAGATTTAGAACTTGCCATGGTAGCGTAGGATAGGTTGATGTTTTAACATCATGATTTATGGCATAAATAGAGATATTATGCTACCCTATGTGATCTATGTGGATAACTTGTGCTTAAACCTTTATGTTTTCAAATTCTATAGAGATATAGGGTCTAAACATATTTGGTGTCTACCCATCTTCTATCTCTTTTGTGGATGCATGCGTAGTTTGGTATTAGTATACCGAGAGGTAGCTTTTACTTGTTTCGTGTTGTCCGATCAGATATCAAAACCATCACATGTATTGATTAAAGGCTGCGACTCTAAGTGAAGTAGATAATGAAGTTAGGATTCCATGTTTATTCTCATATAAATAAATCAATTTAGATCTCATTAGCTAGTTAATTCTTAATTCCTTAATTTGCATCTTATTTTAATTTAGTTAATTAAAACTTCAATTTATTAATTGTCTTAGCAGTGAATTAAGATCATATATTGTTGAATAGGCACATTAGCTGAAAAGAACTTAACCAGATCTCAGTGGAACGAACTTAATTGTATTACTTGTGACCACGTATACTTGCGTGATATTGTGTAAACATTGGTACTCTACCTACCGTGTCTCTTGCTATGCCTGATGTGACTGTTTCAACGCCTGCTATCTCTACATTGCCTGCTCATATTGATCTTGATCCTTTTATGCCTACTTTGATGCCTGTTGTCTCTAGTGCAAATGTGTTACCTATCTCTACTGAATCTATTGCTGGACCCTATGTGGTTCCCTGTGCTATCCATGTTTCCAACATTCCTCATGCTCAGTTTTCTGTTTATAATTCTGTACTTGTGAAACTATCCTCTAAGTGTGATGAGTTGGATAATGATTATAAAGATTTGAAAAGTTAGTTTCTTGCTTTGAATGAGAGATACACTCAGTTACTTGAGAGGATGGATATTGTGATGACTATGATGGGATCTGCTATGGGAAGGTTGAGTGTTCTTGAGAGTAATCTATCTCAACTTGTTCAAATTCAAATTGATGCTAACACTCCCCCTCCCAAACCAGTTACTCAATCTGTTGTCATTGAGGATCTTGATACAGAGGTAGTTGATGCTACTGTGAAACCTGAGGTTGTTGGGAATGGTGATGGTTCTGGGAATGTTGCTAATGATGTTAGTGATGATATGATGGATGTTGTTATCAACTCTGATTCCTTTAATCAAGTTGATTAGTTTATGTGTTATGATGTTTACCTTGGTATGAATGCACTATCTGGTTATGTGCATTAGTTAAGTATGCTCTAGTTTGTTTTTGTTTCCTTTTGGGTACCAGTACCAAACTGGCTTGTGTGGTTGGTTTTCTAGTTAATGATAGCTGCTGTAATGGTTTCTAGTTGGTAATTGTGATGATTTCCTTTTAATGTAGTACTTTCTTTTGCAGAAATCCTTAAAGTACTTTGTTCTAGTAGTTATATAATTGCATTATAAGTTTAAGCATTGCACAACTAGGACACATTGGCCTTACATACTGCTGATTCTATGGACTGCCTGGATTCCCTTAGAGAATCCTTGATCTGAACCCAGGAAGAACCAGTCACTGTTTAGAAAGCATATTATTGAATTCTTGAACTTGTCAAACCTTGTAGTTTTTTTTTGGATACTGAATGTATCTTGAGCTTAAATGTTCTATCCTAAGGTTGGGTGAGATCTGGCCAGATGATGCCAGTCTCTGTGTCTCAATTATTTGAGCTAAAGAGAGAATGATGATGGCTTTCCATACTTGCAAAAGAACCCTAACTAACATGGTTTTCTTTGTTTGTTTTGTAGGTACTCCCCTTCCTAGGGGTGGCTAAGTGATGTCGAACATAAACCACTATCACTATGACTTTACTATGATTAATTTACTAGACTGATAGCCACTTGTTAAATGCATTACAATCCTTGATTACTGAATTTGTTTCTTTTGGTTATTTGTTTTACAGGTCCCCTCTTGAAAAAGGGGATGGCTAAATGATGCTAAAAGACAGTCATTAATGTCATGAACTAGCTATGATTTAACATATCACTCAGCTTATAGCCATAACCAATGCTAAAATTTCAAATTGAAGTTCTTAGCATATATGACAGTTTCTGTCTTCTTGTCATCATTGATAAGATCATTTCTGTACTTGACCTTAGTTGTTGTGTCTTAGTGGTGTTTTGCAGTTTATCTTTGCTGTTTGGAATTTGCCTTGGATTTGATCATGTTTTGACTTAGCTCTCCACTGCACAAGTGCACTGTTTGTTTTCTTGGTCTTGAATTGATGTCTCATACTTCCACTTGCATATTATTTTTCTGAGAACATTACTAACAATTTACTTGTTTAGAGAGCAATGATGAGCCAAGCCTGATCTCTATCCTTCCCCCTCCCAAGATCATCACATTTCCTTTTGGTTTATTGTCCTTAATTTTATCTAAAAATGTTGATGTACTAACTTGAGTTAGTGTATACAGGAAATGAAGGCAAAGCTTCAAATCACTTGGTCATATGAGAAGCCTAGAATTTCATTCCCTAGATAGTTTTTCGAACTTCTTAGATAGATTCGAATTTTGTTACATTTATATAGTTATACTTGTGCACCAGGATAATTCGTTTACTTTTTAAACTTTGCAATTCGGTTTATATTTGCTTAAATAGTTCATAAACAGACATGTATCTAAGTTATTTCCTTAGTAAAATTCAGCTAAGAAATGCAGTTTGCTTATATGTTCTAACGAATTCTCTATAGGTTTTATAATTTGAATTTTCTTAAAAATTCGAATAAATTGCTTGGCCTTAAAATAAGAATTTGGTAAAAATGGTTTTATAAATGCAAAAGTATTTTGAGATCATCTAACTTGTTAAATTCTTGCAGAAAATCTCAAAAAGGAATTGGTTGGAATGGCTCAAAAAGAAAAATCATGAATCACTCGAATTTTGAAAACAAATTCGAACTCTTCAAACTCCAACTCATTTCCATACTCTATTTTTAAGAAATAAAAATTGTTTCATATAACTTGAAAATCTATCCTAACAATTTAAATTATTGCAGAATTATTGATCATTCACGATCGATTTGGAATTCTTTCAAAAAGGCCATGTCTCTTTCAAGAAAATACATGGAAATACAAGAAAGATTTAACAAAGTTGTATCTATTTTTTCTTGTATAAATGGGGAGAGTAATTTGTATTTATAGGCAAATCCTATTCAATTTGTAATTAATTTAAACCAGTCCACTATATGAAGATTTTTGGACGTTTTGACTGGTTTCGGAGTGATAAGAAGATTGGTGGTGCTTATTTGTAAGAAGTAGGATTTAATCACCTAAATCCCCTTCCCTTGTTCCCTCCCTCAATATTAATTTCACTTTTTAGCATTATGTCAAAAAGGGGAAGAGAATATTCTACGGGAATATAAATGAAAATTACTATATGTCTGCGCTAACCAAATTTTTGCAGAAAAATAAAGACGGCGTTGTAATTCTGTGATAGGTACCGACACTTATCACGTAAGGGTAAATTCTAACTTACACTTTTATGTGATTCTATGCACTTATATGTGTGATTGTATGCTTGTATGATGGTGTGCATATATTTAGGGGAAGTAACCCCAAATTTTTATTTTGTATCATGCATACACTTAGGGGAAGTAAATAGCACACACACATTTAATTTTCATGATTAGTTTTGACAAATACCAAAAAGGGGAAGAATTACCGGGTTACTTTTTCACTCTTTAGGTTTTGTAATTTCTCAAAGTAAAAGTGAAATTAAATTAGATTTAGGATTACACTTAGAATCCTCCTCTGGGGACGACACTATTCGGGAATAAAGTCAAACTGGTCAAACCAAGCCAAAAATGTTTTCCGACATATTTTCGACATTGACTTAGGATGAGAATATCATGGTAATGGTATTTTATATTCTAGGTTGTATATGTCAAAAGATTTTAGGGATTCGGCTAAAGGCACAAATATCGAGGATTTTTAAACACCGCTTTTACGAGTCAAACTGTTCGATTTATTTAAAAGATGTTGCTCTTAAATTTTTTAATCTCAAATATTCTTGATATAGTTGGTTGATATTTATAATCAACTTGCCTTGCCAAAAGCCATGCCAAAAGACCAAAAATAGATTTTATTTCGAAATACCCGAAAATTCTTATTTATCCGGATAAAATCATTTTTATTCGAACTTAAATATTCCTTGGACCTCATGGTCATTATTTCACATGGAATATTATGTTTGAATATTTATCAAGTTAAAACTTTTTGTCTTAGTTGTCGGTAAAGATAAATGAATTTTTCGGTCCCTCCGGAAGGCTATTTTATCATTCAAAAAATTCATAAAAATACTTCCACATATATTTTTGACTTGAAACTTTGAATGTGTCCTTAGTTTCCCTATAGGACATTGTAAAATAAATTTCGTAAATTTTAGATGACTTTTTTCCGGGACCCCTTAAATCGATACGTAATTGATTTATCGGTCGCTTAAAAGTCATAGTTGGTCAACTCATTTCAAGGTGAAATTTTGACCACATTCCTCTGGGAACATTTCTAGTGGATTTCCAAAATTTCATAATTTTTGAATGATTTTTTGATTTATTACGATTAAACCCATTTCGTCTCGTCGGTACGCACGTTTTTTTTGGTTTTTAATCGTTTCGTAAATAATAAAAACGTGTGGGCACTCTTTTCCCTGCAAATTTGAATTGTTGCACAGCTTCTAGGGCTCAAGGAAGATTCCTCCCACTTGCCTTTAACCCATGTGCTTATTACCATTTAAAAATAAAGCTAAAAGCCTTATTTTTGGTATAAATAGCTCCCTTCACCCCCCCCCCCATTTATCTAAGCCCCTTAAAGCCAGGTATATGCTGGTGAAATAAGCTTAGAAACACTCTCTTTCCAGTAGCCAAAGTTGCAAAAATGTTTTTTTGCTTCTAGCCTAAAATATTTCAAGATTAAACACCTTTTAGGCTTGTTTTTCTTCACCATTCTTGCTCTCCCAAACACAAACCTTTGGTCACCAATATTTTTGTGGTCTTTGGACTTTGTTTTAACAGTTTATAAGTGACCTTTTGAGCATGCAAAAGTCTGACCTTAAAGCCACTTTCCAGGGACTTTTCCGGCGACTATTTTTGTGTGTTTTTGGCTTCGTTACTAGATTTTTCTCTTGTTTTCTCTCTAGATCTCAGGGGTTACAAGTTGGTTTCTTTTGTTTCTTCACTCTTTACTATATATTCGAATATATATAGTAGAAGTAGTGGTGGGTGGCTTGAATATTTAGTGTTTGTTGCTTGTTTGGTCTAGATCTACACTTATAACCACTAATATTCAACTTTCTTGCATTTTGTCACTAATATACACTTGTTCTTGAAGTATATTCGTGTAGTGTATATTTGACATCTTGTAAGGTGTGTTCTTGAGGTTGAAGTTAAGAATCACCTCATTTAAGTCCTTTAATCCAAGTTGAGTATTTGGATTAAAAAGGCTAGTTTGATTATCTTTTGATTTAAGAACAAAAAGCTTACATCTTTTTTTTTACCTTAAGTGGTTTAAACTTGATAATTTAAAATCCAAAGATAGGTTGGTTTTTAGTCTTGTGTAACCAAGTCCTTTGCTCTTTTTATGTTTGATTTTCAAACAAGGACTTAAAGAATCAAGACTATACAAGCTAGCTTTTAAAACAAGTTGGTAGTTATTGTTGGCCTTTTTCTTTCATTGTTATATTTGGCCATACACTACCATTTGTAGTCTTCTTGTTTAAGTTGGTTACTCACTTGTCTTATCTTTATATCTTGAACAAGGATTTATTAAACAAGACTACTTGAACATGTTTTAGAACTTTGAAAAATCTGGCCACTCCTTTTCAATGTCATTCGGTCGAACTACCTTTTAAGTACTTGATTTTTGTTTCTTGCTTGACTGCTTGCTTGTTGTATATATCCCCTTACGTGTTTATATATATTTTCTACACTAATTTAACGCATAATAGCGGCCCTCGTTTTTTTATAACGAGCTACTTTTACGTACGTGTGAGTAGTGTTTTATGTGCTTGTTTCTGGTGTTGTAATTAGTGTGCTTGCATTCACGAATATATTGTTGCACATTTATTTTATTGTCTTGCATAAACCGCTTGTGTGACAAGTCCTTATTGTGACAAGTACCGTTACAAACTAGTTTACACGGATTTTTTATATCTCTTGCTTGGTTGTTGTTGGACTTGTATTCTAACTTTTACAGAGAGGTGAAGTGAAGTGAGGTGACTCTTGTTAAAGACCCAAGTCTTAGGCGTACTAACGGGGAGTTAATAGCCTTTGCACCATGAAGAAAAGAGAAGACCCAAGATTTAAGACCTAAGATCCAAGACTGACAAGGTTGTAGAAGTACATAGTCTACAAAATGGTACTACAAAGTCTTTGAGGTGGTGACGGGGAGTTACGCTCCAAGACAAGTTTTGTAGTTTGTATTTAGCCATTTTATTTTGAGGAGGATACGTGTGTGTATTGCTCCAAGATAAATAGATAGTGGTAAAAGGAGTTGTAAAGGCTTCTCCGCCTACTATAAAGGAGTTTCTTTGTAGTAGTGAAAATCTCGAGTCCGGGGAGGAGCTCGGGGATTGGAGTAGGGGTGTTCGAATCCATTAAGGGTTGCGGACATCGCGAACCAAGATAAAATCGACCTTGTGCTACTCTATCTTCTTTCTCTCTTTATTTCCGCACTTTACTTACTTGTTGACAAGTAACGAAGTTTAAAAAGAGGAAAGAATTTTCAAAAAGCCAAGCTCTAAATTTTAAAAAGGTGATAAACTATTCAACCCCCCCTTCTAGCTTATCTTACCCACATACGGGACCTATCATATTGTCATGTTGTTGTTAAATAACATTGTAAAACAATATTACTAAAATAATATTAATGAATTTTAATTTTTATTTCCATTGATTTACTAATTGTGTTTTTTAATTTGTCACAAAATTAAATATATGTCCAACTATTCATAAATTTATATCAAATAAAAAAGCATTTATTTTTCTAGTAATGATCCATCAACACTTTAAAAATCCATAATTTTATTTACTAAAATTGCATATGTGAAACTAAATAACTAAATTAATTTTTGGAAAAGATTCTTAGCAAATGGTAAATTTGTTTTAAATAATTTGCATTAAATAACATATGTTGGTTTTTTAGCACAATATAAAAATGTTTCTAGGTAAAAAGATATGAAAAATAAATTTTAGGTAAAATTTGCTGAAGCTATAACATGTTTTAGTCCAATGGGATTGATTATATTCATTGCCTATATCTTTATAATGGTATGTTACAAATTGTTTATAATTCTTTATATAGATTTTTATTTAAGAATTTTAGATGGTTACAAATACGCTCACAAATGAATATATGTTCTAATAATTCTCGATTGAGCTGTTCTAATAATTCTCGGGTGAGCGAGAATGGAACCCAGAACTAGGGATAACAGAGTACAAGTCCTGACCACTCAAGCTACCAACTCGCGATTAATTGAATAATTTTAAAATGAAAACATACACATGAATGGATATTATCTCAAATAAATTTTTTGACGTAATCTAAAGAGTTTATTCTCTAATGTTAAACTGCATTGCCAATTTTTTAACATAATCTTAAATTGGAATTCTGATTTATAAAAATTTGTTATTAGAAAAACTAGAAAACATTCTTATATACAGAAAGGGAAACAAAAATACACTTTATTCTTCACTTCTCCATTTCAACTTCTCCTTTTCAATGAAACAGAGCTTTATTAAAATATGAAATTAGAGAACAATCACTTCCCAGCTCAAAAGACAGTTGGGAAATTGAAGTAAGAGTAATAAGGAAATGGAAAGAGGTTGATCCCACGACTGGTCAAATTTATGGTGTTAGTATCATCTTCATTGACCAATCTGTAAGCCAAACATTGATGATTTGTAAGTTTGAAATTTATCATTGTTTTTTACTTTTATGTTGTATGCTTTGTTTCAGCATGATTGCATCCGAGTTTGGATGGATTCAACACTTATTAGTAGAATGGAATTTTGTTTGTTGAAGGAAAAACTGTTAGAGTTCAAAACTTCACTTAAGAACAATATCAAAGTTCACATAAGAACAAATGCTTTGAAGATGACAGATTTATAAAATTGATCCATAAACAACAGTTGCGGAGTGTATCGGTTTTGCAAGTCTCATTCCACGAAATATATATGTATTCACAAATCTCTGTGAAATTCCTTTGCATAAGTTCAGAGAAACTAGCTTCATAGGTAATGAAAATTTATTTTTGTTGTACAAATATTATAGTACTTTCACTCATTTTATTTTATTTTTTCTAACATTATAAAAGCAAATTTAGATGTTTTAGGAATTGTTCATTTTGTAGACTCTCTGCATCATTTTATTGACCAAGACAACAAACGTACAATCTCAATGGATTTACTGATTATAGATACTCGGTAAGAAAGTTTGAATTTATTTTTAACATTTTTTTTAACATTCTGATGTTTAAAAGCAAAAATATAGGTATTATGTCAAGGTTCGACTGCACAACGATTTTGCAGCATCTTTTGATATTACAATCAAAGAATTAACTGAATTTCCAATTGTTACTGCAATAGCAAGTTGCAAGATAAATTTCTCCAAAACTTATGACATCACTTATCTCACAAATACTCCAGCTTCAAGATTCTACCTAGACTGCAACATGAAGAAGGTCGATATTCACAAAAAAAGGTATGTTGAAAAATATTTAAAAAATTTATAAATAAACATCAATTTCTACATTAATTTGTAATTCAGGACATCAATTTCTACATTAATTTGAACATGTTTATATCTTATTGGTTCTGATCCCAAATATATTTAGTCAAAAGAAGAGCAATTTCCAGATGCTTATGGTTCTGAACTTCTGATTCAACTGACATTCTGAAAATATTGTAGTATTTGACATTTGACACACACATATAAAACACTGTAAATCCCTATATCAGTAAAATATCAAACACAAGTTGTACAATTCAGGCTTGAATACTTCAAAATTAAATATTGAAATGGCATTTTCCCACCAAAATAAACGACTATAGATATTGTGTAATTGCTTAATTTCAAAAAACGCTGACATATTTCACATTTTAATATAAATTACAGAACAATACACAACTGCTTATAAAAACTGTATGTCTACTTTTATACCTCAATCATCCTAAAATTTCGCAAATATAATATATTTAAATCACAATTTACACATGTAGAAATAATATAGCATTATGTTTGTCATAATGTGATATACTGATAATGTTGCAATCCCCAAGCTTTTGTTCCACGTCCTTGAGTTCACCAATGTAGTAGCAGGTAATGCAGATAAAAAATATACTGATGAATCCGTCCTATTTCTCCAGAGTATGTTATAGCATGTAGTTCATGAACACACTTGGCATGCTTTACCTCGGCATATTTAGGTGGTTTGTTTATAGGTTTAGTGTAGGAAGTATATGAAGAGATTGTACATAAAATCATGAAATCAACAAGAAAATACCGAAAGAATGTTCGAGTCACGTGAAAATCACGCTCTCCTTAAAACAGATTAGCCCCTTCTATAACGACCTAGAAAATCGCGAATTTAGAATTTCTTATGTAATATAAATTATGGATATTATTATGTGATTATTGTTGGAAAGTGGAATATGTGTGAAGTTATGTTTATGTGATTATATGATGATCTGGGTAAGCTGTGAAGGTCGGTGTATTTTTATTTGTATATTAGAAGATTTAAATATATTTAAATCATGCATTTTTGATCCTCTGTCAATTTGATAAAATTATCAGAGGAATTAAAAATAATGAAATCTCTTGAAATATTATCTTTATATATTTATTGAGTTTTTAAAATTGTTGAGTGGATTAATTTGGATGTTTGAGTATTTTAAAATGATTTTAAGAGTTTTATTGTATTTAAAGGATCAAAACCTGTAAAATCCATAATTAATTCGTTTTTGATCATAAAAATATTTTAAAAATATTTTTGTGCTCGTAACTTTATATTCTTTATTTTAAAAATGAAAAGATTAATTTTCCGAAGGTTTTATTTAATTGTGATTTATAGAAGTCGTTTATTAGAGTGTATTTGGGCCGAAAAGAGGGTAAAGTGGTAATAAAAAAGATATTGGGCCAGGCCCAATAAAAGGACTCAGCAGCCCAGCAGTCAGAAGATTCGAGAAAATGGGGGAAAGAAAAAAAAAAGCGAAGCAAAGAAAAAAAAAGGAAGGAAGAAGAAGATGAATTGAGGGAGAGGAAAATCAATTAGAGTATATATATATATATATATATATATATATCCATGTGTGTGTATATGTGTGTATGGGTGTAAGAGTAAAAGAGGGAAGAGATGTGGCTGTGCAGCAGCAGGGGGCGGGGAAATGGCACGGAAGGCAGCAGGATGCGGCGTCGCCGCGCGGGAGGCCGGAGGAAGGCTGTCACGTGGTGGTACAGTGGTGGGGTCGTGCACAACAACAGTGGTAAACACAGCAACCATGGCAGTAACGGAAAAGAGAGAGGGGGAGAGAGAGAGAGAGAGAGAGAGAGAGAGAGAGAGAGAGAGAGAGAGAGAAACGGAGGGAGAAATTCGGGGGATTATTCATCGGAAGGTATAAAATTTTATTTTATTTATTTATTTATTTATCTTAATGTTTCCGATGTAATTGTTTAATTCCTCATTTTAGATTAATTATGCGAATTCTTGTAATTAAAGTAGATTTAAATTTTGATATTATTGTGGTAATTTAATTAGTTTAATCGTTATTATATAGTAAGTGAAGTCATAATTTCAAAAGCTGAACTTGGGGGATTTTGATGAATTTCGGGAGTTATATGGATCGTTGTTGTTGTATAATATATATTTATATGAGTTGGCTAGTCGTAATTGTCTATGTGCTAAGTGTTATAGGTCAAGTAATAGTAATATTTGTTAAGTGCTTTCATTGAAAGATTTTGGTGGAGAGTTATGTGCGATTAAGTGATTTTGATTAAGGAATTTATAATTGCCTAAATTGTATAATTGAATAAATATTAAGTGGTGGTTTCTGAAAAATACCACTGGCCCTAGAGGCTGTGTGGTTTGTTTTAATTTAGTTTTCAAATGTAATTTATAGTAAAGTTAAGTTATCAATTTATTTTTCTTACGTGTAGAGGTGCCGCATGTCTGGGCGGGTAAATTTCTTTACAAGTTTAGTTGTCGCATGTCTGGGCGGATACTTTTTCTTATGTGTTTAGTTGCCGCATGTTCGGGCGGGTACTTTTCATTATTTGTTTACTTTTATGTTGCTGCCAGAGAAGCAGCTATATTTTAAGTGATTTTGAGTCAAAAATGTTGAATTGAAAACAGGGGGATAGTCCTATTTACGAATACTTCATGCCGTAATTTTCTAAAATTCCCCTGTAAATCTATTTACAATCTATTTAATTTATTTGATTTCGATGATTTGAAAGTATGTTATGATTTTCGAGAGTCTAAGTGAATGTGTAATAGCTGACGTGAGAATTTGAGTTGTGATTTTGCTGAGTAGTGATTGCCACTGGATAATGTTTAAGTAATAAGTGGCCATCTTTGTTAAGTGTTTATTTGACTTAGTTGGTTATACTAAAGCTATTTTGTGAATATGATGGTATATGTTTATATATGTTATATGTGTAATCGTTATAGGAGGTGCATGGGTAGGTTAGAGCAAACAATAAGGTTTTGCTTGGTTTGATACTGAAATAGCATTTGACCTTGTAAAGGTACAAATAGGAGACCTGGTCAAGAACATTGCGCGGATAGATGGAAAGACGAACAGAAAGATAAGTATCAAAGTTGACGGATGGATGGGCGTGGGAGGTGGTGAGTTATGAAGTAGAAATGAAGGTAGGGCCAATTAAGAGGCTAGCAAGTAAATAATAGAGTTGGATGTGAAGTGAGTCATGGATCGATGTTTACGATCGAGAACTTCGTATAACGAGGCAAGTGTTATTGCTTCTCACTTATTGTTCATGTGATGCAATTTCCGCTATGTTGCACATAGAATGCTTTGGTTAAGTTATATTGATAAAATGAATCACTTCTTCGAATAGTGTACAAGTGTTGTTTCCTTCCCTTATAGTTCAAGTGTTAATTTTCAAATGATTTTACAAACAACTTTTTTCTTTAAAATACTCCAATCATCGAATGTTATTGGATTCCCCAGTGGAAGGCCATTTCTTTTACTTTCTTCGAAAATATTTAAAGAATTTTCCAAATATAGAAAAAAAATCCAAGATTTTAAACCTTATGAAAACCTGCTGGCGTAATTCTTGAGTTTTAATATATTTTTCACCAATGGTCCCCCTTTTTGGTAATGTTTTCTTCAGCTGAACTGCGATTAATTATCCTGAATTATTTTACAAATAACCATTTAAACTGCTTTACCTGCTTATGTTGATTTAAACCTTACTATGTGTTATAAAATTTTTATTAAATGCGTAGTGCTTGACTATGTCCCTGCTACAACTTAGGATTTCAATTGCTAGCAATCTTGTTGCGATATATATCTTTTATGTTGCTCAAGTGAATTCTCTCTTTAGACAAGTTAATGATGTTATGCCCCTATTACCCATATCTATCCGGTTGATTTCAAGATATTGATCTTTATATCTCCCACCCCTATTTGCCACCGAACTCATCTATATTTATTGAAGATCTCGAATATTCAGTTATCACCCTGTACTGTATCGAACATGTCGATACTTGAGGTTATTGTTGTTTCCTCATTGACAATTAATCATAAGTTTTTATTCTGGACGTGAGCTTCCAGTTGTTTGGCTAACAAGGGTTGTCGATTGTACCGATACCCAATGCTTTTGAGATAGAATTGGAATGTTTTTAAAGGAAGTCCCTTCGGGGAGACCATCTTATGGTCAACGGATGTCCCTTCGGGGAGACCATGTTATGGTCAACTGATGTCCCTTCGGGGAGACCATATTATGGTCAACGGTTGTCCCTTCGGGGAGACCAGTTTAATGGTCAAAAGTTGAGGCCAATGTGTGTCGTGGATCCACTTGGAGGGACTTTGCTGTGTGCATTGTCCGGGGTTAGTGCGGGACTGATCAGCCGCCTAACTCCACTATTTTTTTTAAATAAATAAAAATCCAATTCTAATTTATACATTGAGATCGAGATGTTTGATACTTGATTCCTTGAAAGTTTATCTCAATAACAAATTGATATCTGAACTCTTGTTAGTTCTCGTTGTTGGTGCACCTTATAATAATGGTGAAATGTTGGCTCCTCGTGGTAATCAAAAATTTTGAAGTATCTGATTCTTTCACAGTATGAGATAATTCTCCTTGTTTATCGGAACTTGTCGTCGTTATTGAAATTGTTATCACTATTTGCACTTGCTAAGCATTGTTGGCTCACTCTTGCTTGTTGTTTGTTTTCTTCAGTTAATAGAGAAGAGTAGTGGACCTAGTAATGGTCAGTTGGTGTTGCTTCTTGAACAGCGAGAGGAGGTATTCAAGATATGGATTTCGTTGGGTAGTGGATTGGAAATTGTCAAGCTTGGATGACTAGCTAGTCAAAGATTTCATTTAGTCATAAAGTTGTATAATATTTTTATTCTAAGAACGGTTTGTAATAATGTAATTCGATAGTTTGTTTCATACCATAACCTGTATGCGATCTTGGTTAAGGGGTTTTTATTGTTTTCTTTTGTTATAAAATGTTCATATCCAAGGTTGTAAGATGTTGATTGTGATTAATGGCCCCAAATCTGTACCCCGGATTATGGGATGCTACAGGTTATGGTCACTGAAACAAATTAGGAGGGTTAGGTGTACGTGTATAAGATAGGCGTTAGGTAGATCGATTTAGGATAAAGATCGCGTTAGGATACTTCGGCAAGTATTGCGACGTTATACGGTCTTTTGACATATCGCGTGAATAGAGGATCGAACCGTTAAAGGGTTTGGCTAGGAGCAAGACAGCAAACCCGAAGTGACTTAAGCTAAGCGGGCAGTTGCAGCTACCAGTCTAGAGGACGTCATCTTGAGATTTTCATGAATATTTTAGAACTTTTTTACGATATTAGTTACGATGTGAACATCATGGAGAGAATACAAGATATTTGTGAACACGAAGTGGGAAGTGATTACTGGCATGGGTTTGAAGTTAAGCGCAGCTGTGCACCCCTAATTATGGATTTCATTCAATCTATTGTCTAAAGAAATTTTCTATTCTTCTTTGAATTATCTTAAATTAATTCCCGGTGGGTATCGTTGCTGAGGCATTCGTTGCGTAGTGACGGTTAAAAAATCGAGAATGAATTGAGATCTTCTTATTTATTCAACTCATTATTGTCAGGCCGGTTTTGGCAGCTAAGTATATTAGTGCTTAGTCGACAAGAATGAGATTATGAATAATTAGGAATTTCTTGAATGTTTGCTAGATCAATAGTTGATGCATCCATTGAAATGTCTACTGTACATCCATTGATGATGAGCTTTGTATATCAGATCTATTCGAAATTCAATTCCATTCTTTCGGAAAAATCTATACTTTCAGAGGGCACTTGGTCCAATGTTACAAGAAATATTTTTGAAACTCTTGAATCTCTTCCATTTTCATGAATACTTGATTTTCACTATTACAGCTGAGATGAACAACCTATGCAGATAGGGGATTCAGGGACATCTTATCTTTGTGATAGAAGTCCAGTGGGACGCCACTGATTGCATTTGTCATGAAAGTACTAAAGACTGGCCATCTTTATGTACTGTAGTGGTTGACCAAGTGACAAATGCAACCTGATAATAGTTCAAAGATCATATTGATCTCTCGGTTAAATTCCTTTATAAAAGTTTTATCAAATACACTCAGTGTCTATTCATACTTGATGCTCCATTCATTTTATTGACTTCTTTTATCAGAAAATTCGATGATTTCAAAATTCCTAATGATGAAGTGATGCGAAGATAGATGTGATGACGTCTTAAAAGATTAAAACTACAACTGCATTGACGAAGGAGTGGTTATGCAAGTTTAAGAATTTGGTGATTAAGAAAGATATGTCATGTCAAATTGAAATATTTATTGGATCGATAAAACCTGGACAATATTTAAGACTAATGGGGATTGAATAAAGGAAAAGGGTAGTAAATAAGAGCACCTGTGTTAGGTCCAATATGTTTGTAGAAGGGGGGGTTGAATACAAACATTACTGTTTAATCGAAATTTGTCCGGATAAATTTAATTTATATTTTGACAAATTTGAGCGGAATTAAATGAAACAAAATTCAAGTTGAATATAAAATTATATTAACTTGAGGAGTTTTTTACAAATACAGTACAGAAATTATATCTAGTTAATAAAAACAAATTAGAAAATTTGACATGAATTTTTCTAGATTTGTTAATAAAAATCGAGATATAGATTAGGAGTAAAAACTCGCTAATATTACAAGAGACTGAAGTAAACAAGTTCTATCGGATCAGATATTAAAAATAAGATGAACTTGATTTTCTATGAATTTTTACAGCTCCTGCAGTTTGAGTTCTTGTTGAGAGAGAATGGCAGTTCTTGATGAAAGATGATATATTCTGTGTGTTGTTGTTGTCTGGCCGCCTGTCTTTAATTTATGTAGTCTTCTGCAACTTTTCTTTTTCATTTGTACTGCCAAGACAATCGGCAAGACAATCTGCTCTTCCAAGACAATCAATTTTGTACTGCCAAGACAATCGGCAAGACAATCCAAAACCTCCAAGACAATCAATTTATATTGCCAAGACAATAGGCAATACAATAGGCAAGACAATCCAAGCTTACCAATACAATCGGCAAGACAATCAAAATTGTCTTTAATGAATAATAAAAAAAAACTCGGCTGTATGATTGAAATTGTAAACAAAACATTTCTAAAATATTCTGTTTAAACAAAGCCCAGTCACAGAAACAGGGGTGTGACACACGCGCGGCTTTTGCTGTTTTACCTCCGGCGCGTGGCGTTCACGCGCTCCACAGGCGTGTTAATCCTGGTCCGACAGAATGATCAGTGCATGTGTTGTTAACAACTTTTGTTTCTCTTTTGTTTTGATTCTCTTTGCATGTTGCTTTTTTTTTTTCTTTTCCTTATTCAAGTTCTTTCTGTCGACAAGCCTGCAACTTTTCTCCTTCTTTTTTTTATTTTGTTTCTTTTCGACCACAAACTACAACCTGTTGCTTCTAATTTTTTATTCTTTTGCTTTTCTTTGATTTTGATTTAATTGTATTTAATTTAATTAACTTAATTAATCAATTAATCAATTAAACGAATAATGATTAATTTATTAATAATTTAATTAATTAAATCAATTAGACTAATATATTAATTCAAAATTAATTAACATGATAATTAATTTAATAAATAAATTAATTCAGAATGAATTAATTTATTAAATTAAATCAATTACATAATTATATTAATTAAAAGAGAATTAATATAAATCTTTTGACAGCTCAAATCTTTTTCTTGAACCACTGAAAGTAATAAAGAATTACCACCGGATTTTCGTTGACGCTCGATGCACGGTCTGGTTCATGAGCGACTAACTCCAACGGCTTTTCTTTATTTTTGACTCTATGGCTGTGGTTAATGTCTTCTCTTAATATACCCGTCTTGATAGCTTGAACCACTGAAGTTAATGATAAACAACCACTGTTTAATGTTGACACTCGATGTACTGTCTGGTTCATGAGTGACTAACCGCAATGACTGTTCTTCATATATTGACTTTAAAATCTGGTTCCTTTTCTTTTCTCTTTCTTCTCTCTCTCTCTCTATTAATTCTTCTGTACTGTCTCTGTCACTGTTGAAATCTCTGTCACTTTAAATGAATCCACTTCTTTAACGAATACTTCACTGAGGCTTGATCAGATGTCTGAACTTCTTTCAATGTAGTAATTTTTCAAGTCTGTAGATTGACCTTGATCTTTTTCTTCTGACAGATAATACAATCTGAGATTCCTTGTGACAGTCTATATACTATTTACTATTACAATCTTGTTTAAGTTGAGTTGTATCCTCGAAATACAAATAGGCTACATCATATGCCTTTCAATCTCCCCCTATTTGTTTGTTAGACTATAACAAGCAAATACCTAGAGGATAACTCAACTACCTCACTTAAATAAGAAAAAGATAAAACTTTTAAGAACTAAGTAAATAATACAAAAAAAATTACTCTGGTTTAGATTTAACAATTCCAGAATCTTCAGTTGATGAAATGATAGATGATTGTTCCTCTAGCACTGAACTGATCTTCAATAGATAACTCATCTTCATTTCGGATTCTTCATATCTCTGCCTGATAATCCTTCACATCTTACATTGGTGATTATCAGCTGTTCTTGATTTACAATCACTTCCCATTTCTGACACAGCTTTTCTCACTAAAGAAAAACAGTTGTTCCTACTATATAGACAATGGTGAATCAATACCATTTCTATAACTTCTGGTGAATTTACTACTCTTCCACTTAGCCTTTATACATATTACATTGAAAGACTAATAGAATAGTATTGTGATGTAATTCTCCTTATATCTCCACTTTCATAACAAATGAAAGTTCTTTTGCTTCTTCATCTAAGGCTCCCCCTTAGTAACTAGACTTGCTTCTCATCCTAAGCACAGTCTTTAGGCTCCCCCTTTCTAACTCACTCTTCTTTTACTTGTACCCCATACTTCTCCCCCATAGTTGAGTATATCCTACTAAGGTAAGCTTTAAGCTTGAATATATCTTTTTCAATATATCTCTCCCCCTTAGTTGAGGAATCCTCCATTTAACTAATTGACAAAGTGGTTGATACTAAATTGTTACCAATTTATACCAATCGTTAGTGTACATTGAAATCAATTGATAAAGCTTTGTTAGAAAGGAAGTTTCATTTTCTTCCTCACTGTGAGTGTGTGATAGTGTTTAGTGTACCTCACAAGTGTTTCCCTCTTCTCTCCACTCATTTGTGTTGAGTGTCTCACTTCTCTCTGTGTTTACACTCTTGCTCACTAGTGTTTCACTCATATCACTCATAGCTCCAACATCCGTTAGTGTACCTGCAAAGAAAAATCACCCTAGCCCCTTCAAGAGAGGTCAGTGGTGGTGCAATGGGAGTTCGCAAATCCCAAATCCTCGTTGGACTCGTCAGACGAATCTGAGTCATAATCTACAAGTTGCTTATTTCCCTTTTTAGGGTTTTCAGATTTGAATTCTGAGAAGGTAAACAGTGATCTATAATTTTAGCATTGAGATCAAGGTTCCCTTCTAATGTCTGTGAAGACATCACCTTGTTAAACTCATCAGGTAAAATCTGAATCATGGTTCACAAGTTGCCGATCCGCACCTATGTCGGATCCGTTACCCGCAGGATCCAGATATGTTCCATCTGGGGAGTTAGATAATGATCTTGATGAATTTTGCATTTGAGATCAATACCTTCTCTCGAGGTCTGTGAAGACTCTTAGTTCATTAAAGAACGTTTAACTTATAACCCTAACCGTAAAATGGTTGGATTACAGGTTTCCGTCAATTCATCCTTAGTGTGTGCAATCTCACTTGTGCATATGAAATATTTTGGTTAGTGTATAAGGTAGTGACTTTCCAACTGAATATCCCACACATCCTTGTTTGCTGCATCAAGTGCAGTTACTCCCTGGTGACCTCTAGTTTGATAGGTTACTTCCATTTAGGGGGTAAGATAGAATGTGTTTGAGTTTGATTGTAGTCTGGGACAAAAGTTGTTGGGTTTACAACCTTATGACTAAACATGTGAGAATACAAAATTCCTTGTAGATGAACCTGCATCACAGAATATAAGCAACATAGAGATAGAATGCATTTTTAACATTGAAAAGTTTTCTGAGAAAATATTGCATTTATCTTAAGAGAAATGATGTACAGTTGTGATTTAAAAAGGTTTACAATGTAAGCAATCACAGCTGTAGAAAGATATTTTGAATTTAGGAAGATAAAGATCCTGAGCCGGTTTTACTAAACAAGAACATAGGCAAAAATCCAATTAATAAATATTAATCGAATCAATGTATGTTAATGTTTAAACCAATACAAACAAAACTATTTTATCATGTTTTAGGTCCTGTAAGATAGGTAGCAACTATTAGAAATTGTTAGCACTTGATAGGTCTTGTCTTCGAATTGTTAGATCCTGAAAATCAAACATTAGTTCCTAACCAATTGTATAGACACATACCAATTTGATACCAATATTGGTCAATTGTTAAGTCCTTAACACGAAGATCTGTTAACAGCAATCACAAAACAAAGATTTATACTTAAACTGCAGGTTTTGTGTGTGTTAAAAAGAAGAACAACAAAAGAACCAAGTACAGTGACCTATTTGTAAGTTTTGCAAGTATAGTGACTAAACTCTAAAAATTATACAAACTATTTATATACACATGAAAAAGAATATACAAAAATAAGATATACTATACATAATAATAATAATAATATTAAATAAAAACTAAAAAGAAAATTCAAATAAAACTAAACAAAGAAGAAAAATTTGAATTAACATAAAAATAATAAAACTATACATAATTTAATAATTTACATAGCTTAAACTATAAACAAACATACGACTAAAATAAAAAGACAAACACTACAAAACATGTTAAATAAGATTAACATTCGAAAATTACACTACAAGTACAAAAACATTAAGTATATACAAGAGTATTTATAATAGGTTAGCAAATCCATATATTTTCTAACAAAACAACTTTCTACTAGAAAATTATTTAGAGAGAAAATATGATTTAATAAACTATCATAAATATGGCAGCTATTTTAAAATAATAAAATTTTCAACAAAAATAGCTTCCTCAAAAATTCTAACTAGAAAATTAGAGAAAAATATTTTTAGAGAAAATTATTATTCTAAAATAAAGAAACATGGATTAACGCATTAGAATGATTATGACAATTCTTATAGAAAGATGACAAGATAGAATTCGAGAAGAATGTCATACCAGTTACTTGGCGCTCAAAACTTGACACCAACTTCCACGTTTCTTGTTGTTCCAGATTCACAATTGCTTTCTCAGATTCCTTAGATTCTATACCTTGATTCTGAGAGGCCCTTTTTGTTCTTACTACAACATCTGGATCACCAATGATCAGCTCTATTCCAAACACACTGTCTGAGAAAGTTGGATCTTGATGAATTACCTTGTTCTTCATTGTGATGTTGTGTTTGACTAGTGAATCCTTTGTTTACTTCCCTCGAGTTATTGCGAGAATGACTTGATGATTATTTTCCAGTGACATTGGTATTGCCAATAACAAAATTGTTTCCACCACTATCACTTGGATAATTATCATCATTAACATTTTAAACTTATGACTTCAAGGCAACTCCTCGATAACAACAATTATTAACTCCTAACAACTGTTTGTTGATAGACAATCTTGGTTCTTAAAAATAAAACTTGATTACCAAGATTGTCTTGTCTGCAATCTTAGAAATAATATTCTAAGTCCAATACACCTTGATCTATAGTATAAAACATTTATTATCAAAGTGATTTGAAGTTTGCAAATAAGCATAAAAATTATTCAAAATAATTGAACTATGGTAACTTTAGATATTTCAATATCCATAGTTCTACTTAGAGAATTTTTATACCATGTATAATAATATGAGTGAATTGTAAAAGATATAAAAATCATTACTTAGAGGAGTTCTAAGTAATTTCACACATACCAATTGATATGGGCTAAAAGTAAGCCCTAAAGGCATAATTAATGTTGCATTAATTAGACCTAGCTTGGCCCAAATACGAAGCCCTGTAACGAGGCCCAAGACCCTAATTAATTACTAATTTTCGTAAATGATTAGAGGGATAAATCAACATCTCATTAATTTGAGATATAATGGGAAACAACTCCTACAAAGGAAAGAAATCAGTATATACAATCATATCACGATTCTAATTCCATGTAATAGGAATTAGGATTGACCCTTATCAGAAAAGGATTCTGGATAACTATTACTACATGGAAACTAATTCCTACATGGAAGGAGGTTAGAAACTTCTAGAATTGGGCCAAGGAGGTGACTTGCCCACCAAGTCACCTATCCCTATTCTAACTCTAGGCTTTTCATGCCTATATAAAGAACGCAACCCCTCATCTCAGAAGAACGTTTTTTGGGCAGAGCTCAATACGTCATCAACGTTTTAGGCTTCATCCTCGAATAAGGACATACAAGCCACTACGTCACTACGCCGCGAGGGCGCATCAAGCCACGTAGGCAACTCTAGAACTACGTTTTGGCTTGATTCTTGATATTTATCAAGGTACGTAGGCATCTTGTTAGGACCGAGTTAGTCCCCGATAACAAGAGCAGCCACCATTAAAGCTCGAAGCTCACCCCCCTTTGCATTCAATACACACTCCCTAGCTGCAATTTCAATACTTGTGATTTTCATCCACAACATTTGGCGCCGTCTGTGGGAAAACGACACAGCAACCATGGTTAGCGCACGGAGATCTACACCAACAATCACCGACACCAACGCTAGCACCGCTGTGCCACCCATCAACTCTAGCACCGTTGTGCCTCCAACCACTGGATAAGGGTCGACACCCCAAACGGAAGGATCTCAAATTCCTCCTATCCAACCCCAAGAGACGAATCCTCGGGGGCAGAGACTCAGACTCAAGGGATGATTACCCATGATCCTACACAAGGGCTAAATACCCCTCAAGAAGCATGATAAACAATTTCTTAAGAAAATTCGCAGCATATTACATGTGCAGGCCAGCAGACTTTGAAAATTCGTAGAAAATTCGTCATACATCGGAATTCAATGATTCTGGACTTTTTGGAAAGATATTTTCCTCTTCTACAACTTTCGTTCTTTATGAATTTCGAAAAAACGTCATCTAGAGGGACTAAATCGACAAAAACTAAACTGATTCGCAGATGCAAAGCACAGCAGCCCAGCAATCTTGGAAAAATCATAACAAATTCATCTTACATCAGAATTCATTGGTTCTAGACTCTTTGGAAAGATATTTTCTTTCTCCACGACTTTCGTTCTTCATATTTCTCAAGAAAACATCATCTAGAGTGTCAAAAAAGCCAAAAACGGGACTGTCCATATGGGCAACAGCCTCATGCACGACCGTCCGGCAAGCAGAATAAACTGCTCTCTTCCAGAATTTTATGGGCATCAAGACCTGCACCATTGGAAAGATCTTGGAGTCTAGTTTCTTATGCAAAAAACGGTTCGCAAAAAGAAATTTTCTACAAAGAGTTACGGTTATTTTAGTAAAGGGGGCAGGATTGTTATGACTACCCATCCTTGATAAAAACCTTCGAAAATTGTGCACCATGAAGCAAATTCACCAAGGTCAGAGGGAACTCATAGCTACTCCACACCCGAAGGTAAGGGTTATCAATTTGGAAAGAACTCCCTGAAGAAGGGACGAAGAAAACTGCGAACGAAGGGCTGCGCCCATAGCACTAATGCCTCTTGCAGATCCAGTTAATCATACTCCCCCTCTCACGGGCGAAATTATGAACACCACAACATCTAGGAAGTTTAAGATGTCTCTGGCCAAGCTCCCTCTAACCGATACGAAAGGGTGGTTTTAGCCTCGAAAGGGCAGTATTAGCATCGAAAGGGCATTTTTAGCCTCACAATTAAGAACAGAAAGCTCCTCCTCCATTAAGGGTCGATGCCTCACCATGAAGAGCAGAAAGTTCCTCCTTCATTAAGGGCCGATTCCTCACCATGAAGAGCAGAAAGCTCCTCCTCCATTAAGGGTCGTTGCCCACCACCGAGAGCTGAAAGCTCCTCTTCAGCCAAGGCATGAGCCCCCTCTTGTGACTGATAGTGCCCCAAACAGGAGAGAACCTCCAAGGGCTGATCCTGCCAAACTAATGGCTTTAGGAGATCTGATGATCCAACTCCGCCCTTTAAACGGACGAAATTATGAATGCTCGAATTTCAAGGAAAATGAAGATGCCAACTATCAAGCCTCACGATGGCACGGGTGATCCCGAAAATCATGTAAGGACGTTCCCCAACGCTCTGCTTCTCAAGCCCATATCTGATGCACTTAAGTGCAGGGCCTTTCCTCAAATACTGGGGGGCATGGCTCAACATTGGTACATCCGTCTGCCTCCAAATTCGGTAGGGTCGTTTAAGGACCTGAACAAGGCTTTTATAGCCCAATGTGTTAGTGGAAAAACTCTTGAGAAAAGCTCTGCTTCACTGATGAACTTGGGGCAAAGAAAGGATGGATCCCCGAGGGACTATCTGAATATATTCATGAAGGAAGCACAGAGAGTGCAGGATCTTGACGAGCAAGTGACCATGGTAGTCCTGCAACAAAGAACTATGGACGTGTATTTTAAAAGGTCAGTGGCCAAACATCCTCCGGAAAACATGAATATGCTCCAATGTAGGGCAGGAAGATATATTAAGTCTAAAGAAAGTATGAAGAGGGAAGCCATGACTGGCAATAATGGAAACAATGACAACTCAAAGAAGTGGAAGGCAGAGCCAGAGTACGATGCTAGGGACAAGTATCCCAGGAATGGCAAAGACTCCGATTCTGTACCCAGAAAGAGCCAAGGACCAAGGGTTGAATGCTCCAAGGAGCCAAATCTTGATGGACATCGAGAAAGGCAAGGACCTAAGATGGCCGAAGCCAATAAGGGGCGAATTTCCCCATGATGACCTGTTGGTCATAACGCCTGTGATAGGCAACTCACAAGTGAAGCGAGTCTTGGTAGACAACAGATCTTCTGTGGACATTCTGTTACACGACGTCTTTCCTAAGATGAGATATAACGATTCACAGTTGACTCCATCGAACATGCCAATCTACGGGTTTAATGGCGTTCAGCTACCCATAACTATTGGGTAGAAGCCAAAAAAGGCCACTCAGATATTGAACCTTTTGTTGGTTAAAGCAACTTCTGCTTACAATGTTATCCTTAAAAGGACAGGCTTGCATGTCTTTAAGGCGGTAGCCTCAAGATAAGACCCGATGGTCACATTTCCTACAAGGAAGGGAGTTGATGAAGAAAAGAGAGATCGAACAATGACAAAGAATTACTACCTGGCCTCCTTGAGGATTGATGAAGTCGGGGGGTAGGTCCTCCCAATTGAAGACACGGATGTCCGAGAAGATGAGAAACAAAGAGTAAAGCTCACTGAGGACTTGGTCCCCATTCACTTAGTTCTTGAAGAACCTGAAAAGTTGCTCACGTAAGGCATTACTGAATGAGCCCTTCAAGGGCAAATTGGATGTGTCCTCCACGGGGCCGAGTGAAATTACTCCACTATTGAGGAGTTTGCACTAGCACTGATTGCCGCATCAAGAAAGCTACGGCCTTACTTTCAGGCACACAAGATCAAGGTCCTTACAGACCAGCCTCTGAGAAACATCTTGCACAGCCCTAAAGCCAGTGTAAGGCTCATCAAGTACAAGCCTAGGATGGCCATCAAAGCCCAGGCTCTAGCTGACTTCGTGGTTTAATGTACCATTGACAACCAAGAAGTCGGGGGGCAGAAGGTAATAGACCAGAAAGGTCAGCAAGGTGAGAAGCCCCTGGAAGAGAAGAAGGAGTATTGGATGCTATATTTTGATGGGGCATCAAAAACAAAAACCAGTGGTACCGGTTTAGTTCTGCAAAGCCCCGATGGATTCGCAGTTGAGTATGCCTTGAAGTTGGACTTCCAAACAACCTACAACGAGGCATAGTATGAAGCTCTGACAACCGACCTTGGATTGGCAAGAGCCCTGAGGGAGGGTGAAGAACCTGAAGGTCTGTGGAGACTCAAAGCTGGTAGTCTCACAAGTCAATGGAGAGTTTGAGGCTAGAGAAAAGAATATGGCCAAGTACTTGAGGATTGTGAAAGCTGTGCTGTGATGGCTCAATACGATGAGTGCTATGTGGAGCACATTCCAAGAAATGAGAACATTAAGGCTGATGCCCTATATAAGTTCGCCTCTTCTGAGATAGAGAATTATGCGGGGAGTTTTTACTTACAGGTCCTGAAGACCCCACCATCGATTCAAAATTGGTAGCACCAGTCGATGTAAGCTAAAGGATAGACCCTATCAAAGCTCATCTTGAGACTGGTTGGCTTCCTGATAATGCCTTGAAGGCACGAAAACTGTTAGTGAAAATATTGAGATAAGAGATCCTTTGTCATTCCATACTTAAAATCTTGAATCCCAACAAAGTTTAAGCCTTGATGGCCAACAAGGCTATCTACCTCTAATCGAGCTTGTCGTTTGAATTCAAGGCCTTGAATCAAGAGTCGTCAGTCAAATTCAAGCCTAAGCAAGGTTCTATAAGCCTAAGAAGAAGGATTGAAAACCAACCAAGGCATCCTAGACTTGAAGTCAAGTGTTAAGGAGTAAGAGAACTCCCTGAACGATCAACAAAAAAGTAAGACCTCCTCCGTGTAAAACAAGGGGGGCAAGAAAAAAATTCTACAAAAGGATTTGTGATAACCAACAACCACGAATGAGTTCAAGGTTTCAAATATTAAGCAAACGAATTAAGGCCCCGAAGGTCAAGAAAGCTAAGAAACGGGTCATTTGAAGGTTCCACAAGAATCTCAAAAGTCGAAAAATAATAAGGTTGGGAGCCCACAAATAATAAGGTTGGGAGCCCGACAAAAGCCAATTTTCCATGCCGCGCACACGAGAAAGAGCCTCCTTGGCGGGGGTACCCACGCCCCGGGGGTACTTCTCCAAGTGAAGGAAGGTAAAATGACCAACGCCCAGGAGGCTAAAACTCCTAGGCGGGGGTACCTCTCCAAGTGAAGGAAGGTAAAAAACCAACGTAAAGGAGGCTAAAACTCCTAGGCATTGTTCACCAAATGGCCTCCTTGGCGCGGGTACCCACGCCCAGGGGAATCTCACCAAGTAAAGGATGACCAACGCCCAGGGAGCTGTTTCCTCTAGGCGTGATTTAAGAAAGGGTCTCCTAGGCGGGGGTACCCACTCCCAGGAGTCACTTTTCTTGAAAGATTCGTTTTTTGAATCATTTTAAATAAGCAAGAAGAAAAATACCCGTGAGTACATAAAAATTCCTAAATTATTAGGAATAATTAAGAAAAATACTTGTGAGTACAAAGAAGGTTCCGAAAAGTGCAAGAAAATTGTGATGATTTTCTATAAGACACCAGAACCATTGTTTAGCCTCGAATAAGTCAAATCGTCGTAAATGTGTAGGTCGCTCCACACTTTACAGTCAAGACGATATCCGTGAAACACTAGTGTAAAATAAAATCCCCATATAAGGGTAGGAAAATTAAGTCCCAGGTATGGGATAAAAATGACCCCGAGTCTCGAAAAAGGCAATTATAACTTCTACGAAAATCTGATCAGTTTTCCTAGCAGTTGGGGGGCAAATGATAAGGGCTAAAAGTAAGCCCTAAAGGCATAATTAATGTTGCATTAATTAGACCTAGCTTGGCCCAAATACGAAGCCCTGTAACGAGGCCCAAGACCCTAATTAATTACTAATTTTCGTAATTGATTAGAGGGATAAATCAACATCTCATTAATTTGAGATATAATGGGAAACAACTCCTACAATGGAAAGAAATCAGTGTATACAATCATATCACGATTCTAATTCCACGTAATAGGAATTAGGATTGACTCTTATCAGAAAAGGATTCTGGATAACTATTACTACATGGAAACTAATTCCTACATGGAAGGAGGTTAGAAACTTCTAGAATTGGGCCAAGGAGGTGACTTGCCCACCAAGTCACCTATCCCTATTCTAACTCTAGGCTTTTCATGCCTATATAAAGAACGCAACCCCTCATCTCAGATGAACGTTTTTTTGGGCAGAGCTCAATACGTCATCAACGTTTTAGGCTTCATCCTCGAATAAGGACATACAAGCCACTACGTCACTACGCCGCGAGGGCGCATCAAGCCACGTAGGCAACTCTAGAACTACGTTTTGGCTTGATTCTTGATATTCATCAAGGTACGTAGGCATCTTGTTAGGACCGAGTTAGTCCCCGACAACAAGAGCAGCCACCATTAAAGCTCGAAGCTCACCCCCTTTGCATTCAATACACACTCCCTAGCTGCAATTTCAATACTTGTGATTTTCATCCACAACACCAATACATCTCACAATTAGTTAGTAAATAGAATTCTAACTAAATATCATTAACTGATATAAGTCAAAACTTCAGTACAACCAATTGTTAGAACCATGATATTAATTATAGTGAATTTCTGAAAATGGAGCATTGATAAAATTCACTAGAATTAACATCTCACAACTAATTGAAGACCAATACAGATTAGGTCCAAATTAGTTATATTGTTTATTTATTTTAATAAATATAAGGTACAGAGCAAATACTAAATTGAATTGCTTCAAGTCCGTAACCCATATAAATCAAAATAAATAATTAAATAATTAAATACTAAATCTCTATGAGTTAGATTTTAGCATTTAAGTATTTAAATTATCCTTAAATAATCACCACTAAAATATATTGCAATTATACACATGGCAATCATTCAACAGATAATTTTCAGTGTGAGGTCTGGATGTAAATAAGTTCACATGTCCTTTCAATATAGACAATTGAATACTTGTGAGCTTACTTAAGAATTACTTAACATATGGGATTTACAATCTTATAGCATTAATAAAATCCCAAGTTTACAAGCCAATCTTGAAAAATTAATTTCATCAAGTGATTCAGCAAACGTGTCTGCAAGTTGTTCTTAATTAAAGACATGTTCTCTCAAAAGAATTAATACCTTATGCAAGTTGCTTAGTCCTTGAGTGTTTCACAGAGTTGTTGGAGATGAAATTGATTCCTTGTGTTCTCCTGCTTTCGTACAACTCATTTGATCTGTCTCTATGTAGCAAAACATGTCAGAACTGATGTCTCTAGGGTACCATCTCCGTAGATTTGGGTCCAACTTAAGACATCTAAAAATCAAGTGTAATAACTACAAGAATAGATTCTCAAGAATCCACTTGGGACCATGCACATTTGCATAATTGAGAATAAAATATGTGTGTAAGTGATCTATTAACAATTGAATAAGATAATGAGCTGATGATTCCTCTATAGCCTGATTAGGTCCTAATTAGTAGATCCTGAACTTGTTGGGTCAAATATCTCTAGAGTACCATTTCCTCAGATCCGGGTCCATCTTAAGATTTTTGATTACCAACTTGTTAGATCCAAACTAATAGGTCAAAAGCCAGCTACAGTGGTTTGTTGGCAGGTAGTCTTAACAGGTCTAGAATCTTCTGAATAGAAACAAAAGATCATTGACTTACTTTTATTGTCATCATTCTTTTGGCTTACTGAAGTAAATCAAAAGAATTGCAACTTTACCAACATCAAAACAGCAAATATCTTGATAGCAATTTATAGCTAGCAGACCAACATATAATATAATCAAGATATCATTGCACATATATATCATTTATGTTTGTGCCTAAAGATGTAGAGAGTTCTATGAATATGACACCAATTATTAAAAGATACCAACTGTTAAAGATTGATACCGAATATTAAATTATAGTTAGGGTGTCATACCATGTCTTCCATGCTTGCTTGAGTGATGATATCAGTTTATACTAACCTGTAGAGATCTTCAATTATCTCACCAACCAGGAGTGCACTTGTTCACATTCCTCTAGCATCCAGATTCAGTAGGTCTAGATGTCCATTATAATCTTGAATGTGCAGCAGGTGCCTGATATCCTCAAGTCTTGTCACTGGTGCTTCTTGTCAAATATACTGTTTGATCAAATTGTAACCTAGCATCCAGTTTGGCTTTGTCCCTCATAACAATGCCTTGACATCATCCAGGTAGACTTCTGGTTATCTTTGTACCAAATACAGCCTTGTTGTTTGGTCTAGATACCAGCTTCCCTTCAATCTGTCTTTTGTACTGATTGAGATCATCTTGCATTGCAATCACTCAACCTGGATCTTTCAGAGCTTTGGTAGCTTTCTTAGTTTCTTCTAAAAGAAGACTAAAGAAATAATCATTAGTACTTGAAGCTCTGTTAGTCTTTTACTTCCACCATTAGAAACACTAAGAACTAGGACAAAGAATTAATTGAGTCAACATTCTTTATCTTGGTAGACATGTTCTCATAGTATCCTTTGACTTTCAGTGTGGTGTTGAGTTGACTAGATGATCCTTCTTTTGCTCCCCCTAAGCTGTTGCTGGGTTTACATGAAGATTCTCAATGTTGACATTGCTTGGATCTGACTCATCATTACCATTGACAGCTGGGAGCTAGAAGTCGATGAACATCACTAAGACTTTAAATCACCTTCTGTTGATTAATAACAATCAACCTGTAGGCTGTTGACTCCACCAAGTAACCAAGGAAATTATCCTATTGAGCATTAGCAGATTGCTAGGATGCTCACTTTCATTTATCATTGCAAAACAATTTTCTTCATAACTTGTGGGGTCTTCCTATATTTCTTATTGATCAGGGTTCGATCATGTCAGTAGCAAAATATTGACTGCTTCAGCATTAAAACTCTTGAAGGTGCAGAAATCATCCAGAACACTAATTGATAGGTCCTGTAATCTGGTCTCCAAGTTGTCATAGTCAGTTTTGCTTCCTGACACTCTTCTAGATGTGATCAATCAACATCAGTGGTGTCTTGTCTTCAGATTGTTTGAACAACAACTTATTTGTGGAGAGAAGTCATCAGTCATCACCACTTAAGTATATTTTTCTTTGATGTAGAACTTCTGTGTGATTCGTTTTGACTTCCCTTTATGACATGCCTCATAATTTTATTTTACTTTAATTAAGATGAGGCAGTCTCCTTTGCTGATTCGATTTTCAGAAAAGAATCTCTTGATTTGACATTCAGGTGAGAGAGCTCCTTATGTCATGCTGAACTCTTGTCTGATGAAGCTTTAGATTTGACCTTGTTGACTTCACCTTTGACTGAGATTCCATGTCAGGTACAGATAAGTTATCTTTCCTTAATCCTCGAACAGTAGGCTCTTCATCTTGTAAAAGATGCTTTATTACTGACAACATTCCTTGGCTACTGAATAGCCTTAACCCTAGGTCATACCCTTGCTGTTGTCTCAAAGGGATAAACCACTTGGCCAGATACCGTCACCATTCTTGATAGCAGGGCTCTATCTTCGGTCATATGCCTTGAACATCCACTGTCCAGAATCCACATAACACGATGTACCTGTTACACACCCTGCAATGCCAAAACAATTAAACCCTTTTTGGGACCAAAATTTGATTGGGTCCGGAATACTTGAAGTATTGGCCTTTGTCAGGCAAAACAACATTCTTAATCTTCATAACAGCATTTTTCAAGGGGACTGGACATTTAACCCTATAAACAGCTTTGACAATCTTTGATTTCATCTTGGGTATAAATTCGTTCCCACAGAGACTTGGTGTTTGTTCAGAAATAATATTTAAGCAACGACGTATGATTAAACAACAAACTGCTTGAATAAATATCAAAAGGGGGTATTTTTGTATTATTCTAATTGATTAATTAAATTTTTAATATTAAATAATTCGAACTAATTAATTTAATTAAATAAAAATTTATATGTGAGAAAAACATGGGATTCTAATTTCATTATTTATTTCATTTAGAATTGATGCCTTAATTTCAAAGTAATTTTGATAATTTACGAAAGCTGGTCGGGAACACGAAAATAACATAAGCGCCTTTCAGTCTTAACTTATATCAAACCACACAAACATCCACTTAAAAAGATTGAAGTCGCGAGGACACCTTTTATGTTTAGACCCTATATGTCTATAAGATTTGAAAACATAATTGGTTTACGAATAAATTCCTTTATTATGACTACATAGGGTGGTGTGAAAAAATCCTATCACTTATCGTAAATGTACATGACAATTACGAACCTATGCTAACATGGCAAATTCTAAATTCCTAAATCCACTTTCGCATTCATTAGGAATTAATAATTTAGACGTTAGCTACGCATCTAATAAATTAAGCGCAACCACATTAGGCAATCTGAATTTTTATCATAATACAAATTATTAAGGCATCGAATTACTAAATTACGTAAATAAATCCATTAGAATCCCATGACGGCGATTAGTTCATAATTAAACGAATCGTCATCATGGGATTATTGAAAATAATAATAATAATAATAATAATAATAATAATAATAATAATAATAATAATAATAATAAAAATAATAATAATAATAACAACAACAATAATAAAACTAAATTAACAATTACGATAAATTAAATATGAAAATTACAAGAGTTAGAAAGTAGGACCGAAATAGCTTCCAATGAACGGAAAGAGCCCTCCAAATAATCCCCGTAATTTCTTCAACCAAAATAACACTTAAACTAAAATTGCAAAAAATTAAAGTGTATAAAAATGAAACTTAAAATTACAAAGAAACTAGAGAGAATACAAGAGAGAATTTTTGTTCTCCAAATTGTTGTGTGATTTTTGAGCTTGATAACTCACCTATTTATAGCAAAATTTTAGCACACCAATTAATAAAATAAAACTAAAAAGAATTAAAAAGAAATACAAAATAAATAAAACACAGCACTCAATATTATTCAACAGCCGAAAGCAATCACCAACAACAAACCACTAACTGCACTCAGCCGTATGAAACACTCGCCCAGTCGCAGGCCACGCGCGTGGCGTCCACGCGCTGGCTATTCTACTGATTTTCCTGGCGCGTGCAATACACACAGCATCAGGAGCGTGTACTTTCAAAGCCGACAGCACATGTTTTGAATCTTTTGCTTTATTCTCTTTTGTGTACATGAACTGGAGCTTAGTGACCTGTTACAAACAATTCAAGCATAATTCGTTTTTTTTTATAACTTATAATCTTTAATTAATAAATATTTAATTTAATTCAGAAATTATAAAAATAAATATCTAATATTATTAGATATTTATAAATATAATTTTCTAATTAAATAAAATATTTGTTAATATAAATGAATCCTTAAGTCCTGAGTTGCGGTTTTTTTGGAGGATCTGAAACCGGACTCCTTTCGCTTAATATAACAATTCCAACCGGGGTTTTCTCTTTAAGAATATATCACTTTCCATCTTTTTGTGATAATTCTATTTTCTCTTTGCTCGTCCAGATGTAAATTACGGTCTCTTGAGGATCTGAAACTTGATTCCTTTTGCGAAACGAAAAATATATCAATTCCAACCGGGGTTCCAGATTTAAGAATATATCACTCAGAATTTCTTTATGATAATTCTTTTTCCTCGTAGTCAGTCCACTTGATAAAATTGAGACAGAAATCCACCGTTTTTAGCCTTTTATCGCCTAGATACCTAAAGTTGCGAGTTCTGCACAACAAATGCTGAAACAAGACAAAAATGAATTAAAAGACACAATATATTTAAGGATAAACCACCAATCTAGGTCAAAATAGCGCATAATAAGTGGATATAAAATCCACTAATCACACCCCCAAACTTAAACTGAAGCTTGTCCTCAAGCGAAAACAGACTCGACTACCTCTAAATGCATAAATGCAAACGATGCAAGGATCCCATAGGCAGATAATTAACCAATTTAGCAGAGTGACTCAGAGAATGTGAAAATTCCAAATAGAGATCGACTAAATACCAGCATATTAACATTTACAAGTACAGAAACGTGCGTGTGTGCAATGCTCATTAGAATTACTCCTAGCGCTAGATCAAAATCACACTTATTCTTCGTCAAGACAATCACAAGTTTATAAATAGAATGAACGCTAGACACTTCATAACTTAGAAACACCTCCATCATCATTTGAGCTAGACAGGAATTCATGATTTATTCCTAATAACTATGACGCACAACACACATGCTTATTTGACCGTGCAATGGATGAGACCCCAAAAGGCTTATACAATAATACTCATGTAGCGAGCGTTAGGTTAGTGGATCCCAGACCGGAAAAGTCTTAGGTCACTAGGCTTGAGTCCCCTAGAACTTAATTGCTCGAGTATTAAAGAGCTCACCCTGGCCAACTCTGCATACTCACACTCTCACAAACACTTTTTGTTTCTTTTTTTTCAATTTTTTTTATTTTTTCATTTTTTCATTTTTTTTTTGCAATCTGGAATGAGAATTCTCAATTTCCAACCCTAGACTACTCATATAACTATGAGCTGGCTACTAGCCAATTGACACCTATCCATTATTAACAAATATACACAACTAGCATGAACCCTGGTTTCCCCCAAACTTATATTTAGTGATTTTACGCTATCAAGGGAATAAAGAAAATTCCAAATATAATCAGGTGATTAAATTTCAACAACCAAACAAGCATGACCTTAACCTAGCCCCAAAAGCAAATGATGAGTTGTGTAAGATTATGTTTCTGCAACATGCACGTCAATTCAAGAGTATTTAAATCAGCCCTCTATCCATCATTATCACACTCAAATTCATCATTGACTACTAAACGGAACCACCAAGCGCTCCGGGATCAAGGAAAATATGATATGCAACTAATCATGATTTTTTTTTTTGCAAAATATGAATTATATGAAATTAAACTAGCATGATGTATTATGAACTACATAAAACTATATGCAATGCTATGACTCGATTAATGAAATATCCTAAATCACCCCCAAACTTAAAATATTCAATGTCCTCATTGAAGGTATAGATTAAGGATAAAAGAGAACTCCCCTAACTGTCGGCATCGTTGCCCTCCTCGGGCAGTGAATGAGGAGGTGGAAATGAGCTCCAACCTGAGGCTAATCCTGCAACTCGCCAATGGCCTGCAAACTGAACAAAATCACACAAAATCAAACCACACATAAAAACACCAAACTTATGGGTTGCCTTCCATGAAGCGCTGTCGTTAACGTCATTTAGCCGGACGTTCCTTCTGTAACTCGATCATGCTGGGGCAAGAAAAGCGGTGAATTCATCACGGTTCACCGTACCCCCAAGATAATGCTTAAGCCTCTGCCCATTCACCTTAAAAGACTGAACAGGTGACTTATCAAAAATTTCCACTGCACCATGCGAAAACACTGTTTTAACCGTGAACGGACCTGACCACCTTGACTTGAGCTTTCCAGGAAAAAGTCTTAGCCGAGAGTTGAAAAGCAGAACTATTTGACCCGGTACAAATGTCTTATGTACCAACCTTCTATCATGCCATCTCTTGACCTTTTCCTTGTACAGCTTGTTATTCTCATAAGCCTGTAGACGAAGCTCATCAAGCTCATTTAGTTGAAGCATCCTCTTTTCACCAGAAACTTTCATGTCGAAGTTAAATTTCTTCAAAGCCCAGTATGCCTTGTGCTCAAGCTCGGCAGGCAAATGACAAGCCTTACCATACACCAACTGAAAAGGAGACATACCCAGGGGTGTTTTATACGCGGTTCTGTATGCCCAAACAGCTTCGTCTAGCTTCAAGGACCAATCTTTCCTTGAAGGATTCACCACCTTTTCCAAAATCCGCTTGATTTCCCTGTTGGAGACTTCTGCCTGACCATTAGTTTGAGGATGATACGCTGTTGCAACCCGATGTGTCACACGGTACCTTGCCATTAATGCAGTGAATTTCTGATTGCAAAAATGTGTCCCCTCATCACTGATTATTGCTCGTGGAGTTCCGAAACGGGTAAATATGTTCTTGTGCAGAAAGTTTATCACCACTTTAGCATCGTTTGTAGGCAGAGCTTTGACTTCTACCCATTTGGACACATAGTCTACCGCTAGCAGGATGTACTGGTTATTGAACGATGAGACAAATGGTCCCATGAAATCTATCCCCCAGACATCGAAAATCTCAACTTCAAGAAGCATGTTGAGAGGCATCTCATTCCTCTTGGAGATATTTCCAACCCGTTGACAGCGGTCACATCTCAATACAAATTGATGAGAATCTTTAAACAAGGTTGGCCAGAAGAATCCTGCCTGAAGTACTCGAGCCGCGGTCTTCTCTCCACCATAATGACCACCGTATGTGGTAGAGTGGCAATCTCGCAAAATCTCCTCCGTTTCATTGTAAGGAATGCATCTCCTGATAATCTGATCTGCTCCCTGCCTGAATAAGAATGGTTCATCCCATCGATACCACTTCACATCATGCAAAAACTTCTTCTTTTGGGCATAAGAGAATTCTGACGGAATGACGTTGCTCACCAGATAATTCACAATATCTGCAAACCATGGCACTTCTCCGTGCACTACGAACAACTGCTCATCTGGGAATGATTCATTGATTAGCGTCTTATCCTTACCATGCTCCTCCAACCGTGATAGATGATCGGCTACCTGATTTTCTGTCCCATTCCTGTCTTTTATTTCAAGCTCAAATTCTTGCAGCAGAAGAACCCAACGAATCAATCGCGATTTAGACTCCTTTTTTGAAAATAGATACCTAATGGCTGCATGATCAGTGTAGACTGTCACCTTCGTCCCAAGTAAATAGGACCCGAATTTCTCAAAACCATAAACAACGGCCAAAAGCTCTTTCTCCGTAGTGGTGTAATTTAACTGTGCATCGTTAAGGGTTTTACTAGCATAGTAAACCACATGAAAAACATTTTTCTTTCGCTGACCAAGCACAGCTCCCACGGCAAAATCGCTAGCATCGCACATTAGCTCGAATGGCTCTTCCTAATTAGGTGCTGTAATAATCGGGGCTGATGTCAACTTCTTCTTCAATAGCTCGAAAGCAGCCAAGCAACCATCATCGAACTTGAAAGGTTTGTCTTTCTCCAGCAAATTGCACAATGGCTTAGAAATTTTGGAGAAGTCTTGTATGAATCGTCGATAGAAACCTGCATGTCCAAGAAAGCTACGGATTCCTTTAACTGAGACTGGAGGAGGCAGTCATTCAATAGTCTCTACTTTTGCCTTATCCACCTCGAGCCCTTTACTAGATACCTTGTGCCCAAGAATGATTCCTTCTTGCACCATGAAATGACATTTCTCCCAATTGAGCACCAGATTAGTCTCAACACATCTTTTCAGCACTAGGCTCAGGTTGTGCAAGCACTCATCGTACGAAGTTCCAAAAACTGAAAAGTCATCCATGAAAACCTTCATATTTATTCCAGTCATGTCAGAGAATATGGCCGTCATGCATCTCTGAAAGGTCGCAGGAGCACCACAGAGCCCGAAAGAAACTCGACGAAAAGCAAAAGTGCCAAAAGGACAAGTGAATGTGGTCTTCTCCTGATCTTCTGGGGCAATACAAATCTGATTATAGCCTGAATAACCATCGAGAAGGCAGTAATATTCATGGCCAGCCAACCTATCCAGCATTTGATCGATGAATGGAAGAGGAAAATGATCTTTTCTGGTGGCCTTGTTCAACTTGCGATAGTCCATGCATATTCTCCATCTTAGTGACTGTCCGAGTAGGTATGAGCTCATTCTTCTCATTGGTTACAACTGTCATGCCTCCTTTCTTGGGCACACACTGAACTGGACTCACCCAAGAACTGTCTGAAATAGGGTAGATGATACCAGCATCCAACCACTTAAGAATCTCTTTCTTCACCACCTCCGTCATAATAGGATTAAGTCTTCGCTGATGCTCAACAGTAGGTTTACTTCCTTCCTCTAGCAGAATTTTGTGCATGCAATACGAAGGGCTGATTCCCTTGATATCTGCTATGGTCCATCCAATGGCTGATTTGAATTCTCTCAGAATTCGCAGAAGCTTATCTTCCTCACTCCCTGATAGATTAGAAGCAATAATAACAGGTAATGTAGATGCATCACCCAGAAACGCATACCGCAAGTGGTCCGGTAATGGTTTGAGTTCAAGTATAGGAGCTTCTTCAATAGATGGCTTTAGACGCTCCTGGGAATTTTTTAGGTCTGCTAATCCAAGAGACTCAAATGGCATATCAAATCTTCTCTTCCAAGGAGCTGAATTTAATTGCTGAAGTTGTTCTGCTCCTTCTTCATCTTCCACCTCAGAATCCCCTATCAAGGCTCTCTCCAAGGGGTCTGTTGATAACATCTGCTCAAGCTCCGTTCTAACTGTAGAATCTACCAAGTCAACTTTGAAACACTCCTCTTCAGATGGAAGCTTCATTGCTTTGAACACATTAAAAGTGATGTTTTGGTCTTGCACCCTCATTGTGAGTTCACCTTTCTCGACATCAATCAACGTCCGACCTGTAGCTAAGAATGGTCTCCCCAAGATAATGGGAATCTTCTTATCCTCCTCAAAATCTAGAATAACAAAGTCAGCTGGGAAGATGAGCTTATCCACTTTTACCAAGACATCTTCCACTATTCCTCTTGGATACGTAACTGACCGGTCTGCTAGCTGTAAGGAGATATTTGTGGGTTTTGGATCAGGTAGACCAAGTTGCATGAAAACCGACAATGGCATCAGATTGATGCTAGCTCCCAAGTCACACAAGCACTTTTCAAAAGACAGATTACCAATAGTACATGGTATGGTGAAGCTTCCAGGATCTTTGAGCTTCGGAGGCAGTTTCTGTTGGAGGATGGCGCTGCATTCTTCTGTTAAGGCAACAGTTTCTAATTCCTCAAGTTTCAGCTTCCTTGATAGAATACCCTTCATAAACTTAGCATAACTCGGCATCTGCTCCAATGCTTCTGCAAAAGGTATATTAATATGTAGCTTCTTGAATACCTCTAAGAATTTAGCAAACTGCTTATTCAATTTCTGCTTCTGGAGTCTCTGCGGATATGGTGGAGGTGGGTAGATTTCTTTGTTTGCAGTTTTATGCTCCTGGGATCCTTTCTCAGATGGCCTGTTGACCTCCTTCGGTTCGCTGATGCTGATGTCCGGCTTCAAGATCTTCGTTTGCTCCTCAGTCACGGAGTGGTTGCCCTGTGCCTCTACCTCTTCAACTTCTTGGTCCTTTGTGATTTTTCCAGATCTCAAGGTGATAGCTTTGACTTGCTCTTTGCCGTCCCTTTTTCCAGGGTTTGTTTCTGTGTCGCTAGGTAGAACTCCTTGTAAGGCGTTTGCTATTTGGCCAATTTGGTTTTCCAGAGTTTTAAGAGATACAGCCTGACTCTTACACATCAATCTTAGTTCTTCCAATTCTGATTTCTCAGCAGACTGTTGGCCTGGACCTGCAAAATATTGTTGATTAAATCCCGGAGGTTGAGATTGTTTCGGGGCGTACTGATTCTGAAGTTGATGCCCCTGCTGTTGATATAGTCCTGAGGGATTGTATGGTCTGGCCCCATATTGCTGATTTTAGGTTTGATGGTATGGTTGTTGTTGATATGGGTGCGGTTGATATGGTGGTTGGGCTTGATGTGGTTGTGGTGGTGGTTGCAATCCATTGTTATTGTTGCTCCAGCTGAAGTTAGGATGGTTTCTGTTGTTGGGTTGGTAAGTGTTTTGGACCGGATGCTGTTGCTTTTGAAAATTGCTCACAAAGTGCACTGATTCATTGGAAATTACACATTGATTCGTTTCATGTCTACCGGCGCAAAGCTCACAAACACTAGCTACTTGTTCTACCCCATAGTTTGTCAAAGAATCCACCTTCATGTTTAGCGCTTCAAGCTGAGCTGATAGGGATGTGACTGCATCAACCTCGAGGATTCCTGCCACCTTGTGTTGAGGCATCCTCTGTGTCGGATTCTGATACTCATTAGCCGCCATCATTTCAATTAGCTCGTAGGCAGCTTCATAACTTTTAGCCCATAATGCTCCTCCTGAAGCTGCATCCACAATAGGTCTTGATTGCCATCCCAATCCATTATAAAAACAATTTATGACCATCCAGTTGGGCATGCCATGATGAGGGCATTTTCTTAGCATCTCCTTGTAGCGTTCCCAAGCTTTACATAAAGATTCCCCCGCCTTTTGTGTGAACTGAGCAATAGCATTCCTTATGGCAGCTGTTTTTGCCATGGGATAGAATTTAGTGAGGAATTTTTGAGCGAGTTCCTCCCATGTTGTTATCGAGCCAGCTGGGAGAGAGTGCAACCATCCTTTAGCTTTGTCCCGCAGAGAAAATGGAAAGAGTCTCAACCTTACAGCATCATCTGACACGTTGTTAAATTTGAATGTGTCACAAATCTCTATGAAGTTTCGGATATGCGTATTTGGATCTTCCGTTGGCGTTCCCCCGAACTGGACAGAGTTTTGTACCATCTGGATTGTGCCAGGTTTGATTTCAAATGTGTTGGCTGCAATGGCTGGCCTGACGATGCTTGACTGAATGTCATTGATTTTCGGTTGAGAATAGTCCATCAATGTCTTGGGCACATCATCCGCCATTTCTAATGCTTCTTCCAGCTTTCTTACGGCTCTTGATTTAATAGCTTGGGCACGCGTTAGCATAAACAACTCAAGAACTTTATACTGGCAGAGCAAGAAAACACGACGTTAGAAAAAAAATATCCAAGTCAGTTAAGTTTAACCTCCGTTGATGTTAAACACAAATTCTGAAAATAACACCGAATTCCCCGGCAGCGGCGCCAAAAACTTGTTGGTTCGAAAACTAACTGCGCAAGTGTACGCGGTCACAAGTAATATAATAAATTCGTTCCCACAGAGACTTGGTGTTTGTTCAAAAATAATATTTAAGCAACGACGTATGATTAAACAACAAACTGCTTGAATAAATATCAAAAGGGGGTATTTTTGTATTATTCTAATTGATTAATTAAATTTTTAATATTAAATAATTCGAACTAATTAATTTAATTAAATAAAAATTTATATGTGAGAAAAACATGGGATTCTAATTTCATTATTTATTTCATTTAGAATTGATGCCTTAATTTCAAAGTAATTTTGATAATTTACGAAAGCTAGTCGGGATCACGAAAATAACATAAGCGCCTTTCAGTCTTAACTTATATCAAACCACACAAACATCCACTTAAAAAGATAGAAGTCGCGAGGACACCTTTTATGTTTAGACCCTATATGTCTATAAGATTTGAAAACATAATTGGTTTACGAATAAATTCCTTTTATTATGACTACATAGGGTGATGTGAAAAAATCCTATCACTTATCGTAAATGTACATGACAATTACGAACCTATGCTAACATGGCAAATTCTAAATTCCTAAATCCACTTTCGCATTCATTAGGAATTAATAATTTAGACGTTAGCTACGCATCTAATAAATTAAGCGCAACCACATTAGGCAATCTGAATTTTTATCATAATACAAATTATTAAGGCATCGAATTACTAAATTACGTAAATAAATCCATTAGAATCCCATGACGGCGATTAGTTCATAATTAAACGAATCATCATCATGGGATTAATTAAAATCATCATAATAATAATAATAATAATAATAATAATAATAATAATAATAATAATAATAATAACAACAACAACAACAATTGATGTGCCGAAAACATGACATTTAATATCGCAAGCGCACGATCTCGTTTTAGTATTTTAGATTCGATCCACAGGGAATAATATTTTCGCAAATCCTTAATTTTAATTTAATCGAACTAGAACAATTTGGGTTTTTGGATTTCTACTATTGAAATCTAAATTGATTTTTTTAAAAGAAAATTAATCTATTTTTCTATTTCTAAATTAATTTAATTAAAAGAAAAATAAATTACTCTAAAAAGAATAATAATCTAAATTCGAATTTAAAATTTGATTTGGAAAAAATTTTGATACTAAAAGAAAATTTAAACTATTTATTTTAAAAGCAAAGTAATCTAATTAATTAAAAGTGAAAAGAATAAAACTAACTTATTCTAGAAATTATTTGAAGCTAAAACCATAGTGAACTTAGTACCAAAAATGGATAAACTCGAACCATTAGCAACAATCAGCAGACCAAAACAGTAGCAATGGCAAGCACAAAATCGCAAACAACAGCACAGAAACTGATCTTAACATACGCAGAACACGAGCACTGAACTCGGGCTCAACTACACAACACTTGATGCAGAAAAACAGACCAAGACTATAATCGCAGCAACAACGAAAACCACAACTCTTAAATATTCGTAAAAACTCATTTCACAGTAACAAGACTACGCACACAAAAAACGAACTCATCAATCGACACAAAATGGCGACTAAACATTAACAAAAACTCAAGGCATTCTTGTTCAACTCGAAATATAGCACACTACTCAACAGAATTTTGACAGCAAACAAACGTGGCAATCGACCCAGCCAGTGCTAAAACTCGAATACTCAGTATAATCACAACCTGGAAAATGAAACCAACACAGCAATGGTAACTGCAACAACGCAACCAACAGGCTCGATACAAACCAGCAACCATCGAATACCAAGAATTAACAAACTAGTTAAAATCAACAAGAACACTCGACAATTGTAAAATTCAAAAACCAAAGCATCACAGATGAACAAGCTCGGACAATACAGTGACATTGATTCGCAAAACTCAGCACTCGAATTCACAAAAACTCGAACTCCGAAGACAAACTCGTGGACTCAAACAAGAACAAGTACGAAAATCCTAATCTAACAGCTGACTTAACTGATAAAGCAAACACATAACGCAATGAAATTCTCGCAAATTCAAGGCTAAACTAAATACACATAAGTGCATAAATACGGACCAAATTTGATGGGTCTTTGGTTCGAATTAAACTAAAACAAGGGGAATAAGGGGTTGGTGGGTAGAGAGATTCGTAGAGGGGTGAGAGAAGGAGGAGTTGCAGATTTGTGGGGAAAGAAAAGAAAGAGGCGAGGTGGGAAAATCGAAGAAAAACAAGGGCTGTGGTGGGATATGCAGAGAAGACCGAAGGGAAGGGGGGGCTGTTGTCGATGTTTGTGTGGAAAACGGAATGGAGCTTGTGGGAAGAGGAGCAAGGGAGTGTTCGGTTTATGCAGAAAAGAAGAAGAAGAGAGGGGAAGTGCTGGGTTATTGGTTTGGTGAAAAAGACAAGAGAAACAGGGGAGAGAGCCTATTGATTAAAACGAAATGTAAGGAAACCAGAGTAATTGAAACTTAGGGCCTCGAATTAATAGTAATAAAGACAAATATTTATTGAAAAGAAAATTAATAAAAATTGTTTTACAACAGATGCAAAATAAAAATTACAACTACAATTTAGGAAGTCCTAAAACTAATCCTAATTCTAAGTGTCTTCTTATTACAAGAGAAGATAGGCTATTTATAGGAAATAAATTGGTAGGTGAGGATTAATCCCCACCATTCATTTTTGTTTGGTGTGGTTTAATCTTGACCATCCATTTTGTTTGGCAAAAATGCACCACACTCACTTATCTTTCCTTTTCTTCTTGTTTTGGTCCTTCTTTTTCTTCTTTTGTCATTTATTTCTTTATTTTGTAATTTCTTCATTTTTTCTTGAATTTCCTGAAATAAAACAAAATAATTTATTAAAATATGAATTCAAGCAATAAATAGGCAATAAAAATATGCAAAAATATGCACTTATCAACAATAATAAAACTAAATTAACAATTACAATAAATTAAATATTAAAATTACAAGAGTTAGAAAGTAGGACCGAAATAGCTTCCAATGAACGAAAAGAGCCCTCCAAATAATCCCCGTAATTTCTTCAACCAAAATAACACTTAAACTAAAATTGCAAAAAATTAAAGTGTATAAAAATGAAACTTAAAATTACAAAGAAACTAGAGAGAATACAAGAGAGAATTTTTGAGCTTGAGAACTCACCTATTTATAGCAAAATTTTAGCACACCAATTAATAAAATAAAACTAAAAAGAATTAAAAAGAAATACAAAATAAATAAAACACAGCACTCAATATTATTCAACAGCCGAAAGCAATCACCAACAACAAACCACTAACTGCACTCAGCCGCATGAAACACTCGCCCAGTCGCAGGCCACGCGCGTGGCGTCCACGCGCTGGCTATTCTACTGATTTTCCTGGCGCGTGCAATACACACAGCATCAGGAGCGTGTACTTTCAAAGCCGACAGCACATGTTTTGAATCTTTTGCTTTATTCTCTTTTGTGTACATGAACTGGAGCTTAGTGACCTGTTACAAACAATTCAAGCATAATTCGTTTTTTTTTATAACTTATAATCTTTAATTAATAAATATTTAATTTAATTCAGAAATTATAAAAATAAATATCTAATATTATTAGATATTTATAAATATAATTTTCTAATTAAATAAAATATTTGTTAATATAAATGAATCCTTAAGTCCTGAGCTGCGGTTTTTTTGGAGGATCTGAAACCGGACTCCTTTCGCTTAATATAACAATTCCAACCGGGGTTTTCTCTTTAAGAATATATCACTTTCCATCTTTTTGTGATAATTCTATTTTCTCTTTGCTCGTCTACATGTAAATTACGGTCTCTTGAGGATCTGAAACTGGATTTCTTTTGCGAAACGAAAAATATATTAATTCCAACCGGGGTTCCAGATTTAAGAATATATCACTCAGAATTTCTTTATGATAATTCTTTTTCCTCGTAGCCAGTCCACTTGATAAAATTGAGACAGAAATCCACCGTTTTTAGCCTTTTATCGCCTAGATACCTAAAGTTGCGAGTTCTGCACAACAAATGCTGAAACAAGACAAAAATGAATTAAAAGACACAATATATTTAAGGATAAACCACCAATCTAGGTCAAAATAGCGCATAATAAGTGGATATAAAATCCACTTATCAGTATCCATGTCTTTTTAACAGCAATAACATTTGTTTCACTGACTGGACATTTGACCTTGTAAACAGCCTTAGTAAAACTTTGTTTAGGCTTTGGTACAAATGTCTCTCTCCTAACACAAGGAGGACTAGCAGTCTTTGATCTAACATTATTCCTGTTCATATGTTGTCGAGGAGCAGTCTTATTATCACATGCATGATTACCATTAAAGTAAGCAGACAACAAATTAAAAGCACAAGACATACAGTTGACAACACCACATGCTTTATGATTAGAATCAATGATAGGCATGTTACTCATGTTAGAAATGTTATTGTTCTGCTTCAACTTATTACCACCTAATCCAGTCTTAGAAGAACTAGTTGTTTCAACAACCTTGACTGGCACTTTAGGTACATCTTTCTTGGATGAAACAATTTTTGGATTAGTGTCCTCAACAGATTTAGCCTTAACAAAGACTGTGACATCTTTCTTAGATGAAACATTATTTGGATTAGCGTCCTTAACAGATTTATCCTTAACACATTTATCCTTAACAAAGACTGTCCCATTTGCACTATCCTCATTTCTCATTTCTTCATGGATAACCATAGAAAGAATATCTGGTGGTCCAGCATCAGATTTTTTAAATAGAGGTTCTTTAAAATTCTTGAGTACATGTGGTATACCCCTTTCTTTAGCACTAACAGGGTTAGGGGAATTTATGCCCAATGATCCAACAGCTTCATTGTAGCCATACCCTATACCTGTTGTTCGTTCTACAACTTGATTGTTAAAAAACTCTTTGGAAACTTTAACAGAATTATAACAAGCCCTGACTTGTGTTTCAAGTTCAGTAATTCTAGCCATTTGTTTGCCTACAACTTCTAGAATCAATTTCACCTTTTTATGAAGCATTGTTATTTCATCTCTTTGTTGATCTTGATTAATATGCACCTTTTTCAATTCTAACACTTCATTTCCAAGATTAGTGCTTTGCAGATCTAGTCTTCTATAATCAGTTTTTGCATTATCTAAGGAATTATAAAGACTACGAATCAACTCAGGGTCAGCAGGAATTACCGGAGTACTATAAGGAGTTGATGTATCAGCATTTACCACCAACGGAAAATCATCAACCTCCTCTTTATCACTGTCAGTGTCATCCCAGCTTTTGCCTTGTACCACATAGGCCGTGTCTGTGTTCTTCTTACCAGATGCATACTCTCTCCTTGTATCTTGTTCACGTCGATGACACTCAGTTGCAAAATGTCCCATTTCATTATAGTTGAAGCACCTGATCTTGCTTCTGTCTACCATGTCAGTCTCGTAGCCAACCCTTGTGCTACTTGAGGTTGAACCTCCTTGCTGGAATCTGTTCTCAGTAGACCTGAGTCTGAAATTAGGATTTCTTCTAAATCTGAAATGATTAAACTGTCTTACAACCAGTGCCATTGATTGATCCTCCAACTGCTCCAGCTCCTCTGATGAATAAAATTCTATACAACCCTGACTTGTAGCTGTCTTCCCATACTCTGCTACAATTACTTCCTCTTCAGAGCTGTAAGGTTGAACAATCTTAGCTTCCAATCTATTTTCCCTGACTTTCTTAGTTCCCTCATTTATTGTTATAATGGTGTCCCAGATATGCTTGGCATCTTTACAGTTAACAACATGGTTGCACATGATCGCATCTAGGGATTCCACCAAAATTAATTGTACATTAAGATCAAGGGCAATATCCACTTTGTCATCATTTGTATAAACACTAATGTCCTTTGGATATGTCCTTGCGGGAACTACAACAACTCCTTCCACGATTATTTCCTCTTCAGTAATCATAGGAACTATTGGCCCTGTTTTCAATATTCCTAAATATTTAGGATTGGCCACTTGTAGAAAAAGGATCATTTTCTTTTTCCATAGTTCATAATTCTCCTTGTCAAATATGGGTATCTTAACAGTTCCAATTTTTGAAGACATGATGAATTTTTAAGTGAGTTAAAAATTCGAAATGGATTTTTGACTGAATAAAAATAGGATCTTGATTTGTGTATCAATCAATAGGCTCTGATACCAATTGTTAGGTCCAATATATTTGTAGAAGGGGGGTTGAATACAAACAGTACTGTTTAATTGAAATTTGTCCGGATAAATTTAATTTATATTTTGACAAATTTGAGCGGAATTAAATGAAACAAAATTCAAGTTGAATATAAAATTATATTAACTTGAGGAGTTTGTTACAAATACAATACAGAAATTATATCTAGTTAATAAAAAAAATTAGAAAATTCGACATGAATTTTTCCAAATTTGTTAATAAAAATCGAGATATAGATTAGGAGTAAAAACTCGCTAATATTACAAGAGACTGAAGTAAACAAGTTCTATCGGATCAGATATTAAAAATAAGATGAACTTGATTTTCTATGAATTTTTACAGCTCCTGCAGTTTGAGTTCTTGTTGAGAGAGAATGGCAGTTCTTGATGAAAGATGATATATTCTGTGTGTTGTTGTTGTCTGGCCGCCTGTCTTTAATTTATGTAGTCTTCTGCAACTTTTCTTTTTCATTTGTACTGCCAAGACAATCGGCAAGACAATCTGCTCTTCCAAGACAATCAATTTTGTACTGCCAAGACAATCGGCAAGACAATCCAAAACCTCCAAGACAATCAATTTATATTGCCAAGACAATAGGCAATACAATAGGCAAGACAATCCAAGCTTACCAATACAATCGGCAAGACAATCAAAATTGTCTTTAATGAATAATAAAAAAAAACTCGGCTGTATGATTGAAATTGTAAACAAAACATTTCTAAAATATTCTGTTTAAACAAAGCCCAGTCACAGAAACAGGGGTGTGACACACGCGCGGCTTTTTCTGTTTTACCTCCGGCGCGTGGCGTTCACGCGCTCCACAGGCGCGTTAGTCCTGGTCCGACAGAATGATCAGTGCATGTGTTGTTAACAACTTTTGTTTTGATTCTCTTTGCATGTTGCTTTTCTTTTTTTTTTTCTTTTCCTTATTCAAGTTCTTTCTGTCGACAAGCCTGCAACTTTTCTCCTTCTTTTTTTTATTTTGTTTCTTTTCGACCACAAACTACAACCTGTTGCTTCTAATTTTTTATTCTTTTGCTTTTCTTTGATTTTGATTTAATTGTATTTAATTTAATTAACTTAATTAATCAATTAATCAATTAAACGAATAATGATTAATTAATTAATAAGTTAATTAATTAAATCAATTAGACTAATATATTAATTCAAAATTAATTAACATGATAATTAATTTAATAAAATTAAATAAATTACATAATTATATTAATTAAAAGAGAATTAATATAAATCTTTTGACAGCTCAAATCTTTTTCTTGAACCACTGAAAGTAATAAAGAATTACCACCGGATTTTCGTTGATGCTCGATGCACGGTCTGGTTCATGAGCGACTAACTCCAAGGCTTTTCTTTATTTTTGACTCTATGGCTGTGGTTAATGTCTTCTCTTAATATAACCGTCTTGATAGCTTGAACCACTGAAGTTAATGATAAACAACCACTGTTTAATGTTGACACTCGATGTACTGTCTGGTTCATGAGTGACTAACCGCAATGACTGTTCTTCATATATTGACTTTAAAATCTGGTTCCTTTTCTTTTCTCTTTCTTCTCTCTCTCTCTATTAATTCTTCTGTACTGTCTCTATCACTGTTGAAATCTCTGTCACTTTAAATGAATCCACTTCTTTAACGAATACTTCACTGAGGCTTGATCAGATGTCTGAACTTCTTTCAATGTAGTAATTCTTCAAGTCTGTAGATTGACCTTGATCTTTTTCTTCTGACAGATAATACAATCTGAGATTCCTTGTGACAGTCTATATACTATTTACTATTACAATCTTGTTTAAGTTGAGTTGTATCCTCGAAATACAAATAGGCTACATCATATGCCTTTCAACCTGGTTGTAGATATGGTTAAAGGGCGAAAAGAGAATGGTGACGGAGATGTTTGGTATCAGATGTTCAATTCTGAAGAAAGATCGTTTTGGATACCTATTGAATGGCAGAGGTAGTAAATGGAATGTCATTACATTTTGAATGTTTTGAATCCGTCGTTAGACATAAGATTTTAGAATCAAGAAGGCTAACTTGAATAAATCAGAGTGAAGTACAACATAATGGTTTGTAAGAATTATCAAGAAGAACTAAGACTAAATGAGGGGTAAGGTGATTGTGTAGAGTAACTAGCTTGTATGAGCCAGAATAAAAAGTTATGATTATCAAGGATGGAGGAAAGTTGACCAAGATGGAATAAAATGACAATAATAAAAAGACAGAAGAACCAAGAAGATTTCAGATGAGTGTAAACAAAAGACAAAAAATTTAGTTAAGAAACGAATGTGGAATCCCGAAGATGTGGAGTTAGAATAGAAAGCGCACAATAGTTGCCTATAGAATGAGAATTAGGTGAGATTAACGAGACCCCATGATCAGAAAATAAGATTTCGGGAGAAGAATCCCTAGAGATTTTATTAAAATAAATGTGGAAAGTTATGGCTGTAACCAGAAGGGTATTGTGGTAACAAGTAGCAGAGTCAGAAGTTAAAGCTAAATGTTATGAGCTTGGAAAGATAGGGTTATTTCCAGAAATGGTATCATATAAATCTTGGTGGAATTCATGAAGAGAATGAAAGGACCGCTTTTATGATTATTAAGAATCTAGAAATTCAATACGATTATGAAGGAAGTTAGCAGGAAGTGGATGGTGATGACGATAAAAAGGGTTAAGTATGACTCAGGATTGGAATTATTTCCTAACAACGAAATACGAGCAAATTGTGAGGACAAGAAAATGAGATCTTGAGTTTTGAGAAAGGTAAAAGCGGTATTTTGAAAGTCGAAAGCAGACATAAAGGTCCTAGCGATCAAGCAGATCAAGGAATTTTTATACCAAGGGAATGAAGTTGTTTGGTATAAGGAGGTATCGGAAAGGAGATGATTAAGCCAAAGCATATTTCAGTGAATGACATTTTAAACAGCATCCAGATGAAGAATTTAATATGATCATAGATCACATATCAAGATGTCCGAAGACTCGTGAAGTGTATGCAATTCAATGGAGAATGACCTTAAAAGGTTCCAAGAAAAAGAAGAAAATTTTTACACGAGAATCCTAATGTGAGTGGTGTTAAATGTTGAAGTCGTAACGTGTAGGGTCAAATTCGAAGACTCGTCAAGTACGCAAAGTGGTGATTCAAAAGTTAACTTCAGAGGACGCAAGATAGTGTATTACGAATAGGATATGTATATGATTTAAGAAAATGGTCAGCAGTTCGAAACGGTTACTCAGTAAAATAATGAGATGAACGATGGATCGAAGTTTTCTGATTATTCCCTTCTCGAGTAACATTGCACGTGAAAGAGGAGTAAGAATGGTTGAGTATTTCTTGATATTCTTTTTCTCAAAATTTTATCCGAGGAAGATTTCGTTTTAGGATATGTAAATAAGTGATGTTGCATATTAAGTGGAATATGCAGGTTGATATAAGGGAGAGCTTGTTGGGAATTGATAAAGTAAGAATTGATTCATGATTGGTATCGAGTGAGGTTGTGACCTTGGAAGAATTGATATTACAGATTGGTCATTTCAATTTTGTTCTTGTATTGAGTGAAGTCACAGTCGAGGTGACGAGTATATTAGCTTTCAAAAGCTGCAAATAATCGAGGCTATGTTCCAAAAGATTTAGCAAAGCAGACTATTTTATAAGAATGAGAATCGAGTTGTTAGTTGAATTATGCTTGATGTACATCTAAGGACGTATATGTTGATTATAGTATTCGATTGCAAGGATGCGACTGAGAATGGACGAAATGATGTTAAGTTTCCAGATTGGGTACTCGGTAAAAATATGGAACTAAAGATAGAAAGAAACTTCTTAATTATTCCCTTCTCGATAAACATAGTACTTGAAAAGTGGAGTGGAAGCGATTGGAGGATTTCTTGAGATTCTTTTCTCGAAGTTCTATTTGAAATCGTGTGGTTATAAGTAAAGCGTGGGAATTATACCAAGTGTAGCTCGTTGTAAATTAAGGGAAATTGCACGGTGGTATTATTGCGAAGAATTGGCGTGGTAATATAGTTTTTACGCAGGGTATAGTTCGTTACACGGAAAGGTCATGCCAATTTCCGGAGAAAAGATATTCGTCTACGTGTGGTAAACTGATAATTGGATTTTTTTATCCACTTGGAGCGTTCCATATCGGCTTAAATTGATTCACTTGGCCTCAAGTTTGTTGTAGTTTTGAAGAAATGTCGATTAGGGTTTAAGTTTCTGTCATTTTTGGAGTTGATTTATGCAATGCAATGAAGGATGGAGTCTTGTACTGGTTTGCCATGAAGATTCCAAGCTAAGGAAATTGAAGACGGAAGCTTGTGCAAAAAGAATGGGAAGAAAAGGCGAAGAAACGGAGCAGAAAGAAGCAAACTACCAGCAGCTCAAGCGCAGGCAGCGCTCCAGAAATCCCAAAAACAGAAGTCCAAGCGCAGGCAGCACTGTGGAGGCGCAGGCAGCGCTCGGCTTGACAGAAAATTGCTGGAGAATGATAGTTTTTCCCCTAGTCGATTTTTAATTGTATTTTTGGTATTTTCTTGTACCAAAACCAAATTCTAATTGTATTGTAGTGATATTTTCTTGCTTGGCAAGATATCTAGGGCTATAAAACACATCTTAGCATTGTAATTTGTATCGTTACATATCATAACTTAGAATAAACACAGATGGAGAAGAGAGAGACTTGGAGAAGGATTCCCAACGCTCGTGACAAGCAACGGAGATCTAGATCTACATCTTTTCATCCTTCTATTAGGCATTATTTTGAATTTGTTTTCAAAACCTTATTGTTCTATTTTTATTATTATTCAGACGTTGTTTATTATCATGGTTTCATCAGATCCCATGATGACGAGCGATTTGATTATGAACTAATCGTTGTCATGGGATTATAATGGATTTATCTATGTAGCTTAGTAGTTTGATTGCTTTAAAGATTTATGTGTGGTGAATTCTTGATATCCTCGTATGGTTGTGATTCATGTATTTAGATGCGTAGCTAACATCTAATTTGTTAATCTTTTGTGAAACGAGAGTGGATCTTAAGACTTAGAACTTGCCATGCTAGCAAAGGTTCATGATTGTTATCAACATGATTTGTAGTATAAGATGAGAATACTTATATTGCCCTATGTGATCTATATGGATGACTTGTGTTTTAACCGTTATGTTTTCAAATTTTATAGAGATATAGGGTCTAAACGTAATTGGTGTCTATTCATCTTCTATCTCTTTTGTGGATGTATGATTAGTTTGATGTTCATATACCGAGAGGTAACCTATACTTGTTTCGTGTTGTCTGATCAGATATCAAAACCATCACATGTATTGATTAAAGGCATCAACTATAAGTGAAGTAAATAATGAAGTTAGAGTCCCATGTTTATTCTCATATAATTAATTCAGTTTAATTCTAGTTAGTTGTTCATTCTTACTTGATAATTTGCATCTTAGTTAGTTTAGTTAATTGAAACCCCAATTTCTTATTTTTCTTAGTAGTGAATTAAAACCATACATTGTTGAATAGGTGCAATAACTGAATAGAAACTTAACCAGATCTCTGTGGAACGAACTTGAATTATTTTACTTGTGACCACGTAGTCTATTCATCTTCTATCTCTTTTGTGGATGTATGATTAGGTTGGTGTTCGTATACCGAGAGGTAACCTATACTTGTTTCGTGTTGTCTGATCAGATATCAAAACCATCATATGTATTGATTAAAGGCATCAACTATAAGTGAAGTAGATAATGAAGTTAGAGTCCCATGTTTATTCTCATATAAGTAATTCAGTTTAATTATCGTTAGTTGTTCATTCTTAGTTGATAATTTGCATCTTAGTTAGTTTAGTTAATTAAAATCCCAATTTGTTATTTGTCTTAGCAGTGAATTAAAACCATACATTGTTGAATAGGTGCATTAACTGAATAGAAACTTAACCAGATCTCTGTGGAACGAACTTGAATTATATTACTTGTGACCACGTATACTTGCGTGATATTGTGTTAACATAAACATCTAGAGTTAACAAGACTTGAAAATCAAAGTTTAAGGTTATTTCGGAATTTGAGGGCTCACAGAATGAGCTTATCAATGTATGGGTTGATATAGGAAATCCTAGGGTTGAAGATACAACCTGGGAAGTGGAAGTAAGATGTTTGAGAAGAACTGTTACTGGTGTCCTTAGGATTGATTCTGAGGACAGAATCCTATCAAGGGGGGAAGGATATAACAACCTAGAAAATCGCGAATTTAGAATTTCTTATGTAATATAAGTTATGGATATTATTATGTGATTATTGTTGGAAAGTGGAATATATGTGAAGTTATGTTTATGTGATTATATGATGATCTGGGTAAGCTGTGAAGGTCGGTGTATTTTTATTTGCATTTTAGAGGATTCTAATATATTTAAATCATGCATTTTTGATCCTCTATCAATTATATAAAATTATCGGAGGAATTAAAAATCATGAAATCTCTTGAAATATTATCTTTATATATTTATTGAGTTTTTAAAATTGTTGAGTGGATTAATTTGGATGTTTGAGTATTTTAAAATGATTTTAAGAGTTTTATTGTATTTAAAGGATCAAAACTTGTAAAATCCATATGTAATTCGTTTTTGATCCAAAACATATTTTAAAAATATGTGTGTGCTCGTAGCTTTATATTCTTTATTTTAAAAATGAAAAGTGTAATTTTTCAAAGGTTTTATTTAATTGTGATTTATAGAAGTCGTTTATTAGAGTGTATTTGGGCCGAAAAGAGGGTAAAGTGGTAATAAAAAGGATATTGGGCCATGCCCAATAAAAGGACTCAGCGGCCCAGCAGTCAGAAGATTCGAGGAAACGGGGGAAAGAAAAAAAAAAGGGAAGCAAAGAAAAAAAGGAAGGAAGAAGAAGATGAATTGGGGGAGAGGAAAATCAATTAGAGCATATATATATATATATATATATATATATATATATATATATATATATATATATATATATATATATACATGTGTGTGTATGGGTTTAAGAGCAAAAGAGGGGGGAGATGTGGCTGTGCAGCAGCAGGGGAGCGGGGAAACGGCACGGAAGGCAGCAGGATGCGGCGCCACCGCACGGACGGTCGGTGGAAGGCTGTCACGCGATGGTATAGTGGTGGGGTCGTGCGCAGCAACAGTGGCGAACGCAGCAACCATGGCAGTAACGGAAAAGAGAGAGGGGAGAGGGAGAGAGAGAGAGAGGAGAGAGAGAGAGAGAGAGAGAGAGAGAGAGAGAGAGAGAGAGAGAGAGAGAGAGAGAGAGAAAGAGAAATGGAGGGAGAAATTCGGGGGATTATTCGTCGGAAGGTATAAAATTTTATTTAATTAATTTATTTATTTATCTTAATGTTTCCGATGTAATTGTTTAATTCCTCATTTTAGAATAATTATGCAAATTCTTGTAATTAAAGTAGATTTAAATTTTGATATTATTGTGGTAATTTGATTAGTTTAAAATTTCGAGATTATTATTTAATTTCCGTATTTAGTTCGGAAAGCATTTTGTAAAGTATAATTGTGATGAATGTTAGTTGCTAATCGTTATTATATAGTAAGTGAAGTCATAATTTCAAAGTTGAACATGGGGGATTTTGATGAATGTCAGGAGTTATATGGATCGTTGTTGTTGTATAATATATATTTATATGAGTTGGCTAGTCGTAATTGTCTATGTGCTAAGTGTTATAGGTCAAGTTATAGTAATATTTGTTAAGTGCTTTGATTGTCAGATTTTGGTGGAGAGGTATGTGTGATTAAGTGATTTTGATTAAGGAATTTATAATTGCCTAAATTGTATAATTGAATAAATATTAAGTGGTGGTTTCTGAAAAATACCACTGGCCCTAGAAGCTGTGTGGTTTTGTTTTAATTTAGTTTTCAAATGTAATTTATAGTAAAGTTAAGTTATAAATTTATTTTTCTTACATGTTGAGGTGCCGCATGTCTGGGCGGGTAAATTTCTTTACAAGTTTAGTTGTCGCATGTCTGGGCGGATACTTTTTCTTATGTGTTTAGTTGCCGCATGTTCGGGCGGGTACTTTTCATTATTTGTTTAATTTTATGTTGCTGCCAGAGAAGCAGCTATATTTTAAGTGATTTTGAGTCAAAAATGTTGAATTGAAAACAGGGGGATAGTCCTATTTACGAATACTTCATGCCGAAATTTTCTAAAATTCCCCTGTAAATCTATTTACAATCTATTTGATTTATTTGATTTCGATGATTTGAAAGTATGTTATGATTTTCGAGAGTCTAAGTGAATGTGTAATAGTTGACGTGAGAATTTGAGGTGTGATTTTGCTGAGTAGTGGTTGCCACTGGATAATGTTTAAGTAATAAATGGCCTTCTGTGTTAAGTGTTTATTTGACTTAGTTGGTTATACTAAAGCCATTTTGTGAATATAATGGTATATGTTTATATATGTTATATGTGTAAGCGTTATAGGAGGCGCATGGGTAGGTTAGAGCAAACAATAAGGTTTTGCTTGGTTTGATACTGAAATAGCATTTGACCTTGTAAAGGTACAAATAGGAGACCTGGTCAAGAACATTGCGCGGGTAGATGGAAAGACGAACAGAAAGATAAGTATCAAAGTTGACGGATGGATGGCGTGGAAGGTGGTGAGTTATGAAGTAGAAACGAAGGTAGGGCCAATCAAGAAATTCCAATCTACCCTATCATAAGCCTTGCTAATATCCAACTTTAAAGCAACTTCACCATCATTACCTCCCGTTTTCCTCCTCATATGATTAACAATCTCAAACGCAAAACATTGTCCGTTATACTTCGACCCGATACGAACGTTATTGGTCTAAAATCCTTCATACAATTTGTATCTATCTTTTTAGGGATAAGGACTAAATTGGTGTTGTTGAAATCAGCCGGAAATGAACAATGATCAAGCCAGTGCTTGCAACACTCATACACTTCTTTACCCATCTTGTCCCAAAAGTGTTGAAAGAACGTCGGGTTAAGACCGTCTGGCCCAGCTGCTTTGTCCGGATGCATCTGTTTTACCACCGTAGAGAACTCATCACATCAAACGTCACCTCTTCAATCAGTCTACTGTTCCGAGCACTAGACATTGAGGTTGCATTATTAGCTTGACTCAAATCCACCTTTGTAGATTCTGAAAAACTATTTGTGTAATAGTCCCTTACCACCCTGCACATACCCTCATGATCTTCCACTTTTTCACTCGTCTCTGTCTGAAGATAAGCACTGTGATTAGTTTTCTTTGTTGCTGAGGCATGTAATAGTATAAACAAGATTTTGTTTAACATCCTATGAATTTTTATTTAAAAAAGAATAACAAATTTATGTGGGGATACAAAAGAATATGATTTAATAAATAGTACTCCAAAACTTTAGTTTAATCGAATTTTTATTAACCAAACCCTATATTATAACCTTATCTATACTATAATATATTATAAGCAAACTAGCGTATATTTGGTTGTCGGTTTGGTACACTTTTTTTGGTATACTCAATAACAACCGTTAGATCAATAAATGAGAATTGTTGAATCTAATGCTAAAAGAATATTTATTGTCAAATATTTAAAATACTCTTATAGGGTCCAAGTTCGAATCCCACCAACAACATATCTCTATTAAACATATATACTAGCTTATAGCCCGTGCGATGCACGACTTCTTTTTTAATATCTATAATTATATTAATTTTTTTATTTTTTATGTTATTAATTTAAATATCAAATTGTTGTCAAAAAATTGATATATATATATATATATATATATATATAAGATTTTACATATTCAATTTAAATTTGTACTCTATCCTGAATTCTTAAAATTTGACTTGTAGATTTTATAGCCCACGTAAAATCACAAAAATAATCTTTAATTTAGATATGGTTTAACAATTATTTTCTAATTAAACTACGCAGAAACAAAATAGAGAAGAAATTGACGATTTTTAAGTTGAAAATTCTGTTCGATTTATGAATTCTACTAATAATTCGTTTTGATTATCAAAATACCCTTGTTATTATTTGAAGATAATTCTACTAACAACTAAATATAATTTTAATAATAAGTGTAGGAGAGATTTTGTCCAAAACTTTGATAATCGGTAGTCTGGTCCTCTATGCGACAAAATAAATAAGAACCGTTAGATCTTAAAATAAATAGTTGAAAACCGTTGAATCTAGTATAAAAGAAATTTATATTTTAATATGCTATAAACTAAAAAGTGTATTTATATTGAAATACGAAAAGGTGTATGTCAAAAATTTAAATTATATATAATTAAGTTTTCTACATTGAATAATATTATCAATGTAGGTCTTCTACATTGAAAAGAATTAATTCAAAAATTCGTAATTATATTTTCTCATGAGATTCTGAGTGTTTTATTTGAATAATAATTATTAAATCATCATTAAATTAAAGATAATTTTATGAGTTTCGCTTGGATTGTAAAATAATCCAAATCAGATTTCTAGATCTCAAGATAGAGCCCAAATAGTAAATATGAATTTTTTAAATACTAATAAAAAATAAATAAAATTCAATTCTGATACAACCCCAAAACTTTGATAATCGGTAGTCTGGTCCTCCGTACGACAAAATTAATAAGAACCGTTAGATCTTAAAATAAATAGATGAAAACCGTTGGATCTAGCATAAAAAAAATATTTTATATTTTAATATGTTACAAACTAAAAAGTCTATTTATATCGAAACACGAAAAGGTGTATGTCAATGATTTGAATTATATATAATTAGGTTTTCTACATTGAATAACATTATCAATGTAGGTCTTCTACATGAATAGGATTAATGCAAAAATTCGTAATTATAGTTCTCATGAGATTCTGAGTGTTTCTATTTTAATAATAATTATTAAATCATCACTAAATTAAAGATAATTTTATAAGTTTCGCCTGGATTGTAAATCATCCAAATTAGATTTCTAGATTTCAAGATATAGCCCAAATAGTACATATGAATTTTTAAATACTAATTAAAAAATAAATAAAATTCAATTATAACACAACCTTTTTTAATTGTATCCTTTCAAAATTAAATTTTCTTTTTAAAATTCAATTCTAATACATCCATTTTAATTATATCCTTTTTAGATTATAATTTTATTTTTGAAATTCACTTCTAATGCAACCTTTTCTAATTAAATCCTTTTTAGATTATAATTTTCTCTTTTAATATGATATAATCTTGATCATCTATTTTTTAAGATATTAGATTCGACGATTGAGATTATTTTGGTAGTACAGTGACGATGATATGGGCTAAAAATAAGCCCCAAACACACAATTAATGATGTGTTAATTAGACCTAGCCTGGTCCAAATACGAAGCCCTTTAATGAGGCCCGAAACCCTAATTAAATTTTAATTTCGTAATTAATATTGGGGGTTAATTAATTAACAGCTTGCAAATAAGAGTCAAATAAGGATAAAATATCTTTATGAGTAGCCTCCAAGGCACTTAATCACAAAAGAAAAATGATTCCTACAAAGAAGGATCTAGAATCGGGCCCAATGAGGTGGCTTGCCCACCAAGTCTCCTAACCCTATTCTAAATCTTAGGCTCCCAACGCCTATATAAGGGCCTGACCTGACCCCTCATTCTCAAAACTACATCTTGGCTTGAATCTCAATAACGAGATACGTAGGCACTCTGTGAGGACCGATCAGTCTCGAACGCAGAAACAGCCATCAAAGCTCGAAGCTCACCAACCCTTGTATTTAATACATACTGATAAGTGCATATTTTTCCATATTTTTATTACCTATTTATTGCTTGAACTCGTATTTTAATAATTTATTTTATTGCATTTCAGGAAATTCATGAATAAATAAAGAAATGGCAAAATAAAGAAATAAAGAGCAAGGAAGGGAAAAAAAGGAAGAAAAAGGACTGAAATGAAAAAAGGAAAAAGAATTAGGAGTTTGGTGGAAAAGGAATCTTTGAAGACATGTGGAAGGTGGAGATCATCCCAACACACTAAATAAGTGTATGGCCAAGATCCACTCATCAAAGCTTAAGGGGGAAGGAAACAAATAGATGGCTTGGATTTGTCCACCACATTTAGAAGGTGTGTAGGGCCAAGATTAACCCAACACACCTCTAAACCCAAATTCTCATCCTATAAATACCCCCTTACCCCCCTTGTATTTAAAAACTTAGATTTTAGGGTAGCTTTAATTTCTTGTTTTTTTTTTTAATTTCAAATCTTGTAAACACTTTTTATTTTAATGCGAAAATTCCATTTCCTTTAATTTCTCGTCTTGTTCTTTCGTTTTTGTTGCATAGCTTTCGTTATTTCTGTAAATCCGTTTAGTGGATAAAGTAGCGAAAAACTAACCACTATGGGTTGAAAATAACAATTTTTATTTTCTTGTTCATAGTTATAATTTTTAATTTGAGCCCCTTTAGATCTCCATTCTATTGTGGGTTTTATTTTAAAATTTTGTTTTCACTTTCGTAGTTAATTTTTATTTTAGTTCACAAAAAAAATAGTGTTAATTTTCAATACGTATTTTACCAGCTTTTAATTTGTTTAATCGAAGTTTTATTTCAGCTCCCATTTTTAGCTGTTTGTTTTTTCTCTGTTTTCGTTCCAAGTCAACCTCAGCTTTTCAAACCCAGAAGGCTAGAACATGTTCATTCTTTTTCATTACGTACAAAACCTTTTCCCCTATCTTTTAATCGAATAAACATTAAACCCATCTCCTCCTTTTCTTTTCTTCAACTAAAAGAAACTTTTCTCCAATTCCTCTCCCCTGTTCTTCTTCTTTTTCCTCGAACCCAGCTTCCTCCTTTAGTCGAGTCGTTTTTCTATTTGTTTATTCGCTATTTTGTACTGTTTATTTGCTGATTTTTTTTCGTTTGTTTTTCACTAGATTTTCACTGAGTTTTGGTGAGTTTAGTTTTACTGCGTTTTTAGTTGATTTCTTGAGTCTTGCGTTCGTTGCTGTTCATAGTGTGGTCTTGTAATTTCGTTTTCTGTTTTGTTTACCATCTTTACTTTCTATTTTTCTGTAGTCGTTTGGTTTGTCTGAGTCTCTGAGTTTGTGGGCTGACTTCAACCGAGTCTTGTTTGTTGTTTTCTCTGAGTTCACGAGTGTGGTTTACCGAGTTTTGTTTTCGTTTTGTTCTGAGCCCAGTAAATGTTGCCTACGTTGCGTTTTGTTTCTGTTTATGTAGTATTTCTGTTTTGCTTGTATTCGCGAGTTGAGTCATTTCGTTTTGTCTGGTGAGTTTACAACTGAGTTTTGTTGTCCTTCTCTCTGTGTTGTCACTGGTTTTGAGTTCTATTTTCGGTTGTTCCTGAGTACTGAGTTTAATGTTCGAATGCTGATTTTTGGTTTTGTTTGAGTGTTATTCTGGTTTTGTTATTTTTTCTTTCTTGCGAGTCAATACTAAGTCAGTTTAATTTTGTTTTATTGCGTTAAGTAGAATGTCATTTACTGGTTAGTTTTTGGTTGTAACTTGCAGTCAAATTGTTATTTTTCGAATAGTTGTTGAGTCAAGTTTTCTGTGTCTACGTAGGAATTGGATGTTGGTCAATTTTAATTCAATAAAAAATGTTTTAGAATAAAATCTAGTTTTAATTCACATTTAGAATAATTTAGTTTTAGAATAATTTAGAATTTTTAGGAATTAATTAGTTTAAAACCAAATTTTCCAAAATCCAAAATTGTTCTAATCCGATTAAATTGATAATTAAGTTTGCGAAAATGTTAGTCTCCGTGGATCGATACCTAAAATATTTCAACGATTGAATCGTGTGCTTGCGATTTAAATGATTTATTTTTAGCACATCAAGTTTTTGGCGCTACTGCCGGGGAATAATTATTTTTTGCACCTTAATTTTTAGTTTTTCGGATTAGTTTTTTTTCCTTGCCTTATTTTTGTCTCGTTTTTTTAGGAAAGTTGGAAATTTCGGGAATCTCCTCTCGAAGCTTGGAAAAAATGGGAATTTTTGGAAGCGTGCTTCGGTAACCCGTATTTCTCTCTTTTCGCCTTTTTATTTTAGAAAATCGCAAAAAAAACAAAAAATCAAAAATCACAAAAAAATTGAAAATTAAAAATCCAAAAAAATTAGTTAGTAAATACATACTTGTTGCATCATGCATTCATCACTTAGGTGCACATCATGCTAGATTTTATTTTTTGTTTTTAATTTTTCGTACCTTATAAATTGTGGTGATCGCTGGAGGACCCAAAGATGGGTTAAATTCTTTCTTTTATTTTGATTAGAGCACGTAGTTTAAAGCATCCATAAATGTTTATAGTTTTTTATATCTCGTTGTTTGTTGCATTCATTTGTAAAAAAATCTTAAGGGCAAAATCTCTTACAAGATAAGGGAAGAGATTTCATCACTCTTTCCTTGGCCCAAAAACAATTTAATCCATCATTTTGCATACCAAGCCTTAATAAAATTGAATTAGACATGGCCCCTAGGAATTTCGCGCTTAATTAGGAAGGTACCTAAAAAACGACGTAATCTTCAATTATTCTGATTTTTTGGTGTCTAGGCAAGCGAAAGCTTACCTGGCCAATTAAGGTTTGGTGTCTAGGCTGGTGTTTAGCCTCTTGGCAATGCTTGCACCTAACTGGCCAAATCGGTTCGAATAATTATTGATTTACCGAATTTTTGGTGGTCCTTAAAGTTAGGAGCAAGGTCTAGTTTATTTTATTTAAGGAACCCTATGGTTAGAATTTTTCTTTTGATTTTTCACCCTTACTTTTTGCGTGTTTATTTTATCGCACTTATTTGTTACGTGTTTCCTTTCATGGTTTATATGAACTATTTGGATTAGGGATAATTCTTCTAGACTAGTGAGATCGTTTGAGATTTCTTCCTCCTCTAATTCCGAGTCTTTAGAAATTCCCGAACTAGTAGTAACCATGGCCATGTCTCTTAAGGACCGTTGTTATCCTACCCGTTCCGCCCAACCCTCGTGTATCACTCTTCCTCCCATTAATGGTAATAATTTCGAGATCAAAGCTCACCACATTAGTATGTTACGTAAGTTTACTGGGAGTGATGGTGAGGATCCCTATCTTTTTCTTCATGAATTCGAGGAGGTTTGTGCCTTGCAAAAACTCCGACATCTTTCTGAGGACTCCATTAGGCTGAGACTTATCAACTTCGCTTTAAAAGAAAATGCTAAGAAATGGTTGTATAGTCTTCCCGTTAATTCTATTTCCACATGGGAGGGATTTGTGGTAATGTTTCTAAAAAAGTATTTTCCAAACCATAAGACCACAAGGATTACAAACAAAATAAATCAATTTCATCAAAAGGAAAATGAGTCTTTTTGGAAATATTTTGATCGTTTTAAAAGTTTTCAATCACAATGCCCCCACCATGGAATAGAAAAATAGAGACTTTGCAAAATTGTTTACGAAGCCTTAGATAGTCGAACAACTGCCTTATTAGAGTCTATGTGCCAAGGTAAATTCATGGAAAAAGATGAGGACGAAGGGTGAGCATTTTTCGAAGAGTTAGCCGAAAATACGATGTTGTGGGAGTCTACTAGGGAACCTAATAAGTCCAACGAGTTGTCTAGTACATCTAGGGGTTCACATTCAATTGGAAATTCGATTGTAACCGATGCCAAATTAGCTACTCTAACTAGAAGACTCGAAGCCCTAGAGACTAGTAAGGCCCCCTCACAAGTGTCTATGTGCTCTAATTACAATCAAGGTTTTCCGGACTTTCCTGGTTGTGATCAAGTTAATGCAGTGTTTCAACCAACCCCTATGAATGACCCCTTTGCACCGACATACAATCCCGGTTGGAGGAATCACCCGAATTTCTCGTGGAACCAAGGCCAAAACTATCAAACACCTTCTTTTCAAAAACTGAACTCTTACCCAACTCCAAACCAAGGTCCTTATCCAAACCCGACTCAAAATCACATTCCTTATCCAACTCAAGCAGCCACCCACCCTCCCGGCTTTCATGAGTCGGATAAGAGAACTAATTCTTTTTAAAAGACTCTTGATGCGCTTTTAAAATCCATAACTAGTTTGGCTCAATCTCAACAAACCTTCATGCAAACCATGACTCAAGATAGGAAACTTTTGAATGCTAGTACTCAAGCAATATCTAAGTTAGAGGTTCAAGTGAGCCAATTAGCTAACGCCATTTGTGAGCGAGAGAAGAACAAACTTCCAAGTCAACCCGAGATCAATCCTAAATTTCCTCTTAATCAAAGACCTAATCAAAATGTAAACGTTGTCATTTCCCTAAGGTCCGGTAAGCAAATAGAAAATCATGTCGGTGACAAGTCCTCCGAAGAAGACGAGTCAAATTCTGAACTAAACGCTAGGCTTGAACCCGAGAGTTCAAAAGAACAAGGATCAACGAGTGGGACAAAACACGTCCCCGACGAACATAATGAACGAGTCTTTAAGCCGAAAGCTCCTTATCCGCAAAGACTCATTTCTAATAAACAATCGGCTCAAGTAGATGTTAGCACAAAATCACGCAAGCGTACGTGGTCACAAGTAATATATAAGGTTAAGTCCAAATTCGTTCCCACAGGGATCAGGTTATGGTTCTTTTCAGTAAATGCACCTATTCAACAATGTATGATCTTAATTCACTGCTAAGACAAATAATTAATTGAGATTTTAATTAACTAAATTTAACTAATATGCAATTTTAGAATTAACTAGCTAATGAGATCTAAAATCAAATTACTTATATGAGAATAACATGGAATTCTAACTTCATTATCTACTTCACTTAGAGTCGCAGCCTTTAATCAATACATGTGATGGTTTTGATATCTGATCGGACAACACGAAATAAGTAAAAGCTACCTCTCGGTATACTAATACCAAACTACGCATGCATCCACAAAAGAGATAGAAGATGGGTAGACACCAATTATGTTTAGACCCTATATCTCTATAGAATTTGAAAACATAAAGGTTTAAGCACAAGTTATCCACTTAGATCACATAGGGCAGCATAATATCTCTATTTACGCCACAAATCATGATGTTAAAACATCAACCTATCCTATGCTAGCATGGCAAGTTCTAAATCTCAAGATCCACTCTCGTTTAGCAAGAGATTAACAAATTAGATGTTCGCGACGCATCTAAATACATGAAACACAACCATACGAGGATATCAAGAATTCACCACACATAAATCTTTAAAGCATATAAACTACTAAGCTACATAGATAACTCCGTTAGAATCCCATGACAACGATTAGCTCATAATTGAACCGTTCATCGTCATGGGTTTTGATGAAAACATGATATAAAACAAGATATGAATAAAAGAAGTAATTATATTAATAAACAAAGAGTTAAGAAAACAAATCTATAATCCAGAATAACACAAAGGCTGAAGTAGATCTAGATCCGTTGCTTGTCACGAGCGTTGAATCCTTCTCTCCTTTTCCCCCTTGCAGATCTAATCTATGTTACAATAATAATAACTAATAATATGTCTATCTCTATTACAATGGTATGATGTGTTTATATAGGCACTACAAGTCTTGCCCAGCAAGAAAATACAAAACAGAATTATAATAGAATTTCTGCAAGATACGTTTCCTAATTTGATTATGTTTTGTAAGGAAAATTCGTGGCTGACTTTTCTTCAGATTTTCTGGAACGTTCCCCACGTAATTGGACCTCTGGACTATCTTAGAATGATAGGAAATCTCGTTATCTTCGCGTGGACTGCTTACGGGCCTAAAACGGACTTCTAGAACTCAAGATATGGCCAAAACAGTGTAAACTGTGCAACCCTTCTCGAAAATCCGAATTTTAATCAATTAATTCCCCAAAAATTATAAAAGCATCCACCTTAGTCAACATTCTCGTAATCCTGCACAACTAAGCAAAACACATCAAATCTACAACAACTTGAGCCCAAGACAATCAATTTAAGCCGAAATTAAGCGATCCAAGTGGATATAAAATCCACTTATCACACCCCCAAACTTAAACCGATGCTTGTCCTCAAGCATAAACAATTACAACTAACTAACTAGCTAGTACCACTTCCGTAGGTGATCACGGTTGCATTTGGCATATGCAACAAGCCCTTTAAACCCCTAGGCAGCCCTAGTGGACGAGTAAGGTCTCGTGAGGGCCTACAGCGAATGTACCCACAAAATCCATTTAACCTAATGCAATGCAATGCATGAATGCAACTAGAATGAAAAATGCAACGATCCCCTTCAAACTAACCAAAACCAACGAGCAAGCAAATATCTCAAAGAATGCAACTAAATCCAAATAGAGCTCGACCAAGTTCCCGTATACTAACAATACATGAACAGAAACGTGCGTGTGTGCAATGCTCATCAGAAATACTCCCAAAACTAGGTCAAAAATCATACATGCTTTTCGTCAAGACAATCACAGGTTTATAAATAGAATAGACCGTAGACACTTCATAACCTAGGAACACCTCCATCCTCATCCAAGGTAGACAGAAATTCATGCTTTTATTACTAAACAACTACGACACATAATATACAAACATGCTTATTTAACCGTGCAATGGATGAGACCCCGAAAGGCTTATACAATAATACCCATGTAGCGAGCGTTGGGTTAGTGGATCCCAGACTATAAAAGCCTTAGGTCACTAGGCACAAAGTCCCCGCGAACTTAATTGCTCGAGTATTAAAGAGCTCACCCTGGTTAATTTTGCATATAAACAATTGACATCATTTTTTTTTCTTTTTTTTTTCTTTTTTCTCTTTTTTTTTTCTTTCTTCTTTCTGCTTTTTTTTTTATGCAATCTGGAATGAGAATTCTCAATTCCAACCCTAGACTACTCATATAAATATGAGCCGGCTACTAGCCATTTGATGCCTAGCCATTATTGACAATTATTTACAATTTAAGCATGAAATCCCTGTTTTCCCCCAAACTTAGACTTAATTGTTCAAGGCCATCAAGGGAATAATGAAAATTCTAAATATAATCAAGTGATTAAATCTCAAAACATCCAAACAAGCATGATCTCAACCTAGCTCAAAAGCACCCAATGAGACTGTGAAAAGATTTTGTTTCTAAAGCATGCAAGTCAATTTCATAGAAACTATAAATCAACCCTCTACTCATCATTATCACACTCAATTAGACACCTACCTACCAATCAGAATTAGCTCGTTCTAAGGGATCATGAAATATGCATGCTATGCAAATGCAACTAATATGAACTCACATGATATACGAAAAATAAAAACAAAATGTCCTATATGAAACAAACATAATTAATACGAACATATATGCATGAATTACTACTAAGCATGCAAAACATGATATCCTACATGAACACATAATACAACAACAACTACTAATCCCTCAAACCACCCCCAAACTTAAAATATTCAATGTCCGCATTGAATGGAAGTAAATACGAGGGAAAGTAGAAAACATACCTAACCAGCTGAATCATAACCCTCCTCAGATGAATCTGGTGGAGGATAATGCGTACGAGCTCCATAGACTAGCCACCTCCCAAATAACAAGAATCCTACAAAACCCCCAATTACAAGAACACAAATTCGTAATAAAAATAATATTAGAGAAGATTTAACCCAATTACGAATCAAAGAGGTGAACTTGTAATTAATTCCTCTTTAGAATTGAATTTAAATAAATAGAAGAGGAATTGGATTTGTATGTATGGGTGTGTATATATAATGGAGGGATTGGGTGAATAAAATTAATGTGAAAAGGAAAAATTTTGGGTGGGTATGAATTTGATGTAGGATAGAAATAGGATTTGATGAATTAAAGAAAAAGAATTAGAATAGGTTTAGAATTTTAGAAGAGAGATGGGGGGTTTTGGAATTTATATAGGATTAGGATAAAATTTGGGGTTTGAATTTTTGTTTTGTTTTGTTTTTTTTTTTTTACAAAGGGAAGAAAAGAAAGGAAAAAAAAACAAAATAAAAAAAAATAAAAAAAAACTAAAAAATTGGAACCTGCGCAGCCTGCATAAAGCAGGCACAGCCTGCCTACAGGTCAGTCACGCAGGCGCAGCCTGCGTAACGCAGGCGCAGCCTGCGCGACATCCAGTAACGCAGGCGCAACCTGCGTAACGCAGGCGCAACCTGCGTTACACGCCCGAAATATTTTTTTTTTTTTTTTTTTTTTTTCACACAACACTCACAACACTCATTTTTTTCACACAAATTTTTTTTTCCACGAAGGCGTGGGTTGCCTCCCACGAAGCGCTTCTTTAACGTCAATAGCTTGACGTTACTTCCTCAACTCATGGCGGTTTCAAAAGAATAACTGAACCGTCTTCAACAGATAGACCATTCATACGAACGTTGACCTCTTGTTTGCTTGCTTTCCACAATTCTCTTCCCTCAGACTTCGACCTGATTTTACTATCCAACAGCTTAATTTTCTTCTTTTTCTTCTTCACACCTCTAATGTGCTTCTCCGACTCAAACGTCAAGCTTTCTTCTTCCTTATCATCAGCTTTCCACCTTCGCAACACGTTATCTTGCCCCTCTTCAAAAATCACTAGCTCATTATTCAAACGGACATACCTCAAATGTGGTGGAAGTTTCCCAAGCTTAACATTCGAAAGATCTCGAATTGAAGAACTTTCAATGAAATCACTGATGTGATGCTTTAGCACGTGTGTATCCGACTTTTCGCTCAACGATTGATCAAACTTCTTTCTCTGACCCGTATCAACTATTTCCACACTACAACACTCTTCATCCTCTGTCGGAAATTTCATTGCCTTGAACACATTAAAGGTGACAATCTGATCTTGCACCCTCATTGTAAGCTCTCCTTTTTGCACATCAATCAAAGTATGGCCTGTAGCTAGAAAAGGCCTTCCCAAGATTATGGGAATCTTCTTGTCTTCTTCAAAATCCAAGATAACGAAGTCAGCAGGAAATATGAGCTTATCAACTTTCACCAAAACGTCCTCCACTATGCCCCTAGGATAAGTGATTGACCTATCAGCCAACTGCAAAGAGATGTTGGTTGGCTTTGGCTCCGGCAGACCAAGCTGCTTGAAAACAGACAAGGGCATGAGATTGATGCTAGCTCCCAAATCACATAAGCACTTGCTAAAAGAAAGGTTGCCAATAGTGCAAGGGATGGTGAAACTTCCCGGATCTTTAAGTTTGGGTGGCAACTTCTGCTGCAGAACTGCACTACACTCCTCCGTTAATGCTACTGTTTCAAATTCTTCCAACCTTCTCTTTCGTGACAAAATATCCTTCATGAACTTTGCATACCTCGGCATCTGCTCCAATGCTTCAACAAAAGGAATGTTAATGGACAATTTCTTGAAGACATCCATAAACTTCTGGAACTGAATTTCTTGACTTTTCTGCACGCGTCGAGGAAACGGAGGAGGAGGATAGAATTGATTATTCTTTGAAGATTGCTCCGGAGTAGACTTTTCAACAGGTTTCTTGCTCTTCTCACCATCAACCTGATCAGCCACTAAGTCAGATTTCTCAATTTCTGGCACTGCAGATTTTTCAACCTGCTGATTCTGAACATCTTCATCTTCTTCAGCTGCTGATTGAGGGCCTGCTGTAACCTTTCCTGATCTCAAAGTCACTGCATTAACCTGTTCTTTGTTCCCCCTTCTACCTGGATTTGTTTCCGTATCACTAGGAAGAGTCCCCTGTTGCATGTTCAACAAAGCACTTGTAATCTGTCCCATCTGGTTTTCCAAGATCTTTTGAGAAGCTTGAAGGTTCTTCAACATCATCCTCATATCATCCATTTCTGATTTTTCATTAGATGGTTGCCCCGCATGAGCCTGGGGTTGTTGCTGCTGAAATCCAGGAGGTTGATATGGTGCCCTTGGAGCATACTGCTGTTGATAGCCTTGATTGAATGGCCTAGCTTCCTGACTTTGAAACTGCTGATAAGACTGCTGAGGTTGTTGAGCACTTTGGTTGTTGCTCCAGCTAAAGTTAGGATGATTCCTGTTGTTCGGATGATAAGTGGCTGGAACTGGTGCAGCAGGTCTCTGGAAATTACTAACGAACTGTACTGATTCAGAAGAGATAGCACACTGACTTGTCTCATGTGCGCCCGCACATAGCTCACAAATACTAGCCACCTGCTGAATCCCATAATTAGCAAGAGAATCCACCTTCATCGTAAGAGCCTTCAACTGAGCTGCAATAGCTGAAGCTGTGTCAACTTCAAGAACACCTGCTACCTTACCATGAGAAAGCCTCTGGGTTGGATTTTGATATTCGTTAGCAGCCATCATCTCAATAAGATCATAAGCTTCCTCATAGCTCTTCGCCCACAGAGCTCCACCTGATGCTGCATCTAGCAAAGGCCTAGACTGTGCTCCCAACCCATTGTAAAAACCATTAATAACCATCCAATCAGGCATGCCATGATGTGGACACCTACGAAGCATCTCCTTGTAACGTTCCCAAGCCTCACACAAAGACTCGCCAGATTGCTGCTGAAATTGAGTTAACTGGTTCCGTATTGCTGCAGTTTTCGCCATAGGGAAGAATTTAGTAAGAAACTTCTGAGCAAGATCATCCCATGTAGTAATGGAACCAGCTGGTAGAGAATGTAACCAGCCCTTAGCCTTATCCCTTAAGGAGAATGGGAAAAGCCTCAACTTGATAGCATCATCCGACACACCATTAAATTTGAAAGTGTCGCAGATCTCGATAAAGTCCCGAATATGCATGTTAGGATCCTCCGTAGAAGCACCCCCAAACTGAACCGAATTCTGCACCATCTGAATTATGCTCGGCTTGATCTCAAAGTTGTTCGCTGCAATAGCTGGCCTGACAATACTAGATTGTATGTCATTGATCTTTGGCTGCGAATAGTCCTTCAAAGCCTTGACTGCTGCTGGTAATTCTGCCATCTCTACAGTAGTTTCAAGTTCTTCTTCTGCCAGTTTTTCCTTACGAGCCTGCAAACGTGTTCGCATACACGTTCAAGTACCTGAAAACACCACGAAACAAACAACTAAGTAAGAAATCCGAGTCAGTGAACGCTAACGACCACTGATGACAAGCACATAAACTAAACAAAACACCGATGATCCCCGGCAGCGGCGCCAAAAACTTGTTAGCACAAAATCACGCAAGCGTACGTGGTCACAAGTAATATATAAGGTTAAGTCCAAATTCGTTCCCACAGGGATCAGGTTATGGTTCTTTTCAGTAAATGCACCTATTCAACAATGTATGATCTTAATTCACTGCTAAGACAAATAATTAATTGAGATTTTAATTAACTAAATTTAACTAATATGCAATTTTAGAATTAACTAGCTAATGAGATCTAAAATCAAATTACTTATATGAGAATAACATGGAATTCTAACTTCATTATCTACTTCACTTAGAGTCGCAGCCTTTAATCAATACATGTGATGGTTTTGATATCTGATCGGACAACACGAAATAAGTAAAAGCTACCTCTCGGTATACTAATACCAAACTACGCATGCATCCACAAAAGAGATAGAAGATGGGTAGACACCAATTATGTTTAGACCCTATATCTCTATAGAATTTGAAAACATAAAGGTTTAAGCACAAGTTATCCACTTAGATCACATAGGGCAGCATAATATCTCTATTTACGCCACAAATCATGATGTTAAAACATCAACCTATCCTATGCTAGCATGGCAAGTTCTAAATCTCAAGATCCACTCTCGTTTAGCAAGAGATTAACAAATTAGATGTTCGCGACGCATCTAAATACATGAAACACAACCATACGAGGATATCAAGAATTCACCACACATAAATCTTTAAAGCATATAAACTACTAAGCTACATAGATAACTCCGTTAGAATCCCATGACAACGATTAGCTCATAATTGAACCGTTCATCGTCATGGGTTTTGATGAAAACATGATATAAAACAAGATATGAATAAAAGAAGTAATTATATTAATAAACAAAGAGTTAAGAAAACAAATCTATAATCCAGAATAACACAAAGGCTGAAGTAGATCTAGATCCGTTGCTTGTCACGAGCGTTGAATCCTTCTCTCCTTTTCCCCCTTGCAGATCTAATCTATGTTACAATAATAATAACTAATAATATGTCTATCTCTATTACAATGGTATGATGTGTTTATATAGGCACTACAAGTCTTGCCCAGCAAGAAAATACAAAACAGAATTATAATAGAATTTCTGCAAGATACGTTTCCTAATTTGATTATGTTTTGTAAGGAAAATTCGTGGCTGACTTTTCTTCAGATTTTCTGGAACGTTCCCCACGTAATTGGACCTCTGGACTATCTTAGAATGATAGGAAATCTCGTTATCTTCGCGTGGACTGCTTACGGGCCTAAAACGGACTTCTAGAACTCAAGATATGGCCAAAACAGTGTAAACTGTGCAACCCTTCTCGAAAATCCGAATTTTAATCAATTAATTCCCCAAAAATTATAAAAGCATCCACCTTAGTCAACATTCTCGTAATCCTGCACAACTAAGCAAAACACATCAAATCTACAACAACTTGAGCCCAAGACAATCAATTTAAGCCGAAATTAAGCGATCCAAGTGGATATAAAATCCACTTATCAGTAGACAAGATTTTGGAAGTATTTAATCAAGTCGAGATTAACATTCCTCTTCTAGATGCGATTCAACAAATTCCCTCTTATGCGAAGTGTCTAAAAGATTTGTGCACACATAAGCGAATCAATCACGTCCCTAAGAAAGCCTTTTTGACTTCTCAAGTTAGTTCAATTCTTTCCAACCAAATTCCCGTGAAATATAAGGACTCCGGTTGTCCTACAATTTCATGTGTCATAGGCAATACCTTTGTGGACAATACGTTACTCGACTTAGGCGCTAGTGTGAACTTGCTTCCTTTTTGTCTATCAAGCCCTAGGATTAGGAGAGCTTCAAAGAACTAGTGTTACACTTCAATTAGTTGATCGTTCTGTCAAAGTTCATAAGGGAATTATTGAAGACGTGCTAATTAAAGTTGGTGACTTTTTCTTCCCCGTTGACTTGTCATCCTAGAAACCGAACCGGTCAAGAACCTTAAGAATCAGATTCCTATCATTCTAGGAAGATCATTTCTAGCCACCTCGAATGCCTTGATTAATTGTAAGAATGGATTAATGAAACTAACATTTGGGAACATGACCATTGACCTCAACATTTTCCATGTGGGGAAACAACCTGACGATATTTATGATCAACCTATGGACGTCAATTTAGTTGATGAAATAGCTGATCAAGAATTCATAAACCGTAATGATGCTTTTGATTTTTGTTTAAAACATTTCGGTCAAAATTGGGATGTTTCCGAATATACAAATGAGGTCAATGCGATGTTAGATTCCACCATTCCTACAAAAAACCAAGCATGTGAACCACCTCCTTTGCCACTTTTCGAAGCTAGTGAACCCGTTGAGTCAAAGCCGCCCGATTTAGAACTCAAACCTCTTCCCGACACTCTTTTTTTTTGACAAACAAAGGAATCTTCCCGACACTCTTAAGTACGCATTTTTAGGTCCTAATGAGTCTCTTCCCGTTATAATTGCCTCTAATTTGACTAAGTCAGAAGAGGATGAGCTTGTAAGTATGCTTAGAGAACATAAGGAAGCCATCGGTTGGAGTATCTCGGATATCAAAGGAATTAGTCCGGCCATTGTCCAACATAGGATTCATTTAGTTGATGATGCCAAACTAGTTCGTGAGCCACAAAGGCAGTTGAACCCAACCATGATGGAAGTTGTTAGGAAAGAAATCCTTAAGTGTCTAGATAATGGAATCATCTATCCCATTTCTAATAGCTCTTGGGTTAGCCCGATTCAGGTAGTACCTAAAAAGTCGTGTATTACCGTGGTGACTAACGAGAACAATGGGCAAGTTCCTACTCGTGTCCAATCCGGTTGGAGGTTGTGCATAGACTATAGGAAACTCAATGATGCCCTAGAAAAGACCACTTTCCTTTACCGTTCAAAGATCAAATGTTAGAAAGGTTAGCGGGTCATGCCTACTACTGTTTTCTAGATGGTTATTCCGGATATTTCCAAATTCCCGTAGCTCCCGAAGACCAAGAGAAGACCACCTTCACATGTCCCTTTGGAACTTTTGCCTATCGTCGATTAGCTTTTGGACTTACCACTGGCCCGGCCACCTTCCAAAGGTGCATGATGAGCATCTTTTCTGACATGGTAGGTGAATTCCTAGAGATTTTCATAGATGAATTCTCCATCTTTGGTTCGTCTTTTCATCAATGCCTAAACCATCTTGAGTTAGTTTTAAAACGGTGTAAAGAAACCAACCTCGTTCTTAATTGGGAAAAATGTCATTTCATGGTTAAAGAAGGAATCATTCTTGGTCATAAGATTTCTGAAAAGGGGATCGAAGTAGATAAATCCAAAGTTGACCTCATTGCCAATCTACCCCCACCAACATCGGTCAAAGGAATTCGTTCCTTTTTAGGACATGTTGGTTTTTATAGGCGTTTCATTAAAGATTTTAGCAAAAAGGCTAGACCCTTGACTACCCTTCTTGGCAAAGATGTCAAATTCGAGTTCACTAGTGATTCTTTACAATCTTTTGAACAACTTAAGAAAGAATTGACCTCGGCCCTGATTATCAAGTCTCCCGATTGGAGGCAACCTTTCGAGTTAATGTGTGATGCATCTGATTACGCATCAGGGGCGGTATTAGGACAACGAATCAATAAGATACCTCATGTCATATATTACGCTAGTAAGACCTTAAATGATACGCAACTTAATTACTCTACCACCGAAAAAGAGCTTCTAGCCGTAGTCTTTGCCCTCGAAAAATTTAGGTCTTATCTTATTGGTTCGAAATTCATTGTTTACACCGATCATTCCGCCCTTCGATATCTCTTCTCTAAGAAAGACTCAAAGGCCCGATTGATTAGTGGATCTTGTTGCTCCAAGAATTTGACCTAGAAATTAGGGATAAGAAGGGGTCTGAAAATGTTGTTGCCGATCATCTTTCTCGATTAGTAGTGGAGTTCACCATTGACTCGCCTTTGAAAGAATCCTTCCCCGATGAACATCTTCTTTCCATTTCTACTCCTTCTTGGTTCACTGATATTGTCAACTACCTTGCAACCAGTGACATTCCCTTGCATTGGTCTACACAAGATAGATCAAAATTTTTCTCACAAGTCAAACACTTCTTTTGGGACAACCCGTATCTCTTTAAATATTGTCCCGACCAAATCATTCGGAGGTGCATCCCAAACCATGATTTTGGAAGTATCATTTCATTTTGTCATGATCAAGCTTGTGGAGGTCATTTTAGTGCAAAGAAAACAGTAGCTAAAGTCTTCCAAAGTGGTTTTTATTGGCCTAGTTTGTTTAATGATGCTGCAGAATTCTGTGCCGCTTGTAGTAGGTGTCAACACTTAGGAAAGATCACTAGAAGAAATATGATGCCAATGTGTCCCATCTTAATCATTGAGATTTTTTATGTGTGGGGCATAGATTTTATGGGTCCATTACCTAGCTCTTTTGGCAACCTCTACATTCTCTTAGCGGTTGATTATGTATCTAAGTGGGTAGAAGCCATGCCAACTAAGTCCAATGATAACAAGGTCGTTCTTAAATTCTTAAAAGAAAATATCTTTTCTCGATTTGGTACACCTAGGGCTATCATTAGTGACCAAGGTAAGCAATTCCAAAATCATCAATTTGAGTCCCTTTTGAAAAAGCACTCAATTACTCATAGGTTGGCTACCCTTTATCATTCTCAAACTAGTGGTCAAGTTGAAGTCTCGAATAGGCAAATCAAACAAATTTTAGAGAAGACTGTCAACTCAAATAGGAAGGATTGGTCCATCAAACTGATAGATACCTTATGGGCCTATCGGACCGCTTTTAAGACTGTTTTGGGCATGTCCCCTTATAGAATTGTGTTTGGAAAAGCCCGTCACTTGCCCGTTGAACTAGAACATAGGGACTTGTGGGCCATTAGAGAATTGAACTTTGACGTACCAACTGTCGGTAGTCATAGGAAGTTGCAACTGTCAGAACTAGAGGAATTAAGAAATGAGGCCTATGAAAATGCTAAAATCTATAAAGAAAGAACTAAAATTTTTCATGATAAATCCATTTTGAGAAATTCATTTTCTCCGGGTCAAAAAGTTCTTTTATACAATTCTAGGCTTCATTTATTTCCCGGAAATTTGAGTTCAAGGTGGGAAGGTCTTTATATTGTTAGGAGCGTTTTTCCTCACGGTTCTGTTGAAATTGAAAATCCTAAAAATGGTGATATATTTAAAGTTAATGGACAAAGACTCAAACCATTTTTAGAGCTGCCACTTGATCCCGAGGAAGAGGTTATCCACCTCATCGATCCATGATTCAAGTAAGTTTCTTCAGTAGGTAGTTGTAAATTCTCTTCCATCCCTTATCAGGTATTACCTCATTCTCCTTTACTCATTTCTCTTGCATTTGCATACATTAAGGACAATGCATGATTTGGGTATGGGGGAGGGTTTTAGTGTAAATAATTATAACTGAAAAATCCAAAAAAAATTACAAAATTACAAAATCCAAAAATAGAGATATTTTAGCTTAGTTGTCCTTCCCACTCTTTAAATTTTAGAACTAGTTGGTGTTAACAATTTTTCGAAAATTATAAGTATAATGCCTTTAGATGATTTGAACGTAGTCAAGTAAGGTTTTACTCATGAAACTTGTGTCGAACAAATTTTTTCTTAAAAGTCCAAGACGGCACATTTACACAAGACCTTTAATGGAAAGAATGTATAGGGATGCTATTTGATACCTGAGAGAGAACCCACATGTTAAAACAATGTTGAATCAAACCTTTGCGATAAATTGTTCATATAGTGTCCGAAAAAAAAAGTCAATAAGTGTATATAGTCGTAGAGTGCTAATGGAAGGAATGGCCAGATTGGGCTCATTAGTACCCGAGCAATTAAGTCTGAGGGGACTTTGTGCCTAGTAACCTAACGACCTTTGTGGTTTGGGATTGCTGACCCAACGCTCGCTACATGGGTATTAGTGCAAAAGTCTTTTGGGACCTCAATCATTGCACGGTCATTTCAACCATTAGTGTTAATAAATTCTTAAGTCTAATAAGTCCTTAGTAGGAAAATTGACTAGGCTGGGCTCATTGATAACCCGAGTAAGTAAGTCCGAGGGGACTTTGTGCCTAGCAACATAAGGTCCTTTGTGGTCTAGGATTGTTGACCTAAAGCTCGCTAAATGGGTATCGATGCAAAAGTCTTTTGGGACCTCAACCGACAGTCGATCTAACTACTAAGAGCGTGAAGTTTGGCTAGATACTTGTTTTGATAGAGATTGGGTCAGTTCAATATTGGTTGAAAAAGAGAAAATGTTCGTATGCACTTTATCCATCAAAGGCTTTAAATTCACTACACACCTTGGGATTTTTTGTAAACTTTTTGAGTCGACTCATGTGGATTGTGGGAACCTAGAACTTGGCTATTATTAGAATAATCTTTAAGGTATGTATTTTCCTACAAAAATTGTTTTGTCGACACCAATGAAAGCTATATTGAAAGAGGAAAGTTGGATACTTGCTGATTTATCTCAAAGATTTTATGGGTATATCTTCTGTAAACCCTTAGGAGACAACACTCCTCCTGTAGAGATCGTCTATGGGTTTAATGGGTTGGTAAACCTAAAATTACCCGTGATTCCTATGACAGTGAGTATAGATTTTTCATTCTGCATTTTTCTTTTTATTTTACTCGAGGACGAGCAAAAGATAGGTATGGGGGCATTTGATAAGTGCATATTTTTGCATATGTTTATTACCTATTTATTGCTGGAACTCGTATTTTAATAATTTATTTTGTTGCATTTCAGGAAATTCGTGAATAAATAAAGAAATGGCAAAATAAAGAAATAAAGAGCAAGGAAGGGAAAAAGAGGAAGAAAAAGGACTTAAATGAAAAAAGGAAAAAGAATTAGGAGCTTGGTGGAAAAGGAATCTTTGAAGACATGTGGAAGGTGGAGATCATCCCAACACACTGAATAAGTGTATGGCCAAGATCCACTCATCAAAGCTTAAGGGGGAAGGACACAAATAGATGGCTAGGATTTGTCCACCAAATTTAGAAGGTGTAGGGCCAAGATTAACCCAACACACCCCTAAACCCTAATTCTTATCCTATTAATACCCCCTTACCCCCCTTGTATTTAAAAACTTAGATTTTAGGGTAGCTTTAATTTCTTGTTTTTTTTTAGTTTCAAATCTTGTAACATTTTTTATTTTAATGCAAAAATTCTGTTTCCTTTAATTTCTCGTCTTGTTCTTTCATTTTTGTTGCATTGCTTTCGTTATTTTCGTAACTCCGTTTAGTGGACAAAGTAGCGAAAAGCTAACCACTATGGGTTCAAAATAACGATTTTTATTTTCTTGTTCGTAGTTATAATTTTTAATTTGATCCCCTTTAGATCTCCATTCTATTGTGGGTTTTATTTTAAAATTTGTTTTCACTTTCGTAGTTAATTTTTATTTTAGTTCAAAAAAAAATAGTAAATTTCCAATACGTATTTTACCAGTTTTTAATTTATTTAATCGAAGTTTTATTTCAGCTCCCAGTTTTAGCTGTTTGTTTTTTTCTATGTTTTCGTTCCAAGTCAACCTCAGCTTTTCAAACCCAGAAGGCTAGAACATGTTCATTCTTCTTCATTACGTACAAAACCTTCTCCTCTGTCTTTTAATCGAACACACATTAAACCCATCTCCTCCTTTTCTTTTCTTCTACTAAAACAAACTTCTCCTCAATTCCTCTCCCATGTTCTTCTTTTTTTGCCTCGAACCCAACTTCCTCCTTTAGCCGAGTCATTTTTCTATTTGTTTAGTCGCTGTTTTGTACTATTTATTTGCTGATTTTTTCATCTGTTTTTCACTAGATTTTCGCTGAGTCTTGTTGAGTTTAGTTTTGTTGCGTTTTTAGTTAATTTCTTGAGTCTTGCGTTTGTTGCTGTTCATAGTATGGTCTTGTAATTTCATTTTCTATTTTGTTTGCCATGTTTACTGTCTGTTTTTCTGCAGTCGTTTTGTGTTTTTCAACCGAGTCTTGTTTGCTGTTTTCTCTGAGTTCGCGAGTGTGGTTTACCGAGTTTTTTTTTCGTTTTATTCTGAGCCCAGTAAATGTTGCCTGCGTTGCGTTTTGTTTCTGTTTGTGTAGTATTTCTGTTTTGCTTGTATTCGCGAGTTGAGTCATTTCATTTTGTCTGGTGAGTTTACAACTGAGTTTTTTTGTCCTGCTCTCTGTGTTGTCACTGTTTTTGAGTTCTGTTTTCGGTTGTTACTGAGTACTAAGTATAATGTTCGAATGCTGATTTTTGGTTTTGTTCGAGTGTTATTCTGGTTTTGTTTTTTTTTCTTTCTTGCGAGTCAATACTGATTCAGTTTAATTTTGTTTTATTGCATTAAGTAGAATGTCATTTACTGGTTAGTTTTTGGTTGTAACTTGCAGTCAAATTGTTATTTTTTGAATAATTGCTGAGTCAAGTTTTCTGTGTCTACGTAGGAATTGGTTGTTGGTCAATTTTAATTCAATAAAAAATGTTTTAGAATAAAATCTAGTTTTAATTCACATTTAGAATTTTTAGAATAATTTAGTTTAAGAATAATTTAGAATTTTTAGGAATTAATTAGTTTAAAACCGAATTTTCCAAAATCCAAAATTGTTCTAATAAGATTAAATTGAAAATTAAGTTTGCGAAAATGTTAGTCTCCATGGATCGATACTTCAAATATTTCAATGATTGAAACGTGCGCTTGCGATTTAAATGATTTATTTTTAGAACATCACATACAAATCTTAGCCGCAATTTACAAACCCTCATTTTTATTCCACAACATTTGGCGCCGTCTGTGGGACACCACATCAACCATGGTTCAAACACGAAGAACAACAGTCTCAATCGAGGCAACTACTGTCACCTCCGATCCGCCTGTCGTCACTGAATAAGGGTCTGTACCCCCATTAACTCAGATAACCACTCAGCCTCAAGTTTCTCAACATACAGGGATGACTCCCCAAATTGAGAGAACTCTACCCGTGGTTGTCCACTCAAATCAAGAGACCAACTCTCTTTAGATGGTGGTCTCTCCTTTGGCTAATCGTCCTTTTCCTTCCGGAGCACAGATTTCTATCACCGACCTTATTGCAAGTACCAATCCCATGTATAGGCTGCCTAAATACCCTCCGAACACTAGAGGAGCGGGACCAAGCGGCCATTCCCTACAGATACATGAGCCATACCACCCACCTTACATTAGAGGCTTGGGCCCTGATCAAGGATATTATGACTACTCTGGTCCCTATACTGATGACTCCTCTTCTGAGGATGATGATCGTGATGAAGCCCCGAGGAGGTGACGTGCAAGCAAAGCACCTCGAAGGAGGACGCAAACAATCCGTGATGGACCCCATCTGACAACTACTGAAAGAATCAGAGCTCATGAGGCCGAGATTGTAAAGCTGAAGGATGACATTGCGAGAGAGCAGGCGAGACAGAATCAGAATCGACCTCCTTCGACTTGAGGAGAGATTCCTTTTGTTGATTTGGAGAGGCCCTCAAGGAGACAGAAAAAGGCTGATGCCCCAACTGGAAGAACAACAAGGGTGGAAACCCCTAGGGGTAACCCCAAAGATTTGATGCTAATTGGGAATCCTGATGATCCCACACCCCCGTTTACTGAGGAGGTGATGAGTGCTCATATTTCTAGGAAGTTCAAGATGCCCACAATTAAGGCTTATGATGGAATGGGTGATCTCGCAAATCACGTTAGGACGTTCTCAAATGCACTGCTATTGTAGCCTGTAAGTGATGCTCTAAAGTGCAGGGCGTTTCCTCAAACCCTGTCGGGCATGGCTCAAAGATGGTATAGCCGGTTGCCTGCAAATTTGATTGGCTCTTTTAAGGAGTTGAGTGCCGCTTTTTTTATCCAATTCATCAGCGGAAGAGTTCATGAGAAAAGCTCTGCATCTCTTATATATGTGGTACAAGGAAAGAATGAAAATTTGAGGGATTACCTCAAGCGATTCACTAAGGAGACAATAAATATCACTGACTTGGAAAATAATGTGGCCATAGTAGCCCTGGAGCAGGGAACCACTGACCCCTTCTTTAAAAGGTCATTGGCAACGCATCCCCCTGAGAACATGGCTGAGCTCCAACGAAGGGCTGACAAGTATATTAAAGCTGAGGATAGCATGAAGAAAGAAGCCACAGTAGATAATGGAGGAAGTAACAACGACTCTAAGAAGAGAAGGGCAGAACAAGAGTATGATGTTAGGGACAAGTATCCCCGAACTAGCGAGGACTCCGACTATGCCCCTAAGAAGAACCAAGAACCAAGGTTCACTGAGTATTCAAGGTTGAATGCTCCTAGGAGTCGAATCTTGTTGGACATTGAGAACGATAAGGATTTTCGATGGCCGAAGCCACTCAGGGGTGATCCCTCAAGGAGAAACAAGAATCAGTATTGTAGATTCCACAAAGATGTGGGGTATGGCACTGATGATTGCAAACAACTCAAAGATGAGATTGAGTTTCTGATCCGTAGAGGAAAGCTGAACCACTTCACTAAGGGTGAAGGTCATGGTAGTAAGAGAAGAGATTATGATAAGAGCGATGACGATCGAGATTGCAACCCACAGCCCCGAGGGCCAGTAGTCAACATGATCTCCGGAGGCCCGACAGTGGCTGGGACAACCAAGAACTCTCGAAAGGCTTATGCCAGAGAGGTAATGCACGTTGTTGGAGAAACACCGAAGCATGAAAGAACTGAGATGGCAATCAGATTCGATGATTCAGACCTCGAAGGGGTGAAGTTCCCTCATGACGACCCGCTGGTCATAACTTCCGTTATTGGAAACTCAGAGGTGAAGCGAGTCTTGATAGACAGTGGAGCGTCCGTCGACATTTTGTTTCATGATACGTTTGTGAAGATGGGGTACAATGATTCTCAATTGACCCCCAATAACATGCCCATATATGGATTTAATGGAGTAGAATCCAAGGTTGAAGGGACTATTCAGTTGCCTATAACTGTTGGACAAGAGCCCAAGGAGGCCACTCAGATGTTGAACTTACTAGTTATCAAAGCATCTTCAGCATACAACGCTATCCTTGGAAGGACCGGACTTCATGCTTTTAAGGCTTTGGCCTCAAACTATCACATGAAGGTCAAGTTTCCAACCAGGAATGGTGTAGGAGAACAAAAGGGTGACTAGAAAATGGCTAGGAGCTGTTATGTAGCTGCATTAAGGCCTGATGGAATCGGGGGGCAGGTCCTTCCGATTGAAGACATGGATGTCCGCAGTGATAAGGGACACTAAGAAAGGCCAACATAGGACATCACACATAAGCCTCGGACAGCCATTAAGGCTAAGGCGTCAACTGACTTCATGGTTGAATGTACCTTTAGCAACCAAGAAGTCAGGGGGCACAAGATAGTACCCCAAGCAGGAAGTGAACTTCTGAATAAGAATGAGGAGACCAGAAGGAGTAGTGGGTGCTCTATTTTGATGGAACATCAAAAACAAAATCAAGCAATGCAGGCCTACTCTTGCAAAGCCCCGACGGGTTCAAACTATCCTAGTAGGACGTAGCTTTATATATATTAGAAGAAGTAGAGATAAGGCTCGATGAAACCATTCTAGAGCTTATTGCCCCAAGTAGGACAATAGTACTCTATGTAAGGGTTGAACCCATTTCAAGTTTTTGATGCAAGTTTGTTTTTCGTTCATTGATTATGTGATTTTATTTATGTGCCAAGCACCTGGTGTGTGTAAGTCGAAGATGACCAAGTAATGAAAATAAAAGAACATATGAATGAAAACAGGCACATGCATAGAAAAGACCATGAATGATCAATAATTAGATTACAATACAATCAAATTAAAGTTCAAGTCCATAAAGAACCCTGGATACAAGGCAGCCACATGTCGCCACTTAAGCCATGCAAGGCTAACTAATCTTAAATCGTAACCAAGGATCAGGGAACCCAAGGGCATCCTTGATCAAGAACAATGAGTCCAAGAAAACCAAGAAGGTCCGACAACTAACTGTGAAACCTTGTATTTATATTTGGTTATCTCTGAGCAAGCATTGAGTGTCGTCCTCATCAAAAAGGAGAACGAGATTCCGAAACCTATCTATTGTGTAAGCAAGGTGTTGCATGGAGCTGAGTTGAATTACTCAGCCAGCAAGAAGTTTGCTTTGACATTGGTAATGGCCTCAAAGAAGCTACGACCATACTTCCAAGCACATAAAATTGAAGTCCTGACGGACCAACCATTAAGAAACATATTCCATAGCCCGAAAACCAGTGGTAGGCTCATCAAGTGGGCAATCGAGTTAGGGGAATTTGATAATAAGTACAAGCCAAGGACAGCCATCAAAGCCCAAGCCTTAGCTGACTATGGTTGAATGTACCATTAACAACCAAGAAGTCGGGGGGCAAGAGGTAGTAGCCCAAGAGGGCAAGGAACCAGAGAAGTGAAGGTGAAAACTATGCCCGATCAGAAGGAATATTGGATGCTCTATTCTTACGGAATGTCAAAAATAAAATCAAGAAGATTAACAAAATGGCTAATACTTTATGATAGAAGGAAAAAAAAAGGGCCTGGAGAATATATTCCAAGACGAAGGATTGAAGCCTTGGTTGTCGGTTTAGGCTTGGCCAGCCTTGAGGGTCAAGAACAACCTCAAGGTTATGGAGATTCAAGATTGGTAGTCTTCCAAATGAATGCTAAATTTAAATCCAGAGAAGAAGCTATGGAAAAGTACTTGAGATTGTGAAAGCTGTGATGGCTCAATTCGAAGAGTGCTATGTGGAGCACATTCCAAGAAATGAGAACATTAAGGCCGATTCCCTATCTAAGTTCGCCTATTCTGAGATACAGAATTATGCAGGGAGTTTTCACTTCCAGGTCCCGAAGACCCCAGCCATCGATTCGAAGTTGGTGGCACTAGTTTATGTAGAAAGCTGTTGGATAGACCCTATCAAAGCTCATCTTGAGACTGGTTGGCTCCCTGATAATGCCTTGAAGGCATGGAAACTGCCAGTGAGAGCATTGAGATATGTATTGATCGAAGGTCTCCTCTATACGAGGTCCTTTGTAATTCCACACTTGAAGTCTTGAATTTCAAATCCCGACACAAAATTTAAGCCTTGGTGGCCGACAAGGATGTATGCTTCCGATCAAGGATTGAAAACCAACCAAGGTATCCTAGACTTGAAGTCAAGTGTTAAAGAGTAAGAAAACTCCATGAACAATCAACTAAAAAGTAAGACCTCCTCCGTGTAAGGGGCAAGAAATAAAGAACTTCATCACAAATTTTACATCTTAGAACCACGAAAGAATTCGAGGTTTCGAATCAAGGATTCAGCAAACGAATCAAGGCCGTGAAGGTCACAAAAGCTAAAAAACAGGTCATTTAAAGGTTCCACAGGAATCTCAAAAATTCGAAAATAATAAGGCTGGGAGCCCGACAAAGGAAAATTGGCCCAAAAGATAGGAGCCTAGAACACCAACGCCCAGGATGCTAAATCTCCTAGGCGTTGGATCAAATAAGGCCTCCTTGGCAAGGATACACACGCCAAGGCTGGAGTAACAAACGAAGGGTATTAAAGAACCCACACCAAGAAGGCTTAAAATTCTAAGACAAGGTATCACAAAGTGCCTCCTTGGCGGGGGTACCCACGTCAAGGTTGTAGTAAGAAATCGTAAGGAAGAAAATACCCACGCCCAGGAGGTCAAATCTCCTAGACATGGTTGGCAAAAATATCTCCTAGGCGGAGATACCCACGCCTAGAGTGGTTGTACAAATGAAGGGGATGTAAACATCCACGCTCAGGAAGCCATATCTCCTAGGCGCATTTAGAAGAAAGTCCACCTTGGCGGGAATACCAACGCCCAGAGCATCTGTACAAAATCAATTGGATAAATTACCCCCGCCCAGGAAGCCAAATCTCTTGGGCGTGCTTTAAGAAAAACCCTCCTAAGCGGGGGTACCCACGCCGTGAGCTCTTCTCCAAACGACAAGCCATTTTTCGAAAATTAAAGAAGGAATAAAATCCTTAAAAATTCCGAAAATAGGCTAGAAATGATGATAAAATAGGTAAAAATACCTATTAAATCAGGAAAAGATAAGTGAATAATTTATAAAATTATTTCTTAGGCATGAGGCCCAATATTTTATTTTTGGTAAAAATTATCGAAAATAAAATATATAAAACCTGAAAGTTCAAAAAAAAAATCCAAAAATGCACGCCACCCAGGCCGAGTCCCTGGGCGTTGATGAAAAGAAGGCTCCTGGGCGGCGTTACCCCCGCCGAGCGCGTATCACAAAATGAAAGGAGTGAATGGTGAAAGTGCTGTTTAGTCACTGAAGTTCTACATAATGTACAAAAAGGACCCTACAGTTTGACAATTGGTGAAACAGCCCCTGATAGTTTGAAGTTGACAAATTAGCCCCTGATGTTTGAAAATGGGCAAACTAACCCTTACAAAATTACCAGTTGATCCCTGATGGAAAAATTAATAAAAATTTCATAAAAATAGAGAAATAATTTTTAAAATTATTTCCAACTTTAATAAAAGTTCCTAAAATATTAGGAATAATTAAAAAATAATAATAGTACCTGGGGTACATAAAAATTATTAAATTATTTGGAAAAATTTCGGAAAATACCTGTGGGTACAAGAAAATTCCTAAAATATTAGAAATAATTATGAAAAATACCAGTGAGTATACAAAAATTCCTTAATTATTAGGAAAGGTGCAGAAAAGTATAAGGAAAATTATAGAAATATTTTCTTGATAAATTAGGCAATTATTTATGCTAATAATGCATAAAAGCACTATGAAAGTGCCAAAATTGCTAAAAGCAAGTACAAGTTAAAGCCTGGAATAAGGTGAATCGTCGTAAATATGTAGATCGCTCCACACATTACAATAAGGCGATATATGCGAAACACTAGTGTAAACCAAGATCCCCATATAAGGGTAGGAAAATAAAGAAGTACCAAATAAGGGAACGAAAATAAACCACGAGTCTCGAAAAAAGCAGTTATAACTTCAACGAAAATCTGATCATTTTTCCTTGAAGTTGGGGGGCAAATGATATGGGCTAAAAATAAGCCCTAAGCACATAATTAATAATGTGTTAATTAGACCTAGCCTGGTCCAAATACGAAGCCCTTTAATGAGGCCCGAAACCCTAATTAAATATTAATTTCGTAATTAATATTGGGGGTTAATTAACAGCTTGTAAATAAGAGTCCAATAAGGGTACAATATCTTTATGAGTAGCTTCCAAGGCTCCTAATCACATAAGGAAACTGATTCCTACGAAGAAGGATCTAGAATCTGGCCCAAGGAGGTGGTTAGCCCACCAAGTCTCCTAACCATATTCTAAATCTTAGGCACCCAACTCCTATAGAAGGGCCTGACCCCTCATTCTCAGAACTATGTTGGCTTGATTCTCTAGCAATACAGAGATACGTAGGCATTCTGTGAGGACCGATCAGTCTCGAACGCAGAAACAACCATTAAAGCTCGAAGCTCACCAACCCTTGTATTTAATACATACAAACCCTAGCCGCAATTTACAAACCCTCATTTTTATTCCACAACAAACGAAATTTATGGATAAGATCCTCTTATGCTTATTATATATAAGGATATAATTAGTTTATTAACTACTCTCACGAGTTTAAGATCCAATTCCCGTTAACAACATATTATTAATTAAAACAATATCTTTAAAAATTCTAACAAACATGTATTATAATATTTATTTTCTTCTATAATTTATTTTTTAACTAATTAAAATATAAATATGAAAATATGGGTAATAAAACAAAAAATATTTAAAAAAAACATTCATGCATCACACGAGTAATAAGCTATATAGTAAAAAAATTACACAAAATCTGGAAAACACTTACAATCTAGAAAATTTTATATAAAAATTGAAAAAGGGTCTACATGATTAGATAAATTTCACTTTTTCTATTAAATAAAAGTTAAAAAAACAATTTATGTAATATTTATATATATACATATGTATTTTAAAGTAACAATTCAAAATAAATAATTACGATAATATTTATATACATGAGATTTATTATGTTAAAAATTAACTTTAATAATAAAAATATATGTAAAACTTAAAACTTTAACAATAAAATATAATTAAAAAGTTTACAAGCAACCGTACATCGCACGTGTTATAGGCTAGTATATAATAAGCATAAGATAGATCATATCCATTATTTTGTCACTGTACTACCAAAATAATCTCAATCGTCGAATCTAATATTTTTAAGAATAGACAATCAAGATTATATCATATGAAATCTTATCCATTATTTTGGTCATTATACTACCAAAATAATCTCAACCGTCGAATCTAATATTTTTAAGGATAGACGATTAAGATTATATCATATTAAAATAAATTATAATCTAAAAAGGAAATAATTTAAAAAGTTGTATTAGAATTGAATTTTAAAAAGAAAATTATAATATGAAAAAGATATAATTAAAAAAGGATACAATTAATTTTTTTATTTTTTATTAATATTAAAAAAAAGTTCATAATTACTAATTGGGTTGAGATCTAGAAATCATATTTGAATGATTTTAAAGCCATGCAAAACTCATAAAATTATCTTTAATTTATTAATGATTTAACAATTATTATCGAAACGGAAAGACTTAGAATCTGAAGAGAAAACATAATAACAAATTTTTACATTAATCCTTTTCAGTGTAGAAAACCTACATTGATAATCCTATTCAATGTAGAAATCAAAATTATATATGATTTAAATCATTAACATACACTTTTTCGTATTTCAATATAAATTCATTTTTTGTTTTACATATAAAAAATATTTTTTATGCTAGATCCAACGTTTTCATTTATTTATTTTATAAACTAACGGTTCTTATTTATTTTGTCGTACTGAAGACCAAACTACCTACTACTAAAATTTTGGACAAAACCACTCTTATACTAATTATTAAAACTGTATTTAATTGGTTGTTAGTAGAATTATCTTCAAAATAATAAGAATGGTATTTTGATAATCAAAACGACATATACCTAAATTTCATAAATCGAATAGAATTTTCAATGTAAAAGATTGTCAATTACTTTTCTATTTTTGTTTCTCCGTTGTTTTAATTGGAAAATAATTATGAAACCATAACTAAATTAAAGATTATTTTGTTAACTTCATGGGGTGAAAGACCACAATACCCATTATTCAGCTGCTCTAACCTTACATGCCCACCGGCACAAGATGGTATCTAAACCAAACCAAACCAAACCAAACATACCCAGTATATCCCGCTCAAAGCAGGGTCTGGGGGGGTGAGATGTACGCAGACCATGCCCCTGCTTTTAACGGTAGGGAGGCTGTTTCCGTGAAGAACCCCGACTAAGTGCACATTAAGCTAATAGTGTGTGATATTCACAAGGGTTATGTAAGATTTGAACACATGGGGCTTACCTACCAGGGGATTGACTACTCCGCTCTGCAAAACACTAAGATCTAAGATGACACGTGGCCAAACTACCTGAAACTGCAAAACTAGAAAACAGAAGACAATAAAATGAGAAATGAGAACGCAACAACCGAACCTCTAAAATAAAGCTAACCGAGACAACCCAACTCTGAGGCTCTCAACCACAGAGCCGCTCCCTAAAAGAGAATCCACCACTCTGATCTGGCGCCTCCAAGAACACCTATCAGCGGTCATGGTCTCATTTAAGTTTAAGGCCTTTAAATCCAACCTAAGCTGCTCTTCCCACGACCTCCTCGGTTTACCTGTCCTCCTCACCCCACCAATCGAAAGACTCTCGACCCTCCGCACTGGGGCTTCTGCCAGCCTCCTACGGACGTGGTCGAACCATCTCAATCTGCCTTCCCTAACTTTCGCAGAAAAAGGCACCACCTCAAGCTCGCTCCTAAAAACCACATTCGGGATTCTGTCCAACATCGTGCGCCCACAAGACCACCGCAACATCCTCATTTCAGCCGCTTCCAACTTGCTCTCGAGGGCCTTCTTCGCCGCCCAACACTCCGAACCATATAACATCGCAGGACGGATTGCCGCTCTATAGAATTTCCCTTTCAACTTTAACGGGACTTTCTTGTCACACATCACCCCTGACGCTACCCTCCACCTTAGCCACCCAACCTTAATACGATGTGTGACATCGTCTTCAATCTCACCTTCCTTCTGGATGATCGAACCCAAATACTTGAACTTATCCGTACGAGGGATGATCTGATCTTCAATCCTAACCTCCACCCCTTCCTCGTTGGCCTCAACACTGAAGTTACACCAGAGATACTCGGTTTTAGACCGGCTCAAACGCAAGCCTTGGGGCTCCAAAGTAGATCTCCATAACTCCAACTTCTCGTTCACCTCCCCCCTCGACTCCGCCACTAACACGATATCATCAGCGAAAAGCATGCACCAAGGGACGCCATCTTGAATCCCTCGCGACATGACATCTAGGATAAGGGCGAAAAGAAGAGGACTTAGGGCCGACCCCTGGTGTAGCCCAATCTCAACAGGGAAAAAACGGGAGTCACCAACTGGGGTCCGGACGCAGGAACTAGCTTGGGAGTACATGTCTTGAATCACCCTAACGTACGACGATGACACTCTCCTCTCCTCAAGGCTCTTCCAAATAGCTTCACGGGGGATGCTATCATAAGCCTTCTCAAGATCAATGAACACCATATGGAGGTCTTTGCGATGTTCCCTGAACTTCTCCATAAGGCGTCTGACGAGATGAATGGCCTCGGTCATCGATCTCCCAGGCATAAAACCAAATTGATTATCTGAGATTACAACTTCTTTTCTAATCCGACATTCAACCACTCTCTCCCAAAGTTTCATAGTATGACTGAGTAATTTAATACCCCGATAGTTACTACAACTCTGAGCATCTCCTTTGTTCTTGAAAAAAGGGACCACAATACTACGCCTCCATTCAGTTGGCATCTTAGCACCCAAGAGGAGCACATTGAACAGATCTGCTAGCCATTGAACGCCAACCTCACCAAGACACAACCACACCTCGATTGGGATCTGATCCGGACCAACCGCCTTCCCTCTAGCCATCTTTTGAAGGGCCCCCTTGACTTCATCCTTGCTGATACGCTCACAGGAACCAAAAGAATGCACAGACGAATGAGAGACCTCTTGCTCCACAAAGGCACCACTCCTCCTAGCCTCATTGAAAAGAATATGAAAATATGAACTCCACCTCTCCTTAATAGCATCTTCATTCACTAATATACTTGACCTGAATCGTCCTTAACAAACTTAACAGAACCCAGGTCGCGCCGCCCTCTCTCCCTAGCTTTAGCTAGTTTAAAGATAGCGTTCGCTCCTTCCTTTGTATCTAGGCTCTTATACAGCCCCTCAAAGGCTTCACCTTTGGCTTTCACCACAGCTTTTTTTGCCTCTCGTCTCGCCACCTTGTACGCTTCCATCTTCAGAATCCTCTCCGCCCCTGCACAAATCGACAAAAGCTCTTTAAAGATCGCAAGTTTGGCCTTAACTTTCTTTTGAACCTCCTCGTTCCACCACCACGACTCCTTAAGACCACTGAACTTTCCTGAGGAAACCCCCACCACCTTCTCGCCCACACACCAAATAGCCTTCGCCATGTTGGTCCACCTAAAGTCGACATCTCCACCACGCGCAAAAAAACCATCGTTGAGCGGAGATTCCCTGAATTCGGCCGCCTTCTCGCCATTCAAATCTTTCCAAAGGATTCTTGGTCTAGACTCTCTCGTCCTGCGAACAACTCGACCCTCCATGGATAGATCCATGGCTAACAAACGGTGTTGGGAAGCACACGCCTCACTCCGGAACACCGTGCAATCCATGCACGCCCTAACATCACGCCTGCGCATAAGTAGGTAATCGATTTGAGTGTTGTGCCCCCCACTACTAAAGGTGATGAGGTGCTCCGCCCTCTTCTGAAAAACAGAATTCAAAATTATCAACTCCTGGGCAGTAGCAAACTCCAAAAACGCGGACCCACCGACATTCCTGACCCCGAAGCCGAAACCCCCATGAGCGGTGAGATAGCCATCTGCCCTCTCACCAATGTGACCATTGAAATCGCCACCCAACACAAAAAATTGGTCGTCAGGAATACTTCCGACCAACTCATTTAAGCTGACCCAGAAAGCCTCCTTCTCAGAGTCGCCCAAACCGACTTGGGGGGCATATGCACACACCACGTTTACTACCTTCTCCCCAACCACAACTCTGACGGACATTATCCTGTCGTTGCACCTCTTCACTTCCACGACATTGTCTTTTAGATCCTTCATCAAAAGAATACCCACTCCGTGCCTCGAGTTGGCAAGACCTGAGTACCACAATTTATATCCGTTCGCTTCTCTAGATTGAGCCCCCTTCTACCTAGTCTCTTGAATACAAGCCACATCCACTCTTCGTTTCTTCAGCACGTCCAGTAACTCCAAAAATTTGCCCGTTAATGTACATAAATTCAAACTGCCAACACGCAAACTACGCGATATTGTCAAAACAAACGTGCAAAAACAACACAATAACCACCTAAATGAAGGTAAAATCTAGATCAAAATTTAAATGCAAGCAAAAATAAAGGTGGTTACGCAGTAAATAATAAATAAAGGCCTGATAATTTGAAGGAGGAAATTGATGAAAATGCTGAATGGCGTCAACGAATTAGCTAATATGCCCAATGTATACGCCACACGTAGAAGCGTATTGTTAGTCACGCCCCAACAAGAATGGCATCCCACCAGACCCGTTCACCCGCACGACGAATCGACCGGCCGGATGCGCCAATGGATGACTAGACATACAGGACCAATACGCCACATGCAAAAGCGTATCATAAGATACGTCACTGTTTATAATAAACTAACATTTGAAGTTTGAACTGATTTTTTATTCGTACGAAAAGAACTCTCTACTTTTATGGGCAAATGAAGTCCATTGTCACCATGTTAACTCGATGTAGAATACAATATCAATCATCAACTTTACCTATAATTCCAACATCATCGAACTAGATGAAATTAAAATTACAATACTAAAAATACCCATTTAATGAGCTACAAAGTTTGTCTCCACTTTTACTTAGATGTGAGATAGTAAGTATTTTTAAATATATAATTCAGCCCACTACTGCTACATCATATAACCACCTCACCGACAGATTCCTATTTAAGTGTTACTTAATACAAATTTGAACTGCAAGGACTTAGCCCAAGTCTACCTATTGGATTTGGCATACGATACATTCAGTGGAGTGTTAAGTGGCATACATCCCTAAGCCAGAGTATTAGTGACATACGTCCCTCAAACCGGAGTATTAGTGGTATACATTACTCAAACTCGAGTATTACACATAACACGTCGATGTAATAGATGTTGAAAGATGGTGAATTATTCAAATATGAGATATGTTTAAGGTAACTCATCATATAATGGATATAATGATACGCCCTTGTGGGCGTAATGGATGGGCATTAAGGTCCGCCAATGGGTATTCTGGACAAGTTAAGCCCAATAAGAGGTATTTAAGGCAATTTTTCAATTTTATGTTGATTGTAAAATCATACAAATCAAATTTTAAGAATTCAAGATAGAGCACAAATATTAAATTGAACGTGTAAAATCAAGTATATATCAATTTTTTAATAACAATTTGATATGTAAATTAATAACATATAAATTTAAAAAAAATTAATGTAATTATAGATATTAAAAAAGGAGCTGTGCGTTGCATGGATATAAGCTAGTTACTTATTAATATAACTAGAATATTAGCAAAATTTTCTATTAGTAATATTTATTATTATTTTTCTTTTATTCCAAGAACACTATAACCCTTGCGAACCACGGATCGTAATAAATTATCTTAAATTTTTAATTTTTAACGTTTTTTAATAAAATAAAATCTTGAAGCACAAAGTTGTAATATAATATTTAATATTTAATATTACTATTTTATTTAATTAAATTTACATAACTTTATTCTGGTAATATAATATAAGAGTAGCTATATTATTAATTGAATTTATTATTAATCTATTATAGATACTTTTAAATATTAATTAAAGGAGTCCTAAGTTCTATTTAATACTATATTCCTGATTTTTTATTAATTAAAGGACTGCTAAGTTCTATTTGATACTATATTCATGACTTTTATTTCAATTTTTAGTTAATAAACTCATAGTATATAATTTCATTATTAAATTAAATTATTATATAATATTACAATTATATTACAATTTTAATTAATTAATATTTAGTGGCATACCATGCATACCGCGGTATACATGGCATACAAAGGGGTTTCTGCTTTTAATAAAGAGTATAGATTTATTATTATTTTTCTTTTATTCCAAGAACACTACTCAGGTATGACAGGGAAACCACAAATCTTTTCCTTTGTCTCTGTCCAATATTGCCAAGCATCCTTTTGGGACATCTAGAACTGCTTCGGTCGCAAGATTTGTTTGGAAAAGATCGCAGTAATATATTTTTGGCATGAGGAATACAAGGCTTGAGGATACCCTAAATGTTTTTGGAATGAATGGCACTAAAAATACCTTGATGAAAAAATGATGGTCTGCAACTGATTCCAGGATGCATTTATATAGAAGAGAAAGGGAATGAAACAAATTCCTTCTTAGTAAATTTATGTTGGAGATAGTAAGTGAACAGTACATGGTTTTGTCCTAGCATTATCATATGAATAGAAAGGCTGTAGAATGTGGGATATATATGTGTCTGTCTACGAAGAACATTCATGAAACAAATGCCTTAATTGTCCACTACTACTTCCATTAATTTTAGGTTATCTAATTATTGAGAATTTGAACAAAATCAAACAGAAAATAAACCATCTAATACTTGTCTGAAACATGTATTTGAATTTCATGGTACCAGAAGTGGTAGGGTAGTATGGTTACAAACCCATGTGCTACTTTCTCTTGTAATCCTTAGTCTAATATTGAAGAATTGATACAAAATGTTTCCTAACACAAATATATGTAGTGAGCCTAAGAGAAAAACATGTGCATTGTTTATATTCTGAATGATCATTTGCATCTCGTCCTTGTACTTAGAAATGGAAAACAAGTCTCCAAAAGCTAATCAGTCAAACATTAACATTTCCTTCTACATCTACTTTGTTAGTATTTGTGCCCTAGAGTCAATACAATCAATTGTATTTGTGTTTGAGTGATTTTATATATTTGATATATATATTTATTATTGGCTTTATTTACTGCGAAATAAATAAAGTATAATAAAAGTCCTTAGAATCTTGATACAAATTATATGTAGTTGCAAGTATGTGACTTGAACATGAGATTATATAATGATTGTATCATATTCTTAAATGTCCCTAACCGAGTATTATTATTACTTAGGACAATAATAATACACTAAGGCTAGTATGTTAATTGACAAGATGACCACATCTCATTGGTCATAAGTATGTAGATACTAAAAGCAATACATAGGTAACTGTACGAGTACAGGGTACTGGACAGACCCACCGTGAGATACATCATGGTAAATAAATTTATAAATGTGTCATATGTATTCTCACAGTGATAATGGTGTAATGATCCTTAGACCTGAAGTCATTATATTTCTACATGAGAATTAATATATTTTGAATTTATCAAAAGTTATCTTTAGCCGGATAATGATAAAGGTGAATATCGGATATATTATGAATCATGTGAGAAATATGAATGATCTAGATGGGATTTAAATCTCCTAATAAAGGAGTGATATTATCGGCCTCTTGTTTGAGTGAGACTATGAAATGCATGGTCATGCTCAAATGTTGATTTGATTAATACTCTCCTCATCGATCAAGAAAATGAAGATTAAATTATGAAGAGGATGACACATTACATGCCTCGAGTTTAATCTACAATATCATGATTTAAAGGGATTATATTACATGGAACATTAGTCATAAAAGGTTGATTGAATCGTTGATTTAATTATTGTTTTATTGGGTAGCAATAATGTGTTACTAGACGCCGCTTATTGTTTATAATTTTATTAGAGAATAAAATTATTGCCAATTAAATAATAACCTACAGGGTCACACACAAAGAATGTTTAAAAGGGAAATACATTTATTTCATGAATTTAAATTAATAATAATTTAAATTATGATTTTAAATTAATAATAAATAGTAATTCGAATTTTATAAAATTAATTAAGTGAGACTTGATTAGTTAAAGATAAAATTTGAAGATGTATTTTCTTGACTTATTTGATTAATTAAGTATGACTTAATTAATTTATTTAAATAAATAAGATTTGTTTAAATAAAAATGGCCTAATTGTTTAAGGCCTCATTTTGCTTTATTTCTCTTTATAAGCGAAGAGTTGGCAAGTCATTTGAAAACAACACAACTGAAATCTCAGTTCATAAACACATGGGAGAAATCAAGCACAAGTCAAGAACACATCCGGTTTATTTATTTGGCTAGTACCAAATTCCGCGGCGTAATCGTTCGACGATTCAAGCAAACATTCAAGTGTGGATACCGGTGGAGGAGTTACACTTCTAGCTCTCAAGATCAACAAGCTTTAGCTCTCAAGATCAACAAGCTAGGACCTCCATTTGTCATCCATTGGAAAGCTTTAACAAGGTACTATCTTGTTCTTGAGAAATTTTATACCATGATCATCATTTTATACATGGATCCGGGCTTTGGAATTCGTTTTTAATTGTTATTTACGTCATTTCCGTTGCGTTATCATGCCCGAATTCCAACAATGGTATCAGAGCTACATGTATAAAAGGATGATTTGGTCTTGTGTTCTTGAAAATGAAGCATACATGATTTTTCAATTTTATTCATGCTTCATTTTAACATACAAAAGATTTTCTATAAATTGTTATAATTGTTTGTATGATGTTATAAATTGTTATAACATGTTTTGAATGATGTACTGTCTGTTAGATATGTTAAACACATCATTAAAATAATTTTAGAATTGATCAGAACTGAAAAAATTAATTTTCTGCAAGTTTCTGGACATTCTTCAAGTTCTGGGAAAATTCTGGAATACAGGTGTTGCGCATTCTGGTATTGCGCAACAGCAGAAGAAGCCGGAGTTGCGCATGTCGGACATTCGCAACAGCAGTAAACAGACAGTGTTGCGCATGTCCGACATGCGCATCAGCAGTATACTGGAGGTGTTGCGCATGGCAGACATGCGCATCACCAGTAGAGGCAGTTCAGGCAGACCTGTGTGCAGTATTGCAGTGCAGAAATATTTTATTTTTTTTCTTTTTCTTTTTCTACTTTAACATTTTCTTTTGCTTTTTGCTTTAAGATTAAGTTAGTGGCCACTTATTGGTATTAATCATTACACTCCTAATGCTTATCATGATTAAAGTTTTAATAATTGAATATTTAAATTATGAATTTAAAAATTATTATTAATTCAAGATTTTATTAATTAATTTAATTTTGAATTTTAATAATATATTTAAATTATGAATTTAAATATTATTGTTATTAATTCGACTTTAATTTAATTAATTTAAAGTTTTAATAATTAAATATTTAAATTGTGAATTTAATATTATTATTAATTCGATTTTTCTTAATTATTTTTAATTCCTTTTAAATAATTAGGTATTTAATTAAGGAGTTAAATATTAATTGTTATCTATGATATGATCATGATAAAATGTCTATAATTGTTATATGAGCATGATACATTGGTTATGGCCCCTAAGACCGTAGAATAAATGTTTTAATTTTATTTATGGTCTGTAATAATTAAATACGGCTTGCATGTCGTTATTCTTGTAATTATTATTATTTCTCGAATGCAACTCGAGTTGTTTTGTAATTTGTTTCAAAAGGAAGCTGTAGGCAATAAATGGAGGCTTGGGAAGCAAAGAAGAATTTTGTAATAATTAGTTATTACAACCATAGATTGACCTTGATCTTTTCATTAGCTTGAAAAGATAGCATAGGATCGGGCCATAACCATCGCATATTTATTTTTTGCATAACCGCACTTTACATATGATGCATGGATATATTAGATATATGTATGGATGCATGGATGTATGGATATATTAGAATGTATGTATTAGATACGTCACATATGCCATGTTTAAACAAGATAAAATCTATAACGATTTAAGATTTAAACAAATGATCAAGATCGTTAAATTTTTCTGAAAATCCCTTAAGAAATATTAAGTTAAACAGATGCTTTCCAACAAATAACACTCATTAAATCCTAGATCATTGAGGAGTGGATTTGCCAAAGCAAGGGCTTCTCTTTTATCGTGGTGAGATGTGATTAAGTAAACAAGCTTACTTGAATTGTTATTGTTGGGTCCAAACTTAAATAAGTCGTCATAATAGGATTATGAACTTAGAAGCATAGAGTTTAGTGAAATCTATTAGATAGATCGAAGCAATATGTTGTTCACTAAGTTATCCAAGAGTTATATACGATATAATTGACATAACGGTCTACCTAAATAATCATATTTAAGAGGAAAGCCAAAGCTGACTTAAAATATGACAAAATATGGATCTTGGCTCACTAAGAAAGGTTTTATTGGAACCATTTTCCGAATTGATAGTAAGGGCTATTAATTTGATAAAAATAGTGGGAGGTATATTACGAATATGCTATAAATCAACTTGAACATAATTGGTTTTACGAAACATGCAAACTAACTCATTTTATGCGTTTTTACAAAATTGTAGATAATAAATGGCAAACAACACAAATCACTTTTCGATACGATCAGTCCTAGAAAAGGAAAAGCTGACAGGGACAAACTTCCTAGATTGGTTTAGGAACTTGAGGATTGTCCTCAGGCAGGAGCGAAAGCTGTATGCCATTGAAGTTCCTCACCCAAATCCTCTTCCTGCTGGAGCCACACGTGCCGAGCATAATGCTTATCAGAAGCATTTGAATGACTTAACTGATGTGTCATGCCTTATGCTTGCATGCATGGCTCCTGAGATTCAAAAGCAACATGAATTGATGAATGCTTATGAAATAATTGAGCACCTCAAAAGCATGTTTGAGGGACAAGCTCGTCAGGAGAGATATGATACGAGCAAGGCATTGTATGCTTGCAAACAGGGAGAGCGAGACCCGGTAGGACCACACGTTCTTAAGATGATTGGGTACATTGAACAACTAAGTACCTTGGGCTTCCCGATTGGTCTGGAGGCTCAAATAGATCTGATCTTACAATCACTTAATAAGAACTTCTCTCAATTCGTTATGAATTACAACATGAATGAGATTGATAAGACACCCACTGAATTGTTGGGCATGTTAAGAACTGCTGAAACCAACATTCAGAAGGAATCCCCTGCTCCCATGCTGATGGTGAACAAAGGGGGTGCCAAAGGGAAAGAAAGTGGAAAGGCAATAAGAAGAGGATTGCATCCAAATCTGCTACCAATCCTAATTCTGCTCCCAAGAAGGCTACCAAGCCTAAAGGAGGTGTCGAAAAGGGTGATTGTCACCACTGTGGTAAACTGGGACACTGGAGGAGAAACTGTCATGCTTATTTGGAAGAGCTGAAGAAAAAGAAGGCTGCTGGGCAGACTTCTACTTCAGGTATTTATGTTATAGAGGTCAATTTGTCTACTTCTACATCTTGGGTATTGGATACTGGATGTGGTTCTCACATTTGTATAAAAGTGCAGGAACTGCAAAGGAGTAGGACACTGGCTAAGGGAGAGGTAGACCTACGAGTTGGAAATGGAGCAAAGGTTGCTGCTTTGGCTGTAGGGACTTACCATTTATCAATACCCACAGGGCTTATATTAGAACTTGAAAACTGTTTGTATGTGCCTTCTTTTTGTAAAAACATTATTTCTGTTTCTTGTTTGGACAAGAAAGGTTTTTCATTTACCTTTAAAGACAATGGTCGATCTTTTGGTTTGAATGACTTTACCTATGGTGTTGCACAGTTATTTAACGGTTTGTATGTTCTTAGTTTAGATACTCCTATCTTGAATGTAAATAACAAACGACTTAAGACTAATGACTCAAATCAAACATACCTTTGGCACTGTCGTCTAGGCCATATAAACGAGAAACGCATTTCCAAGTTACATCAAGATGGTTTCTTGGATCAGTTTGATTTTGAATCATATGATGAATACGAGGCTTGTTTACTAGGCAAGATGACTAAAGCTCCTTTTACCGGACAGGGTAAGAGGGCCACCGTACGACTAGAACTAATACATAGCGATGTATGTGGTCCTATGAGATCGATGGCAAGGGGTGGTTATTTCTACTTCATTACGTTTACTGATGATTTCAGTAGATATGGATATGTGTATCTTTTGAAGAACAAATCCGAAGCATTTGAAAAGTTCAAAGAGTATAAGGCAGAAGCAGAAAAGCAAACTGGCGAAAGCATAAAAACTCTAAGATCTGATCGAGGAGGTGAATACTTAAGCCATGAGTTTAAGAACTATTTGAGGGAGTGTGGTATTGTATCACAACTAACTCCTCCTGGAACACCACAATGGAATGGGGTTTCTGAAAGGAGGAATCATACCTTGTTGGACATGGTGTGATCAATGATGAGTCAAGCAGATCTTCCAATTAATTTCTGGGGTTATGCCCTGGAAACGGCTGCATATACACTAAACCGTGTTCCTACTAAAACGGTTCAACAAACTCCATATGAGATATGGACAGAGAAACGGAAAAGCATGTCCTTTATGAAAGTATGGGGATGTGAAGCATTTGTGAAACGCCTAACATCAGACAAGCTTGGACCGAAATCTGAAAAATGTAATTTTGTGGGATACCCAAAGGAAACAAAGGGTTATTCTTTCTATAGTCCCTCGGAGAACAAAGTAATTGTTGCTCGAACTACTGTATTCTTAGAAAGAGAGCTAGTCTCAAGAAAGACAGTGGGAGGAAAATAGATCTCGATGAAGATCGAGAACCACTTGATAACGTTGAACCAGAGGTGGAGCATGAGCAAGAAATACAAGATAACATTGCTCAAGAAACACAAGTTGTTCGCAGATCTAGTAGAATTCGCCATGAGTCAAAGAGAAATTATGGATTTCTCTTAACTCAAAATGACGATGTGATGCTCATAGACCAAGATGAGCCTCTCACCTACCAAGATGTTGTGAACTCACCAGACTCTGAGAGATGGCAAGAAGCCATGAATTCTGAGATGGATTCCATGTATGAAAACCAAGTATGGACTTTGGTTGATCCACCTGAAGGGGTAAAACCTATAGAGTGCAAATGGATTTTCAAGAAGAAAATCGACATGGAAGGTAAAGTACAGACCTATAAAGCTCGACTGGTTGCAAAAGGTTTCAAACAAATTCATGGTATTGACTATGATGAAACCTTTTCACCAGTAGCAATGATAAAATCCATCAGAATTTTGCTTGCAATAGTGGCTTACTATGATTACGAAATATGGCAGATGGATGTCAAAATAGCCTTCCTTAACGGAAGCCTTGAAGAGGATGTGTACATGACACAACCTGAAGGTTTTGTAAATCCAAAGGAAGCTGGAAAGGTATGTAAGCTGCATAGATCCATTTATGGATTGAAGCAGGCCTCTCGGAGATGGAACATCCGGTTTGATGGAATAGTCAAAGGTTTTGGCTTTATTCAGAACGAGGATGAACCATGTGTTTACAAAAAGTTTAGTGGAAGCCATGTGGCATTCTTAGTATTATATATCGATGATATATTATTAATAGGGAATGATATTCCTTCTCTACAGGCTGTAAAGACTTGGTTAGGACAAATTTTTTCTATGAAAGACTTGGGCGAGGCTACCTATATATTAAGGATTAGGATCTATAGAGATAGATCAAGAAGATTAATCGGCTTAAGCCAAAGTACATATATTGATAAAATTTTGCATCGTTTTGGAATGCAAGATACAAAAAGGGGATATGTCCCTGTATCTCATGGGATAACGATCTCGAAAGAGAATGGTCCTAAATCATTGGATGATAAGGACCGCATGAGTAAGATTCCATATGCTTCAGCAATTGGATCTATCATGTATGCAATGATATGTACTCGTCCGGATGTCTCGTATGCTTTGAGCATGACAAGCAGATACCAGTCTAATCCAGGTGAAGGTCAATGGATGGCGGTCAAGAATATTCTTAAGTACTTGAAAAGGACTAAAAATTCATTCTTGGTGTATGGAGGAGAAGAGAAGCTAACGGTAAAGGGTTACACGGATGCTAGTTTCCAGACTGACAGAGATGACTCTGTGTCTCAGTCTGGATTTGTGTTTTTCCTAAATGGAGGTGCTGTAAGCTGGAAAAGTTCGAAGCAAGAGACAGTAGCAGATTCTACAATGGAATCCGAGTATATTGCTGCATGTGAGGCAGCCAAGGAAGCTGTATGGTTACGAAAGTTCATTATAGTGCTTGGTGTCGTTCCATCGATCGCAGATCCCATAGATCTTTACTGCGATAATAATGGAGCTATAGCTCAAGCCAAGGAGCCAAGAGCTCATAGCAGAACAAAGCATATACTTCGGAGATATCATCTTATTCGAGAGATAAACGATAGAGGAGATATTCACATATGTAAAGTGCATACTGATGATAACATCGCAGACCCACTGACTAAGGCTCTGTCGCAGCAGAAGCACGAATGTCACACTAGTAGCATGGGTATTCGATAAATGGGTGATTGGCTCTAGTGCAAGTGGGAGATTGTTAGTATTTGTGCCCTAGAGTCAATACAATCAATTGTATTTGTGTTTGAGTGATTTTATATATTTGATATATATATTTATTATTGGCTTTATTTACTGCGAAATAAATAAAGTATAATAAAAGTCCTTAGAATCTTGATACAAATTATGTAGTTGCAAGTATGTGACTTGAACATGAGATTATATAATGATTGTATCATATTCTTAAATGTCCCTAGCCGAGTATTATTATTACTTAGGACAATAATAATACACTAAGGCTAGTATGTTAATTGACAAGATGACCACATCTCATTGGTCATAAGTATGTAGATACTAAAAGCAATACATAGTAACTGTACGAGTACAGGGTACTGGACAGACCCACCGTGAGATACATCATGGTAAATAAATTTATAAATGTGTCATATGTATTCTCACAGTGATAATGGTGTAATGATCCTTAGACCTGAAGTCATTATATTTCTACATGAGAATTAATATATTTTGAATTTATCAAAAGTTATCTTTAGCCGGATAATGATAAAGGTGAATATCGGATATATTATGAATCATGTGAGAAATATGAATGATCTAGATGGGATTTAAATCTCCTAATAAAGGAGTGATATTATCGGCCTCTTGTTTGAGTGAGACTATGAAATGCATGGTCATGCTCAAATGTTGATTTGATTAATAGTCTCCTCATCGATCAAGAAAATGAAGATTAAATTATGAAGAGGATGACACATTACATGCCTCGAGTTTAATCTATAATATCATGATTTAAAGGGATTATATTACATGGAACATTAGTCATAAAAGGTTGATTGAATCGTTGATTTAATTATTGTTTTATAGGGTAGCAATAATGTGTTACTAGACGCCGCTTATTGTTTATAATTTTATTAGAGAATAAAATTATTGCCAATTAAATAATAACCTACAGGGTCACACACAAAGAATGTTTAAAAGGGAAATTAATTTATTTCATGAATTTAAATTAATAATAATTTAAATTATGATTTTAAATTAATAATAAATAATAATTCGAATTTTATAAAATTAATTAAGTGAGACTTGATTAGTTAAAGATAAAATTTGAAGATGTATTTTCTTGACTTATTTGATTAATTAAGTATGACTTAATTAATTTATTTAAATAAATAAGATTTGTTTAAATAAAAATGGCCTAATTGTTTAATGCCTCATTTTGCTTTATTTCTCTTTATAAGCAAAGAGTTGGCAAGTCATTTGAAAACAACACAACTGAAATCTCAGTTCATAAACACAAGGGAGAAGCACAAGTCAAGAACACATCCGGTTTATTTATTTTGGCTAGTACCAAATTCCGTGACGTAATCGTTCGACGATTCAAGCAAGCATTCAAGTGTGGATACCGGTGGAGGAGTTACACTTCTAGCTCTCAAGATCAACAAGCTTTAGCTCTCAAGATCAACAAGCTAGGACCTCCATTTGTCATCCATTGGAAAGCTTTAACAATGTACTATCTTGTTCTTGAGAAATTTTATACCATGATCATCATTTTATACATGGATCCGGCTTTGGAATTCGTTTTTAATTGTTATTTACGTCATGGCCCGAATTCCAACATACTTGTCCTTTAAAATTCTTAATTTCAGTATTACATCATGGGGATCCGTATGCCTGGTATTTCTCAGGTTAAGTGAATTATCCATCAGTCTTCTTTATTGAGAAATATTGCTAGTTCGACAGTTCTTGATGTTCCTAAAGGCTTCTTGGCTGTTTTTGTTGTGGAGAGCCGAAGAAGAAGATATGTTGTTCCGATTTCATATCTGAGTGGACCTACCTTTGAGGACCTATTAAGTCAATCTAAGGAAGAATTCAGGTTTGATCATCCAGAAGGTGGTCTTACAATTCCATGTACGGAAGATACATTCATTGATCTCACTTCTCGTTTAAGCAGTTTATGACAATGAATTGGCTGATACGGTACCAGAAATTTTGTTAGTGGTTACGTAAACAAGTTCTACTTGTGTATATAAACTTGAAGAACATGTACATTCGATATAACTCAAATACTTGACAACCTCAACCTTCAATTTTAAATAGGAGCACTGAAGTTTTTTTTTTTTTTTTTTTTTTTTTTTCATATTAAAAAGCACTAGTATTTTGTACCTTGGCAGTTCCTTTCACCGTCTTTCATTTTAGTACAAAAAGGCTACTTGGGAATTTTTTATGTCAGCTGTAAAATTTTAAGCTGAGGCACAAATCACAGTCCAAGCATTACAGCCTACAGACTACACAGATATGATTTTTTCAGTTTGTATAACTTTGCCTATACCTCAGAGTTAATAAACAGAGTTTTGTCACTACCACAGAGTGATTCACGTCGTTTCGAAAAGAATAAAAAATCTTTGAGCTTATGTAAATTTGACCTTCAAGTTTATGGTTCTTTAAAAAAAAAAATTGTTTGGGAAACAATATCTATGAGAATAAGCAATTATTATTCTAAAAGCTTTTACTCTGTGTATGGATTTCATTTTAGAAAGCTCTCTTGTACTTTTTACATTTAGAACCCCATCAAATAAGACCAGAGATGCTATAGTATCTAACTAGTGTATAAACGGTTTCTCGCTTTATATTTTGTTCAGGCGTGAAGTGAGGTCAACAAATGTGTCTACTGTGCAGGGAACTACTGTAAGGCGTGAATGAACGAATCCGAATTCTTCCTCAGCTTGACTTGACAAATTGTCTTCTTTGTCGCTCCCCAATATAAACTTCCAAGCATCCCTTTGGAATAGGTGAAACCTGTTCAGGATTTATCAAGAAAGAGGAAGGGCTAAGGAAATGCTATTTTATCTTTCAAAACTTATAAAACTTTGACATAATATATGCCAATATATTCTGGTGATTCATCTTAAGTTTAACTTGAGAGAGTTGGTGATTTGCTTAGGAAAAAACATGTTCAAGAGAAACGATATCTATGACAATAAGCGATGGTTTATATATTCAACAAAAATCGAGTATCAAACTACGTGTAACCTACAAAATTACGTAAAAAAACCTCTGTTCTACAATTTACACTCAGAACCTCATCAATGAGTTTGGAGGTGCTATAGTAATATAATATCTAAGAAGTATATACATTGATTTCCATTATAATTTGTTGAGTCGTGAAGTGAGGTCAGTGAATGTGTCTACTGAGCAGGGAATTGTCAGACCACCTTCCGGATGATTGAATCCAAATTCCTCCTCTGCATGACTTAACAAGTCTTGAAAGGCAGGCTCATTCAGGTATGAAATGGGTACCACAAATCTGCTTCTTTGCCTCTCACCAACATAAACTGCCAAACACCCCTTTGGAATCCAAGAAGTAAGATCAGGATTCAATAAAAAAGATGACCGGTTAAGAATTTGTTTGATAGTAGTAATACGAGGCATACGAATACCCATGATGCTATAGATCTTTTAGAGAAGAGTTCTGAAAAACTGAAGAAACACAATGACTTGGTATAGTTTTATGGATAAGACTCTAAACAATTGAGCTGTGTTGAATATTCCTACTGCTAATTATGTGTTTATATAGAACAAAAAGGAAGTTGTACTGAACCCCAAATCAAATTATACATTAAGTGGTGAGGAGCCATTAGAGACACTAGCACATGATTTTCTCTTTCAATGGCTAGAAGTTTTTATGACTGATAAGATGATATTTATGTGTGTTGGAGACATCAAGCCCAATATGTCTGCTTAACAAATGTCGACCCAGTATTAATTGTTGACCTGGTATACGTTTGTTGAGGAGCATATGATGTCCTACAGTTGTCATATACAAAAGCACTAATCCATGGCTAAAGACTTCTTCAATGGTTTACCCTGCAGGAAAGGTCTATGGATATATATACATATGACAACAAAATAAACAGCTAAGACAGGTGAAGAAAACACCATCACATGAGCACCTAACTTGTATGTTCCACCTAAAACTCTTGACCACCTAAGAAGCAAGGACACCGGTGCGGGGTGCGGGTGCGTAGTACGGGGACACGTGAATTCGAAAAATTTAAAAATACGGGGATACGGGTGCGGGGGGACACGTCATGCATAATTATAAATTTTCATATATAGTTCATGTTATACATATAGAAAACAATAGACAGAACCAAGAATTGCATGGAAACGGAATAAAATGCTTAATTTATTCATCCAAAACATGAAAATATAAGTATGATCTCTTCATTTATGCAAAATTGAACATGATAATCAGTACGTTTGTATTTGCTTATGGGTATTAATACTTAATTTTGTGAAAGTACTTAATTAACACAAATTTTTACTACAATTGGTGAAAACAAAATTTGAAAGTATGATTGTTGAAGAATCCCCGTGTGTAATACGGGGACACGCGTGTCCAAGAATCCGACACGGGGATACGGTGGATGACCCAAGTGTCCCTGCTTCCTAGTTGACCACAATAACCAAGAACATGAATATTGCTACCTTGCCTATCAGGCAAAAGTAGGAGTTTCCAGCCCTATTATTTGTATGCCATTCATGTTAGTATATATTACGTGTATATTCTCTCTTATCCCCAATATATGCATAAAACAGAAACTTAGAACAGATGTAGTAGGGCATGATGTCTCTCAACAGACATTTAAGTCTTACAATTCTCATAAATACTTGTGGCCACTGAAAGAGAATAGCATGTGCTACTGCCTAATTCATCTGTACCACTCAATCTGCATTTTGATCAACTGAGTGCCTCCGATCTGTTCTATATAAACACTATAGGAAACTTAACCAAATTCATCACAAAATCAAGTGCATTTAAGTATCTAAGCCTTCATCTGCAAAAGCCCTTGTACTTCATATACCCAAGTTTTACCCCCTAAAAACTTTCAATTTTTTTTTAGCATCATGGGTATCCGTGTGCCTCGTATCACTAACCTCAAGCAAATTTTCAACCGACAATGTTCCTTGACAAATCTTGATCATATTACAAATGTCCCTAAGGGGCATATGGCAGTTTATGTTGGGGAGAACCAAAGAAGAAGATTCGTAGTTCCAATTTCATACCTGAATAAGCCTACATTTCAAGACCTATTAAGTCAAGCTGAGGAAGAATTCGGGTTTAGTCATCCAGAAGGGGGGCTTACAATTCCCTGCAAAGAAGACACTTTCATCGATCTCTTGAATAGATTATGAGATTTTATATATACCTATGCAGATACATCCATATTGCATGTTAGATTATACAATTTTTTGCGAACTAGTCCAGACATTGTGAAAATGACTGAGACTTTTATGTAAATTTTTTAGACAGAGCATTAGCTGATACTTTGTAATTCAAGACATCAATTTTTACATGGATTTAATCATTATTTATGCTTCTAGGTATTTTCTCATTCATAGTTCCATTCTCAAGTATACTTAATCAAATTAAGATCAATTACCAAATGCCTATATGTTTATAAGATTAATACTCATATTTATCAAGATGACTGCAAGGGCCAGAAGTGTTAGCTGTATTAGGGGAGAGAGATGCTAAGCTAGAGAGATGCTATTGTAAGGTTGAATAATTTAATTTCCATTCATGAACTCAACTTTAATTAGTATTATTAATTATCATTATTAAAACCTGAATTTAACTCTTTTTTTTCTTCTTTGAATGTGATATAAGTTTACCTCTCTGATGTATATTAGCTTTGTTAATCTTCCTTGAATTATGTGCCTAAGCTTCCCTTAAAAAAAAAAATCCTGCCTTAAGCTCTAAATTACTTTCTGGTAGCACAGATTAGATAGACATACCATTTGATTCACGACATATCCCCGTAAACTTTCCAGCATGCAATTCATTAACTTACCTGGAATGCTTAATGCTGCCATATGTGTTGGTTCATTTTGTCATTTTATTATTCAACTACTTTGCCAAAGGATGTTAAGAAAACAGAGTTTGTATACTTCATTTTCTTTTGGCTTATGAGGTACATATGTTCTCCAGTCTTCGCAGATCTCTTTTTTGAAACCTAAAATGAGCTATGCAGTAATTATATTAAGATAATGAACAAAACAGAAAATAGGAATTGAGGTCGAACGATTTGCTTTACATGCCAATATATAGCTCGCTTTTTTAAGATGAGGTCAAACAATTTGTTTTACATGCCAATAGCTCACCCTTTTTAAGAAGATATCGTAACTATTCATTTATTGTAAAATTTCCTAATTTACTTGCAGGCATAGCAGATTAGATTCACAACATGCGTGAACTTACTTGGTATGCTACTACGCTATACGTTTGGCATATTTACTTTGTTTATTTGTAGTTTCAGTATATCAACTGCTTTTTCAAAACTTGTTTATTGAAACAGAGTTTATTACCATGTCCGTTACACCAGCACAAATGCCAGCACCACATATCTTCTTTCATCAATCTAAAATGGGCTAAGCACTAACTTTATTTGAGATAATGAATATCATCGAGAGTAAATGATATGGAGATAATGAACAAATTTCACCTTAAAGAGTTAGTGATTTGCCTAGGGCAAAAATGTTCAACAAAATTGAGTATCAAAATATGTGCTACCTACAAAATTTGTATGAAAAGACTCTGTTCTACAATTTACACACAGAACCTCATCAAATGAGATCGGAGGTGCTATACTGTCTACAAGTATATAAATTATCAAAATTTGTTCAGCCGCGAAGTGAGGTCAATGAATGTGTCCACTGAGCAGGGAATTGTCAGACCACCCTCCGGATGATTGAATCCAAATTCTTCCTCAGCTTGACTTAACAATTCTTCAAAGGCTGGTTCGTTCAGGTATGAAATGGGTACCACAAATCTGCTTCTTTGGCTATCCCCAATGTACACTGCCAAACACCCCTTTGGAATCGTTGAAGCAAGATCAGAATTTAATAAGAAAGATGACTGGTTAAGGATTTTTTTGAGATTAGTAATACGAGGCATATGAATACCCATGATGCTACAGATCTTTCAAAGAAGAGTTCAGGGAAACTGACGAAACACAAGGAGTTGGTATAGTTTTATAGGATAAGACTTTAGACAAGTGATGTTGTGATGAAGTTCACTAAATCTTAATAATGTGTTTATATAGAACAATAAGAAAGTTGTATTAAACATCTCATCAAAATTGCACATTGAGTGGTGAAGAGGCATCAGACACTGGCACTCTAACTTGTATCAAACTTGTATCACCTTATTGGATTCACTCTAAGGTGAATTTTCCTCAAGTGAGTTAAAGCAACCGAAAGACATGAAGTTTTTCCAACTTCAAGTTCACACCACTCTGACCTTTAACCCTAATTCCGTTTCCTCTTTCTAGCTTCAGCAGCTTGGTCTCTCTCTTCTTTCTGCCTTTTGCGCTTCTCCTTCTGCTGCTGTTCTTTCTTGTACACTGGATCTTTAAGCTGCTTCCACCTAGCATTCAACAGACTTACAGCTTCCATTTCTAGAGGATTCTTGGGCTCTGGATAAGGATGTTTGAAAAGCCTTCTGAGTTTGTCCACCTCCTGAGTAGTTCTGATCTTTGGAATATCCTCGAAGTTCTTCATGATGAGCTGAGGTTTCCAGTGAGATTTATCAGATTTGAACTGACAATAGATCATCTTGGGGTAGCCCTTGACACGGTCAGTATTGTGGACACTAGCCGCATCTCGCTCCATTCGCTTCTTTTCCACTACTACTTCAGACAGGTAACTCATGAGTCTCTGCTTTTCTTCAACAAACTTATCTTCCACTTCGCCCCATTTGAATACATATAATACTCTCTCCAGAAATGTAGCATCTTGAGTCCGTAGCAGCCATTGTCTACTCATATGCAAGATTGTTTGATTCTGGTCTGCATCTATGAATACTAAGGCATCAGCTGTATCTTCAACATAAGCATGTATCCAGTATACACTATCACTTCCTGGAACACCAATAGCCTCCCTTATTTCTCCTTGTTCTAGTGCTCCAGAAGGAAGAGTCAGAGCTTCATCTACATTCTTCATGGCTTGAAGAATATTCCATTTCTTTTCTATCAGCTCCGGCTCAATCTTCACGTCATCAAGAGGGTTTGGAGCAATGACATCACACTTCCACACCTCATTGCTCTTCTTGAATATGACTCTTTCAATGATCTTCACGGATTTATCTTTAAGCTCAGAAGCGAATCCCTTACTCATCATTTGTCTACAGACAGCTTTGAGAGATTCCACTGAAAGCTCCATTAGATCATTTTCCTCCATGCTAACCCTCTTCATCTTTCCGTCAACTACCATCCGGACAAAATTTGGATATGCTGAGAATTCTGGACCCTTGTCCTCTGCTAGCTGCATTAACTGATCCCTGTACATAATGCTTAGCTCCTCAGATTGAGAGTACTGAATTTTAGTCGCTAGCAAGAACAACTCTGACGCAGATCTTCTCATTATGAATTGGTCATCCACATATAGGAAAGATGTTGGGACTCCTTCTACCAAAGACAAGATAACTTGCCACTCCTTAAGATTTGCATTGTATCCAACCCTGACTTTAGAAATTAATCTCTTCAAAGCATTTATATAGTCCCCAGTCATTGGATTCTGCAAATTCAAGTTGTAGAACAGATCATTTGCATCCTTGTTATGAACTCCTTTCGCACAGGGTCCCATCATTATCTTCCTTGCTTCATCCCATTTCTGCCCTATCCTTCGTTTGTCCAGATCAACTTGAGGATTAGCTAGCCTTGCAAGCTCATGATCATACTGCTTCCCTTGTAGCTCCAGCTTCTTTTCTAGGAACGCAGCATGTTCTTGCATCATCTTCATTTTATGGAACTGAGCTTGTTCCAAGGCTAACTGTTGAGCTTTAAGGGTTTCCTCATCAACAGGAAATTCTTCAGGCATTCCGGAAGACATCCCAGCACCTCCACCTTGTTCCTTCAAAGATCTTTTTATAGCGTGTGCCAACGGTACGTCTTCCATGTCAGAATCTGAGTCAAGTACCTCCTGTACTGTTTCCTGATGACTCAGATCAACAAATGGTTCATCAACCATTACTGCCTTACCCTTTCTCATCCTCAGAGCCTCTTCATCAACAGACGGCTCAACTTCTGGTTCCTTGACAAGATCAGCGGGTTCTTCAATTTCTTCGATGTGAACTGCCTGCTGTCTCGTCTCCTTTCCACTCTCCCCCTTAGGTGAGTTATCCTGAGCTTCACCATGGTCTTCAGATCCACCAGCTGCATAGGAACCTCCAAAACCAAAACCAGAGGCTCCCGCTCCACTAGCACCACCTGCACCACCTGCTCCAGCATCGGGGGGAGGTTGTTGCGACTCGAAGCACTCCGGGGGCACAAAACTCCTGACTGCGAACATCAATCTACTGATTTCCACAGCCATTGTATGCATTGCAGACTCCAATGCCCCCATCCTCTCATTGAGAGTGCTTCCCAAGACACCACCAGCATGGCCCAAGTCATTGACCTTATTTGTCAAATCATCAAAAGCTGTAGCTTGACTTGCCATTCTTGCTGCGTAGTCGTCTAGAGCCCTTTGGTTGTTTCCAATATTGATCCCGAACTGCCCCATCGTCTGCCCGAACTGCCTCATCTGATTTTCCATTGAAGTCATACGCGTATCAAGATTTTCAGTGTTAAGGGACGGTGTTTGGTTTAGGTGACCTCGCTCTAATACTCGTTCTGTTGGTATTTGGCGCTCGGTTTCGGGCCTTGAAAATGAAGGTCCCTCTCTCCCTAACCTCTCACACACACTCCCTGTCTCACACTCGTGTATGTCTTCAATGATTGATCCAAATAATGAAGCAGTACCTGCAGAAAATTGATAAGAAATGTTGTTGACAGTTATGGGATCAAATTCTGTTTGTTCCTGAGTTGGAATCTCAGGCTGAGCGACTGCAAAGTGTCCTTGTACGACATCAGAACCGATCCTCTTTGCAGCATCAGTACGTACCGGTGAAGGTACGGCTGAAGTTGTTAAAACTCCATGTCCTCTTGAAGCAACAGTATCTTCAAGAGGTACATCATCCTCACCAAAATCAAAATCCCTATGTGCAGATTGTTCAAGGGGTGAACCACTCGTGTGAGGTGGAGTGGTTGCGTGTGACACGCTAGGGTTTGACTGTGGTTGTGAAGTAGCAGCGTGGAAAAGTTTGGCTTTCTTTCGAATAAGTTGCTGCTCTTCGGGTTCAATCTCCTCATCAGTTTCTACATAGACACGTGCTGGCTTTCTGACTTCCGTTAACAAGGGTGATAGAGAATAGGAATGTGTATCAGACTCAGAGTCAGAAATATGGCTCTCACCCTGGGATAGATCCTGCGGGCTAGCAGAATCTTGGGTCTCGGAATCAGATACATAGGAGGAGGAATGAATAGTATGCAGGGAGAGATTACCTGATTGATTACCTTGTGCATCATCGCTTTCCTCATCAGGAATCTCATCAAATGCCTCAGCATGAACAGATGGATTTTGAGCATGTGATGAAACTTGTGATGATGCCTCCAAATTGGTAACTCCTGCATCATATCTAAGCCACATTTGTATATTTTCAGGAATAGACATCGGTTTACCTTGATGTTTATCCTGATTAGCAATGGTTGAAAGTGACTTAGTGCCCTTCCCTAGCGATGCAGATGTTGGGCTTCCGGTAAATCTCTGTCTAACAGCAAGATCATCCTTCGGTATTAGGTCATTAATGAGCATTTGTAGGAACCGAGGAAACCAGCAGACAACATCAACTGTAGTGAGGTCTCTGCTTGCAAGAGATCCCATTGAGGCCACTATCTCAGAGAGAACTATGCATCCATAATTTATATCCAGTTCTCTTGCTAGGGCAACTGCAAAGGTTTGCATTGGAATTGGAATTTGATGAAAGTCTTTTTCGCGTGCCCGAAAACATCTTGTGATGGCCTCGAAAAAGTAATTCCATTCCACATGGAAGAATTGCTTTTGGATATTTCCTGTGATTGGGCCTTTCGGAGGATAACATCCAATTTCTTCAAAGAATCTGAGGCGTTCTGTAGCTGTAGGTTCTGGATCATAAGCATCTTTAATTGGGAATCCCAGAACTCTGTTGACAATCTCTTCAGTCACCTCATATTCCTGACCCACTAAGGTAAACCTGAAACCTAAGGGGGTTGATTTGCTCCCAAAAGTAACCGCACTAGTCCATAATTGCTGTAAAGCATCATGTACTAGTGTAGGTTTAGCAGTAAAAGCATGGCTAGCTTTGGAGTACAAATTGAGAAATCGTATCCAAAACTTAAACCGCGGGAGTTGATCACCAATTTCCGTAGAAATATTATAAAAATTGTTTTTAGCAAGTGAAAATTGGTGAGCCATTTTAATTTAAATGTTTTTCTTTAAAAAGATTTGAATTTTGTTTAATTTTGAAAAACAAATAATTTACGAATTAATCAGTTTTATTCCTTTTAATATTTCGAGAATATCAAAAGATAGTCTGAAAATTTAAACTACGGAATATGAACAGCCAATGACTAGATCTGAATATTCAACAAAGATGAATATTCGTGTGTTTATCAGTGAAATCGTGTGTATATGTGGAGAATATGAATTCGTGTTTTGAACAGATACACAAAACTTGATGTTTGTGTGTATGTATATGCGCGTGTATATGCGGTTACAAAACACAGTATCACAAAGATTAATGATAACACAGTGATTAACAGTCAAAAATTTGGCAGTAATTCGTGATTAGTATGAGTTTAATCACAAAAACATGGGTTAATTGTATGAAGTCTGTGAAATCGCACTGTTTTTGTGAAACGGCTGCTGTGAAAATGAAATTAGGTAAAGTGAATTAGGCATCGAGTTAGAGATCTATATATAGATGAATGTGAAATGACAAAAATGTCCCTGTTAAAAAGAGTGAAAATTACCAAGTCCATATAGGGAACATCTAAGTCGAACTCTATCTCGAACATTTCTATCTCGAACATCTCTATCTCGAACATCAAGTCGAACTTCGAGATAAAGTTCGAGATAGAAGTTAACTCGAACAATTAAGCACAAATGAACACTTTAACCAATTTTTTCAGCAGAAACCATAGGGAAATCCTATCTCGAACATTATAGAATTGTAGTAAACTTGGAAAATTCCCCTCTAAGAAAAACAGGGAAATTCGAGATACATTTCGAGTTAGAAGTCTAATTCGAACATCAAGTCGAAATTCGAGTTGAGTTTCGAGATAGACTAAGAGCTCTATCTCGAACATCAAGTCGAAATTCGAGTTGAGTTTCGAGATAGACTAAGAGCTCTATCTCGAACATCAAGTCGAAATTCAAGTTGAGTTTCGAGATAGACTAACTCGAAGTTAATCTCAAATTCTTTCCAAAATACCCCCTTGAACCAAAAAGTACAGGGTAATTCAAGATATGTTTCGAGTTAGGAGTGTAACTCGAAAAATTCCCTTTAGCTTAACTGAGAACTCTATCTCGAACACCAAGTCGAAATTCGAGTTGAGTTTCGAGATAGACTAAGAACTCTATCTCGAACATCAAGTCGAAATTCGAGTTAAGTTTCGAGATAGATTAACTCGAAGTTAATTCTCAGTTCTTTTCAAAATATTCCCTTAATGGAAACTTCATCTCAACCTTTGAGATAAAATTCGAGATAGACTTTATCTCGAATATTTTGAAGATAGAACTAGGCACACTGGTAACTCGAACTCGAACTCTAAGTCGAATTTCGAGATGAATTTCGAGATAGCCAACTCGAAATTCTTCCCAGACTTAGAATTTTTCAAAAACTTCACTCTGACAGCTTAAGTCGAAATTCAAGTCGAATTTCTAGATGAGTTTCGAGATAGAACCTAACTCGAAATTTTGAAGTTTTTTAATTCTAAGGCCTCTAATTACATGAAAATCATAGGTAAATTCATCATAAAATCATGCAATATTTAGAATATTATGAATTTAACTCCCCCTATGATCATGCAATCTAACAAGCATAAATTCACAGATTTGTGCTATAAAAGACACTTAAAACACAATGAATTCATGCAAAATCACACTATATGCAAACTATAACAATCATTAATTACGCATTTTAAAGTCTAAGCACATAATGATTGATTAGCTTGCACATACAAACATAAACATGGATTTTACAGATAGAAGGCTTTACTAACTTGTGTTAAGCATTCCCAATTCACCAACCAGTCTATTGAATGTTACTTCATCAAGAGGTTTGGTGAATATATCTGCAATTTGTTGCATTGTGGGCACAAAATGTAGCTCCACAGTCCCCTCCTCGACATGTTCTCTTATGAAATGATACCTGATGTCGATGTGCTTAGTTCTTGAGTGATCTACAGGATTGTTGGTTATGGCAATGGCACTTGTGTTGTCACACATGATTGGAATTTTCTTGTGCTCCATGCCATAATCCTTCAATTGGTTCCTCATCCACAGTATTTGAGCTACACAGCTTCCAGCAGCAATGTACTCAGCTTCAGTAGTAGAAGTAGATACTGTATGTTGTTTTTTACTTTGCCAGGACACCAATCTTCTGCCAAGAAATTGGCAAGCACCAGATGTGCTTTTCCTATCAATCCTGCAACCTGCATAGTCTGAATCCGAATAGCCAATTAAATTAAAACCTGTATCTCTTGGGTACCAAATCCCTAGATTTGGTGTGCCCTTGAGATACCTAAAAATTCTTTTGACGGCTACGAGATGTGATTCTCTAGGATCCGCTTGGAACCTTGCACATAAACAAGTTGCGAACATTATATCGGGTCTACTTGCAGTTAAATAGAGGAGTGAGCCAATCATACCTCGATAGCTTGTGATGTCAACTGATTTACCTGATTTGTCTTCATCAAGCTTCGTGGCTGTTGCCATGGGAGTCTTAGCTGCTGATGCATCTTCTAGATTATACTTCTTGAGTAAATCTCTGACGTACTTGGATTGACAGATAAAGATACCATCTTTTCTCTGACTGATCTGTAATCCAAGGAAGAAGGACAGCTCTCCCATCATGCTCATCTCATATTTTTCCTGCATTAGCTTGGCAAATTTCTCGCACAAGCGCTCATTTGATGACCCAAAAATAATATCGTCCACATATACTTGAACAAGTATTAAGTCATTTCTCACAACTTTATAGAACAATGTTTTATCAATTACTCCCCTAACAAAACCATTTTCAATTAAGAATAGGGATAGGGTTTCATACCATCGCCTTGGGGATTGCCTGAGGCCATAGACAGATTTGAAGAGTAGATACACAAAATCTGCATGTTCTGGATCAACGAAGCCAGGCGGCTGTTCCAGATACACTTCTTCTTCTAACTCTCCGTTCAGGAAGGCACTTTTCACGTCCATCTGGAAAACTTTGAAGTTCTTATGTGCTGCAAATGCCAAGAACATCCTGACTGCCTCAAGTCTTGCAACTGGTGCATAGGTTTCATCATAATCAATTCCTTCTCGCTGAGAATAACCTTTTGCAACCAAACGAGCCTTGTTTCGTGTTACAAGTCCGTTTTCATCCAGTTTATTTCTGAATACCCACCTAGCTCCAATTACGGATTTGTTCTTTGGTCGGGGTACCAGTTTCCAAACTTTCTGCCTTTCAAACTGATTGAGTTCCTCTTGCATTGCAATCACCCAATCAGCATCGCCAAGAGCTTCTTCTATTTCTTTAGGTTCAAGCTTGGATAAGAACCCAGAATATAAGGAGATATTAGCCATGTCAGCTCTTGCAGTTCTTCTAGTAGTCACACCAGCATCTGGATCACCAATAATTAACTCAAATGGATGGTCTCTATTCCATACCCGTTCACCTGGAAATTGTCTTGATGATTCAGCTTGACTTTCTGAGTTGGGGTGCTGACTACTTTGATTATTTTCACTAACTCCCCTTGAATTAGTGCCAGCTCCTACAGAACTAGAGTCAACTCTACTCGAGCCTTGAACAGTAGTCCTTGAGCTGCTATTTACTCCCCCTGAGTTGTTGCCGGTTGGTACTGAAGAAGTCTCTCCTGATCTTATAGAATTAGCTTGTTCGCTAGACTCAGGTTCTTCATGTATGCTTGGAACATTTAATGGAACAACCAACTCAGGTTCATCTTCAAGATCTTATAAGTCCAGATTCTGAAATTTTAGGGACTCAGGTTCACTAGAATCTCTTGAAATTGATGAGAGTTTGGTATCGTCGAATCTGACGTTGTAGCTTTCAGTCACTTTTCGATCATTCACTAAGAACACTCTATAAGCTGCCACCACATCTGTAGAGTAACCAACAAAGATTCCTTCACGAGCTTTTGCTGCAAACTTGCCTAGATTTTCATCATCTATAAGCACATAGCATTTTGCTCCGAAGACATGAAAGTATTTGATTGTTGGTCTTCTGTTGTTCATTAATTCACATGGTGTCTTTTCTTTATCTTTTATAATCAATGTTCTATTTTGAGTGTAACAAACGGTACTCACTGCTTCGGCCCAGAAGTACAAAGGAAGTTTTGAATCATACAACAAAGTTCTTGCTGCTTCAACCAAAGTTCTATTCTTCCTTTCAACTACTCCATTTTGCTGTGGAGTTCTCGGGGCTGAATACTGACGACGTATTCCTTTAGATACACAGAAGTCATTTAGCACTGCGTTTTTGAATTCAGTGCCATTGTCAGATCTAATCGTCTTCACAGTAAGTGTTGAAACATTCTCAATTTGAGTGATGTGATCAATGATTAAGAAAGGTACTTCGTCTTTCGTCATTGCGAACAATACCCATGTATACTTGGAGAAGTCATCCACGATTACCAAAGCATATCTTTTCCTAGACAAAGATAGGACATTCACTGGGCCAAACAAATCCATATGAAGAAGTTGTAGAGGCTCAGTAATACTAGAAATTTCTTTGCTTTTATGCGATGCTCGCTTCGACTTTCCCATTTCACAAGCTTCACAGAGTCCTTTCGGAGCGAACTCCATTTGAGGTAGATCTCTCACCAATTCTCGCCTCGCGAGAGCATTCATCGTTTTGAAGTTTAAGTCAGATAGCTTTTTGTGCCATAACCAGCTTTCATCATCCGAGGCTTTGTTGTAGAAACAGGTGACCTCATTCTGATTTGCTGAATCCATATCTGCAACAAAAAGATCTGCCTTTCGAACTCCTCTCAAAGCTAGTGAGCCTTCCTTGATGTGAGTGATTGATACACCTTTCTTGTTGAAGACAATTTCGTAACCTTTGTCACAGAATTGACTAATACTCAACAGATTGTGCTTTAGTCCCTCAACATAGGAAATATCTTCAATGATGACATTGCCAGTTTTCAGTTTGCCATATCCCTTAGTCACACCTATGCTGTCATCTCCAAAGGTAACATAAGGGCCAGCCTTCATAACCAACTCTGTAAGCAGGGACTTGTTTCCAGTCATATGCCTCGATGCTCCACTGTCTAGCACCCATATGACTTTATTTCTATTCTGCTTAACGCCCTGCAATGACAGATTGGTTAGACATTCTTCGGAACCCAACTTTGATTGGGCCCGGCTTTTTGATAAGATCGAGAATCAACAGATTTATCCTGGCGATCTTCCATCTCAATCTCATATCTAGCTATTAATTCAGTCTCTTCTCTTGAATCATTGTCCCATGCTTGATCTTGAAGTGTTTCCAGCTCATAGGTCTTTAGTATTCCATAATACTCTTCCAGAGAAGTTGTATGCAAATCTCTGGTTTCTCTTATTGCGTAGACCCTATGTTCAATGCTCTTTGGCTGGTTCCTCAGATATCTCGTGTTGGTCTCAACCATGGGGAGAGTTACACCTCTCAGATTCAAATCCAATACTAACTGACTGAATCGTAGATAGACGTCTGTTATGCCTTCTCCTTTTCGTATTCTAAAGGTGTCATACCCATCTTGAGTATGAGTGTCTTGTTGCTTCTAACCTCTGCAGATCCTTCCATGACAACTTTTATCTTGTCCCAAATCTTCTTCGCTGTAGTCAGACCTTTGACTATGTTGAACATTTCATGATCAAGAGATTCCATCAAGGTTTGTCGTATGGCAGTATCATAAGCTATTTGTTCCTTGTCAGCATCCGAAAACTCCGAGGCCTTTTTAGGCTCAGACCGAGGTGCTATAACCACCCCTCCTTCCGTATGTGCAGGAATAACCACCATTGGAACAAATTTACCCTTGTCAAGGACTTCCAGATATTCAGGGTTAACAGTCTCTAAATATAGTCTCATTCTGAAAACCCATTCTTCATAGTGATCTCGGTTGAACATTGGGATCTTGAATGCATTTTTTAGGAGCCATCTCAATTCTGGTCACTAAAAGTTTCTAAGTACCCAAGACTAGGCTATGTAGAATATTTATGTAGAACTTTTGCCTAAGTCGAAATTTCTCTAAGTAGAAATTTTGCTCAAGTCGAAATTCACCAAGTAGAAATTGTCCAAGTCGAAATTCTATGTAGAAATTCTCAAGTAGAAATTCTATGTAGAACTTTTGCCTAAGTCGAAATTTCTCTAAGTAGAAATTTTTGCTCAAGTCGAACTTCACCAAGTAGAAGTTATCCAAGTCGAAATTCTATGTAGAAAATCTCAAGTAGAAATTCTATGTAGAACTTTTGCCTTAGAATAATTTTTCTGCAGATTACTTTAATATTGAATAAACAATATTATCTCTTTAACACCTTTTGACTTTGAATGCTTTACTCACCTAATCCACCTAATCCACGTGCTAGGTAATGAATATGTTTTGTTTCACTTTCGGCCGTGAATAATGCAAATCACAAAGTCCAAAAACACCTTTTTATTCTTTTACTATTTTTCTGTTTGAAAAGGAGATCAAAAAGTTGTTGGGTTGTCTTCTTTGATAAGAACAGATGATGAACACTCAAGAACACCAAATATGAAAGTACCCAGATTAATTCACAAAAATTAATTAAAATACATCCAAGATAAATAATCACACCTGGAGCATTTAAATAATTTTTTAGATGAGTTTTCAATACAAACGATTTAAGGCACACTTTTCAAGAAAATGAAAAGTAGATCTAGAAAATGAAAACTCACGATTCTTCAACTCAACACAAGGATCTATGTTTTGTATGTTAAACATATAGCTCTGATACCAATTGTTAGGTCCAAATGTGTTGTAGAGGGGGGGGTGAATACAACTTTTCGAATATGAGAAGCAATAAATACGATGCAATAAATGAACACACAGATTCAAGGAATATATTTCTTATATATAACTTGAAATGGTTGCTACAACATTCATTACAAAGTATGACAGAAGTTCAGAGAGAAGTGAATGATACTAAGCTCTGTGAATGCACTCTCTCTCTTTTTCTTGTGTTTCTCTCAACTATTGCTCTCACAAAAACATTACACAAGTACTTCTATTTATACTACATGTAATCTATGTCCTGTAGTCTTCAAAGACTAAGATATACGTGGCCCAATGATGTCCACATAGATCTTGCCTTATCTTGAAAGCTTGGAAATCTGCCAATCAGAAGATGCCATGTGTCATGTTGAAGCTGCACTCTAAGTAGAACTTCTACTTGAGAATTTCTACTTAGCCATCTCGAATTTCTAAGTAGAACTTCTACTTGAGAATTTCTACTTAGCCATCTCGAATTTCTACTTGAGAATTTCTACTTAGCCATCTCGAATTTCTAAGTAGAACTTCTACTTGAGAATTTCTACTTAGCCATCTCGAATTTCTACTTGAGAATTTCTACTTAGCCATCTCGAATTTCTAAGTAGAACTTCTACTTAGAAATATTCTACTTGGTCATCTAGAATATTTAGTACTTAGAAAATATTATGGTCTTCAACTTGAAACTTCAATGCACATCTTGAACTTGTGATATCTTCATGTCTTCTTTATTCTTCACCAAGCTCTTGAACATGGATCTTTATTACTGACATAAACTTGCTATCAATGTCCTGACACTTGATGCAACGGTCTGGTTCATAAGTGACTAGTCTTGATAGTGTTTTTTGCTTCTTGAATAAATTACCATACCCAATTAGTAATGTGGCTTTCCAATATTTGTTTTCCTTCTTGTTCACTTGAAATCAATTGGTCTTATTGATACTGATAGTTATGATCTTGATTCTTGGCTTTTCAAATCACTGAGGCATGAACAACTTTGACTTGAACTTCTCTCAATGATTTCTTCTTGGCTTGATCATAGTTAACATGTTAAATTGTATCAATTACCTTGTCTTCATTTAGTGTTGATTTCTTGTGACTTCTTGTTCTTGATTGTCTTCTGGTTAAGTATCTTTTCCTTTAGTTGGGTTACATTAGTTATGGTGTTTACAAGTTTACACACTCTGCCTTTCATATCCGGTTCACCCGTGTAATAATAACCTGTGTTCTTGTCTTGAATTTCTTCTTCAATTTCTTCAACTACTTTCTTCCTCTTATCTTCACCTTGGTCAGATTTACCAGATTTTCCTTCTCCTCCCTCTCTTTCTTTAGTTTTATCTTGTGACCCCTTTAATTTCTCCCCCTTAGTTAAGAAATCTTCTACAGATTTATCAGTTGCCCCAGCTTCAGGATCTTGTTCATCATCATCACCATCCTTACTTGTAAAGAATTCAATTTCTTCATTTGTAGGTTTGCGACTTTGACTTACAAGATTAAACAGATGGTTTAACCCTTTAGCCTGGTGTGCATTTTGCTTTTCGATCTGGTCCAGACGAGAATCAGTAGATTCCTGATTGTGCTGTACCTCTGACAGTAGATTATCAACTTTCAAGGAAATCTCAGAAATTAACATGTCTTGAGCAACAGTAATATCTCCAGAGTCATCAAGTGCCTTTTCATGAGAAAGTTCGAGAGATTCTATCTTCTTGGTCAAAGATGTCTTTAAGTAGTTTATGTCCTTCTTGATTACAGCAAGCTGACTGTGGACAGAGGTGGATGAAGAAGATCGTTCACCCACTTGTGCTTTAAGGATTTCTATTTCAGCCTTGCTGACTGCAAGTTCTTTCTCTAAAGCAGTTATCTTTTCTAATAATGAGAGAGTGTATGTGTCAGTGTGTGCGCTCACCTGACGTTCACTTTGAGATCCACTCACCTGAAGTGCATGTGTTTCACTCAATTTTATGGTATTCCTCACATCACTCCTCTCAGATTCCTTAGCTGCTTCCAGATTTGTACCTTCATGTAAAATCATCCTAGCCTCCTCTGGGAAGGTCAGTGGTGGTCCTTAATCAAATCAACTTGAACATTTGAAATTGTTGACTGAATTGCTTCAGTAGTAGATTGATCAAGTTGCCTTCCACCTTCTCCAGTCGAAACTGCGAGTGGAAAATCCCTTGTGGGAGCCAGGAGTGTTTGTCCTGGGAGGGGAGATGATGGTTCTATTAAAGTTGGCTGAGAACCAAGATTTCCCTCTAAAGCCTGTGAAGACTCTTCTACCGTAACTATGGTAGGCACTGTCACATTTTCTACGTGCTCTCCTTGCAATGTGTCCTGAGACTTATTTAAAGATATGTCTTCCCCCATTGTGAGTAATAGGAGTGGTGTGCTTGACTCACTACAAGGTGCCACGGCCCTATGGCGAATTTCAATAGAATCATCCTGTTGAGAAGATGATTCTAGTAACTGTGTAACGGCCATATCAACTTCCATATCCTGTTGGGAGGATATAGACGGGCTTACAGTTGCCTCAGTTTGAGTTCTACTTTTCTTTTCTAGAGGCAGAGCTGTGGGTTCACTCATACTATCACTACTGATTCGACTTCTTTTGACTTGCAATTTCTTTCTAGAGTGAAAAGATATGAGTTTTGTTGGTTGAGTGTTTGGCTCTACGACCTTGGTTAGAGGTTGTGGTACTACAACCCCTTGGTCAGACCTACCAACCACTTGGGTTCCAGAAATAGATTGAGAAGTAGTAGTTTGAGGAACAGAGGGCAATACCTGGTCAGCTGATTCCGCAACAGTCTCTGATAAGATGGGTTGATCTGATTCAGGTTCAGGGACAGATGCAGTTTCTTGCACTGGATGTTCAACAGCAAGTGCAGCTGGCTGAGGAACAATTTGCTGAGCAGGTTCAACTCGTTGATTGCCTTGATCTTCATTATCAACAAGTATGTTTTCCACTGGTGGTTCAGGGTTTTGTTCAGGTTGTTCAGGTTCTGGTACAGGTTCAATAACAGGTAGTTGTATATAGTTTGACATGTATTGGGTGACAACTACAGGTATGTTTGTGAATTTAGGCTTGTTGCTGTACTCAGTGAACAATCTGGTAGTAGGTTTACCTGACGCCAGTGATTCTCCATTCAGGAATTGGGCTTGGTTTTCTAGTTCCACAAGATGATTAAAAATCAATGACAAGAATCTTGGATAATAACATGATACTTTATGTCCATTATCAAAATTCTTCTTTGCATTAATGATTCTTTTAACCATCGGAACACACAGTAGTCTACCAATATTAATTCTTCGGTTGTGTGCAACTGCATATCCAATATGCTGCAAGAAAGATGGTAATACCCCGAAGTTCCCTTTAGTAGAATTGGCAAAGACTCTACCTAATGTGTCAAACAGATAATCCCATTCCTGAACAAAGTTCTTTTTATTCCAGACAGTTTGATCAGGACTGTCTTGATAGAATACACCATTTAAAAAATTTATCAATTCTTGATCTGATGGTAATTCTTCGAAATTTTCAGTTGGAAAATTTAAGACCGTATTTATTGTATTTTCATTCACTGTGTATTGATTGTCTCCTACAGAGAAGACAAATGATCTGTTATCATTAGAAACGACAGCAGTAGTACACATGATTCGCAAAGGTTCAATTTTCAGAGGAGCATCCAATCTCAAAGCAGTGCGAACCAGTGAATTTTCATTTAAAAATCGAATCCACGGTCGAAAACGTTCAACTGAACATTTTTCTGGATCAAAATAACCGATTAAATTATGTTTAATAATTTCAAATCGATCAGCCATTTTAATCAAGATTTAATTTCCTTGAAAATTTCAGATTTTACAAAATTATAATTTAAAAATTAATTTTTCAAATTAATAATTAATTAAAATTTCAAAAAAATTAAAATTTCTCCAAAAATTCTGAAAAATTCACACAATGATCCTCTTACACACACGAACACATGTATATTTTTAGATTTGCAAGAATCGAACCCAGTTTTTCAGAAAAACAGATCTTAAAATCGATTTTTCGAAACTAAAAACCTTCAAAACCGAACCAAATATCGTTTTTAAGCAATCAATTTGAAGGTAATCGAACAAGGAGTCAAGTTATGTGATTAGTTTCGTGATTATCAGCAAGATTCGAGATGAAAATCGGGCATGAAGTGTCGTGTATATGTATGTATATGTGTGTGTATCGATTTGGTACTCTAAGACTTAACTTGAGAGTATAACTTAAAATGAAAATATGACTTAATACATTCTAACTCTTATATATATACTAAGCTGTCGAATAAGACTTAAAAATAATACTAAAACTAAATAAGACTTATTCTATCATAACTAATATATACATGTTATATTTGATTATGACTTAATGTTAACAAGACTTGTTACAATTAAGACTTAACCAAAAGAACTAAATAAACGATTAAGACTTAAATTAGATAACTAAAAAGACTTAACTAATAAGACTTATCAAATAAGTGAATAAGACTTAATTAAATACAGACAAGACTTAAGAATTATATACATAAATTATAATTGATTAAGACTTAATATTAACAGACTAGCGAATATGACTTAGATTTAAAAACTCGGTAAGACTTAACCTGTTTAAGTCATACCGATTTTAAGTTAAGTCATATTGATTATTTTTCCTAATTTTAAGTCATATTTACTTTAAACATACATTAAAAACACAATAAAATATACAATTAACTTATAAAAATAATAAAAATATTATAGAAAATTAAACAAATAATAAAAATAATTATACATACCATATGCTAACCTATTAACGAAAACAAAGCAATATTAACAGGACAAACATTACAAAACAAATGATAAATTAATTAATAAAATAGAAATAAATATCTACAAATATTCTAAAAATACAGAAGTATGAAGTATTAAATAATATGAATAAACAAAGTGAAAAATAATTAAACAAGCAAGAAAATCAGATGGTAAAATAATTATACAAGTGATTTCAAACAACAAATATTCACAGAATAATCACTTGCAAAATTATTAAAGATCAAATTTCAGATATTAACAGTATTAATTACTAGGACTGTTTAACATACCCAATTCACTAACAATTCTAGTGAATGAGGATTCATTAAGCGACTTAGTAAAAATATCTGCAGTTTGATCTCCAGAGCCTACAAATAGTAGTTCCACTGTACCATTCATTACATGCTCTCTTATAAAATGATACCTTATGTCAATGTGCTTTGTCCTTGAGTGCTGCACAGGATTACTGGCGATTGCTATGGCACTTGTATTATCACATAAAATAGGAATATTTTCCAATACAATGCCATAGTCCATTAATTGATTCCTTATCCATAAGATCTGAGCACAACAGCTTCCAGCAGCTATATATTCAGCTTCGGCTGTAGAGTTGGAAACTGTTTGCTGTTTCTTACTGAACCAGGATACCAATCTTCCACCTAGGTATTGACAACTCCAAGATGTACTTTTCCTGTCTACAACACTTCCTGCATAGTCAGAATCTGTATATCCAATTAAAGTAAAACCAGTTTCATTAGGGTACCAGATGCCTAAATTAGGCGTACCCTTTAGATATCTTAAGATTCTTTTGACAGCAATGAGATGGATTTCTTTAGGGTTCGCTTGGAACCTTGCACACAAGCATGTGGCAAACATTATATCTGGTCTACTAGCAGTTAGGTAAAGCAATGAGCCAATCATACCTCTATAGCCTGTGATATCTACCTTAGCAGAACTTTCACATAAACCAATTTTGACAGCTATAGTTGATGGTGTCTTTGCTGATGAGCACTCCTCCATGTGATATTTCTTGAGGAGCTCCTTAATGTACTTGGATTGACAAATAAATATTCCATCTTGTCTCTGACTTATTTGTAATCCAAGAAAGAATTTCAGTTCTCCCATCATGCTCATTTCAAACCTACCCTGCATTAACTTAGAAAACTTTTTGCATAGAAGCTCATTAGTAGACCCAAATATAATATCGTCCACATAGACTTGGACTAGTATTATATCATTCTTATGTCTTTTAGTGAAGAGCGTTTTGTCTATGACACCTCTTATAAAACCATTTTCTAATAGAAATTCAGAGAGAGTGTCATACCATTTTCTTGGGGCTTGCTTAAGACCATAGATAGCTTTGTAAAGAAAGTAGACATAGTCCAGATGATCTTGATCTTCAAAACCAGGGGGCTGTTCTACATACACTTCTTCATCTAGCTTACCATTCAGAAAGGCACTCTTGACATCCATTTGATAAACTTTGAATCTTGAATAGGATGCATATGCCAAGAATATTCTGTTGGCCTCAAGTCTTGCCACTGGAGCATAGGTCTCGTTATAATCAATGCCTTCAGCTTGAGAATAACCTTTAGCTACCAGTCTTGCTTTGTTTCTTATCACAGTGCCATCTTCATCTAGTTTGTTTCTGAATACCCATCTTGTGTCCACCACTTTTCTATCTTTAGGTCTGAGTACCAGCTTCCATACTTCTAGTTGCTTAAATTGATTGAGTTCATCTTGCATAGCAATCACCCAATCAGGATCAGATAGAGCTTCTTCTACTTTCTTAGGTTCTATGACAGACAGGAACCCAGAATAGTTACATTGATTCTGATAAGCTCTTCTTGTTTTCACACCAACATCTGGATCACCAAGAATCAGCTCAAAAGGATGAGCCTATTCCAAACAGTTTGTCTGGGAAGAATTGATCTTGACGATTCACCTTGATCTTCAGTATGAGGTTGAGTATGACTTGTTGACCCTTCATTATCTCCCCTTGAGTTGTTGCCAGTTTGACTTGTTGATGGTTCAAGAGTATCAGTGGTGTCTTGAAAGTTATCATTGTTTTCACCAGCATCACCTTGATCATTACCACCAACATTTGGATTATTATCATCAGCAACAACGTCAGGTTGATTGTCATCATCTGAATCTGAGTCTGACATATCATCAAACTTAAGCTTTTCAGATGGATCTTCATTTAGGATATTTGGGAGTTTTGTGTCATCAAATGTAACATTGACACTTTCCAAGGTTTTCTGTTGATCAATAAGATACACCTTGTAGGCTCTTCTAGTATAACCAATAAATATTGCTTCATGTGCTTTTTCTTCAAATTTACCACCTTGATCATCTCCTTCTTTCAGCACAAAGCATTTTGTCCCAAATACATGGAAGTACTTGAGAGTTGGTTTCTTGTCATGTAGAGCTTCATATGGTGTCTTCATTAAGTCTTTATTGATAAGTGTTCGATTCTGGGTATAGCATGCAGTGTTGACAGCTTCAGCCCAAAAGCTCAATGGAAGCCTTGATTCACTTAGCATAGTACGTGCAGCTTCAATCAAGGTTCTATTCTTTCTTTCAACTACCCCATTTTGTTGAGGAGTTCTGGGAGCCGAGTACTGTCTAGTTATACCCTTTTCAGTGCAAAAGTCATTCAGAACTGCATTCTTGAATTCAGTTCCGTTGTCTGACCTTATAGCTCTTACTGGACGATTAGAATCCAGCTCAATTAACTTAATGTGATCAACTACTAGTTGTGGAGTTTCATCTTTTGAGTTCAGAAATAGTACCCATGTGAATTTTGAGAAATCATCAACAATCACTAGAGCATATTTTTCCTTGACATAGACATCACACTAACTGGACCAAACAAATCCATATGAAGAAGTAGTAATGGTTCAGTTATTGATGATATGTTAGTGCTCCTGTGAGTTGCCCTTTTTAACTTCCTTTTTTGACAAGCATCACATAGACCTTCCTGAGTAAATTCAATCGAAGGTAAACCTCTCACCAACTCTCTTTTCACTAGAGAATTCATTGTTTTGAAGTTTAGGTGAGAAAGTTTCTTGTGCCATAACCAACTTTCATCAGTGGATGCCTTTGAATAAAAACATCTAATTTCTTCTGTGCTTCCAGAGTTCATATTGGCTATGTACAAGTTTCCTTTTCTTACTCCAGTCAACTGTGGCCTTTCATTTCTCTTGTGTGATATTAGACAATTCTTCTTGTTGAAATGAACTTCATAACCTTTGTCACAGAATTGACTAATACTGAGCAAATTGTGCTCAAGGCCGTTCACAAAAGAGACATCTTCAACGATAACATTTCCAGCTTCTAATCTGCCATATCCATCAGTTTTACCTTTGCTGTTATCTCCAAAGGTAACGACTGGGCCGGCCTTCTCCACCACATTTGTCAGCAGGGCTCTATCTCCGGTCATTTGCCTTGAACATCCACTGTCCAGAATCCACATGACTCGTTCAACATGTTTCAAACCCTGCAATGACAAATTGGTTAGACTTTCTTCGGAACCCAAATTTGATTGGGTCCGGAGTACTTAAAGAATTGACCTTTATCAGGTAAAGCAACACTTTTTATTTTAACAACCTTTTCTTTAGGTACTGGACATTTAACCCTGCAAAAAGCTTTAACTTGTTTTGGTTTCAGCTTGGGTAACCATGTCTTCACCATATCCTGAGAAGGACTTGAAGTCCTAATCTTAGAATTAGGTGGTGTTACAGTCCTGGATCTAACATGTTTATTTCTGCTCATATGCTGTCTAGGAACATTCTTATTAACACATGCATGATTACCGTTAAAGTAAGCAGACATTATATTAAAAGCACAAGACATGCAATTAACAACATCACACTTTTTATGAGCAGTATCAATAACAGGAATAGCATGCATGGTAGATATGTTGTTGCATTTATTCATGTTGTAACTTCTACTACTAGTTTTCAAGGAACTAGTAGACTCACCAACTCTTTCTGTTTTCTTAAACACAGTCTTTCTATCTTCATCATTTTTAACAACTTGATTACTTTCTAAGACTACGCCATTAGCTAAATCCTCAATGCGCATCTCTTCCTTAATGATTAAAGATGTAGTATCCAAAGGTTCTGCTATGGATGTCTTAAAGGGTGGATTACTAACACCCTTAAGCACTATTGGGATACCCCTTTCTACAGCACTGACACGATTAGGGGTAATAATGCTTTTTCGACCAATAACTTCATTATAATCAAACCCAATTCCTACGGTTTGATTAATAGCTTGTTGGTTAAACAACTCTTTAGCCACTTTACATGAATTAGAAGTAGCACTAACCCTTATTTCTAGCTCAGCTATTGTTTCACGTTGTTGAACCACTATCAACGCTAGAGACCTCTCAAGTTCTTTTAGAATTCTTATTTCTGATTTTTGTTTATCATGGCAATTTTGTACATCGTGTAATTCTGATAATTGATTACTAAGATCTGTATTTAACAAATTTAGCCTTTCAATCTCTCTATTAGCATTACCTAGTGTATCACTAAGTTGATAAATATATTCTTTCAGTACATGATACCTCAGATGAAGTACCACTGGAGTTATCAGATTTTGCCATCAGGGCAAGATTGCCATACTCTTCATCTTCAGAGTCTGTATCATCCCAACTCTTTCCAGCAGCCACATAGGCTTTACCCGTCTTCTTCTTTTCAGATCCAAAGTCTTTTCTTTGGTTTTGTTTTGGCTTCTGACACTTAGTAGCGAAATGTCCAAGTTCATTGCAGTTGTAGCATCTGATTTTACTTCTTTCAACTGTTCCAGTTTTGTAACCTCCTCTGTTACTTGAGGATGAAGAACCTCCTCTCTGGAACCTGTTATAGTTAGATTTGTACCTGAACTTGGGATTCTTCCTGAATCTGAAGTTGCTGAATTTCCTTACCAACAAAGCCATGGACTCATCTTCCAACTGATCTAGCTCTTCTAATGAATAGAAGTCTCCTTCATCTGGACTAGTATTCGTTTGACCAACTTCAACTTCAAGTTTACCACTGTCAACATTACAAGGTTGAATGACCTTATCTTCCACTTCCTGTTTGTTCTCAACAATAAGAGCTGTAGAAGTATTAGCAACTCTTCCTTTTCCATAAATCTCCTTTTGTTGAGATTGTTCCAGTTCATAGGTTTTTAAAACACCAAAGAGTCTTTCTACAGTAATTTCACTTAGATTCCTCGACTCTCTGATAGCTGTAATTCTATGTTCTAGATGAACAGGCATTGACAGTAGAAATTTTCTGTTGATCTCTTTCTGAGTATAGTACTTGCCATGCATCTGTAAATTGTTGACAAGTTTGTTATATCTTTCAAACACATCTTGAATACTTTCATTGGATGCTGATCAAAAGTGTTCATACTCAGATGTCAGAATTTCTAGTCGATTCTCCCTAACTTCCTCTGTTCCTTCATTCACAGTTTCAATGGTTTCCCACATTTGCTTTGCAGTCTTGCAGTTAATCACATGACTGTACATTACAGAGTCTAGAGAATCTATTAAGATCAGTTTTAAATTAATGTCAAGTCCAGCTTCCTCTCTTTCAACAAGAGTGTATTCAGAAGAATCTTTGTGAACATACCTTGCAGGGGAAATAACTTTTCCATCAGTAACAACTTCAGGAATTAATCCAAAAGGTATTATTGGTCCTTCTGATAAGACTTTCATGTATTTAGGATTTGCAACCTCGAGGAACATTAACATTTTGTTCTTCCACATATCATAACTGTTTTTGTCATATATGGGAATTTTCACAGTTCCAACTTTAGAAGACATGATGAATCTTTTAAGAGAGTTAAAAAATTCAGGGATGATTTTTAATCGAGTAAAATGGGATCTTTGATTTGTGTATCAATCAATCTGCTCTGATACCAATTGTTAGGTCCGATAAGATTGTAGAAGGGGGGGTTGAATACAATCTTAACTTTTTTATCGAAATTTGTCCTTTAATTAAATTTGATAAAGACAAATTTGTGTGCGGAATTATTTAACACAATTTTTCAAGTTGAATATAACTGTATATTAACTTGATGTGGTGTTACAAAATCAGTATAACAACTTATCAAGATGTTAATAACTAATTAGAAAATTCGACATGAACTTTTCTAATTTAGTTAATAATAATCAAGATAAGAACTAGGAAACTTAATTCGCTAGTAGTACAAGAATCACAAATAAACAAGTTCTAGCGGATAGAATATAACAAAGATGAAGAACTTGAATTTCTGGGAATTGTTTGAGCTTTGGTGTTCTTGAGAGAGAGAATTCTGTTCTGGATATAATGTTTCTGCTATGGTTTCTCCGTTATGACATAATCTGCTGTGTTTTGTTCTTTTATATTAGTAACAGGTCTTGCTGGCTTTCTGTAGGATATTTAACTGCTCCAGCATGACTTAAACTGCTACCAAGACTTGATTTTCCTTCATTAAGACTTACACAAACCTCCATTAAGACATAAAATATGTCGGTATGACTTAACAGAAATTCGGTAGGACTTACAACAGCTGGCAGAGGTCGGTAAGACTTAATCCAGGTCGGTAAGACTTAATCCTGAAAAGCTCCTGTCGGTATGACTTAAAATTAAGTCATACCGAATTTTCCTTCTCCAAGACATAACCCATTTTTCTTTCTTTAAGTCATATTGATCCATTTAATTAATTAATGATTAACTAATTCATATTTAATTGATACAATAATTAATTTAAATAAATAAATTAATTCTTCCAGAATTAATTCATTTAATTAAATCAACTAAATGATTTATATCAATTACAAATGAATTTAATTAAATCAATAAATAATTAATTTAATTCTTACAAACCACTAAAGGTAGTAAAGAATTACCACTGATTTGTGTTGACGTTCGATGTACTGTCTGGTTCATGAACGACTAACTTCAACGATGCTTCTTCACTTTTGACTTTAGATTGTGGTTTGTTTCTTCTCTCAATTCTCTTGTACTGTAACTGATCTTCAAACTATCACTCGAAAAATCTCTGTCACTGTTCAAATGAATCCATTCACTTCAATGCTGTACTGGGGCTTGATCAGATAACTGAATCGTCTTCCAGTGTATGACATCAAAACTATAGATTGACTTTTCTTCTTTCTTCTGACAGATAATACTTCTTGAGATTCCTGTGACAGTTCATATGTATATTTACTTATTACAATTTGGTTTAAGTTGATTAGGATCCTCTAACTACAAATAGGCTGAGTCATATGCCTTTCACAAATATCACTCCATAACATAGTATCGTGTAGCGTTTTAATTTTTTATTGAAAAACGCTACTTCGTGTAGCGTTTTATATTTTTCTTTTTTAGAAAACGCTAATACGTTTAGCGTTTTGTGGGGCATATATTTTTTTTAATAACGCAAGATTAGGTTGTGTTTTATGGGAGTAAGACGCTAGCTTATGTTGTGTTTTGGGGGAAACGCCACATGATGTGGCATTTTAGAGGTTTTTTATTTTCCTTTTTTTTAATCTCTTAAATATATGTGTGCAAATAATATTAAATTTTATTTGTATTCCCTTGGGGTTTCAACGGTTAACATTTAGGGTTCAATAATTTCATTTTGGGTTTAGAAATATTCAGAAAGACGAATAAAACGTATACGAATTTAGGGTTTAGGGTACCCTAAACCCTAACTTATCCTGATTTTTAAACGCGTTATCGTTTAAAAATCAGGCCGCCAGATTCAATTTTTTAATTAAAAATTTTAAAATTTAAAAAATACATTTTTTATTAAATTTAGGGGTTCAACAATTAACTTTTGGGGTTCAACGTTTATATTTTGGGTTTTAGAAATTACCCAAAACCAATTTAAAGTAACGTTTCAAAAAAAAAAAAAAATTACCCAAAACCAAAATTAAAGTAGCATTACTAGCCCAAAACCAAACTTAAAGTTGCGTTACTAGCCCAAAACCAAACTTCAATTAGCGTTTACAGTAAAAAAAAAAAATTGGAAAAAAAAAAGTCAAAACGCTACACGATGTAGCGTTTTCATAAAAAAAATGAAAACGCTATACGATGTAATGTTTTAGAGTGATATATGGGGCCAACTTTTCAGATTGTGATATTTGGGACCATTTTTTTTCAAATTGTGATATAAGGGGCCAATCCCAATTAAACTTCGGTTCGGTCCAGAAAAAAACTAACATTTCGATTTTCGATCTATTCGGTACTGAACCGACAGAATGCTCAGCCCTAGTAAATAGATTGTTTCTCATTATAATTTGTTCAGGCGCGAAGTGACCGCACAAATCCCTGCCGAAGTATGATCACTATTTACCAGGAAGGATAACCAATCAAGGAATGAACGTCGTCGCCTCGTCAAAAGAAAATGAATAGAGATATATCAAAAATGGGTGCAAATGGGTGCCTAAATATGTTGGAAATTTGTTTCAGAAATAAAGTGTATCTTAAGAGAGTTGGTGATTTGCTTAGGAAAACAGCATGTTGAAGAGAAACAAATACTATGGGCGATGGTCAATATGTTCAACAAAAATCGAGCATCAAACTAAGCCTTACGTACAAAACATTTATGAAAACCCTGTGTTCTACAATTTACACTCAGAACCTCAGTAAATGAGATCGGAGGTGCTATACTTTCTAAGAAGCATATCAATTGCTTTTCATTATGATTTGTCGAATCGCGAAGTGAGGATTCAGTAATAAAGCTGACCGGTTAAGGATTTGTTTGAGATTAGTAATACGAGGCATACGAATACCCATGATGCTATAGATCTGTCAGAGAAGAATTTAGGGACACTGAAAACAATTGAGTTTAGGGACTTAGGTAGTTGGTTTAGTTTTATGGATAAGACTCTAGACAATTGCGTTTGTGATGAATTTTACAACTGCTTTGTTATGTGTTTATATAGAACAATAAGAAAGTTGTATTGAACATCTCATCAACTTGTACATTGAGTTGTGAAGAGGCATTGGTCACTAGCACATGATTTCCTCTTTCAATAACTACATGTTTTTATGACTGAAAAGATGACATTTATGTGTGTTTGGAGACATCATACCCTATATGTCTGCTTAACAAATCTCGACCCAATATTTTTTTTTTTTGATCTGGTACACGTTTTTTGAAGAGCATATGATGTCCTACAGTTGTCATATAAAAAATTACTAATCTATGGCTAAAGACTTCTTCAGTGGTTTATCTTGCAGGAAAGGTCTATGGATATATATATACCTATGACAACAAAATAAACAGCAAGACCGGTGAAGAAGCATCACATGAGCACCTAACTTGTAGTTCCACCTAAAACGCTTTACCACAAAAACCAAGAACATGAATATTGCTACCTTGCCTGTCAGGCAAACGTAAGAGTTTCCAGCCATATTATTTGTATGCCGTTCATGTTAGTATATATTACGTGTATATTCTCTCTTATCTCTACTGTAAGTGTAAAACATAAACTTGGAACAGATGTTGTAGGGCATGATGTCTCTCAACAGACATTTAAATCTTACAATTCTCATAAATACATGTGGCCACTGAAAGAGAATAGCATGTGCTACTGCCTAATTCATCTGTACCACTCAATCTGCATTTTGATCAACTGAGTACCTCCGATCTGTTCTATATAAACACTATAGGAAACTTAACCAAATTCATCACAAAATCAAGTGCATTCAAGTGTCTAAGCCTTCATCTGCAAAAGCCCTTGTACTTCATATACCCAAGTTTTACCCCTAAAAACTTTCAATTTTCTTTAGCATCATGGGTATCCGTGTGCCTCGTATCTCTAACCTCAAGCAAATTTTCAACCGACAATGTTCCTTGACAAATCTTGATCATATTACAAATGTCCCTAAGGGGCATATGGCAGTTTATGTTGGGGAGAACCAAAGAAGAAGATTTGTAGTTCCAATTTCATACCTAAATAAGCCTACATTTCAAGACCTATTAAGTCAAGCTGAGGAAGAATTCGGGTTTAGTCATCCAGAAGGGGGCCTTACAATTCCCTGCAAAGAAGACACTTTCATCGATCTCTTGAATAGATTATGAGAGTTTATATGTACCTCTTCAGATACATCCATATTGTATGTTAGATAGTATACAAATTTTGTCATCTGGTCCAGACATTGTAAATATAATTGGGACATTTTATGTAAATATTTTAGGCAGAAACTGTGTTATTCAAGACATCAATTTCTACATACAATTATTCATGATTTATACTTGTAGGTGCTTTTACTTTCGAAAAAGATTAATTGGAGTTATTACCATAACTCTTGTAAGCTATGTTACCCCGACTCTTCATTTTGCCTCGAATACCCATGTCGGACACGCGACACTCGGACATGAGTTTTAGGCAAAAAAGATTCATTTTTTTCAAAATATTGCCGAATCCGATAGTTGGATATGTATTCGCGTTGGAGACTTTGGCCGAGTCTGGGTAACAAAGCTTGTAAGAGAGATGCAAAGGTAGAGAGATGCTTTTGTATGATTGAATGATTTGCTTTCCATTTTATTAAGTCAACTTTAATTAGTAAAATTAATTATTAATATCAAAACCTGAATATAACTATTCTTTTTCTTTTTTGAATGTTGATGTAAGTTTATTACCTCTCTGAAGTAATCAAGCTTTGTTTATCTTCCTTGAATATGTGCCTAAGCTTCCCTCAAGAAAACAATGTGCCTAAGCTGGTATTACAAATTTGATATGCATACCATTAAATTCACGACATAACTCCATAATCGTTTCCAGCATATTCATCAACTAACCGGTATGCTTATGTTGCCATGTGTCTTGGTTCATTTTGTAGTTTTAGTACTATCAACTACTTTATGGAAGGATGAAAAGAAAACAGAGTTTCTTAGCGCAGTAGCTCATTTGGCATATATATATATAGCACATATGCTTCTCCAGTCTTTACAGACCACAGATCTCTTTTTTAACCTAAAATGGGGCTATGCAGTAATTGTTTTAGGAACAATGTGTATCTCAAGAGATTTTGTGATTTATTTAGGAAAAAACAGGTTGACGAAAAATTGTATGTATCAGAATAAGCCATGGTGGAAATATTCATCAAAAATTGTGGATCAAATTAAATGTTGCCTTCAAAATTCATATAAAAAATCTATGTTCTACAAATTACACTCAGAAGCTCATCAAATGAGATTGAAGGTCCTATACTATCTAAAAGCATATGAATTCTTTTCCGTTATAGTTTGTTCAGGCGTGAAGGTCAATGAATGTGTCCACTGTGCACGGAATTGTGAGAAATTTAACATCATATCTGTGTTGCAGGTGAACTTGGATCGTATAGAATCTCCAAAAGTTTATCTGACAGGTAGGATGCGAAAGTTTATGTTTTAAGTGTTGTCATCAATAACTTTTGGTGGGGTTGAGAAATTAGGTGTTCATGTGACAATGTTTTATCCACCTACAACATACCTAGCAGCTTATCTTTTAGAAATAATTCAGCAACTGTTTTCTGCAAAGTCAAAGTGTTACCTTGTCAAAGTGTTTTCTGCAAGTCGATGCTTGATCAGGATTCCTCTAAGAAACATTGCTTATAATAAAACAAAGCAACTGTTGATAGGTTGTGAATTGTTTCATTTTTAAAATTGTATCAGATAAGAGGTTGATTTCTCAAATTTCAGTATTCCGAGAAGTTTAACTTTTTACGCTCAATTTGATGCAAATTTGGTGACATTCTGAATTATGTGGAAATGATATTGTAAGTGGAAGGCGTTTTCAGAATAAATAAAAAAGGACATATATAGGATAATATAGTGTCTACATTTTTACACATTTGTCAAGGAGAATGAATATGATTTATGTTTTCATGAATCAAGCTCAATACATGAGACAATCTGACTATTATAATTAAAATGGAGTCGCTAGTCTACAAAATTATCTAAACTACTTATTCTGATCATGTTCATCTTCATGATTTTCTTCACAATCGTGAAATGAGATCTGTAAAGATGTCTTCTCTGCAGGGGATTGTAAGGCCCCCCACTCTGGATGATCAAACCTGAATTCTTCCTCAGCTCGACTTAACAAGTCTTGAAAGGCAGGCTCACTCAAGTAGGCAATTGGAATAACAAATCTTTTTCTTTGGTTCTCCCCAACATAAATTGCCAAGCAGCCTTTTGGGACGTCTGGAACTGCTGTAGTGGCAAAAGAAGACCCCTGAAGAATTTTCTTAACATGAGGAATACGAGGCATGCGGATACCCATGATTCTAAGTTTATTTTTTTAGAATGAATGTCGCGAGGTAAAGGACTGAAGTATGCTTCGTAAACAAGTGAAGGTTTACTAATAAGCTTGTGTTGATTTATGTCCAATTCCCGTTTGTTTATATAGAAGGTTTCTTGATAAGTCACTAACACATGGTTTTGTCCTACAATTATCGAATGAATAGTGATAGGCCATAACCAATCCCAACTGGACTCGGTCCAAGGTACCATGAGTCCGGCCCACATGCAGTCCGGATTGAGCCCAAGCCAATCTAATGAGCAATCCAGCCCCAGGGAGTGTAAGAGCACGGGAGACACGAGTCATGACTATGGTCCTACATGACAGCGACAGATAAGGGAATCCTAGTATTGGCACAATCATGTCCCCATCAGACCACGTGCTGACACGCCCAGGACACACGCCGCCACAGATATTACCTGGACAGGTGGGAATTATCAGCGAAGGACAAGTGTCCCACCTACCTAGGATCTGACGCTCATGATTGCAGGTACCAACCCCTAAACCCTAATCCTTGGCCTATAAATAGACAAGGAGAAAAAGGTGAGGGGGTCACATTCTTTTGTACACACACTCATATGCACACACCCTCCATAATTAGATATGCTCTAGTCCTTATCTTTTACTCTCCAAAGCCGTCACTTATTCTCACGCCGGAGGCGCCGCGGGGCTCAAACCCCCCTCCGGTGTTGTTTTGCAGACGCCCAACCACCAGCATCACCTCTTACCGGGCGTGGGAATGGCGGAGGAGGCACTAGATCGGGTCTTGGAGTTATCATTGGCGCTAGAAGGAGGGGGCTCTGTCCTTTGGTCTCGGTGCCACTGGACTCGACTCCATCAACAAGCTCTTGAAAAAGAGTCCTAATCAAAACCAGTAAGATCTAAAACAACCTTAAAACCTTTACCTGTGTTCATATTTGAATATTTAGCGCATACATACACTGCTTTACTCGAAACTTAGCCCTGTTCTGTTATAATCGATATTTTGTGAAATACTTGGTTGGGAAACTTGAAATCATGCCAAGAGGGAGAAAATCTACTCAAAGAAACAATAACCGAGACCAAGATCCTAATCCTATCCCGGACCTGCCCTTGGTTCCGGCAGAAACAGCTCCAGCTTTGGGAAGGGTAGGGATTGGTCCTGGAGATGCCCGAATTGACATTGAACTCAACCAATACAAATATACAGATGTACCTCTGGCTGCGGCACACATGCAAGATCTTACTCGGGACGAATTGGCGGATGCTATTCGGGCATATCGAGCAAGCCAGATAGCACCGCCTCCCGAACCGGAACAAGCTAAAAATTCACAAGGCTCCGAACACTCTCACCGATCCAGAAGATCAGTCTTCGACCGAATCGGCAACCAAGGAAAACAAACCGCCAACAAAGCCCAAAGTAAAAATCATGAAGCAGAAAAACTCAAAAAGCTGGATGAACTCAAAGAAAAGATCAGGCAAGAGGAGGAAGCAAAGCTCGAACTCAAAATTCAGAAAAGGATCCAGGAGGAAGAGGACCGAGTATTGAGGCGGTCCGGATCTAAGAGAGATATGAGAGAAATCAGTCCTGAACTTATCTCAGATGAAGAAGAACCTGAAGACAATCTCATGCAAATGATTCACGAGTTACAGAAAAAAGTAGGCCAAGACTCCGGACTCGAAATCGAGGGCACTTTGACGCCCTTCAACCGTTCCTTGGAAGCTATTCCAAGGCAGAAGAACTTGAAACACTACAATTTTGATTCATTCGACGGACTGGGAGACCCGGAAGAACACATCAATTACTTCGAGCAGATTGCCCTGATCTACTACTATAATGACAACACCAAATGCAGATTCTTTGCATCAACCCTGAAGGGAGGGGCACAGAGATGGTTCAGCTGCATCCCCTCTCGAAGCATTCACTCCTGGAAGCAGTTTCGAGAGTCTTTTCTGAAAAGATTCAGAGCGAACCGGACACACGAGTTACACATGTGTCATTTGGAAACCATTCGACGGTATGATAATGAATCCCTTTCGGATTCCATGAAACGCTTTCAGGAGGCAATCAACAAAATCTCGCGTTTGGATGAGCGCGAAGCTCTCAGTATCTTACGGAGAAACCTAGACCCCGACAAAAATGAAAGATATGTCTACGAGCTAATCAACAAAGAGCCCGAGAGCTTGGCTGTAGCGTACTCCATGGCCGCTCGATTCATCAAAGAAAGCGATGTTCTCCAGGCCATGAGGATGACTCGTCAAGGGAATGTTTTTTCCCGGATTACTCAAGATGACCGCTCTCGAGGAGGGTACCAGTCTGAAAAAAGGTTCAAACCGAACAGACAGACTAACTACATTCAAACTTCCCAACTCCCCGCCTCGGAAAGAGCTTCTGAACCGGTAACAATGACAACCAAATCCTGATCCAAACCTGATCCAAAGCCTGAACCTCAGTGGACTGCACTCAGCCGAACTCGCTCTGATATACTGAAAATCGACCTATTCACAAACAATGTGACTACCACGGCACTCACGGTCATACCACAGAAAACTGCCTCTCCGTCAAATACTTCATTGAAGATCAAATCAAAAAAGGAAACATGGGGCAATATATAGCTCGGAAAACCATGGAAAAAGGGGAGGCATCCGGAACAGGAAAGAAGCATGTTGTCAACGTGGTGATGGGAGGTTCCAATTCTCCTCCCCCTAGTTCGGACACAGGTGATGAAGTAATGATGATTCAATCTTTCCCCGAGCAAGTAATAACTTTCAACAACGCCGATTTTGAAGGAATTGACCCAAACCATAATGAGGCTTTGGTGGTCAGCTTAGATATCGCAGAAAATGAGGTCAAGAGAATTCTGGTCGATAACGGATCCTCAGTCAACATCATCTTCAAACATACATTCGACAGAATGCAACTGGGCAGTGTAAGAATGAACGAATGCAGAGAAGACCCACTCTTCGGGTTCGGGAACAATTTAGTCCCGATTCAAGGAACTTTATATCTACCTGTTCAGTTCGGAACCTACCCAAAGCAAGTCACTCACATGGTAAAATTTTACGTGATCAACACCCCATCCTCGTACAACATGATACCTGGCCGTCCAGCATTAACCAAGCTTCGGGCGATAACCTCTACCCCGCATTTGAAGTTTAAGTTCCCTACTCCATCCGGAATTGGGGAAGTCAAAGGTGATTCGGAGACTGCCGGTCGATGCTACGGCCAAGCTTTGATCATGGCTGAAACAGATCCGGAAAATAAAAGAAAAGCAACCTTGTACCAAAAGAACTTGAGCCGCAAGAAGCACAGAGCCTACTTCAAGAAGGAACCCGGACATGAAGTCCAGAATATTGAAAGTATCAAAGCTCAAACCAAGGAAGAACTGAGAGTTTAACAAGTAAAAACGTTTATGCACTTAAAAACTTCTTGTATTACGAACCCTCTTCGTGATGTAAAGTATCACAAAGAGCTGCTAGGTTACAATAAAGATAATTCGTTGTACGATACCCTTCTAGGGTTAACCTAACTGTATTGTTATAACATACAGCTACGATACAATCTCTAATTGATATTCCTAATAATCAGCTATACAATGATATCAATTACAGATTGTCACACGTCTCCTATGTCAACTCGATCTCTTTGATAGCTATCCAATCTTCAAAGATATCGCTTCCATAATAAATCTTTAATCACTGTTGACCAGTAGACGCTTCCTCCAGACAGAGTTTGACAAACTCTGTCGAGCTTCCATCTGTCAGAGTTTACACCAAACTCTGACTGCTTCCAGCTAAACTCTGATAATTCACTGTAACACTTAAACACTGATTAAAACACATCAATTATATTCAACAATCTCCCCCAACTTGTTCATTGGCAAAAATGCACAAGTTAATGACAATAATTGATGATGTCAAAACAAATAGACAAATACAGTGTTTATACAAATTCAGAGTTTAAGCTTCTACTTAATAAAAACTACAGAGAATAAGAAAATCCTTACAGACCTTAATCTCTTATCATTTCAAGATCTGGCATAGCTCTGAGATAATCTATCAGCAATCTTCTTTCTGCATTTTCAAGCTCAATCTTCATAGCTTCTTTAATTTCTCTGAGCTGAGGATCACTTTCATCTGTCTGGTAGATAGCAACCCTAAGATCATAAATTTTGTTCCTTCTCATCTCATTTCCCAGTCTGATAAATCTGACTTTTTCTGACTGTGAATTGAAATCAAGTACTGTGATTCCCAAATCAGTCTTTAACTTTGCAGTACCTTTCTTCATTTCAATGAGATTTCCTTTATAATCCCTGTACTTAGGAACATATCTGATATTATATTTCTCTCCTCTGATTGCCAGATTCTGAGTCATTCTCTGTCTGAGCACATTAGCAACTGATTGAGTCCTTTGACTATTCACCTTGAGAAGATATAGAACATACTCTAGTTCTTCCCAACATTTCAAGCCAATATCATTCTCACCAACTTTAAATACTGTCCCATCAGCCATGAAGTACAAAAGAAAATCCTTGTTTAAACTCTTCTGATGAACTAACTGTACTGATTCCAGTCTGTCCAAACTCTCTTGAGGAACACCACGACCTGGAACAGCCAGTGAAGAAGGATCTCTAAGACCAGTATATTGCCTTTTGTCTCTGTGTGAACCTAGTCCACCCTTATTATTTCCAACTTTGCCACATAAAGCTTTTCCATCAGAAACATTCATAGAAACTCCAGATAATACATTTGGATCATGAATTGTTCCTTTTCCAAAAACCGATTTCAACTGAGAAGAGTGTAAAGGTGTGATCATTGCTTGTGATGCAACAGAAGTTGTAACTTTCTTTTGTGAACTTTCTCCTTCAATGCCTTTTAGCTTGAGTTTAGCTTCTGCTGCCATTGCTTCCTTTGAAAACCGAGATCTTTGACTAACATCAGCCATTTCTTTGATCACAACACCTTTAACAACAGGTCTAGGAGCTTTTCCTCTTTGTACCTTACCAGACTTTAAAGCTTTGAGATGTTCTTCTTGTAAACTCTTTTCTTCAGCTTCAATGTCCTCAATCGTAACTCCTTCCTCATTCTCTTCAATAAACAGCTTAGCAGCCAATTCTTCATCAGTTTGTGGATTAGAAGGTAACAGCAAACTCTTGGTCTTTGAAGTACCTTGAGTATCAGTATTTCTCCCAACAGACTGTGATTTAGATGACTTGCTAGTTCTCAGAGTTTGAACCTCTTCAGCCTTGTTCTTTCCTTTACTACTTGCCCCTCCATCTCCAGCACTATCCCTTCTGACAACTCTCTCCCCCTTTTTGACATCATCAGGCATAAGAATAGATGTAATTAACTCCATGGAGGTAGCAATAGAATCAATTTTAGCAGATAAGTCAGACTGATTCTCTTCAACTTTACTCAGCCTGGCAAAGAGATTGTCTTGAGCTTTAGAGAATTTTGTAGTCACTAGTTTTGAGTCTCTTTCCATTTTCATTTCTCTAGCTACAACCTCATTTCGCAAAGCAGTGATTGCCATTGTAGTATCATCAAATCTTCTATCCAGAGTTTTGACTTGAACTACAGTTGCTTTCAAGCAAGAAAGAATCTCTGGATTGGAGATAGTATCAGCATTTTTCTTAACAAAATCAGCTGCTCTTCCTCGTGGAAAAATACAATCCTCTTTGTACCATTCGGCAGCATTCTTTGCAAATTGTGCTCTCTCAACTTCATGAGAAGTACAAGGTTGAGTGAAAGGTGTATGTTTATTGTCTGTTTGTACTGGTGCACTCAAAGAAGCATCAGAGTTTGCACTACTTTCACCTTCAGTGTCAACACTTGTAGCTTTAGCAGGTTCATCTTCAGCCATAGTTTTAGCAATTTCTTCTGTAGGCTTGTCAAGATTTTCTCCATGTTGCTCAGGCTCAGCAACAGGCATAGGCTGAGAAGTGGCCTTGATTGCCTGATCAATTTCTTCTCCTCCTTCAACAGTTTGATGAGCATTAGATATTAACTCAGTATGAGATGCCACAGCTTCAGAAAGAACAGCCGTAGGTTGACCAGCTACACCAGTATCAGAGATAGGATCAGAGAATGGCATAAATGAATCAAGAATATCATTTATTGGAGAAAGACCATCTCTAGCATCCTCTTCTGCAGGCATTTTGTCCTCTGCAGGCATTTCATCCTCTGCAGGTATTTCAGCCTCTGCAGGTATTGCATCTTTCTCAACCTCAACAGGAGGTGTTTGCTGTGAAACGACCTCTGGAGCATCAATATCTTCATCCACAGAATCAGAGAATACCAGTTTTCTTCGTTTTGCTAGAGGTATATTATCTGAATCCTCTTCACTAGTTGATGGAGTTTGTTCTACCACTGAGAGTGACTTAGGTATGTTTTCCAGTTGTTTTATTCTTTTCACTCTTCTAGTATAAACAGCTTCAGGGGATGTCTGTTTTGATTTTCTTTGTGTCTCTTTCGCCTGCTTAACACTTGCATGTTGTTCAATAACTGCCTTCTTAACTCTATGTGCTGTAGATTGTGATTCTGGTGGAGATTGTGATGATTCAGAGTTTGTTTGTGGAGTGGGTGAAGGTTGCTTTGTAGGTGCTGAGTGAGCAGGTGATGTAGGTGATTAAGTGTTTGGTTTTTGAGTACGGTCAATGTTTAGTGGTTCTGGTTGAGGTTCAGGGTGTGGTTCAGGTTGTTGTTGTGGTTGTGGTTGTGGTTGTGGTTCAGGTTGTTGTTGTTCTTGTGGTTCAGGTTGTTGTGGTTCTTGTGGTTGATTGAGAAAATTTTGCAGAGCAAGTGGCATGACAAAAGCAGGGAGATTTGCTTTACCAACATCCTTATTAGTCATATCAGAGAATATTTTCTTATTGACTCTAAAAGGATCAATTTCATCAGTATCATCAATTTCTAGACCAGGGACACAAGCATTGAACAGCATTTGACAAAAACGAGCATAATAAACAGTAGTAGATTCTGACAGTTTATCACCTAAGTTCATCAGAACATATCGACCAAAATCAAAATTAGTACCATAGAGTAGAGAATACCCGATTTGGAGACTGTCTATTGGAATGGCATCCCAGTTGGTGACTTTCTTCTGGAACGTCCTTGTAATGCAATCAAAGAAAAAGTTCCATTCCTTTCTGAGATTTGGTCTCTTTATACCGCCAAGCTTGTCAAGAGATTCCATGAAACCTATCTCTTGTAGCATCTCTCTCAAATAAGTTTCATTAACCAGAGTATAAGAAGTATGTGTCTCAAACCCCATTGTATCTCTTACAGTCTGTGGAGTAATCACATAATCTTGTTCTTCATACGTGAAGATGATGTTAGGAGTCCCATTCTCTCCTCCATCCATATAAACTGAATTCTGCCAAAATGTAGCAATTTGAGACGCAGAGAGAGTAGCAGGTCCAACCAGAGCTTGTCCAATCTCTGAATCCCTCAAGAAGTTCTGCATTAGAATACCCAAGTAGCTTGAAATCTGATTCTCTGGGGTACCACAGACCTAATGATATGGTGCCCTTGAGATACTTGAAGATTCTTTTCACAGCTGTCAGATGTGGCTCTCTAGGATCTGCCTGAAACCTTGCACAAAGACAGGTTGCATACATGATGTTAGGCCTACTAGCTGTCAAGTATAGAAGAGATCCTATCATGCCCCTGTAGTTTGTCATATCCACTGAAACTCCTGTGTCTTTGTCCAATTTAGTTGCTGTTGCCATGGGAGTTGATGCAGATGAACAGTCAAGCATACCAAATTTCTTGAGAAGATTTATGGTATATTTTTCTTGATTAATGAAAATACCATCATCTGTTTGTTTCACCTGTAGGCCTAGAAAGTAACTAAGCTCTCCCATCATGCTCATTTGATATCTGGACTGCATGAGCTTGGCAAACTTTTTACAGAGTTTATCATTAGTAGACCCAAAGATAATGTCATCAACATAAATTTGAACTAAAAGGAGGTCACTTCCTTGATTGAAATAAAACAGAGTTTTGTCAATTGTTCCTCTGTTGAATCCAATTTCTAGAAGAAACTGAGCAAGTGTCTCATACCATGCTCGTGGTGCCTGCTTAAGTCCATATAGTGCCTTATCTAGCATGTAGACATAATCTGGATATTTGGGGTCCACAAATCCTGGTGGTTGTTCAACAAACACTTCTTCTTCAAGCTTTCCATTCAGAAAAGCACTTTTCACATCCATCTGGAACACTTTGAATTTCTTGTGAGAGGCATATGCTAGAAAAATTCTGATTGCCTCCAATCTTGCAACTGGAGCAAATGTTTCATCATAGTCTATTCCTTCCTGCTGTGAATAGCCTTTTGCTACCAGTCTAGCCTTGTTCCTTGTGATGACACCTTCACTGTCAGTTTTGTTTCTGAAAACCCATTTAGTACCAACAATAGATCTGTTCTTTGGCCTTGGTACAAGGGTCCAAACTTCATTCCTTTCAAATTCATTCAACTCTTCCTGCATTGTTGTTATCCAGTCTGCATCTTGAAGAGCTTCTTCCACTTTGTTTGGTTCATTTTTAGACAAGAATGCATGAAACAGACATTCACTTGCAGTAGCACTTCTTGTCTTTACTTTTGTATCTGGATCACCAATTATCAAATCAGGTGTATATGATTTAGTCCATTTCCTAGCAGAAGGTAAATGACCTTTATCAGCATGTGATCCTCCCCCTTGATCCATGCTCTCCTGATTTTGTTGTGATCTATCTTCGTTTTCTGAGACTCCCCTTGAACTTGACTGCCCAGAGTCAGAATCTGAATTTTCAGAGTTTGAAGCATCAGAGTTTGATCCAGATTTTTCAGTTGACTCAGTATCAGTGTTTGAGTCTTCATCTTGATCATGCTCCCCCTCAACTGGTTCTCCCCTTTGTTGTGACTGAGAAGTTTCTCCAGTGTTTACCAGTAGAGGTTCAGAGTTTGTTTCAACAGAGTCTGTCAGAATTGTTTCATCAGAGTTTCCTTCATCAGAGTTTAAATCTTCATTTTCAAAGTTCAGTTGATCATATTCATCTTTGTCTTCAAGTCCAGTTATCTTCTTATCATCAAAAGAAACATGTATAGATTCCATGATCACTTTAGTTCTCAGATTGTAAACTCTGAATGCCTTTGTTGACAGTGGATAACCAACAAAAATTCCTTCATCTGCCTTTAGCTCAAACTTGGTCAACTGTTCTGGATGAGTCTTCAAAACAAAACATTTGCACCCGAAAACATGAAAGTATTTCAGGTTAGGCTTCTTTTTCTTCACCATCTCATATGGTGTCTTTCCATGCTTATTGATCAGTGTTGCATTTTGAGTAAAACAAGCAGTTTGAACAGCTTCTGCCCAGAAATAAGTTGGCAATTTTGCTTCATCAAGCATAGTTCTGGCAGCTTCAATTAAGGTTCTATTTTTCCTTTCAACTACACCATTTTGTTGTGGTGTACCAGGTGCTGAAAATTCTTGTTTCACTCCATTGTCCTTGCAGAATTCTTCCATTGTTGCATTTCTGAACTCAGTTCCATTATCACTTCTGATGATTCTGACTTTGTTGCTTGATCCTTTGTCTAGAAGCTTCACATGCTCCATCAGAGTTAATGCAGTTTCATCCTTCTTTGCTAGAAAATACACCCAAGTGAATCTAGTGTATTCATCAACAATGACTAAAGCATATTTCTTCCTTGCAATAGACATAACATTTACTGGACCAAAGAGATCAACATGCAGAAGATGATAGGGATCAGTGATAGAAAATTCTGTCTTGCTCTTGAAAGATGACTTCCTTTGTTTAGCCTTCTGACATGAGTCACACAGGCCATCAACATTTAACAGAGCCTTTGGGAGTCCTCTTACAAGATCCTTTCTGATCAATTCATTGATGTTGTTCAAGTTCAAATGTGAGAGTTTCTTGTGCCACTTCCAACTCTCTTCACTAGACATTCTTGTTGACAGGCAAACAGCTTTTCCAACAGAGTCTATCAAAAGCTTGATTTCATAAATGTTGTTTTGTCTGTGACCAACTAGAACAACCTTTCCTGTAGATTTGTTGATAACTTCACAATATTCAGGTTGAAAATCTACATGATATCCCTTGTCACATATTTGACTCACAGATAACAAGTCATGCTTGAGTCCTAGGACATGAGCTACATTGTTGACGATGACATTTCCAAGATTAATATTGCCATATCCCAATGTTCTTCCTACATTGCCATCACCATAGGAAACTTTTGGGCCAGCCTTCTCCTCATATTCTGATAGCAGGGCTTTATTTCCAGTCATGTGTCCTGAACATCCACTGTCCACGACTAGGGTTGCCTCCCTGTTACCCTGCAATCACAAACAATTACTGAGGATTAGTTTTAAGGATCCAGACTTGCTTGGATCCTTTGGCATTCTTAACTTTGTTAGCTTTTGCAGCGGAATTAACATTATCAGAGTTTGAGCTAACAGTATCAGTGTTTACACTTGTAGTATCAACTTTAACCCATTTCAGATTGGGTTTCAGTTCATAGTAATTATGATAGATAGCATGATATTCTCTGCAAGTATAAATGGAATGCCAGGTGCTTCCACAGTGTGTGCATAAAGTCTGTGGCTTAGTTCTAGAAAAATCCTTCTTTACCTCAGACTTTGTAGGTAAAGAATTTATATTTTTATTTTTCTTGCAGAAATTTGCAAGATGCTTAGTACTACCACAGTTATGACATGTCTTTCTTGGAGCATAACTAGCAAGCATTGGTTTATTTCCTGAAGTGATGCCTACTTTTCCATTTCTGTTCTTGTTTGACACTTTCTGTTTCTCAATAGATTTTAACTCCTTCAGTTTATGTTTGAATTGTTTATCTGTCATTGAACCAATATTAACCTGTTTAACACTAGTTTTTACTGGTTTACTTTTGACAGCTTCCTTTTCATTTTCAGACAAAAATTTACTGGTTCCATGAACAAAATGAGTTTTGACTTTAACTTGATTTTGAAATCTAAGTTCATCTCCCTCATTATAACCTAGACCAACAGTGTCTGTTTGAAAAATCTGTTGAGTGTCCTTTCCAGAATTAGTCCAAGTCCTAATTTTATTATTTGCTTCCTCCAACTCTGACTCTAGTTGTTTATACTTCTGAAGCAAATTCTGTTCTTTGCAAACAGCATCATCTCTCTCTTTCTGAACTTGTTGCATGTATTCAAGTTTTTCTTCAACAAGTTTATTTCTTACCTTAAGTTCAGAATTTTCAGCTTTTATCCTCTCATTTTCTAAAGTCTGATCCCTATAACTTATATGCAATGACTTAAGATAAATTCTTAATTGAGCAATGTCATCAATATTATAAGCATAGGTAGTTAGAGGTACCTGATTTTCAGAGGATTCTGATTCAGTAGTAGCCATGAGAGCATAGTTCACTTCTTCATCAGAATCTGAAGTATCTGCCCAATCTCTGCCTTTAGTGTAGAGTACCTTTCCAGTTTTACCCTTCTTGCACTCAGGAGCATAGTGACCCATCTCCTTACACTTGTAGCATTGAATTTCAGGCTTATCCTTCTTCCCTTTAGAATCTCTCTTATCAGACTTCCTGTAGCTTTTCCTGTCTTCATTTGAATCTCTAGAAAACCTTTTTCCTTTCTTGAAATTCTTGAAGCCCATTTTCTTGAAAGTCTTCACCATCAACACAGCCATTTTCCTCATTTCTTCTTCATCATCCTCAGAGTCAGATGATTCAGAAGAGTTTGAATCACAATCAGAGTTTGGTGATTCACTTTCTGAATGTATGACCAAAGCTTTTCCCTTCATTTTCCTTCTTGATGCCTCTTTCTTCTGAGGCTTCTCTTCAACATTAAGAGCAACAGACTTTCCTTTCCTGCTTGATCTCCTGTTTCTCTGCTCCATTTCCAATTCATGAGTTTTGAGCAGTCCATAGATTTCATCAATCTCTGTTTCAGCAAGATCATAGTTGTCTCTAATAGTGGTTGTTTTCACATCCCACTGTTCAGGTAGAGAAAGAAGAAACTTGAGATTCGAGTCTTCTAGATCATACTCTTTGTTGACCAATGACAGATCATTAATCAGTTTACAGAATCTATCAAATGTTTCTGTCATGGTCTCTTCAGGTTTAGCCTCAAAATGCTCATACTCTTGTGTGAGTATGTTTCTCCTATTCTTCTTAATAGCCGCAGTTCCTTGACACCTGACTTCAAGAGCATCCCATATCTCTTTTGCAGTGGTGCAGTTAATGACTTTGTTAGACATAACATTGTCTAAAGCACTATGCAGTAAATGCCTAACTTTTGCATCCTTAGCAATTGATGATAGATCTTCAGGAGTCATGTCCTTCTTTTCCTTTGGAACCATTTTTGCTTCTTCACCAGCAACTGCAATAGATAGCTTTGTAGGATTGTGAGGGCCTTCATAAATCCTGTCAAGATATTCTGGATCTGTAGCCTCCAGAAACATAGTCATCTTGACCTTCCACATAGCATACTCTAATGGCCTGAGAATAGGAACCCTGATTGGTTCATAACGACTCACAGTAGTAGGAGCCTTTTCAGAAACAGTAGGTGTTGGTGGAGGGATTGCTGCCATGATTATTTTTGTGTTTGGATCTTAACCTGTAATAAAGTAACAGATTGGTTCTGATACCACTTGTTAGGCCAAATACACAATTAATAATCAACTTTGTATGAGAGTTTAATAAGTAAAAACGTTTATGCACTTAAAAACTTCTTGTATTACGAACCCTTTTCGTGATGTAAAGTATCACAAAGAGCTGCTAGGTTACAATAAAGATAATTCGTTGTACGATACCCTTCTAGGGTTAACCTAACTGTATTTTTGTAACATACAGCTACGATACAATCTCTAATTGATATTCCTAATAATCAGCTATACAATGATATCAATTACAGATTGTCACACGTCTCCTATGTCAACTCGATCTCTTTGATAGCTATCCAATCTTCAAAGATATCGCTTCCATAATAAATCTTTAATCACTGTTGACCAGTAGACGCTTCCTCCAGACAGAGTTTGACAAACTCTGTCGAGCTTCCATCTGTCAGAGTTTACACCAAACTCTGACTGCTTCCAGCTAAACTCTGATAATTCACTGTAACACTTAAACACTGATTAAAACACATCAATTATATTCAACAGAGTCCAATACACAAGCCCGGGTTCAGCAGTTCATTTCAAAGAAAGACCTCGGAAAGGTAGAACCCGTAGTTGAAACTGAGATGATCGACCTAGAGGAAGGTATCCCGGACAAAAGAATAAAGATAGGATCCGAACTAGATCCGAAATTCAGGCAGAAACTTATACAGCTGCTCAGAGATTATGCGTACAAATACATGCCTTTCGGATTGATGAACGCTGGATCAACCTACCAGAGAGCAATGGTTGAAGTGTTTAAAGATCAGTTGGGTCGGAACCTGGAGTCTTACGTAGACGATATGATAGCTAAATCAAAAACAGTGGAGGTGCATATCCTGGATTTACAAGAATGTTTTGATAAACTGAGGAAACACGAGATGAAGCTGAATCCGGAAAAGTGCACCTTCGGAGTGGGAGCAGGGAAATTACTAGGATTCATGATTAGTCAGAGAGGGATTGAAGCAAATCCGGAAAAGATCAAAGCGATAATAGAAATGGAACCACCCCGGACTCAGAAGGAGATACAAAAACTGGCTGGCTCGCTAGCTGCTGTGAGGAGATTCATTCCTAAGTTAGCCGAGCGATGTTTACCATTCTTCGATAACTTTCAAGTTTTTGGCTACCAACAACCAAGCAGAATATGAGGCGCTTTTGGCCGGACTCCGATTGGCCAGATCCTTGAAAGTCCAGAACCTGAATGTTTACAGTGATTCTCAAATTGTAGTCAAGCAAACGAAAGGAGAATACATTGCTAAGGATCCAAGGCTGGCTCAATACCAAGCTTTGGTGAAAAGTTACTTAACTACAATCCCAAAATTTGAGATGATGCAGATTAATAGAGAAGAAAATACGAAAGCTGATTCATTGTCCAAACTAGTCCGGAATGATTCCGAACTGGACAGCTCGGTCTACTTTGAAGGAATAGAGAAGCCTACCATTGAAAATGGTTAATTAATGGAGATAGATAATCAGCCCAACTGGATGACCCCTATAATTTTATATCTGGAAAAAGGAGAGTTGCCGGAAGATAAAAACAAAGCCCAGAGACTCAAGGCTAAAGCCGCAAAGTTCTTTGTTGAGGAAGGACAACTTTATCGTAGAACATTCTCTAGTCCGGTCTTGAAATGTGTGGGACCTGCCGAAGCGGAATACTGTTTTCAAGAAGTTCATGAAGGGATTTGCGGGGATCACTTATCTGCAAAGGCTTTAGCTTACAAGATAATAAGGCAGGGCTATTATTGGCCAACGATTCACAATGATGCGGTGGAGTTTGTCAGAAAATGCAATAATTGTCAGACATTCAGCAATGTTCAAAGGCAGAGCCCGGTTCTACCCTCTTCGGTCCTCTCTCCCATACCATTCGCAGTCTAGGGAATCGACATCATGGGTCCTTTTCCCAGGGCTAAAGGGGATTTGAGATACTTGTTGGTGGCAATTGATTATATGACAAAGTGGGCAGAAGCCAAAGCTATGAGAACCATAAATTAGCAAGATTGTATCCGGTTCATGGATAACATACTGATGAGATTTGGGATTCCCCAAGTGTTAGTCTCGGATAATGGACCTCAATTCGTTGGTTCAGACTTTGAAAATTACTTGAAGGAGAGGGGCATCAAACATAAGAGATCCTCGGTGGCATACCCCCAGGGTAATGGGCAGATAGAGGTAACAAACCAAATCCTGCTGAGGGGAATAGAAAAAAGGCTTCAGGAAAGCAAAAACAAATGGCCCGAAGAGCTACCAAACGTGCTATGGGCTTACCGGACTAGCCCGCGAACAAGCATGGGAGAGACACCTTTCAAACTAGCTTATGGGTCTGAAGCGATGCTGCCCGTTGAAGTGGGATCACCTTCTCACAGGTTCATTAACTTCGAAGAAATTGCAAATGAAGAAGGGCTTCGAATCAACCTGGATTTGGTAGACGAAGTTCGGGATGAAGCTGTGGCAAGAATGGAAAAGTACAAAGAGAAGACAAGAGAATATTTTGGAAAGAAGGCTAGGGTCAAAAACTTTCAAGTTGGAGACCTAGTACTTTGAGACACCGAAGCTTCCTTGCCGACAAACACTGGAAAGCTAATGCCTAAATGGGAAGGACCCTATAGGGTCAAGGAAATTCTTCGTCCCGGAACTTATAAGCTCAGCAACATGGATGATTCGGAGGTTCCTAACATCTGGCACGACCTCCGACTCCGGAAGTTCTATCAGTAAACAAAAGGCCTAGGCCCGAAGAACCAATCAAGGAGCTGCTTCTGAGCCCAAATAGTCTTCAACAGATAGATTAGTCTCTGTAATGAAGCGAGAATAAGTAGTTTGTAATTAGAATATCGGGACTAATGAAATCGGGCCTAGCCTCGCAATTTTCATCTACTATTGTCAAATTAGTATATCACCAACACACACAAGTCCCCGGCCGGGAGCCATATGCAAAGTTGGAACAGGGGCAAAAGCAATATGCAACAACCACTCTACGAAAAGAGTCCGGACTGGGGGCAAACATGATAAAAAAATTTCCTAAGTAACCCAAAGTTTTCAAACTTTGGACTTGGCTAAAAACGATCACTTCAGTCACGATCACTTTCTACGAAAAGAGTCCGAACTGGGGGCAAACATGATAAAAACTTTTCCTAAGTAACCCAAAGTTTTCAAACTTTGGACTTAGCTAAAAACGATCACTTCAGTCCGGATCACTTTCTACGAAAAGAGTCCGGACTGGGGGCAAACATGATAAAAAAATTTCTAAGTAACCCAAAGTTTTCAAACTTTGGACTTAGCTAAAAACGATCACTTCAGTCCAGATCACTTTCTACGAAAAGAGTCCGGACTGGGGGCAAACATGATAAAAAAATTTCCAAGTAACCCAAAGTTTTCAAACTTTGGACTTAGCTAAAAACGATCACTTCAGTTCGGATCACTTTCTACGAAAAGAGTCCGGACTGGGGGCAAACATGATAAAAAAATTTTCTAAGTAACCCAAAGTTTTCAAACTTTGGACTTAGCTAAAAACGATCACTTCTGTCCGGATCACTTTCTACGAAAAGAGTCCGGACTAGGGGCAAACATGATAAAAAAATTTTAAGTAACCCAAAGTTTTCAAACTTTGGACTTAGCTAAAAACGATCACTTCAGTCCGGATCACTTTCTACGAAAAGAGTCCGGACTGGGGCCAAACATGATAAAAGTTTTTCTAAGTAACCCAAAGTTTTCAAACTTTGGACTTAGCTAAAAACGATAACTTTAGACCGGATCACTTTCTACGAAAAGAGTCCGGACTGGGGACAAACACAATAAAAAAATTTTTTCTAAGTAACCCAAAGTTTTCAAACTTTGGACTTAGCTAAAAACGATCACTCTAGTCCGGATCACTTTCTACGAAAAGATTCCGGACTGGGGGCAAAGACAACAATTTTCTAAGTATCCCAAAGTTTTCAAACTTTGGACTTAGCCAAAAACAATCACCCTAATCCGGATCACTTTCTACGAAAAGAGTCCGGACCGGAGGCAAATGCAACAAAATTTTCTAACCAAACCAAAGTCTGTGAATTTTGGAGGAAAGAAAAACAATCGAAATTCAAGCAACAGGAAAGAGAAACGACACAAGAACACAGCAAAAACTACGACAACGGAATCATAATAAAATATTTATGGCTGTTTTCCAAGCCATTTTTATTTATAATAAGGTGGGGGGTACAATATTATTACAACTAAACGGTCGTCCCTCCAGAGGCTGGACCAGGACCGCCGGAACCCTCCCCACCCTTGCCAGGCTTCCCCTTGGTCTCATCGGCGACCATCTTCCGAAGAGCGAGCGCCTCCTCGATCCTTTTCATTACTACGCCAATTTTCGCCAAGTTGGTTGGTCCGTCGAAGACCATACCATCCACGATAACTTTGTTGTTATCGTAGTCATAAACCATGTTTTTGGGGTCCATTACGATGAAAGGGAGAATAAAGGAGAACTTCAAGTGTTTCTGAGGAGAATGTGATATAAAAAAAAATACATACAAGGGCCAGTATTTATAGAGATTGGAATGAGAAGAGCCCAAGCGATTCAAATTCTCTGTCATACTTGGAAATTGGAACAGAGTTAATATTAGATGACAACGTGAGAATCAAGACGTTTGACCGTTGAAAATACAAGTAACGAAGCATCACAGTAAATCCTGTCAAGAATCAGGTAAGGAAAGTACAAATTTTTCACCACAGTCCGAATCCAACCGGTTGGAAGAAATCCGGACTAGGGGCAAAACTGCATTCAAACTTCTTTAAGTAACTCAAGGATTTTTGCCTTGAATTGGAGAGAAGTATTTAAAATTTTCACCACAGTCCGGATCCACTCACTTCGAAGGACTCCGGACTGCGGGAAAGCCACAGGTAAATTTCCATAAGTAATTCAAGGATTTTGGCCTTGAACTTGAGGGATATATTACAAAGTTTCCTAAGTAACCCAAAGCTTCAATCTTTGGACTTAGCCAATGGCAACCACTCTAGTCCGGGTAATTGTTTGCCAGAATAATCCGGACTGAGGGTAACTACAATAACAAACATACATACACAACATACATACACAACGGGAAATAAGCAAGCAGGAACAATTAGAAAGGAACATTCACAAGTTCAGTATGCACATAAGGCGCAAAATTCAGAGTTACAACACATAAGTTCAGAATAGCAAATGATAAAATTACAAAGCAGGAGTTCAAAAGATTGAAAGTTCAAGCAGTGTGACCATCCGGGTTCTCGATGGCAGGAGAAGGACTTGCGAGAGTTGGATCCGTAGGAGGGATGGCAGGAATGGAAAAGTACAAAGAGAAGACAAGAGAATATTTTGGAAAGAAGGCTAGGGTCAAAAACTTTCAAGTTGGAGACCTAGTACTTTGAGACACCGAAGCTTCCTTGCCGACAAACACTGGAAAGCTAATTCCTAAATGGGAAGGACCCTATAGGGTCAATGAAATTCTTCGTCCCGGAACTTATAAGCTCAGCAACATGGATGATTCGGAGGTTCCTAACACCTGGCACGGCCTCCGACTCCGGAAGTTCTATCAGTAAACAAAAGGCCTAGGCCCGAAGAACAAATCAAGGAGTTGCTTCTGAGCCCAAAAAGTCTTCAACAGATAGATTAGTCTCTGTAATGAAGCGAGAATAAGTAGTTTGTAATTAGAATATCGGGACTAATGAAATCGGGCCTAGCCTCGCAATTTTCATCTACTATTGTCAAATTAGTATATCACCAACACACACAAGTCCCCGGCCGGGAGCCATAGGCAAAGTTGGAACCGGGGCAAAAGCAATATGCAACAACCACTCTACGAAAAGAGTCCGGACTGGGGGCAAACATGATAAAAAAAATTCCTAAGTAACCCAAAGTTTTCAAACTTTAGACTTAGCTAAAAACGATCACTTCAGTCCGGATCACTTTCTACGAAAAGAGTCCGAACTGGGGGCAAACATGATAAAAAAATTTCCAAGTAACCCAAAGTTTTCAAACTTTGGACTTAGCTAAAAACGATCACTTCAGTTCGGATCACTTTCTACGAAAAGAGTCCGGACTGGGGCAAACATGATAAAAAAAATTTCCAAGTAACCCAAAGTTTTCAAACTTTGGACTTAGCTAAAAACGATCACTTCAGTCCGGATAACTTTCTACGAAAAGAGTCCGGACTGGGGGCAAACATGATAAAAAAATTTCTAAGTAACCCAAAGTTTTCAAACTTTGGACTTAGCTAAAAACGATCACTTCAGTCCGGATCACTTTCTACGAAAAGAGTCCGGACTGGGGCCAAACATGATAAAAGTTTTTCTAAGTAACCCAAAGTTTTCAAACTTTGGACTTAGCTAAAAACGATAACTTTAGACCGGATCACTTTCTACGAAAAGAGTCCGGACTGGGGACAAACACGATAAAAAAAATTTTCTAAGTAACCCAAAGTTTTCAAACTTTGGACTTAGCTGAAAACGATCACTCTAGTCCGGATCACTTTCTACGAAAAGATTCCGGACTGGGGGCAAATGCAACAATTTTCTAAGTATCCCAAAGTTTTCAAACTTTGGACTTAGCCAAAAACAATCACCCTAATCCGGATCACTTTCTACGAAAAGAGTCCGGACCGGAGGCAAATGCAACAAAATTTTCTAACCAAACCAAAGTCTGTGAATTTTGGAGGAAAGAAAAACAATCGAAATTCAAGCAACAGGAAAGAGAAACGACACAAGAACACAGCAAAAACTACGACAACGGAATCATAATAAAATATTTATGGCTGTTTCCAAGCCATTTTTATTTATAATAAGGTGGGGGGGTACAATTTTATTACAACTAAACGGCCGTCCCTCCAGAGGCTGGACCAGGACCGCCGGAACCCTCCCCACCCTTGCCAGGCTTCCCCTTGGTCTCATCGGCGACCATCTTCCGAAGAGCGAGCGCCTCCTCGATCCTTTTCATTACTACGCCAATTTTCGCCAAGTTGGTTGGTCCGTCGAAGACCATACCATCCACGATAACTTTGTTGTTATCGTAGTCATAAACCATGTTTTTGGGGTCCATTACGATGAAAGGGAGAATAAAGGAGAACTTCAAGTGTTTCTGAGGAGAATGTGATATAAAAAAAAATACATACAAGGGCCAGTATTTATAGAGATTGGAATGAGAAGAGCCCAAGCGATTCAAATTCTCTGTCATACTTGGAAATTGGAACGGAGTTAATATCAGTTGACAACGTGAGAATCAAGACGTTTGACCGTTGAAAATACAAGTAACGAAGCATCACAGTAAATCCTGTCAAGAATCAGGTAAGGAAAGTACAAATTTTTCACCACAGTCCGAATCCAACCAGTTGGAAGAAATCCGGACTAGGGGCAAAACTGCATTCAAACTTCTTTAAGTAACTCAAGGATTTTCGCCTTGAATTGGAGAGAAGTATTTAAAATTTTCACCACAGTCCGGATCCACTCACTTTGAAGGACTCCGGACTGCGGGAAAGACACAGGTAAATTTCCCTAAGTAATTCAAGGATTTCGGCCTTGAACTTGAGGGATATATTACAAAGTTTCCTAAGTAACCCAAAGCTTCAATCTTTGGACTTAGCCAATGGCAACCACTCTAGTCCGGGTAATTGTTTGCCAGAATAATCCGGACTGAGGGTAACTACAATAACAAACATACATACACAACGGGAAATAAGCAAGCAGGAACAATTAGAAAGGAACATTCACAAGTTCAGAATGCACATAAGGCGCAAAATTCAGAGTTACAACACATAAGTTCAGAATAGCAAATGATAAAATTACAAAGCAGGAGTTCAAAAGATTGAAAGTTCAAGCAGTGTGACCATCCGGGTTCTCGATGGCAGGAGAAGGACTTGCGAGAGTTGGATCCGTAGGAGGGATGGCAGGAATGGAAAAGTACAAAGAGAAGACAAGAGAATATTTTGGAAAGAAGGCTAGGGTCAAAAACTTTCAAGTTGGAGACCTAGTACTTTGAGACACCGAAGCTTCCTTGCCGACAAACACTGGAAAGCTAATGCCTAAATGGGAAGGACCCTATAGGGTCAAGGAAATTCTTCGTCCTGGAACTTATAAGCTCAGCAACATGGATGATTCGGAGGTTCCTAACACCTGGCACGGCCTCCGACTCCGGAAGTTCTATCAGTAAACAAAAGGCCTAGGCCCGAAGAACCAATCAAGGAGCTGCTTCTGAGCCCAAAATGTCTTCAACAGATAGATTAGTCTCTGTAATGAAGCGAGAATAAGTAGTTTGTAATTAGAATATCGGGACTAATGAAATCGGGCCTAGCCTCGCAATTTTCATCTACTATTGTCAAATTAGTATATCACCAACACACACAAGTCCCCGGCCGGGAGCCATAGGCAAAGTTGGAACCGAGGCAAAAGCAATATGCAACAACCACTCTACGAAAAGAGTCCGGACTGGGGGCAAACATGATAAAAATAATTCCTAAGTAACCCAAAGTTTTCAAACTTTGGACTTAGCTAAAAACGATCACTTCAGTCCGGATCACTTTCTACGAAAAGAGTCCGAACTGGGGGCAAACATGATAAAAACTTTTCTTAAGTAACCCAAAGTTTTCAAACTTTGGACTTAGCTAAAAACGATCACTTCAGTCCGGATCACTTTCTACGAAAAGAGTCCGGACTGGGGGCAAACATGATAAAAAAATTTCCAAGTAACCCAAAGTTTTCAAACTTTGGACTTAGCTAAAAACGATCACTTCAGTTCGGATCACTTTCTACGAAAAGAGTCCGGACTGGGGGCAAACATGATAAAAAAAATTTCCAAGTAACCCAAAGTTTTCAAACTTTGGACTTAGCTAAAAACGATCACTTCAGTCCGGATCACTTTCTACGAAAAGAGTCCGGACTGGGGCCAAACATGATAAAAGTTTTTCTAAGTAACCCAAAGTTTTCAAACTTTGGACTTAGCTAAAAACGATAACTTTAGACCAGATCACTTTCTACGAAAAGAGTCCGGACTGGGGACAAACACGATAAAAAAAATTTTCTAAGTAACCCAAAGTTTTCAAACTTTGGACTTAGCTGAAAACGATCACTCTAGTCCGGATCACTTTCTACGAAAAGATTCCGGACTGGGGGCAAATGCAACAATTTTCTAAGTATCCCAAAGTTTTCAAACTTTGGACTTAGCCAAAAACAATCACCCTAATCCGGATCACTTTCTACGAAAAGAGTCCGGACCGGAGGCAAATGCAACAAAATTTTCTAACCAAACCAAAGTCTGTGAATTTTGGAGGAAAGAAAAACAATCGAAATTCAAGCAACAGGAAAGAGAAACGACACAAGAACACAGCAAAAACTACGACAACGGAATCATAATAAAATATTTATGGCTGTTTCCAAGCCATTTTTATTTATAATAAGGTGGGGGGGGTACAATTTTATTACAACTAAACGGCCGTCCCTCCAGAGGCTGGACCAGGACCGCCGGAACCCTCCCCACCCTTGCCAGGCTTCCCCTTGGTCTCATCGGCGACCATCTTCCGAAGAGCGAGCGCCTCCTCGATCCTTTTCATTACTACGCCAATTTTCGCCAAGTTGGTTGGTCCGTCGAAGACCATACCATCCACGATAACTTTGTTGTTATCGTAGTCATAAACCATGTTTTTGGGGTCCATTACGATGAAAGGGAGAATAAAGGAGAACTTCAAGTGTTTCTGAGGAGAATGTGATATAAAAAAAAATATATACAAGGGCCAGTATTTATAGAGATTGGAATGAGAAGAGCCCAAGCGATTCAAATTCTCTGTCATACTTGGAAATTGGAACGGAGTTAATATCAGTTGACAACGTGAGAATCAAGACGTTTGACCGTTGAAAATACAAGTAACGAAGCATCACAGTAAATCCTGTCAAGAATCAGGTAAGGAAAGTACAAATTTTTCACCACAGTCCGAATCCAACCAGTTGGAAGAAATCCGGACTAGGGGCAAAACTGCATTCAAACTTCTTTAAGTAACTCAAGGATTTTCGCCTTGAATTGGAGAGAAGTATTTAAAATTTTCACCACAGTCCGGATCCACTCACTTTGAAGGACTCCGGACTGCGGGAAAGCCACAGGTAAATTTCCCTAAGTAATTCAAGGATTTCGGCCTTGAACTTGAGGGATATATTACAAAGTTTCCTAAGTAACCCAAAGCTTCAATCTTTGGACTTAGCCAATGGAAACCACTCTAGTCCGGGTAATTGTTTGCCAGAATAATCCGGACTGAGGGTAACTACAATAACAAACATACATACACAACGGGAAATAAGCAAGCAGGAACAATTAGAAAGGAACATTCACAAGTTCAGAATGCACATAAGGCGCAAAATTCAGAGTTACAACACATAAGTTCAGAATACAAATGATAAAATTACAAAGCAGGAGTTCAAAAGATTGAAAGTTCAAGCAGTGTGACCATCCGGGTTCTCGATGGCAGGAGAAGGACTTGCGAGAGTTGGATCCGTAGGAGGGATGGCAGGAATGGAAAAGTACAAAGAGAAGACAAGAGAATATTTTGGAAAGAAGGCTAGGGTCAAAAACTTTCAAGTTGGAGACCTAGTACTTTGAGACACCGAAGCTTCCTTGCCGACAAACACTGGAAAGCTAATGCCTAAATGGGAAGGACCCTATAGGGTCAAGGAAATTCTTCGTCCCGGAACTTATAAGCTCAGCAACATGGATGATTCGGAGGTTCCTAACACCTGGCACGGCCTCGGACTCCGGAAGTTCTATCACTAAACAAAAGGCCTAGGCCCGAAGAACCAATCAAGGAGCTGCTTCTGAGCCCAAAAAGTCTTCAACAGATAGATTAGTCTCTGTAATGAAGCGAGAATAAGTAGTTTGTAATTAGAATATCGGGACTAATGAAATCGGGCCTAGCCTCGCAATTTTCATCTACTATTGTCAAATTAGTATGTCACCAACACACACAAGTCCCCGGCCGGGAGCCATAGGCAAAGTTGGAACCGGGGCAAAAGCAATATGCAACAACCACTCTACGAAAAGAGTCCGGACTGGGGGCAAACATGATAAAAAAATTTCCTAAGTAACCCAAAGTTTTCAAACTTTGGACTTAGCTAAAAACGATCACTTCAGTCCGGATCACTTTCTACGAAAAGAGTCCGGACTGGGGGCAAACATGATAAAAAATTTTCTAAGTAACCCAAAGTTTTCAAACTTTGGACTTAGCTAAAAACGATCACTTCAGTCCGGATCACTTTCTACGAAAAGAGTCCGGACTGGGGGCAAACATGATAAAAATGTTTCTAAGTAACCCAAAGTTTTCAAACATTGGACTTAGCTAAAAACAATCACTTCAGTCCGGATCACTTTCTACGAAAAGAGTCCGGACTGGGGCCAAACATGAAAAAAGTTTTTCTAAGTAACCCAAAGTTTTCAAACTTTGGACTTAGCTAAAAATGATAACTTTAGACCGGATCACTTTCTACGAAAATAGTCCGGACTGGGGACAAACACGATAAAAAAAAATTTCTAAGTAACCCAAAGTTTTCAAACTTTGGACTTAGCTGAAAACGATCACTCTAGTCCGGATCACTTTCTACGAAAAGATTCCGGACTGGGGGCAAAGGCAACAATTTTCTAAGTATCCCAAAGTTTTCAAACTTTGGACTTAGCCAAAAACAATCACCCTAATCCGGATCACTTCCTACGAAAAGAGTTCGGACCGGAGGCAAATGCAACAAAATTTTCTAACCAAACCAAAGTCTGTGAATTTTGGAGGAAAGAAAAACAATCGAAATTCAAGCAACAGGAAAGAGAAACGACACAAGAACACAGCAAAAACTACGACAACGGAATCATAATAAAATATTTATGGCTGTTTTCCAAGCCATTTTTATTTATAATAAGGTGGGGGGGTACAATATTATTACAACTAAACGGCCGTCCCTCCAGAGGCTGGACCAGGACCGCCGGAACCCTCCCCACCCTTGCCAGGCTTCCCCTTGGTCTCATCGGCGACCATCTTCCGAAGAGCGATCGCCTCCTCGATCCTTTTCATTACTACGCCAATTTTCGCCATGGTGGTTGGTCCGTCGAAGACCATACCATCCACGATAACTTTGTTGTTATCGTAGTCATAAACCATGTTTTTGGGGTCCATTACGATGAAAGGGAGAATAAAGGAGAACTTCAAGTGTTTCTGAGGAGAATGTGATATAAAAAAAAATACATACAAGGGCCAGTATTTATAGAGATTGGAATGAGAAGAGCCCAAGGGATTCAAATTCTCTGTCATACTTGGAAATTGGAATGGAGTTAATATCAGTTGATAACGTGAGAATCAAGACGTTTGACCATTGAAAATACAAGTAACGAAGCATCACAGTAAATCCTATCAAGAATCAGGTAAGGAAAGTACAAATTTTTCACCACAGTCCGAATCCAACCAGTTGGAAGAAATCCGGACTAGGGGCAAAACTGCATTCAAACTTCTTTAAGTAACTCAAGGATATTCGCCTTGAATTGGAGAGAAGTATTTAAAATTTTCACCACAGTCCGGATCCACTCACTTCGAAGGACACCGGACTGCGGGAAAGCCACAGGTAAATTTCCCTAAGTAATTCAAGGATTTCGGCCTTGAACTTGAGGGATATATTACAAAGTTTCCTAAGTAACCCAAAGCTTCAATCTTTGAACTTAGCCAATGGCAACCACTCTAGTCCGGGTAATTGTTTGCCAGAATAATCCGGACTGAGGGTAACTACAATAACAAACATACATACACAACATACATACACAACAGGAAATAAACAAGCAGGAACAATTAGAAAGGAACATTCACAAGTTTAGAATGCACATAAGGTGCAAAATTCAGAGTTACAACACATAAGTTCAGAATAGCAAATGATAAAATTACAAAGCAGGAGTTCAAAAGATTGAAAGTTCAAGCAGTGCGACCATCCGGGTTCTCGATGGCAGGAGAAGGACTTGCGAGAGTTGGATCCGTAGGAGGGATGGCAGGAATGATCGGATTAGGACCAGCATAAGGTTCTGGTTCTGAACCGTCCCGATCATGAGCTTCTTCGGTGGAGACGTAAAGATCGGTAAACTTGTCCCAAGAAGACTCGGGATCAGTTTTTATAAGTCTTTCTGCAACAAGCCAACACCGGTAAAATTTCTCTGCGAAAGACTCAGCAACAGCGTCAGTATAGCTTTCAGAATTCTTGTACTCAGTGATAACCTCCTCCGCCGGCTTGCGAACACTCAATTCGGCCTCCAACTCGGTTACCCGCTTCCTCAACTCCCCGGATTCAACCTCAGCAGTTCCAACCCAGTCTGTAGCAGACTTCATCCCATCCTCCAAATCAGAAACCTTTTTCTCCAACTCACTGATCCTCAAATCTTTCCTGGAGTTCTCAGCCAAAGACCTCTCTAGATCACTGATCTTTGAGTCCTTTTCGGTGCTCTCCCTTTTCGCAGCATCTAGTTTCTCAGCCAACTCCTGGATCTTTTTCTCCTCAATATGGGCATTGGCCGCAGCTCCGGCAAGCATGATCCCGGACTGTGTAACATATCAAAGATCAGTAAAAGTTTACAGCAGGGAATGGAAGTAGTCCAAAGAGCAAAATAAGTTACCTGAGCCTAAGTAACAAAGGTCCTCTTCATAATATCGGTCTTTGAAAGCCGCTCCATGGCTTTCCAGTCTTTTTCTTCAGTAATAGAACCAGCCATCTCAGCTATCTGCCTTATACTGAAGTTCCCAACTCGGAAACCCTTCTTCGTGCTAGTCCCAGCCTCCCCTGGCGGGGTGGCATCCGTGCCTACCGAGGGAACAGCCCCAACATTCACACCTTGGAGTGGTCCAGGTTCAAAGTCATCATCCGCTTGGAATAACCTTGGTCTTTTGGCAGGAGGTGAATAAGTTTGGGCTTGGTCGTGTGGAGACTGACCACCTACTGTACCCTGGACCAGAGACTCGCCACCCACTTCCTTGGGAATATTGGAACCGCCCCCAGTACCGGTCTCAGAATCAGTGGGAACCCAGTTGTTAGGGACCTTGGTTTGATGAATACCAGTTATCTTTTTCAACTTGGAGGCAAGAGCTTTTGTAGCGTCGCTCTTAGACATTCTTTCGACTAGTCTTGGGTCGTAGAAAGGCAAACCTGAAGGAAGCAAATGAAAATAGAGTCAATACACAAAATAAAAATAGTGCGAAATAATGAAGGGGAACAACTTACATCCAAGTTGGTACATTTTCTCGTGATCCATGAAAGTATCCCGGGTCATTTGATACCCGATACACTCACAGAACTGGTGCATTTCATCGAAGGCAGCTCCCTCGAATTCAAACGTCTCTTTCGCGGGAATATTTTTCACTCGCTCAGCAAAGAGGGGCATAAACTCAAGGTCTACCCCCTTTATATAGATCCATTCCCGGTTCCAACCCTTCAGAAAAGATTGGTGGATGACCGGTTTGGCAAACTCGGACGAATAACCACACTCATCACCCCGGATCTGAACTCATAAAAGGGATTTTTGCTCGAATGGATAAGGGTGAAAATATTGTGGAACAACTTGAAGCTAGGAAAAAAGCCACTCCGATTACAGGCGGCCAGGAACCATGATATCCATTTCACGGCGTTGGGGGTTAATTGCATCAGTGGTATCTCGTATTCATACTTACAGAGGTGTTTGATAAAGATATGGCACTCCGGATTCCAACCAGATCGGAGATGCTCTAGCCAGACTCCCACATACCCATCTCCCGGTCTATGGTAAATTCTCTCACCATGCCGGGGTCACCTCCATTCAATTTTAGGCCCAAGGTGGAACACGGACCGGATTGCATCGTCCATATCGGACTTAGAGTATTCAGCATAGATTGGAGATAGGGGATAAGGGGCCTCACTCACCACAGTCCCAGAAAAGTTGCATCTAAACGGGCCTTGTCATAGGGACCGGGCACCCCACACAGTTGCCTATGTTTATATTGGAAGCTAAGGTCTTTGCAAAAGAGAGCCTCTTCGACCTCGTATTTCCGAACAAAGAAGTACTTACTGTCTACCCAAAATCCATCGGGAGTCATACAGGCCTGCCCGGGACCCCGATCCTTAATGCAGAGCTGGGACAATACCGGTTTGCCACTCTTTTTCTTCCTGGCCATCAAACACCACTCTAAATCTAATAGTAGAGAGGGTTGATTTACAGAACTAGTGCTACTGGTGCTACTGTTAGAGCTAATAACCAAAATATCCGAAGGAGGCTTCGATTTCCTTGCCCGGCTTTTGAAACGAACCATAAAACCTCAGGAAATTACCAAAGTTAAGTCTTTTTCCTTTAATCCTATTCCACATTTATCTACATATTTTCGTTCTACAATATCTTATTACACCTAATCCGGGCAAGGATTTACTCTAACAAGTCAATCTAGTCCGGGTTAGCATGATTGTCTCTATAGCCCTAAACACATTAGACGCCTAGTCCGGATAGGTCGAACCATCCCGTATCAAATAGAGAACCTAGTCCGGACTAAGCACATACATGAAACCTAAAAACATGCTACAAAGGGCAAAAGCATCCTACCAAGATCTAAACACATACATACACACCCACATACAGGTACGAAAACCAAGAACGCAGAAAGTAACAAGTAAAAAAACCTCTTAACCCAGATCCAACAGGCACCCAAAAAACATCAATTCTGAAAGGGTGGGCAAGCAAAATCGAACAATCAAACAAAGGAAACTGTAAACTCACAGCTAATAACAAGAAACCAAGGATTACATGAAGAACACAAAATCAAGGAGATGAACAGCCGCAAGTGAAAAAGGGGTGGGTCAACCATGCATGCAAAAGAAAGGAAAACAACAAAGACAAAGGAATAAAGGAGAACACTTACAAATAAAAGCTTTCCCAAGAGGGCCACACGGAGATCAAAGAGAGCAGAAAATGATGCCCAGGAGTGATGGATTCCGGTGAAGATAGCACAAAATCAGATAAAGACGAGAAAGGGGGCTTCGCCTTTCGGTTTGTAAGAATGGAAGTACAATTGAAATTCAAAAGGAGTTATATATAACTTCTGAAAGGAAACGGCTGAGTGGGCCACGCGGCACGTTTTGATGGGCTGGGAAATAATTAAAAAGGTGAAAAGACAACCGCCTTAATGACACACAGTTGTGGCACGTCTTTTTAGGAAAAATGGAGTGAGGTGATTTTGAAATGAATAGATAAAAAAACCCCCAAATTCGCTTGAATTTCTGCAGTACACTCCAATCCGAACTGCCTTTTTCTACAAACTACTTCAATCCGAATTGTCTCCACTTAGAAACAATTCGGATTAGGAGGCAACATTCAACCAAAAATTTTTTTACAAACTACTTCAATCCGAATTGTCTCCACTTAGAAAAAATTCGGATTAGGAGGCAATATTCAACCAAAATTTTTTTTACAAACTACTTCAATCCGAATTGTCTCCACTTAGAAACAATTCGGATTAGGAGGCAACATTCAACCAAAAAATTTTTCTACAAACTACTTCAATCCGAATTGTCTCCACTTAGAAACAATTCGGATTAGGAGGCAACATTCAACCAAAAATTCTCTTTCACAAAGGATCGACTAAGAAACCATTTTCACTACTACTCTTGAACTCTCACTCCCCTATACGGAAAATCCGCATAAGGGAGTGGGGGGCAAATGATAGGCTATAACCAATCCCAACTGGACTCGGCCCAAGGTACCATGAGTCCGGCCCACATGCAGTCCGGATTGAGCCCAAGCCAATCTAATGAGCAATCCAGCCCCAGGGAGTGTAAGAGCACGGGAGACACGAGTCATGACTAGGGTCCTACATGACAGCGACAGATAAGGGAATCCTAGTATTGGCACAATCATGTCCCCATCAGACCACGTGCTGACACGCCCCGGACACACGCCGCCACAGATATTACCTGGACAGGTGGGAATTATCAGCGAAGGACAAGTGTCCCACCTACCTATGATCCGACGCTCTTGATTGCAAGTACCAACCCCTAAACCCTAATCCTTGGCCTATAAATAGACAAGGAGAAAAAGGTGAGGGGGTTACATTCTTTTGTACACACACTCATATACACACACCCTCCATAATTAGATACTCTAGTCCTTATCTTTTACTCTCCAAAGCCGTCACTTATTCTCACGCCGGAGGCGTCGCGGGGCTCAAACCCCCCTCCGGTGTTGTTTTGCAGACGCCCAACCACCAGCATCACCTCTTACCGGGCGTGAGAACGGCGGAGGAGGTACTAGATCGGGTCTTGGAGTTATCAAATACCAAGCTTGTGGGACTTCGGGGTGTATATGTCTATGCCTACCAAGACACAACATGCCCACTATATGAGATAATCAAATTTCTTAGTTGTCCTAGAGCTATGCCTTCAATTTTTAGGTCGCCTTTATACTAAGATTTTGAACATAATCAAACAGAAAATAAACCAGTTAATCCTTGTCTGAAGCATGTATTTGAATTTTTCAGTACCATAAGTAGTAGGGTAATTACATACAAACTCATGTGCAGTGTGCTACTTTCACTTGAAATCTTACATCTGATGTTGAAGTATTGAAAACTTCTCTGTTCGTCTATATAAGCACTGGGAAATTGAGATGTTTCCCAGCAGAAACAGATATGGTCCTATCAGTTCTTAATACATGCGGTAAGCTACAGAGAGGCATGTGACAACTCGTTTTCATCCTTATATATAACCGCGAAGAAAAGGAACGACAAACAAGTCATCAGAAACTAATTAGCCAAACCATCAAAATTTTCCTCTCTGTCTACTTTTGATCCCTCTAAAATCATTTCTTTCAATATTTTATTACATCATGGCCATCCGTATGCCTGGTATATCATGTTAAGAGAATTTTCTGTCAGTCTTCTTTATCGAGATATCTTGCTAGTTCAGCAGTTCTCGTTGTTCCAGAAGGCTGCTTGGCTGTTTATGCGGGGAAGAGGGAAAGAAGAGGATATGTCGTTCCAATTCCGTATCTAAGTGAACCTATCTTTCAAATTTTATTTAAGTGAAGCTGAGGAGGAGTTTGGGTTTGATCATCCAAAAGGTGGTCTTACAGTTCCATGTAGAGAAGACAGATTTATTGAACTCGCTTCTCACTTGAGCATTGTATGAAATCATAGAAATTTTTGGTGCAGTCAATAGTCAGTCAATAGTCTGTAAATATATTTTGACAAAAAAAAATAGTCTGTAAATATAGATGACAATCTCTTTTTCCTTTTGATAGCCTAGGGAAGATATATATTCCCGTTTGGTAAATCTAAACTCGAACTTATAAGTTACTTATTTTGAAAAAAAATTGTATTTACATACTTTTTTAAAAGGAAAAATGTGTATTGGGAGTTTAATATTCGTTATCTTGTAAAAATAAGTTACTTATTTTATAAAAAATTTCATTTTTACGTACTTTTTTTCAAAATAAGCAACTTATTTCTGAGAAATAAGATTTTCCAAACGGGGAGAATTATTTGTAAATCAATAGTAGATATTATATAATCATACACCTCGACAGTTATTCCATAGGTTTATCAATTTTGTACATAAGATGTATAGCCGAATCAGTGAACTTTTAAACTAGGGTTGAAATTGCAGTTGGAGGCTTAGAGCCTGACAGTTAATACAGATATGATTCTGCCAAACATGCCTACACCTCAGAGAGGCCGAAGCATTACCAGTACGCCATGCTGCGGGCGAGTAGTTAAAATTTGTATTGGTGAGTGAATATAGTTTGGGGACAGAGTAAAACTGTAGCGCTGCAATATCATTGCGAGCGAAATCTTTGCTTCATTTGTTGCGAAGTTCAAACCTACACAACTCCGTGGCCCTAGGCCAAAGGGGATGTACACTGCTGGATTATTGTTTGTAGCTTTTGCAACCCCTTGTGAAAATCTCTCGGGCTTGAATTGATGTGCATCCTCTCCCCATATATTTGTGTCATGATGTAGTGCAAGTGTTGACAGAACGACATGGATATTGTCCGGAAGTCTATAGTTTCCCAACTTCGTTTCCTCTTTAACTTGTCGTGTAAATTCGGTTACAGGAGGGTAGAGCCTGAGCGTTTCATTGATGATCATGTTTACCTACGCCGCAGAAAAACAAGAATATCAAATTAACAAATGAAATGTGAACCAGTCCAATAAAAACTAGAGTTCAAAGTGATAAACAGAAAATACTATTTTAAGCCTTGCAATGCCATCTGAATGTGGTTGCTCCTTGCCAAACAAGTTGAGAACTTCTTGTCTTGCTTTTTCTTGCCAATCTGTATGACAACCAAGAAGAAATACAACCCAAGAAAGCAAAGTTGATGTAGTTTCTTGTCCTGCAACATAAAAGGTCTTGCATTCATCAACAACATCTTGTATGGTGATTCTTTTGTCCTGGTCCGAATCAATCATTGCCTTCATAAGTGAGCCAAGAAAATCAGTCCCGAAACTGCCCACTTCTACACGCATACCACTTTCTTTCTTTCTTCTCTCCATAATACTCAAGATAGAATCATGTATTCCTTGTTCAAGTTTTTCTGATCTAATATCGTCTTTACTTTTGATAAACCGACTGCAAAGGTAAAGTTGGTAATTGCTTATCTTAATAAACTGCAAGAAAGGGTAATGAAACTTCGTAAACAAAAGTGCATCTACCTAAGACCAGGGAGCCTAACTCTGTAAGTATTTCGGGTAATTATAATAGCAATCTCAGTTAACATGTCGAAAATATCCTTTCCTTCCATGAAACTGCTCCCAAAAGCTGTCCTAGAAATGATTTCAGATGATAAAAACTTAAACTCTTGAAAAACATCAATCTCTTCTCCTTCATGTTGTTTCCATCTATCTAGCATCATCTTAACACTTGCAATCATTTCTGGAGTCATACTCTACAAAATTACCATTATTAATATCACTGTCATGAGTAAGAGTAATGATTGATCAATATATATATATGGACATAGTTACCTTTAAGCTCTCTGCATGAAAAACCTGATTGGCAAGCTTCCTTTGCTTTGCCCATTTTTTTCCCTTTGCTGTGACAAGTCCATCTCCTAATAAAACCTTTACAAACCCTGTATTCATTTCTATCTTCGGATAATCTTGTATGTTGTTCATGATTTCTTTAATAAACTCTACTTCAGTTACAAATAGCTCAGCTCTAGGACCATACCAAGTCAGAAAGTTCTTCCCTGACATATTTCGACAGAATGTATAGTAAAAATATCAGTTCTATGTTATAAACATTTGGAATCCACAAGAGTACACAAATTTCAGATAGTTACATTACCATATATTTTTAGCCAGGAGTAAAAGTGAGGCTGAAATCTTGGAAATAAATTGTGATCCAAGTTATCCATGGGCATACCCATGGATTCCTTTCTCATATTAAGAATTTCCTTGGTATTCCCATGAAGAAACTTGTAAGAAGTACCCCTGATTCCTTGACGTCTAAGGAATCTCTGTTTACGAATCGGAGTTAACCATAATTTATTCAGAAGCGAAATTGAAACAAAGAGGAACGCAGAAAGAGAGCTCAGAACAAAGACAGTTGATGTAAATTGCAGAAAATCCATTTTGTTTATAATGTCTGTCTGATAAAATTTTATGGTTTTAATGAGAATATGTCGGTTTTTCTAATGTGTGCTGGGTACACAACAAAAGCTTAGTTGGCATTTTTTTATTGGTTGGTTTCATTAATATTGATGGGTACCCCTGTATACAAAAAAATCTTAACCAATTAAAATTAGCCAATTCATTAAAAAGTAATTGTTATAATGTGTTCTTGGGCACACACTAGAAAGACCTTAGAATCATAATCAGTTGATGTATATAATGTGATTGTCATTGTCATTTAGATAAAACTGAAGCAGACATTCCAAGTTTAGTGATCTAAGCCAACAAGTCCGTTTATGCTATTATCAACAAAAACTAGTGTCCAAAATGAAATGTTTGTACCTTACCGGTTGTTGTACTACTATTTTTATAACTATAGGGTCCTACTCGGCGATGAGTCGTAAGCAGAGATTATCATAAAAGCATTTTGTTACAAACGTTTGCAAATTGGATGTATACTTTTCCTACAGAAAACAGGCTGCAAAAAGGCGAAGGAAACTATGTTGGTCCCCATAAAAGAGATGACACAGTCAGTAAGATCTACAATCTGGGTACACGAAAGTTTATTATAAGGGGTGTTTGGGGAATTTTTTTTCAAAATAAATTAAACTTATTTTAAGAATATTCCTAACTTTTTTCTGAAAAAAGTTAACTTTCTTTTTTGCAACTTTTAAAATTTTAAACATACATTAAATACATGTATAAAAAAATTATCAAAATATTAAATTTTTACCCGAAAATCAGTCCGTAAGGACTTATTTTAAAGTGTGCCAAACAGCCCCATAGTGTCACGTTTACATGATCTAGGAATAAATAATAATAATAATAATAATAATAATAATAATAATAATAATAATAATAATAATAATAATAATAATAATAATAATAATAATAATAATAATAATATTATTATTATTATTATTATTATTATTATTATTATTATATCCTATTATATAATAAGAGTAAGAGGGATAATAAACGCGTATTACATAGGTAAAGGGTTCGACTCTCAGTAACAACATAATTAAATTTACTATTTGTAACTTTAAATTTACTAATAAAATATATGATAAAATTCACTTTTTAAAACTCATTAATCATCTATTAAATTTAATATTGGAAACTCATTAATCATCTATTAAATTTGATATTAGTACACGCCAAAAATTTAGTTTACAAGATCGCATTGAAAAATTACGAGTACATAAGCATGAAGCCGCCCTCAGCTCTTCTGTAGAAAACTACGATCTCTAGCTTCCGGAAACAATCCAAATCAAACCTAACTTTAACTACTAAATAGTTCCGGTTCAAAACAATGTAACAAAAAAGTCAAAAAACAACTTATAATTACTTACATATATAAATTTTATACAAAATAATTTATAATATAAAAATACATGTTAGCCAATAATTATATCCTTATATATAATAAGTGTAAAAGGAATCTTATCCATAATTTTGGTCACTGTATCGTCAAATAATCTCAACCGTCAAATCTAAAATTTTTAAAAATAGACTATCAAGATTACACAAATTAAAAAATATATATAATATAAAAGGATATAATTAGAAAAGGTTGTATTAGAAGTGAATTTTAAAAAGAAAATTATAATCTAAAAAGGATATAATTAAAAAAGGTTGTATTAGAGTTGAATTTTAAAAAGAAAATTATAATCTGAAAATGATATAATTAAAAGAAAATTATAATCTGAAAAAGATATAATTAAAAAAGGTTATATTAGAATTGATTTTTTTTTATTTTTTTTATTAGTATAAAAAAAATCATATTTACTATTTGAGCTCTATATTGAGATCTAGAAATTAGATTTGGATGATTTTACAATCCACGCGAAATTCATAAAATTATCTTTAATTTAGTGATGAATTAATAATTATCATTCAAATGGAAATACTCAGAATCTTAAGAAAAATATAATTTCAAATTTTTACATTAATCCTATTCAATGTAGAATAACTACATTGATAATGATATTGAATGTAGAAAATCTAATTATATATGATTTAAATTATTGACATAGCCCTTTTCGTATTTCAATATAAACACACTTTTTAGGTTAAAACATATTAAAATATAAATATTTTTTTGTGCTAGATCCAACAGTCTTCATCTATTTATTTTAAGATCTAACGGTTCTTATAAATTTTGTCATATAGAGGACTAGACTACCTATTAGCAAAGTTTTGGGCAAAATCCCTCTTATACTTATTGTTAAAATTGTATTTGGTTGTTAGTAGAACTATCTTCAAATAATAACAATGGTATTTTGATAATCAAAACGAATTATAACTAGAATTCATCGTAAAAAAATCGTCAGTTTCTTCTCTTTATTGTTTCTGTGTTGATTTGTGAAAGGATATCTTCGATATATTATTTATTTTGGTATTTATACAATTTAACATAAAATTTAATCACACTTAGTTATCCTCTCCACAAGGTCATTAATTTAATTGATTCCGTCAAAAGTCAAAAGTCAACTCTAGCAATATTTATCTTCATACTTATAAGAGATATTCCATTATTCCGCAAAATCAAATTATATATTTTTATGGAATATATCTCTAAGGCAATAAAGATCGAAAAAGAAATATCAGGTTGTGATATTTTTTAGATCTTCTTTGCAACAGTGATAAGGCGACAAGCTCGAACAAAGAATATTCAAGGTTTAATATTCTTTAGAGAACTCGTGCTGCATTTAAAAATGATCAGTTTTTATTCGAAAAATATTCTGTCTTCATACTCAAAATGTTTTTATCCTAAAGAATATTAATATTTCTTAATAGAATATTAATACCTATTTTATCTCGTGCCAGAAATATTTAAAGTAATTTTTCTCTAGCATCTTAAATTTATTCTATTTTCGGAGAAAAATTATTTTAATCACTCAAAAATATTTCCTACACCCCCAAAATATTTTATATATTAGGAAATATATTTTAAGTATCTATTCTAGTCAAAATATTTGTCAAAAGATGTATCTATTTTACGGAAAGACCAATTGTATTTTATTTGGAACTGAAACCCGATTTAATCGTATTAAATCCAAATAAAATACTTCCACTTTCTAGAATGACTTGAAACTTGAGATGGGTCACTTAAATGTTATTTTCTATGCATGGTAAAAGTTTCGTAATTTTTTCGAGAATTTTGGTCCGGGCACTAAAATCCAAACAGTGGGTCCCACAGTTGACCACGTTTGACCAAAATTGACCAAACTTTCCAGAATCTCATTTTGTAATATTCCTAAATACTCCATAATTTTAGAAATATTTATAGAGTACTTTCGTATTTTTCGGGTATTTAATTAACGATACATGTTACGTATTTAATTGTTAATTGGTACGAGCCCGATACAATATAAAACACAGCTGGTTTCTAAATACCAAATACACTTCAAAGAAATACAAAACCACTCCCAACTAACACAAACCACTTTCCACCTCATCAATCCACACCTTTTCAATCTCAACCACTCCCTTTTCCTTCAATCTCAACCATTCCTTTCACCCAACTCCTCCTATAAACCAACCCCCTCCCACACCCATTTTCAATAAGCTAAAGAGCCAAAAAATTTCCGGAATTTTAGAAGTAAAAGCTCTCTTCATCTATCCAAACACTTTAAACACTTACTTCTTCACAAAAACCATCTCTCTCTTCAATATATCTTCATATATTCAAGGTTTTTGAATATACAAACTTAGTTTCTTCAACCAAACTCTCTCCCACCAAGCAAGCTCCTCTACCACTACCTTCCGGCATCCCGGAGGGCTGCCCAAGTTCGACCAACAAGCCAAAATCCGGCCGAACCTCCGACGAATTTTTCCGGCGAACTTTCCGATCATTTTCAAAAGTAGTAATATTTTAGCTTCTTATCCGAGTCTTAATCGACCATATTTTATTTTGAATATAAGAGCTCCTAACTAACTTCTCTTCATCTTTTATGCTTTTACATCAAAAGTTTATTTATACTTTAAAGCACTCATGTTGGCCATTTATTGTTATAATATATATATATATATATATATATATATATATAACTATGCTAAGGCTTGATTTAATTCCCATCTATCACCTCTAGTGTTTCGTGGGAAGAAGATCTTTAAGGCTTCTATTATATATACTATTGTTGTGTGGTGTGTTTAATTTAAACGCGTAATAGCGTGGCGAAAGCCGTTTATATATTTTCCGCACCTTTTATACTCGTCCTCACACTTGTGAGTGATTTTATTTTCCGTACCTTTTTATTCTCGTCCTCGCACTTGTGAGTGATTTTATTTTTCGCACCTCGTTGTTATTATATATATAATAACGAGCTACTTTTCTGTCGTGTGAGTTATATTTGTGTGTGTGGTGTTTAATTGGCCAAATCATATTACAGTGCAAAACGTTAAAGTTATATTATTAAACTCTCATTCAAACTTATATATACGATTAGTCCAAAATAAGACTATATCGAACGAGAAATTGTTTATCAAACATCCTTAAAGCTACAAAAGCTTAAACAAGGATTTGATATATATATATATATATATATATATATATTACTTCGAGTATAGACTTTTTGTCAACTATGAGGTAATTTCGAGTATACTTCGATATTTACAAAGTCGAACAAAAGTATTATAAGCCTTATAAGCCTACGAGCTTAAAGGACCTAACTTACAAACTCCGAGATATATTCAAATCTCATTATACGGAGTATTGTATTAAAAGTATTCTTCGATTTATAAATTATATCGAATACAAGAATACATATAAAATCATAAGAAAATAAAATCTTATAGATTTAACATACTTAATATTCGTACAAGAATATTAAAGTCACTCTCGGACATACAAGTCCAAACTCTTTTTATATTAAGGTTTTGTTTCGTAGATATTGTATTCTAACTTTTGCAGTGAGGTGATTCTCGTTCTAAGACCCAAGTCCTAGGTGCTAGCGGGGAGTTAGTAGCCTTTGCATCGTGAAGAAGAGGAAAGACCCAAGACCTTTCATCTAATACCCAAGACCGGAAAAAGCTAGGGATCCATAGTCTACACAAGGGTTTTACATCAACTTTGAAGAAGTAGCGGGGAGTTGCTGTCTAAGATAAGTTGTGTAGATTTTACAACGACTTTGAGGGAGTAACAACGAGTTACGGTCCAAGATAAGCCTTGTATTTGTTTTTATATTTTCCTTATACGAGTACTGTTCTGCCGCAGCTCTCTTTCACTCACTCTCGAATTCTCTCTGTTCTCTCTCTATCGCCGCTTCGATCCTTTTCGATTCAAAACCCTAATCTCTCGATTATTTTCAATGATCTATACACTAAATCAAGTCTCTCTTCAATTCTTTTGTTCGATTAATTCAAGAATCGTTCAATTAAAGCTAGGGGTTGGTTAAATCGAACTATTTCGATGGAATTAATTGATTATCTTCGCGATAGATTGTCAATTGATGGTCGAAATCAACAGTTATATACATATATACACATAATATATGCACACACACGTACACAATTTTAGTTTTTATGATTTTTATTTCGAAACCCTAATTTGGTTTTTGAGCCTCGATTCAAGCATCGGAAGGGTTTAAAACGGTGGAATCATTCTTGACTCAGTGAGTCAACTCGTGAGTCAACTCGGAACTCGTGTGAGTTTAAGAGTTTTGGATCGGTAAGTCCCAAGAAGATGACAAGGCCTTTGGGACAGTTATAAATCTTTACAAACCTTCACGATCTTAACTGTTCTTTGTGAAAAATTTGCGTGACTTTGAATTTTGTTAAACTTTCGAGTTATTGACACTATGAGGTTGTGATAATATTGCTTGAGTTGATAATGAAGACAGTTTAAGATACACAAAACGTTTATATAATATGATTTGTGATTCATTGCTGATATGGAAAGCATGCTTAAAATGAGAAACACATGTTTATATGTTATTTACTATCTTGATAATTCATGATATTATGTCCGAGTTAAAAAGTGAATTCGATATATTTGGACTCTCAAAAGTGTAAGTAATTGACATGACTAGATTTTCCAATATAATTTGCTTCACTTAATTATATATGGGTAAATTTTGGTGAGTAGGTTAATTGGAAACTGTGTTGGATGGAACTAGTTTGACTTAGTCAAATATATATACTTTATGGTATGTACAGCTGTGGTGACTCAAGTGATATCATATTTTGTTTGTGAAGTACTTTGATAAAACTTAGTATATGCTGATTAAAGATCTAATGGTAGTATAAACTGTGATATATAAGAAATGATGTCACACTGGATCTTGAATAGTAACAGTATTATTTGACTTGGTCAACTGTATGTGTTAATGATTCTATTATTTTGATATTGAAACCTGGCTGTAATTTAGAATAATTTATGAATTTTATCTGTCTCAATTGGTAATTAGTCTACACTTAAATCTATTTTGCTGATTATCTATGTTTAAACATGTGGTGACCGAAAGTATGATTTATATGTGTATTTCCCCAGAACTGAATGTGTGGAACAAGACTGCTTGACTTGAAAATCTTTATGACTGTTGAGAGAACATTTGCTTGAAATCATTGTGATTTGAATGAATGATCTGAGAATTCTCTAGATATGGAACTCTTCTGAATTAATATATGAATGTTATAAAGAGTTTGACTACCTTGGTTTCTACGTATAATGTGTTTGGTTATCTTGGTTTATTCCTATTATCTCTGTAGTATGATTGTGTGTTGTAATTTTGTGTTGTTAACAACTGTCAGTCATTAAAATTCAAAACACTGCACACAATATGCCCTCACCCAAAGACTTGGCTAGGGATCCCTTTTAGAACCCTAGTATCTGGACAATGGGGTGATAACGGCCACTTAGAAATTTAGGAGAACATAATTTACAATTTCTAATATCTCATGAATTTTGTGATACTTAATATGTGAGTGGTACTTATCTTTATGTGTATCCAGTCCTCTCAATGGTATGTGTATTATTTATGTGGTATATGTCACATTTATTTGTCTATGCACTACTTGCATGTGTAATATGAGACATTTGTCTTACGTATGACTTGGTCAAACATTGAGTCATAAGCATGCACCTGTCCTTAGGATATTATATTCACTCCTTGACTTCTAAGGCGTTAGACACCTTGCACATATCTGTCATTATCACATCAATCATTCAACTTTTATAGTTGGCACTAGTTTACATGTTACCTGCATACTTACATATATACTCTTAGTGACTTCATAAGTGGGTCTGCATGTTCCCTACTGTCCAACTCTCAGCCTTTTTTTTCAAAGATTTATCCAAGTATGCACCTTGCATTAAATGCATTCACTCCTTGTATGTATATAATAACAATAGAACTACATACAACACATGTATATTATGTTTCTTAGTATGACACCACTCCCTCAAGCACGCGTTGCCCGGATTTCAAACAAACACAGCTCATGTCCTTGCATGGTTTCTCAAAAAAAACTCTCTGAGCTATTTTTATACTGAAAATGTGTGCTGCATTTATGATTCATTTTGCTCTTGCATGACATAGTGTGTCCTTGCATTACTAATTGTGCACACACTCATACACACATATATCTAATTTGTGGTAATTTCAGAACTCCATATCATGCTTAAAAAGAAATGATTTTTGAGGAAAATATCATGAACTTGCTTGAGTTTTTCATATCTGTGCACAACTGCATTAAATGTATACACTGTTTAGACAAATAGTCTGCATCATCAAACATCATTACACTTGAGTTCATTGAATGATAATTCCTTGTAATATCTATGTGTGCATCTATGTGGTTATAAATATGTTCAGTCTGCATGCATAAACACACACTTACACTTACACAGACACACACACACACTCATAACCAATGGAGTTCAAAAAGCTACCTTCAAACCCTCACTCAAACACTAGAAACCTTCATACACTGCCTCTCCTCCAAACCATTAACATGAAACAATATTCCTTGTTTGAACCTGTTGAAACACATCAATATCCAACCAATAACAAACAACACAAGAAAAAAAACAAACCCACTACCCTCAACAATCATATCCATACCACAATCAAGCTATGAAATTGCCTATTTATAGAAATCCTAATCCCCAATTCCCAAACTTTGAGCCTACTAGGTCTGTCAACTCTGGATTGCCTAGAGCTATTGTCATCCATCCCACTCCCACATTGGTTAAGCTCACAAACACTGGTGAGCTTAATAGAATGTTAAGGAATAATCAACTTGATATGATGGTCTTTCTTAGGCAAACTGAAGATGTTCATTGCATATTAATGGCTTCTAAGTGGGATAATCATGTTCTTTATAGGGGTCAAAATTACTACACACATCTTATTGCTGAGTTTTATGCTAATATGGATATCAAACAAAGAGATGGTGTGTTTTATTTTAGCTCTTTTGTGAATGGGAAAAATGTCTATGTGGATCATTACATTCTGAATAAGTCCCTTAGGCTAGGAAATAGGCCCTCTGATCTGCCATGCATCAATATCTATGAGAAATTTGTGTTTAATCAACAAGAGTTTTAGTTGTTCCTTGGTTTGTTCTGTGATGAAGATGTTCCCCTAGGACTGTGTGCTAAAAACTGTGGTATTAGCTTTAGACACTTTACTCCTAAGTACCAACAATTAGCTATCATACTTAGAGCCAAAATTCTGCCTAAACCTAAGCATGATAGGTTCTTTGATTTTGTGGATCTTAAGGTGATGTTTCAACTTGTGTCAAACTCTGTGGAATTCAATATTAACTACATTCTTGTGCTTAACATCATCTATGCTCATCTTGTTGACTACATGCCCTATGGTCTTTTCTTTACTTCTATCTTTTAGACCTACTATGTTTAAATGTCTAGAGTCTATGCTAATAAGATTGACTATTGTTCTGTTGAGGTTTTAGTTCAAGAAAGAATTCCTCTTACACACTATAGGCCTAGTACCATATCTCCCATTGTCATTCCTCCTTTAACCTCTAAGGTTGAAAACTTTGAAATTATGAACTGAAGGTAGTAAGCTTAATAATGAGATAACTGGATTTAAAGACTTACATGAAAAAAGGAAAAAAGAATTAGGAGCTTGGAAGAAAAGGAATCTTTCAAAACACATGGAAGGTGTAAATCATCCCAACACACTAAATAAGTGTATGGCCAAGATCCACTCAACAAAGCTTAAGAAGGAAGGAAACAATTGGATGACTAGGATTTCTCCACCACATTAGAAGGTGTATGGTGGAGATTCACCCAACACACCCCTAAACCCTAATTCTTATCCTATAAATACCCCCTTACCCCACCTGTATTTATGAACCTAGATTTTAGTGTAGTTTTAGGGTAGTGTAAATTTCTTTCCTTTCTTGTTTTGTAGTTCTTTGTAAACACTCCATTTCAAGTTTAATGCAATTTCAAGTTTCCTTTATTTTCTCGTCTTGCTCTCTCGTTTATGTTGTCTTACTTTCGTATTTTCGTAAATCCGATGAGTGGGCAAAGTAGCGAAATGCTAACCACTTGGGGTTGAAAGTAACGATTTTAATTTCTTGTTCTAGTTATAATTTCTTTTTAATATTAGTTATGCCCCTTTAAATCTCAATTTTAGCGTGGGTTCCATAAATTTTAATTGTAGATCTAATTTTTATGATTTGTGTGTTAGTGTAAAAAAAAACCCAACAAAAGTATTAGCTTTACAAAATTTTAGTTTCGGATTTTCTATTTGTTTTTGTTTTAATTCGAAGCAAAAGAACTCTCCCCTATTTCATTTTTTTTTCACACAAACACAAAGCTCCCTTTTTCCCTCCTCCATTTCTGTCTTTTCGCTGCAACCCCTCTCTCTACTTCTCTCTATTCACTGCAATCCCAAACCCCCTTCTCTTTTCTTTTCAGTCTAAACTCCTCCCTTTTCCGTTTTGTTATAAACTTTTTACTGAATTGCTTCCGAATTATTACTGAGTTATTGTTAAGTTCGCGTATACTATGCGTTTTTTGAATTGTGTTCATGTGTTCTTGTGATTCGTCGAATGTCGAGTTTCCTATTGTTAAATTCGAGTCTACAGTGTGTAATTTATTGTCATTTCAATGATTTCATTGTTTATTGCTTGTTTGAGTTGTTACTGTGTTTGTTTTAAGTTCTGTTTGTTGTCCTGTTTTGTTTCTTGAGTTCGAACTACTCTTGTGTTGTCTCTGCGAGTTCTGTTGATGTGTGTACTGAGTTTTGTAATGAGTTTGCTGCTGAATCGCTGTTGAGTTATTACCGAGTTAACTCGGTCTTTCCCTTTCGTTTTTGCTTTTTTCTATATGGATTTCTGTTGTTGTTTAGTTGTTTGATAAGTTGCCGTGTTGAATGAGTTCGTTACTTTACTGTTGCTGTTTCAGCCGAGTCTTTACCGAGTTCGTCTTTGAGTTCGATTTTTTTTTTGTGAGTTCTGAGTCTTGTGTTGCTATTTAGTTTGTTGACTTTTGTAATTTTGGAGTTTTTACTGTTTCTTGGTAATTTTTGTTTGTTTTGCTGTTGGTAATGTATGAGTTCTATTTTGTTTATTTTACGAATGGTCTGTCTGTTTGTAATGGTCTGCTTTTATATTTTAATGGGTCATTTTGTATTGTTTTCCAAATGATGCTGAGATTGTGAGATTGTGTTGCTTGCTTTGGTTCAATTTTTGGCTAGTTAAATTAACGAATAAGTCATGTCAAAATTTTATTAAAATTTTCTGTAAATAAAATTTTAATTCAAATAACAAAAATGCAAAATTCAGTGTTTGTTAGTTTTAAATAGAATTAATTTTAATCTTCCTTTCAAAAATAGATTTCCTTTTTAATAATTAATTAGTAAAAATCCAAATTTTCCAAAATCCAAAATCGTTCTAATTCGCCTAAATTAAATTTTAAGGTTTGCGAAAATAATAAGTCTCTGTGGATCGATATCTCAAGTATTAAAACGATGAAATTGTGCGCTTGCAATTTAAATCTTTATTTTTTAGCACATCAAGCTTTTGGCGCCGCTGCCGGGGACGAATTATTTTTCGTGCCTTGATTTTTAATTTTTTGGATTAGTTTTACTTGTCTTATTTTTGTCTACTTTTTTTTAGGAAAGTTGGAAATTTCGGGAATCTCCTCTCGAAGCTTGGAAAAAATGGGAATTCTTGGAAGCGTGCTTCAGTAACCCGTATTTCTCTTTTTTAGCCTTTTTATTATAAAAATAAAAAATAAAAAATCACAAAAAAATTGAAAATTTAAAATACAAAAAATTTAGTTAGAAATTACATAATTGTTGCATCATGCATTTAATCACTTAGGGCACATCATCAAGATTTTTATTTTCTTGTTTTTAATTTTTCGTACCTTATAAATTGTGGTGATCGCTGGAGGACCCAAAGGTGCGTTAAATTCTTTCTTTTCTTTAGATTAGAGCACGTAGTTTAAAGCATCCATAAATGTTTATTGTTTTTTATATATCGTTGTTTGTTGCATTCATTTGTAAATAAATTTTAGGGCAAAACCACTTACAAGATAAGGGAAGGGATTTCATCACTCTTTCCTTGGCCCACAACCACTAATCCTTCATTTTGCATATCCTAGCCTTTAATAAAATTGAATTAGACATGACCCCTAGGATTTTCGTGCTCAATTAGGAAGGTACCTAAAAAAGGACATAATCATTAATTATTCCGACTTTTTGGTGTCTAGGCAAGCGAAAGCTTACCTGGCCAATTAAGATTTGGTGTCTAGGCCGGTGTTTAGCCTCTTGGCAATGCTTTCACCTACCTGGCCAAATTGGTTCGAATAATTCTAGATTGTAACACCCCAGATCTGGGGTCAGGGATCGGGTCGTTACGGTCTCATAATTCATACATAATACTTGACTTGAGTCCAAAATCAATAAGTAGAATGCTATGACCCCACAATAATATCCACTCACACACACACAGTTATAGTCCCAGAGATGAAATTGAAATAAGTATTACATAAAGGGGTTTACGAATAAAAGTTATTACAAGGCAAAAGGATAACATCATAAGTTTAAAAGTTTTGCCGTTGATTACATTAATTATACATATAGTTATACTGGAAGCAAAAGCTGTCTATCTATGCTACCTCAGCAATGGCGGCTAGCATATCAGCGGGGAGTCGGGTGGGTCGGGTAACCCGCTTGCGCCGAGTGCGCCTGACGCGAGCCATCTGTCCTAGCTGTTGTTGTGACATAGTAAACAAGCAAAGGTGAGCAAAAGCCCACCAACAACAATATAACTGAACAGTGATGATATATATATATATATATATATATATATATATATATATATATATATATATATATATATATACAGCAGTTCAAACATCTTTGTAACCATATGCCATGCATTAGCGAAGATAATACCAGTATAAGCTAAATGATGAAGTTACAAGTAACTCAAAACATATATATTCCAATTATGAATATTTTTCCAATACTGCCAACAATAATAATGTTGCAGAAAATAAATGAATCTGAATGATGAACTAATGCTGGAGTATTCACCGCGCCCGCTGTTCCAGTTCTTACGATGATCAGTCGCAGATTGTACAGCTCAATTTAGATTTTCTACCGGTAGAAGGAAGAGCTGACAGATTTACTTGTCTACCGCCCTGTTAGATCTCCCCGGCCAACGGTTGGGCCAATGGGATGGACCGACGCTACTCGGCCACTTGCACGACTCCAAGTTCGAAAAGAAGTTCATGACTCTGAACGCAAAGTTCGCCCCCCTTTCCCCAAGTATAATACTTGTTGATAAGACTCCACAAATTAGTCGTATTTAGTTGGAAAGGAAAATTCAACATTTTATCTCCCAAGTTGCTGCTTGTTAGAGGATACCATCTTGTTCCAATAATCTTACCCCTCGAATGATAAGAGGGTACACAGATGCAATAGATAGCAATTCTAGTTGCGAGTGAAAAGAATATTTTTCGAAAGATTTATGACCAGGAAGTCAACAAGATAAATAACATTTTTCAAGTAAGGTTCTCTTATTATTTGGAAGATAGATTCGAAGGAAGAACGACATTATGAGAACCTTTCTTGATATAATATTAATAATAACCTGACTCCAAAGAAATTTTATAATAATCGAAGGTCGACGATAATATTTGAAGTCATTTCAGAGTATCGAATAAATATCCAGATAATATTTATTGCCTCAGAAATAGTTAAAGACGGGTTATAACTATGAACGAATATTTAAATCGAAGTATTTCTCAAAATAATTCTCTAATGAATAAGGAGAATATATTTATTGAATAATTAAATATTTAAATGAATATTCAAAATAATATTCATTTAAGTAATAAGACTTGAAAGAATATTAATAAAATATTCGATAAATAAATAAAACGTCAAATGAATATTTAAAATAATATTCATTAAGTAAATAAGAACTTAAATGAATATTCACAAGGTAATATTCATTTAATGAAGAATATTCTAAATGAATAGCAAAATAATATTCATTTAGAAATCCAAGCTTTAAAGGAATATTCGAAATAATATTCGATAAATGGATCGACTTTGAGTGAATATTGAAAAATAATATTCATTGAATAGATAATGTTCAAATAATTATTTGAAGTAATGATCGTTAATTAAATAATCTCGGACGAATATTCAAAGTGATATTCGTCAACCAAATAATGGAAATTATTTGCTTAAATATTTCCCTCGAAAGTAATTACGATGTATCAAGAAGTACTGACTCCCGGTCTATTTTCAACGAATACGATATATATGCCCTTCTCTAAGGGACTTGTCAACACCCGGCTTATAACTGATTATTCAATATCTAGCTTATTAGCCAACAATAATTCAAGGAAGAGGTATCACAATATATCTTGAAAGTAGGCAAGCACGCTATGACATATGTAACACAAAATCAAATCATATATATATTCACAACAACAGCCTTTGAAAAGGATTTAGAACTTGCCTGGTAATCGAGTACGAGTAGGGGTAGTGGTAGTGTGTCCCGGGTCAGCTCGACGATCTATAAATAGTCAGAATATTTGAGATTAATCACTTAACACTTTTTAAAAGGTTAAGTATCAACTTAAGTCGAAACATGTTTTCGAATTATCTCGTTATACCCCTTTTAGTGTAACTCTTTTTTATTACCGATACGATTCGACATTTGCTCGTCATTAAGACATGTCATCATACTCAAACTTAGTATATACTTAAGTCGTATAAGTTCTAAAGTCGATCGATTACGAACCAAGATTATACCTTGAGTTTTATCGCTCGTTTTCTAAGTTATAACCAAAGTTATACTTTTAAGGGGTTCGTTCGCGTTTAACCCTGATTCAAACATTTTTATAAAATCGAAAAATGATCCGTTTCACATGAGGTTTTCTCTCACACATTCCTTTTCACCTCTAGTATTTAATTACCAAGATTCGCCACTGACTTACGTATTTTACTAGGGTTCAATTCCAGTTACGAATTCTCGTTTACGGTTTCGAACTACTTTTAATATACCGGCCATAACTCCTTAACCGTAATTCCATTTCACACGTTCTTTATATCAAAACGAAGCTTGGAACATTATCTATCTTATCATGTCAAAATACAACACTGGACAGTGAGTTCAAGCTACTGTGATGCACGGTTTTTAAAGATTATCGAAAATTCGGCATTACGACGGCTATGAATCGAATATTTACCAATTCCAAACCTTCCCATATTCATTGTATCCACTCCAAAAAACATATACATGATTTATAACCATGAACTGAGGCCAAGCAATGACTTTCCGTTCATCTAACTATTTTTAACATTTATCAAAACCCAATCATAATCATGCTTATAATCATGCTTATAACCTACTAACAACATAACTAACTTAGATCACTCAAGAACATGCATAAAACTCAAAGTAGATCTAGGGTTTCAAGTTGTTATACCTTCTTGAGAGTGTTTACTAGCCTCACTAAGCTTTGTATGATCCTTAGGAGTGCTAAGCTTGCTAAAACAATCAAAAGAAATATGAAAATAAAAGGTTAGTTCATAAGAACACTATTCACCCTCCTCTTTGGTGATTTATTTGAAAATGGAAAAAGATGAGTTTGAAGCTAATATTTTGAGAAGATCATTTTTATGAAATTTAAGACTCACCATAAAAATTACAAGATCAAATAATGGTTGAAAGTTGGATTTTTGTTTTGGAATTTCTTGTTTTGCCGAATGGGGTGAAAAAGGAGAGAGATGATGTTTTGCTTGCTTTGTTCTCTTGGTTGGCTAGGCTAAATGAATTATTGTGATGTTAAGATAATAGCTTTGGGTCATAAAGTAACTTTATTAAAGGTATGATGCACTAGATGATGTATTTAGCAAGCCATGTGTTGATATTTTGGTGGTTTAAGGCTAACCAAGTGGTTTGTGTGCTAAGTACTTGGTTGTATTATAATTGATCTAGTTCCTTGCTAGTTACTAGATATTTATCACTTGCACATGCATGCATCTTGCTTCCTCTTCTTGTTTCTTTTGTCCGGTTACTGCTCGTTTCGATTGATCGTTCGTAGGAATATCTCACGGATTTCTAATTAGGGTTTACCGGAAATCTTTTTAGTATTAATACTATCATTCTCCATCTTTCTTAATACATCTCAAATTTACATTCCTTAAATACTTTCGTTAAATCCTTAAGTCTATCAGTGTCCATGGAATTCTCGGAGAAAATAAAAGTGCGGTTTTTCAGAATCCGACGGCTTTTACATACACTTATTTCCCCCTGGATCACTAATACGAACTCGGAAATCCGTTCCGAATACTTCTATATAGTGTCGTCTCTAATATTCTCATTTCCACCAAAACACTATTCCTTCTTTATTCTTCCTTTATTCCCAATATTTATGACAATGTCCTTGTTCTTTCTCGGACGTTCCTTAACCCTTTCACGGAACCACTGGACTAATCGTTATCGATCTGGATGACATGAGAATATTCTCCTGCTTGGAATTTCCATATCTTATTCCCCTAGGAGATAGATTATTCTTACCTAAGTTGTCAACCATTAGCATTCTTTAAGACATATAAGTATTTAAATCGAATTCCATTCATTCATTCAGAAGATCAACTATTACATCGTAGCCGTAACCACTATTCATTCTTACATCATTAAATAATAAAAAGTTTTAATTCTAACCAAAATCTGGGTTCTTACAGTCTCCCCTCCTTAAAAGGATTCCGTCCCGGAATCAGTTTGAAAACAAATGGGGGTACTTCTCTTGCATTGTGCTTTCAAGCTCCCAGGTTGATTCTTCTACATTGTGGTTCTACCACAAAACTCTGACTAGCTGAATGACCTTGTTTCGGAGCACTTGTTCCTTCCGGTCTATGATTTCCACAGGTTGCTCTACATAGGTCAAGTCTGGTTGCATGTCCACTTGCTCATACTCTACAATGTGCTTGGCATCCGGATTATACTTCCTCATCATCGAAACATGGAACACATTATGCACCTGCTGTAGATTCGGGAGCAATACTAGTTCATAAGGTAGTTCCCCAATCCGTTTTAAGATCTCAAATGGTCCAATGTATCTGGGACTCAGCTTTTCTTTCTTTCCAAATCTCATTAAACCTTTCCAAGGTGATACTATTAAGAACACTAGGTCTTCCACTTCGTATTCTTTGCCTTTCCGAGCTAAGTCGGCATATTTCTTTTATCGATCCTGGGCTGCTACCAGCCGTCCTCTGATTAGATCTACTGCATCTTTAGTTGTTTGGACCACTTCAGGCCAGAGCATCTTTCGCTCCCCGACTTCATCCCAATACAAGGGAGATCCACATTTCCTTCCGTAAAGGGCCTCATAAGGTGGCATTCCTATACTTGAATAAAAACTGTTATTGTAGGACTCAATGGCAAGTGATCATCCCAATTTCCTTTAAAGTCTATAGCACAGACTCTCAACATATCCTCTAGCGTTTGGATGGTCCTTTCACTTTGCCCATCTGTCTAGGGGTGGTAGGCTGTACTCATGTTCAGCCGGTTTCCTACACATTCTTGAAAGCTTCTCCAAAACCTGGAGTTAAATCTAGGATCTCGATCGGATACTATTGCGACTGGGACTCCATGTCGCGCCACTATCTCTTTTAAGTATATATCCACTAGTCTATCGACCGTGTACCTTTCATTGATCGGGAGAAAGTGAGCTGACTTTGTCAGTCGATCTACAATTACCCATATGGCGTCATGATTAGCCTTGGTCCTTGGTAAACCTACTACGAAATCCATGGCTATGTGTTCCCATTTCCATTCTGGAATCTCTAAGGGGTGTAGAAGTCCGTTGGGCCTCTGGTGCTCTGCTTTCACTCGTTGGCAGGTCAAGCATCTGCTTACCCAATCTGCTACGTCCTTTTTCATATTGGGCCACCAGTAATACTCCTTCAAATCCCTATACATCTTGGTGCTAACGGGGTGCACCGAGTATCTTGATTTGTGTGCCTCGTATAAAATCTCATCCTTGAGTTCCTAAACATTTGGGATCCATATCCTGTACGTGTACCTCATGATCCCTTCCTTGTCTCTTTCACACTTAATTTCTTCCCCGGTCATTATCTCTTCCGTGGAGTTCTCTTCTTCCTCCATTATTCGTTCTTGACATAGTCTAATCTTTTCTAACAATGGAGGTTGGATTCTAATTTCCATCAACTTTTCCTGGCCCCCTTCGGGTAGCTTAATCTCAATTTCAACTTCTCAAAATCTTTCACTAACTCTTCCTCTGAAGTTATCATCTTGAGCTTCTCTTTCCTACTAAGGGCATCAGCCACTACATTGGCTTTGCCCGGGTGATAAAGAATCTCACAATCGTAGTCCTTGATCAACTCCAGCCATCTCCTCTGGCGCATGTTAAGCTCTTTCTGAGTGAAAATGTACTTGAGGCTCTTATGGTCAGTGTAAATCTCGCACTTTTCCCCATACAAGTAGTGTCTCCAAATCTTTAAAGCGAAGACTATGGCTGCTAGTATCATGCGTGGGATATCTGACCTCATAATCCTTCAATTGCCTAGACGCATACGCTATTACCTTGCCATGATGCATAAGCACGCATCCCAATCCTTTATGCGAAGCATCACTGTAAATCACGAAATCTCCTTTTCCATCAGGTAACGCCAACATTGGGGCCGTTACCAACCTCTTCTTTAGGTCCTGGAAACTCTTCTCACATTTTTCAGTCCATTCAAATTTCTCAGTTTTACGGGTAAGTCGAGTTAATGGCGCTGCGATCTTCGTAAAATCTTGGACAAATCTTCTGTAATATCCGGCTAGTCCGATGAAACTCCTTACCTCGGTTGGAGTAGTTAGCCGTTCCCAATTTGAAACTACTTCTATCTTGGAGGGGTCAACCAACACTACTTCTTTATTGATCACGTACCCTAAGAATTTCACTTCGTTTTTCCAGAACTCACACTTTGAGAATTTGGCATATAACTGCTCCTTCCTGAGTATTTCTAAAGTTATCCTCAAATGTTCAGCATGTTCTGCCTCTGTTTTTGAGTAGATGAGAATATCATCAATGAAGACTATCACGAATTTGTCCAAATATTCTTTGAACACTCTATTCATCAAGTCCATGAAAGCTGCTGGGGCGTTGGTCAATCCAAATGACATCACCAAGAACTCATAATGTCCATATCTGGTACGAAATGCAGTCTTCGAGATATCTTCAGGTTTAATCTTCAGTTGGTGATATCCCGTTCTCAGGTCAATCTTAGAGAAGTATTCAGCGCCTCTTAGCTGGTCAAACAAATCATCTATCCTGGGTAGTGGATACTTATTCTTTATGGTTAGCTTGTTCAACTCTCTGTAGTCGATGCCTAACCTCATACTCCCGTCCTTTTTCTTAACGAACAACACTGGTGCGCCCCAAGGCGACACACTGGGCCTTATCATACCCTTATCCAACAATTCCTATAACTGTTTAGCTAGCTCTTTCATTTCTACTAGGGCTAATCGGTACGGGGCCTTCGAAACTGGCGCCGTCCCCGGGGCTAACTCAATGGCAAACTCAATTACCCTATCAGGTGGTAGTCCGGGAAGATCTTGTGGGAACACGTCCTCGAACTCATTAATTACCGGAATGTCCTACAATCTTGGCGCTTCCTTCTGAGTGTCTATAACGTAAGTTAAATAAGCCTCGTTCCCTTTTCGTAACAATCTCTTGGTTTGCGCCATGGTCAGAATTTTGTGGGTCTGTCGCATCCCCTTAAACACTATTTCTTTCTTCCCTGGGGTTTTTAACTTAACCTTTTTCCTTTTATAATCTATCTGCGCGTTATTGCGAGATAACCAATCTATTCCCAAAATGACATCAAATTCCCCTAGCTTAAAAGGAATCAAATCGACATAGAATGATCGTCCTCCTATTTCAAATTTGCAATCGGGGTGGATTTGATTAACCGGAACGACTTCCTTATTAGCTATCTCTACCTGTAAGGAATCCCTTAGTTGCTGGGTTTTAAGTTTCAATTTATACGCAAAATCTCTAGATATAAAAGACTTAGTTGCTCCCGAATCAAATAAAACATTTGCACTGACTGAATTGAGAGAAAATGTACCTGTTATCACATCCGTGTCCCTTACGGCATCTTGTACTGACATATTAAAAGTCCTGGCAGTTGGGGGTCTATTGGAGGCAACCTTGCTCGCCCCTGATGCCGCTGGTTTGTTCCTTTGGCAATCCTTCCTCATGTGCCCTTGTTGTCCGCACTGGAAGCAAGTGGTGCTATTAGGGATCATCGTGGTGCAAGAGGTAGCATAGTGCCCAGCTCGTCCACACTTATAGCAGTTTATATGCTTCAAGTTACACACCCCGGAATGCCTCTTCCCACAGGTAGTACATAATGGTAAGGGGGGTCTAGACTGATGGGAACGGGACACTCCTGCTTGCTGGCCGCACTAGCTCACTATGGCACTCATAGATGGTTTAAACCCTTCCCTTCTCCCAGGTAGGGAAATGAATCCTCTGTTAAACTTGGTTGGGGGTTTTCCTCCAGTGGACCATCCGCCCATACTGGCATACTTTCTCTTTATTCCCCCTTTTTTTCTTTCTCTCTGCATTTGATCACTTTCAGCTTCCACAATAGTTGCCTTCTGCACTAAGGTGGCATAATCCGTAATTTCTAAAACCGCCACTCTATTCTTGATCCACTGTTTCAACCCTTGTTGAAACCTGTTAGCTTTCTTTTCTTCGGTATCCATAAATTCCGGCACAAATCTTGATAGCTCAGTAAACTTGGCCTCATAGTCAGCCACTGACATATTGTTCTATTTCAGTTCTAAAACTTAAGTTCCATTTGAGTTTTCATGAACTTCGGGAAGTACTTCTCCAGAAATAACTGTTTAAACCTATCCCAAGTTACGATAGCATTAGTTTCCATGTTCTTTTTGGCCTCCCACCAATAATTGGCCTCTCCCTTTAGTAAGTAAATAGCGAAAACAGTCTTCTGAGCCTCATTGATACTCAGAATCTCGAAAGATTTTTCCATTTCTTTGATCCAGGCCTTCGCCTCAACGGGATTAGCTAATCCGTGGAACTCTAGGGGCTTAAGGGACTTAAAGGCCCTGAAGGAATTTGCCACTGAAGTGTTGTTTCCTGGTGGTGGTTGGGGGTATTGGTTCAAATTCTGCCTAAGCAGATCCATAAACTAACCCATGGGGTCTCCGCCCTGGTTCTCCCCTTCTTGCTCCACTTCAGTTTCTCCCCCTTCTATTTCCTCCTCAAAGTCTTCAGAGTACATGGGTTCATCCTCTGCTCCATACTGGGAATCTTCTTGCTCATTATAGTCCTGATCTTGCTCTTCATTATATTCATGGTTTTCCTCATGTTGGTTGTGACTCTCTTGGTCAGTAGATTCACGGGGGTTAGCCCTAGTGCCCATTTGTCTTGGAGGCATTTTACTGAAAATTTGGACAATTATATATTAGGTTCACTTACCTGTTTTAAAGGATTTCTCCTTGCATAATTCGTTACATGATTGGATTTAGGATCCCATAGTTCTATATCTCATGGCAACTTAATCGAAAGCAGTAGATGTGCTAATAAACTCGTGATTGCATCCCAACAAAATTGAAATAACTGAAAAGGAAACAAATATATACCAGGTACCGAAAAGGTACAACATCTGAGTTACAACGATAGTTTAAAGTACAACCATCCTAACAACGACAACAAGTCAAAAGTGAAATATGTTGTCTATCTTTCTAGTCTGCAAAAAGGGAAAATAAGTACAATGAAACCATCCCTACAAAAGCCGGCACTACTACGTCCGTACATGACTAGACAACTAGACTACTGCATCACTACATCTGAAATCAGCTGCCATGACGAAACATCATCTGAACCCTCCCAATGGCGATGCGGAAAATCTCCTCGGCGTCTGCTCTAGCTACCATACCATGCCCATCAGTAGGTAACTATCGCACCCTCACCCGAGCCCTCAGCTCGATGCGAGTCACAGCCCTATACCCAGCCCGATCATTGATCGTCCTCCAGCCCTGTAACCTCATACGGGCGGCTCTCTCCGCTGCTAGCTCCCTCCTAGACTCTGCCAATCTGGATTCTGCCACTGACAACTCTCTATAAAGCCCGTTCACAACCAAGTTGTGAACACATACTAGGACTCCCCCTATCGGGACATGGGGTGGGGTGGATGGCTCAGCTGGAGCTGCAGTCTCTACCTGCTGGGCCCCTGGGGTAGGCTCTCAAACTCATTGGAAAATGGGCTCACAGGTAGTGGTGGTAGGGTAGGGGCTCTCTCAACAGAGAGGGGTGGCACTCGTAGTCCGGAACTCCCTACAGCATCATCCACTGACTCATCCTCATCTACAGCTTGTCCAACAACAGCAGCCATGACCTACTCAGTGGTCATGTCAGTGTCCTCCTCCATGGTCCTAATCTCATATACAACCCAAAAGTCCTCATCCTCAGCAACTAACTCAGCGTCCTACCCTGTCTGGACCTCCTCCGGGTCTTCCTCCCCCTTAGACTCAATAACATCAGTATCAACATCAACCTGGACCTCCTCAGGGTCCTCCTCTTCAGACTCAATAACATCAGTATCCTCATCAGGCAAGTGCTCATAATACGGGTCCCTAGTCCGGAACATGTCCTCATCATCAGCTGCCTCCTGGGCAGACAAGTCGCTCGCCTACATAAGACGAACTATGTTACTATCATGATACTTGAAAAGTTCCCGTTAGGGTTTTAGGTGAACCTGGCAAGGGTTCTTATTATATTTGTGAATTTATTATTATATAACGTCACATCATCTCTTGGGATATATAACTCTCGCTCTGATACCATCTCTGTAACACCCCAGATCCGGAGTCAGGGATCGGGTCGTTACGGTCTCATAATTCATACATAATACTTGACTTGAGTCCAAAATCAATAAGTAGCATGCTGTGACCCCACAATAATATCCACACACACACACATAGTTATAGTCCCAGAGATGAAATTGAAATAAGTCTTACATAAAGGGATTTACGAATAAAAGTTATTACAAGCTAAAAGGATAACATCATAAGTTTAAAAGTATTGCCGTTGATTACATTAATTATACATATAGTTAAACAGAAAACAAAAGCTGTCTATCTGTGCTACCTCAGCAATGGAGGCTAGCTTATCAGCGGGGAGTCCGGTGGGTCGGGTAACCCGCTTGCGCCGAGTGCGCCTGACGCGAGCCATCTGTCCTAGATGTTGTTGTGACATAGTAAATAAGCAAGGGTGAGCAATAGCCCACCAACAACAATATAACTGAACAGTGATGACATATATATATATATATATATATATATATATATATATATATATATATATATATATATATATATATATATATATATATATATATATATACAGCAGTTCAAACATCTTTGTAACCATATGCCATGCATTAGCGAAGATAATACCAGTATAAGGTAAATGATGAAGTTACAAATAACTCAAAACATATATATTCCAATTATGAATACTTTTCCAATACTGCCAACAATAATAATGTTGCAGAAAATAAATGAATCTGAATGATGAACTAATGCTGGAGTATTCACCGCGCCTGCTGTTGCAATCCTTACCATGATCAGTCGCAGATTGTACAGCTCAATTTAGATTTACTACCGGTAGAAGGAAGAGCTAACGGATTTACTTGTCTACCGCCATGTTAGATCTCCCCGGCCAACGGTTGGGCCAATGGGATGGACTGGCGCGACTCGGCCTCTTACACGACTCCAAGTTCGAAAAGAAGTTCATGACTCTGAACGCAAAGTTCATCCCCCTTTCCCCAAGTATAATACTTGTTGATAAGACTCCACAAAGTAGTCGTATCTAGTTGGAAAGGAAAATTCAAAATTTTATCTCCCAAGCTGCTGCTTGTTAGAGGATACCATCTTGTTCCAATAATCTTACCCCTCGAATGGTGAGAGGGTGCATAGATGCAATAGATAGCAATTCTAGTTGCGACTGAAAAAAATATTTTTCGAAAGATTTATGACCGGGAAGTCAACAAGATAAATAACATTTTTCAAGTAAGGTTCTCTTATTATTTGGAAGATAGATTCGAAGGAAGAACGACATTTTGAGAACCTTTCTTGATATAATATTAATAATAACCTGACTCCGAAGAAATTTTATAATAATCGAAGGTCGACGATAATATTTGAAGTCATTTCAGAGTATCGAATAAATATCTAGATAATATTTATTGCATCAGAAATAGTTAAAGAAGGGTTATAACTATGAACGAATATTTAAATCGAAGTATTTTTCAGAATAATTCTCGAATGAATAAGGAGAATATATTAATTGAATAATTAAATATTTAAATGAATATTCAAAATAATATTCATTTAAGTAATAAGACTTGAAAGGAATATTAAAATAATATTCGATAAATAAATAAAACGTCAGATGAATATTTAAAATAATATTCATTAAGTAAATAGGAACTTAAATGAATATTCACAAGGTAATATTCATTTAATGAATAATATTTTAAATGAATAGCAAAATAATATTCATTTAAAAATCCAAGTTTAAAGGAATATTCGAAATGATATTCGCTAAATGGATCGACTTTGAGTGAATATTGAAAAATAATATTCATTGAATAGATAACGTTCGAATAATTATTTGAAGTAATGATCATTAATTAAATAATCTCAGACGAATATTCAAAGTGATATTCGTCAACCAGATAATGGAAATTAATTGCTTAAATATTTCCCTCGAAAGTAATTACGATGTATCAAGAAGTACTGACTCCCGGTCTATTTTCAACGAATACGATATATATGCCCTTCTCTAAGGGACTTGTCAACACCCGGCTTATAACTGATTATTCAATATCTAGCTTATAAGCCAACAATAATTCAAGGAACATGTATCACAATATATCTTGAAAGTAGGCATGCATGCTATGGCATATGTAACACAAAATCAAATCATATATATATATATATATATATATATATTCACAACAACAGCCTTTAAAAAGGATTTAGAACTTGCCTGGTAATCGAGTACGAGTAGGGGTAGTAGTAGTGTGTCCCGGGTCAGCTCGACGATCTATATATAGTCAGAATATTCGAGATTAATTACTTAACACTTTTTAAAAGGTTAAGTATCAACTTAAGTCGAAACATGTTTTCGAATTATCTCGTTATACCCCTTTTAGTATAACTCTTTTTATTACCGATACGATCCGACATTTGTTCATCATTAAGACATGTCATCATACTCACACTTAGTATATACTTAAGTCGTATAAGTTCTAAAGTCGATCGATTGCGAACCAAGATTATACCTCGAGTTTTATCGCTCGTTTTATAAGTTATAACCAAAGTTATACTTTTAAGGGGTTCGTTCGCGTTTAACCTTGATTCAAACATTTTTATAAAATCGAAAAACAATCCGTTTCACATGAGGTTTTCTCTCACACCTTCCTTTTTACCTCTAGTATTTAATTACCAAGATTTTCCACTGACTTACGTATTTTACGAGGGTTCAATTCCAGTTACGAATTCTCGTTTACGGTTTCGAACTACTTTTATTATACCGGCCATAACTCCTAAACCGTAAGTCCATTTCACACATTCTTTATATCAAAACGAAGCTTGGAACATTATCTATCTTATCATGTCAAAATACAACACTAGAAAGTGAATTCAAGCTACTGTGATGCATGGTTTTTAAAGATTATCGAAAATTTACCAATTCCAAACCTTCCCATAATCATTGTATCCACTCCAAACAACATATACATGTTTTATAACCATGAACTGAGGCCAAGCAATGCCTTTCCATTCATCTAACTATTTTTAATATTTATCAAAACCCAATCATAATCATGCTTATAATCATGCTTATAACCTACTACCAACATAACTAACTTAAATCACTCAAGAACATGCACAAAACTCAAAGTAGATCTAGGGTTTCAAGTTGTTATACCTTCTTGAGAGAGTGTACTAGCCTCACTAAGCTTTGTATGATCCTTAGGAGTTCTTAAGCTTGCTAAAACAATCAAAAGAAATATGAAAATCAAAGGTTAGTTCATAAGAACACTATTCACCCTCCTCTTTGGTGATTAATTTGAAAATGTAAAAAGATGAGTTTGAAGCTAAGATTTTGAGGAGATCGTTTTTATGAAATGTAAGACTCACCATAAAAATTACAAGATCAAATAATGGTTGGAAGTTGGATTTTTGATTTGGAATTTCTTGTTTTGCCGAATGGGGTGAAAAAGAAGAGAGATGATGTTTTGCTTGCTTTGTTCTCTTAGTTGGCTAGGCTAAATGAATTATTGTGATGTGAAGATAATATCTTTGGGTAATAAAGTAACTTTATTAAAGGTATGATGCACTAGATGATGTATTTAGCAAGCCATGTGTTGATATTTTGGTGGTTAAAGGCTAACCAAGTGGTTTGTGTGCTAAGTACTTGGTTGCATTCTAATTGATCTAGTTCCTTCCTAGTTACTAGATATTTATCACTTGCACATGCATGCATCTTGATTCCTCTGCTTGTTTCTTTTGTCCGGTTACTGCTCGTTTCGATTGATCATTCGTAGGAATATCTCACGGATTTCTAATTAGGGTTTACCGGAAATCTTTTTAGTATTAATACTATCATTCTCCATCTTTCTTAATACATCTCGAATTTACATTCCTTAAATCCTTTCGTTAAATCCTTAAGTCTATCAATGTCCAGGGAATTCTCAGAGAAAATAAAAGTGTGGTTTTTCAGAATCCGACGGCTTTTACATACAATTATTTTCCCCCTGGATCACTAATACGAACTCGGAAATCCGTTCCTAATACTTCTATATAGTGTCATCTCGTAATATTCTCATTTCCATCAAAAACACTATTCCTTCTTTATTCTTCCTTTATTCCCTATATTTATGACAATGTCCTTGTTCTTTCTCGGGCGTTCCTTAAGCCTTTCACGGAACCACTGGACTAATCGTTATCGATCTGGATGACAAGAGAACATTCTCCTGCTTGGAATTGCCATATCTTATTCCCCTAGGAGATAGAATATTTTTACCTAAGTTGTCAACCATTAGCATTCTTCAAGACATATAAGTATTTAAATCGAATTCCATTCATTCATTGATCAGAAGATCAACTATTACATCGTAGTCGTAACCACTATTCATTCTTACATCATTAAATAATAAAAAGTTTTAATTCTACCCAAAATCTGGGTTCTTACATAGATTTACCGAATTTTTTGTGGTCCTTAAAGTTAGGAGCAAGGTCTAGTATATTTTATTAAGGAACCCTAGGTTTAGAATTTTTCTTTTGAATTTTTCACCCTTTCTTTTGTGTGTTTTAATTTTTCGCATTTATTTGCTACGTGTTTCTTTTTATGGTTTATGCGAACTACCTGGATTAGGGATAATTCTGCTAGACTAGTGAGATCATTCGAGATTTCTTCCTCTTATGATTTCGAGTCTTTAGATAATTCCGAACCAATAGTAACCATGGCCATGTCTCTTAAGGACCGTTGCTATCCCACCCGTTCTGCCCAACCCTCGTGTATCACTCTTCCTCCCGTTAATGGTAATAATTTCTAGATTAAAGCTCACCACACTACTACAATTGGTATATATAACATCACACCTTTTAACATCAGTTAAAAATGTCACTGATGTTAAAAGTATTTTAGACATCGCTTGTTACATTACCGATGTTAAAATACGTTTCAGACATCACTTATTATAACAACCGTTGTCTAATCTCTTTTTTAAAAAATTTAAAACTCACGCGTACTTACTTCCCCCTTTATTACACAAACAATTTCCCCCTTAAACAAAATTTTATTTTCTCCATTAAACACGAACCCATTTTTTCACTTCCCCCATTTTCCCCCTTTTCTCACAAAGTTAACTCTCTCAATCTCTCTCTCTCTCTCTCTCTCTCTCTCTCCTCTCTCTCTCGGTTCTCTCTCTCATCATCTCCCTCTCCTCTCTCTCCCATCTCTCCCCCTTTTCTCAATACTCTCTCTCACTCACTCGACCGTCTATCACTCTCTCTCTCTCTCTCTCTCTCTCTCACTCACACGACCGTATTTTTGGATTATATAATCTATCCTTTTTCTTCATTACGTCATCTAGCCTTTTTGTGTTTATGTAATTGTTTTCCTGATTAAAATGTGAGATAGATGATGAGATCTATTTGTTTTGGATGCATAATTAGTTTAGGATAATGATTGGAAAATAATACTTAAACTTTGATTGAGTGGACGGACTGGGTACTTGACGCTTTATGTATTGTCTTTTGTGGTTTAGATATAGAGATGATAATCAGCTGTTGGTTTATAAGGTTAGTTAATGTGAGAGTTGTAAATTAACTGCTTTGTTTATCATTTTGGGTAGAGTTGTAAGCTCAAGGGAAGGCTCGGATGTTGGTAATTCGAGAACAAGGCCATTGCCAAGAATTAGATCGTTTGGAAATCCAAGGATAGTGCCTCCGGACATTGTTAAAAAGAGGATTCTACATTGGCGTAGAAGGTATCCTGTTTACTTGTTGTTTAAAGTCTTGTAATAATCAGTTATATACTCTAAATGGACTCACCTGAACCTATTCCACTGGCTTTGATATTTATCGTTTGAAAAATAAGAGGATGAATCAAATATTTGGATTTGTGAGAATCACTATGGCACTGATCAGTGATCATTAAGCTTTTAATACTGCATTCTAGTTAGATAATTCGAATTATTTATGGAATGATATTTCTCTTCTTCTTTTTTTATTCAGGACATGATAAGAAAGAAAGGTGTCAAGGAGAGGATACTGCAGAGAAATAGAGCCATGGATACAGAGGGAACTAAAGGCAATCACCAATGATCCTGATCCATCAATACTCGTGCATGTCACTACCTCTATATACATTGCAGCCTCATCTATTAAAGTGAAAGCTACTTCAAGAGTTCTGTATGTAGTTGCATTGCTTTGCTAGTGACACATTGTATCAAAAAGTGATTAAAAATACCTGATCTAATTGTTAGAGAACCTATTTGTTAGAGGGTAATTATGTTTTAAGTAAACTTTTCTAAAAGATATTTATGTTGATATGATTGTAATGATGATGAGATTGCATTGAGTTGGTTATATTAGAGTAAAGGATGTTTGATTTCCGATTGGTTTGATAAGTTGTATTCTGACAGGTTAGGACCTATTATAGAGGAGGTGCTGTCCGATTTTTGTTAAAAATTATTTTGTAAATTGTATTGTAAATTGATACGGACTATTTGGGAATCGATATGATGTACGTGTTAAAATGGTATACGTGTAAGTTATTTATATGTGCTAAATGTTTATGTGAATTATGTGGTTTTATATTACTATTTTGAGAATGTGATTAAATACGTATTTTATGTGCTTAGTGGTAAAGCGGTAAAGCGTTATAGGATGCGTTTGGGTAAGAACGAGTTAGAATTCCTTATATCAATTACTTCCTTGACCCTCCGTCTTTTAAAATGGTAAATGAAAATGAGTTAATTAGTTAAAAAAAATTTAAAATTCCTTATACTGGGCTGATCTGTTATCAGTGAGTATAAAGGATTTAAAAGTGAAATGTTTTAAATTATTAATAAACTTGTTTATAGATTGGAAAGCGTAAGAGGCTAGGGGTGGTTCCCCTTGTCCAGCATCTTTTATTTAGCGTAAGAGGCTAGGGGTGGTTCCCCTAGTCCAGCATTAAAGGCCAATGTGTTGCCTAATTGGGAACCCAATTTCAAAGGAATGGGGACTTTATGTGGCTGATCACCCGTATTGTCCGTAATCAGGAGAATAATAATAATAATAATCAACTTAAATGTTTTTAAAAGGTTTTACGAAAATTATGTTTCAAAGATGAAAGGGTTTTAAAGAAAGGATTGTTTTGATAAGATATATACATGTTTCAAAGTAAATTGTCATTAGGTTCAAAATTGTGGATATTAGAGTTAGTTGTTTTCTATCTTGATCAAAATTTGGAAACTCAGTAAAACAATGAGATTAGGGATGGATAGAAGTTTCCCAGTTATTCCCTTCGCGAGTAACATCGTACGTTGAAAGTGGAGTAAGAATGTAAGAACCCCAAATTTTGGATATAATTAAAACTTTTTATTATGTACTGAGGTAATGGTGAATAGTGATTACACTACGATGTAATGATTGAGATAATGAATAAAAGGAATAGATTTTGATTCAAATGTTTTTATGCCATGACTAATACTATTGGTTGACACTTTAGATAAGAATAATCTATCTCCTAGGGGAATAAGTTATGGCAATTCCAAGAAGGAGAATATTCTCATGTCATCTATATCGATAACGATTAGTCTAGTGGTTCCGTGAAAGGGTTAAGGAACGCCTGAGAAAGAACAAGGACATTGTCATAAATATAGGGAATAAAGGAAGAATAAAGAATGAATAGTGTTTTGGTGGAAGTAAGAATAATATGAGACGACACTATATAGAAGTATTCGGAACGGATTTCCGAGTTCGTATTAGTGATCCAGGGGGAAAATAAGTGTATGTAAAAGCTGTCGGATTCTGAAAAACCGCATTTTTATTTTCTTCGAGAGTTCCCTGGACACTGATAGAGTTAAGGATTGAACGAAGGGATTTAAGGAATTTAAATTCGAAAGTTAGTAAGAAAGATGGAGAATGATAGTATTAATATTAAGACGGATTCCTGTAAAACCCTAACTAGAAACGAATGAGTTATTCCTCCGAACGATCAATGAATTGAGAAATAACCGGACAAAGGAATGAGTAGTGGATCAAGATACATGCATGTACTAATGGATAAACATCAAGCAACCAACTAGTTACAAGAGTAACTAACAAGATTAGAAAATCAACCAAGTACTTAGTCCCATCTCATCTCATTACCACAAAAATGCAACACATGTCTCTTGATTGCATCATGGATGACCTAGGCACTTTATTAAAGTAGCTTTATGCCAAAATATCATTCAAGACAACACAATAATGCAAGACTAGCCAAGCAACCAAGCAAAAACTCCTTCATCCTTTCCAAAGAAGACCATTCGACTTCCTCCTTAATTCAAGAATCAAAGTCCAAGCTCCCACTGATATGTGCATATTTTTGCATATTTTTATTACCTATTTATTGCTTGAACTCGTATTTTAATAAATAATTTTGCTGCATTTCAGGGAATTCGAGAAAAAATGAAGAAATGGCAAAATGAAAAAATAAAATTCAAAAACCGCAGCTTAGGGCTTAAGAATTTATTTTTATTAATAAATATTTTATTTGATTAGAAAATTATATTTATAAATATCTAATAATATTATATATTTATTTTTATAATTTTTGGATTAAATTAATTATTTATTATTTAAAGATTATAAGTCGTGCGGGGTAAAAAGCATTTCTACGGAGTCCATCTATACACAATAAAAGTGGCCAACCGGTGTTGATTTTTCCATGTGAAGGAATCTTGCAAAGTGGGTGTGCTTTGCTTTCATGGTTGTAAAGTTTTGTAATAATTTCATTTAATTATGAAATTGGTGTGCTAATTCTTCCTATAAATAGGAAGTAATAAACCCCTTAGTAACACACATTAGATTAGATTAGATTAGGACCTTAGTAGTAGTTCATTTTCTAAATTGTTGTTGTAATTTTCTTTGCAGCTTGTAAACATTTTTATTCAGTACGTATTTTTGTTTCTGCTATAATTAGTTTAACTCGAAGCTTAAACTTCCCCTGTTTTTATTTCGACTACTTAGTTTTAAGTACATCTCTTTTCCTTGCTCAAACCCCAGTACATCTCTTTTCCTCTCTTTCATTACCAACACAAACCCACCATTTTCATTCCCTCTTCTTCAAATCCAAAACCCAAACTCTCTCTCTCTCTCTCTCTCTCTCTCTCTCTCTCTCTCTCTCTCTCTCTCTCTCTCTCTCTCTCTCTCTCTCTCTCTCTCTCTCTCTCTCTCTCTTCTCCCCCATCTCCTTCTTTTTCGATTAAACCCACCACCATTCCCTCCGATTCTAATGAACCGCGTCTCCCCCCTTTTCGAATCATTATTCTCCTTTAATTTAATTGATGTTCGAATTGTTCTGTTTCGATGCCAGCGATGAATCGAATTCTGAGTTTAGTAGTATCCATCGAATCAGTTTTGTAGTTGAGTTGCTAGCTGTTCAGTTTGTTGTATTTTCATAGTTGCGTATTTCCTGCAGTCCCGAGTGTCATGTTCTCTGTAAATGGCCGAGTCGAATAGTTCAAGATTGTTCATTATGGCGATACTTTGAGTTTTGATTTTTAGTTCACTGCGTGGTTTGTTCTGTTCTTGTTGATACGTAATTGAATGAGTCAAAGTGTTCCGTGTTTTGTTGGTCGAGAAGTATGGTTGGTATCCTTGCATTCGTTTTCTTAATCTGGTTAATCGAGTCATAGCTGCCGAGTCATGTAATTGGCGAGTTTCAAGTTCTGGAATCCGTTTTGTTGTTGTTTCGCTAGTTTGCATTATTCGATTGAGTTCTGAGCTGCGTTTTGTGTTTTTGCTAAGTCTTTTTAGAATTTCTGAGTTCCCGTCGCAAGTTTCGTCGCCGGATTTTGATATTTGAGTTCTGTAGTTTTGTTTTTGTTCTATTTTCGATTGCAGATAACTGATTTCAAATTCTTGTTGATTAGCGCTACTGGATTATTGGTTATGGTTGAGTCGATGTTATTTCCAAGTTTCGAGTTTTGTTGAGTCAGTAATGTTTAGTCTAAATCCGTGGTCTTAATGCTGCATTTCCAATTCGTTGGTTGATTTGTGGAATTAAATTGTCTGTGCTGTCGAGTTCTGGTTTGTAGCTTTGTTCCGGGTTGGTTGTTTCCGAGTTGTTTGAGTTGGTTGTGTTTGAATCACAGTGCTGAATCGTTTCTTAAAAAAATTCTGTAAATAAAATGTTTTTAAATAATTTAGTTTAATTTTAAATAATTTAGAATAATTTTAGTTTTAATTAATTGGTTAAAAATTAGAATAAAGTGTAAGTTTCTTTTAGGAATTAAATAGTGCAAAACCGAATTTTCCAAAATCCCATTTTTAGAATAATTTAATTTTTGTTTCTTTTTAATTTTTAATTAGTTAGTTTAAAATTAGAATAAATTAATTTTTCTTAAAAAAAAAAAAGTTTTAGATTAAATTAGTAAAATAAAAATCCAAAACACAAAATTGTTCTAATTCGCCTAAATTAATTATTAAGGATCGTGAAATAAATATTATTCCCTGTGGATCGAATCATAAAATACTAAAACGAGATCGTGCGCTTGCGATTTTAATTGTACACATTTCTGCCACATCAAGTTTTTGGCGCCGCTACCGGGGAATAATTATTTTGCGCACCTTAATTTTTAATTTTTCGGATTAGTTTTCTTTCGCATGCTTTATTTTTATTTCAATTTTTTTAGGAAAGTTTGGAATTTCGGGAATCTCTTCGCGGCGCTTGGAATAATTGGAATTTCTGGAAGCGTGCTTCGGTAACCTGTATTTTTCTCTTTTCATCCTTTTTATTTTTAGAAAATCACAAAAAAAAAAAATCAAAAAAATCAAAAATCACAAAAAAATCAAAAATCACAAAAAAAAATTGAAAATTGAAAAATCAAAAAAATTATTTGTAAATACATACTTGTTGCATCATGCATTTAATCACCTAGGGCACATCATTTAGATTTTTATTTTCTTGTTTTTAATTTTTCGTACCTTATAAATTGTGGTGATCGCTGGAGGACCCAAAGGTACGTTAATTTTTTTTAGGACACGTAGTGTAGAGCATCCATAATTGTTTATTGTTTTTGTATATATCTCGTTGTTTGTTGCATCAAATAAACGTAATTAAGACTTATTCACGACCTTCAGTGTCTAAGGTTCGCCTGGCTGTTAAGATTTGGTGTCTAAGTGACGAGTTTGGCCTCTTGGCAATGCCTGCTCTAATCTGGCCGAATCGGTCTGAATAATTCTTAATTTACGGATATTTTTTTCTTAGTGTGTCTTAACATTATGTGAGCAATGTCTAGTTATTTTATTTAGGGAACCTAGGTTAGATTTTTCTTTTGATTTTTCACCATTTATTTTGTGTGTTGCATTTTCGCACTTACTTGCTACGTGGTTTTATCATTGATCAATCTTTACCATGTACGTAGCATTTAGGGATAGTTATTACCAAGGTTGAGATTTTGACGAGGAGTTAGCGGATAATACGATGTGGTATGAGTCAACTAGGGAACCTAGTGTATATAACGCGTCGTCTACTTTTAGTGATCCGCATTATAGTGAAAACGATATTGCAATCGACTCTGAATTAGATGCTCTTAATAGACGACTCGAAGCCTTAGAAACCCTTAGTGCTCATTCACACACGTCTTGGCACCCAAATTTCAACTCTCCGAGTCTCGATTTTCAACACGGCCCCGACTCTTATCAAGTCAACGCCATGTTTCAACCAACCTCTCAAACTGACCATTTTACATCGTCTTCTAATTCCGGTTGGAGAGATTATCCCGATCTCTCATGGAACCAAGGTCATAGCTATCAAACTCCGCCTCCACATTTTCAAGAACCGAACTCTTATCCAATTCCGAGTCAACTTGACACCTTAGAAAAGAGTATCGAGGCTTTATTGATTTCTCAAGCAGACTTCATGCAAACCGTGACCCAAGATAGGCAAATTTTGAACTCCAATGCTCAAGCCTTATCTAAGTTAGAATTTCAAATGAATCAATTAGACACCATGTGTGAGTGTGAGACGATAACCACCCCGAAACCACCCGAGGTCAACCCTGAATTTCTTATCACTCAAAGACCTATCGATACTTTCGATGATATCATTTCTCCTAGGTCTAATGTTCAAGTTGACACTCCTTTCGGTGGTGATTCACACGAAGAAGATTCCAATGTTGACATCTTTCATTCTCTAGGTCAAACAAAGAATCCCGATGATTCTGAGTTTGTGGCTTCACCTAGACAACCATCATCTTCTTCTAGTGAACTTTTCCTTTCATCTTCCAAACCTCTTCCCGAAAAAACCGAAGAACTTCATACTCAACCAATAGGAGCTGATCTAGTTAAGGAGGTTGTTTCAAGGTCAAATTTAGACGATCATGAGATTGAGTCTCTTCTTAAACAAGATTTTCAATTGCATTACGAGACCAATCGAGAGCTTCACGAATCTTTTAAAGATTTGACCTCGGAAGAGATGTTTGGAGAGATGATGAATATTTGTTCCAAATGGGAAACCCAACATAAGGATAGTTCTTGTGATCCTAATTCTGTTGGTAAAACATTTTTCGAAGAGCCACCCCCATCGGTTTCTATTTCTTCATTTTCCACTCGTGCTCCATCTTTCATCAAAACTCATGATATTCATAACCAACATCTTATCGTAATTAATTTGCTTAAACAACAAAAAGAAGCATCTTTGTGGTCTATGGATGAAGTTAGGAATATGAGTTTTATTCTTGCGCCTAATCAGATCGTTCGAGTGGTCTATGCTATTTTTGTGGGTGAGTTTCTGAAATATGTTGGTTGCATAACAAAAATAGTTTTTCCGAGAGCAGGTATTGGTTAGTAAATATTTGTTTTGTACCTCCCACAGTAGAATGTAGGTATGGGGGAGGATTTTTGTGCGTGTGTGAGTTGTATTCTTTCGTAGTTTTTCAGCAGTTTGTCATTCTCCATCATCCCTTATCAGGTATTTCCTCCTCTCTAGTTTATTCTCGTACATTTTGCATACATTGAGGACAATGCATGATTTAGGTATGGGGGAGGGTTTTAGTGTAAATACATAAAATTGAAAAATCCAAAAAAAAAATTGAAAAAATTTAAAATCAAAAAAAATTAAAAATTTTAAAAATCCAAAAATAGAGATATTTTAGCTTAGTTGTCCTTCCCACTCTTTAATTTTTAGAAATAGTTGGTGATGACTATTTTTCGAAAATTATATGTATAATGCCTTTAGATAATTTGAACGTAGTCAGGTAAGGTTTTTCCTCATGAAACTTGTGTCGAACAATTTTTTGCTTAAAAGACCAAGACGACACATTTGCACAAGACTTTTGATGGAAAAATTGTATAGGAATGTTATTCGATACCTGAGAGAGAACCCACATGTTAGAACAATGTCAAATCAAATCTTTGCGAAATTTGGTTCCTATAGTGTCAAAAAAAAAAATCAAAAAATCAAAAAAAAAAGAAAAAAGAAAGAAAGAAAAAAAAAAGAAAAAGAAAAAGAGTCAATAAATGTTTGTAATTGTTGAGTGCTAGTGTAATTTTGTAATAATAAATTCTTAGTAGGCAAATCGGCTAGGTTGGGCTCATTAATAACCCGAGTAAGTAAGTCTGAGGGAACTTTGTGCCTAGCAACCTAAGGTCCCTTGTGATATGGGATTGTTGACCTAAAACTCGCTAAATGGGTATTGATGCAAAAGTCTTTTGGGACCTCAACCATTGCACAGTCGGTCTAACTACTAAGAACGTGAAGTTTGGCTAGAACCTTGTTTTGATAGAGATTGGGTCAGTTCAATATTGGTTGAAAAAGAGAAAATGTTCGTATGCAGTTAATCCATCAAAGGCCTTAAATTCACTACACACCTTGGGATTTTTTGTAAATTTTTAGTCAAATCATGTGGATTGTGGGAACCTATAACTTGGCTATTATTAGAATAATCTTTAAGGCATGTATTTTCCTACAAAATTGTTTTGTTGACACCAATGAAAGCTAGGTTGAAAGAGGAAAGTTGGATACTTGCTGATTTATCTCAAAGATTTTATGGGTATATCTTCTGTAAACCCTTAGGAGACAACACTCCTCCTGTAGAGATCGTCTATAGGTTTAACGGGTTGGTAAACCTAAAATTACCCGTGATTCCTACGACAGTGAGTATAGGTTTTTCATCATGCATTTTTCTTTGTGTTTTACTCGAGGACGAGCAAAAGATAGGTATGGGGGCATTTGATAAGTGCATATTTTTGCATATTTTTATTACCTATTTATTGCTTTAACTCGTATTTTAATAAATAATTTTGCTGCATTTCAGGGAATTCGAGAAAAAATGAAGAAATGGCAAAATGAAGAAATAAAGTTCAAAAGACCGCAGCTTAGGGCTTAAGAATTTATTTTTATTAATAAATATTTTATTTGATTAGAAAATTATATTTATAAATATCTAATAATATTAGATATTTATTTTTATAATTTTTGGATTAAATTAATTATTTATTATTTAAAGATTATAAGTCGTGCGGGGTAAAAAGCATTTCTACGGAGCCCATCTATACACAATAAAAGTGGCCAACCGGTGTTGATTTTTCCATGTGAAGGAATCTTGCAAAGTGGGTGTGCTTTGCTTTCATGGTTATAAAGTTTTGTAATAATTTCATTTAATTATGAAATTGGTGTGCTAATTCTTCCTATAAATAGGAAGTAATAAACCCCTTAGTAACACACATTAGATTAGATTAGATTAGGACCTTAGTAGTAGTTCATTTTCTAAATTGTAGTTGTAATTTTCTTTGCAGCTTGTAAACATTTTTATTCAGTACGTATTTTTGTTTCTGCTATAATTAGTTTAACTCGAAGCTTAAACTTCCCCTGTTTTTATTTCGACTACTTAGTTTTAAGTACATCTCTTTTCCTTGCTCAAACCCCAGTACATCTCTTTTCCTCTCTTTCATTACCAACACAAACCCACCATTTTCATTCCCTCTTCTTCAAATCCAAAACCCAAACTCTCTCTCTCTCTCTCTCTCTCTCTCTCTCTCTCTCTCTCTCTCTCTCTCTCTCTCTCTCTCTCTCTCTCTCTCTCTCTCTCTCTCTCTCTCTTCTCCCCCATCTCCTTCTTTTTCGATTAAACCCACCACCATTCCCTCCGATTCTAATGAACCGCGTCTCCCCCCTTTTCGAATCATTATTCTCCTTTAATTTAATTGATGTTCGAATTGTTCTATTTCGATGCCAGCGATGAATCGAATTCTGAGTTTAGTAGTATCCATCGAATCAGTTTTGTAGTCGAGTTGCTAGCTGTTCAGTTTGTTGTATTTTCATAGTTGCGTATTTCCTGCAGTCCCGAGTGTCATGTTCTCTGTAAATGGCCGAGTCGAATAGTTCAAGATTGTTCATTATGGCGATACTTTGAGTTTTGATTTTTAGTTCACTGCGTGGTTTGTTCTGTTCTTGTTGATACGTAATTGAATGAGTCGAAGTGTTCCGTGTTTTGTTGGTCGAGAAGTATGGTTGGTATCCTTGCATTCGTTTTCTTAATCTGGTTAATCGAGTCATAGCTGCCGAGTCATGTAATTGGCGAGTTTCAAGTTCTGGAATCCGTTTTGTTGTTGTTTCGCTAGTTTGCATTATTCGATTGAGTTCTGAGCTGCGTTTTGTGTTTTTGCTAAGTCTTTTTAGAATTTCTGAGTTCCCGTCGCAAGTTTCGTCGCCGGATTTTGATATTTGAGTTCTGTAGTTTTGTTTTTGTTCTATTTTCGATTGCAGATAACTGATTTCAAATTCTTGTTGATTAGCGCTACTGGATTATTGGTTATGGTTGAGTCGATGTTATTTCCAAGTTTCGAGTTTTGTTGAGTCAGTAATGTTTAGTCTAAATCCGTGGTCTTAATGCTGCATTTCCAATTCGTTGGTTGATTTGTGGAATTAAATTGTCTGTGCTGTCGAGTTCTGGTTTGTAGCTTTGTTCCGGGTTGGTTGCTTCCGAGTTGTTTGAGTTGGTTGTGTTTGAATCACAGTGCCGAGTCGTTTCTTAAAAAAATTCTGTAAATAAAATGTTTTTAAATAATTTAGTTTAATTTTAAATAATTTAGAATAATTTTAGTTTTAATTAATTGGTTAAAAATTAGAATAAAGTGTAAGTTTCTTTTAGGAATTAAATAGTGCAAAACCGAATTTTCCAAAATCCCATTTTTAGAATAATTTAATTTTTGTTTCTTTTTAATTTTTAATTAGTTAGTTTAAAATTAGAATAAATTAATTTTTCTTAAAAAAAAAAAATTTAGATTAAATTAGTAAAATAAAAATTCAAAACACAAAATTGTTCTAATTCGCCTAAATTAATTATTAAGGATCGTGAAATAAATATTATTCCCTGTGGATCGAATCATAAAATACTAAAACGAGATCGTGCGCTTGCGATTTTAATTGTACACATTTCTGCCACATCACCCACCATTGTTTGATATCCAAAATTTTATCCTAGATCTTATATTTCATAAATATGATACCCTAGAAATCTTAGCCTCAAACACCACTTTTTCCATTTTCAATAAAATCATCAAAGTGGATAATTAATAGTAACCTCAAGAACAAAATTCTTGGATCTTGATTTTGGTTGATGATCCAAGCTTCATGGAGGCTATACAAGGCTTACTAAGTGCATACACACTCCAAGGAAGGTATAAACTTCAAGAACCCAAGCTTTTGTTTTGAGTTTTAATGCAGTTTTAGATGAGTTTTGGTGATGATGTTATTATAAGCATGATTATAAGCATGATTATGAACGGGGTTTTGATAAATGTTAAAAATAGTTAGATGAACGGAAAGCATTTCTTGGCCTCAGTTCATGGTTATAAATCATGTCTATATGTTGTTTGGAGTGGAAACTATGATTATTGGAAAGTTTGGAATTTGGAAATATTCGATTTATAGCCGTCATTATGCCCGATTTTCGTTAACCTTAAAGAATTCGTGCATCACAGTAGGGTTAATTGTCTTAACTGGTTATGAACGTGACATGTCCTCGTAGATCTCGAGTCATAGATCGTTTTGGCGAAAGAATCGAAACATTCCGACTTACGGTTTAGGAGTTATGGTCAAATTACTAAAATTGGTTTGAAACCGTAAGTAAAAGTTCGTAACTTCAATTGAACCCTCGTAAAGCTTGTTACTCAGTGGCAAATCTTGGTAAATAAATACTAGAGGTCATAAGGAAGGTATGAAAGAAAACCACATGTCAAACGGATCGTTTTCCGATTTTATAAAAATGTTGGAATCGAAGTTAAACGCGAACGAACCCCTAAAAACCCGCTTTGTTATAACTTTGGTAAAACACTTAGAAAACAAACGATAAAACTCGAGGTATAATCTCGATTCGTAATCGATCGACTTTAGAACTTATATGACTTAAGTATATTCCAAGTGTGGGTATGATGACATGTCTTAATAACGAACGAATGTCAGATCATATCGGTGATAAAAAGAGTTACACTAAAAGTTGTATAACGAGATAATTCGAAAACGTGTTTCGACTTAAGTGAAGTTTATACTTAGACTTTTAAAAGGTGTGAAGTGGTTAATCTGGATTGTTCTGATTGTTTATAGATCATCGAGCAGACCCAGGACACGATATCTCTACCCACAACCGATTACCAAGCAAGTGTTCAAAACTTTGAACCTGTTGTTGTGATAATATATATATGTGATTGCCATTTTACATATTCCATAGCATGCATGCCTATTGTCAAATTATATTATGATACTTGTTCCCTGAATTGATATTGGCTTATAGACTAGATACGAATTATAAGTTATAAGTCGGATTGTTTTGGTAAGATCCTTAGCTAAGGGCATATGATATTCATTCTTAAATATAGACCGGGAGTCGGTATTTTGAGATATAGATAGTCGTGGAAACCCGGAGGGATTCCAACGACAGATTATTATTTATCTGAGGAATGTTATTCGAGTATTATCTCGGTCGAGAGATATTAAATGAATGTTAGTTTTGAATATTCATTTAGAGTTGATTATTTAATGAATATTATTTTGATATTCATTGGAATTTTATTTATTAAATGAATATTACTTTCGAATATTCATTTAAGGTGTATGTATTTGATGAATATTATTTTAAAATATTCATTGGAAGTTTTATTAACTTAAGTGATATTATTTCGAATATTCCTTTAAAGTTTTGATTACTAAATGAATATTATTTGGATATTCATTTAGAAGATTATTTACTTAATGAATATTATTTCAAATATTCATTTTATTTATTGGATATTATGTTAAATATTTATTGGAGTTAATTATTTAATGAATATTATTCTGAATATTCATTTAAGGAGGGATTTATTTAGTAAATAATTCGATATATTCATTCGAGGATTACTTACGAGCAATATTATGATTTAATAATATTCCGTAACTATTATTGAGTTAATAAATATTCTTGGAATATTTATTTAATTCTTTTAAATTTTTTTTAAAATGACTTATATTATTCGGAGTCTTTTTACGACTATTTTATCAAGGAAAGGTTCCCAACTCTTTATTCTTCATTTAAATCTATCTTAAAAGGATTTAAATGCTCGCTCAAACTTCCATAATATAGCGGAACCTACTTGAGCAATGTTATTTATCTTGTGACTTCCATAAAACTTGTAAAACTATTCGTTTCACTCGCAACTTGGTTGCTGTTTATCAATTGAATCTTTAAGTAACTTTCTCATCATTCGAGGGGTAAGATTATTAGAACAAGATGGTATCCTCTAACAAGCAGCAGCTTGAGAGATATGATGTTGAATTTTCCTTTCCAACTAGATACGACTACTTTGTGGAGTATTATCAACAAGTATCATACTTGGAGAAAGGGGGATGAACTTTACGTTCAGAGTCAAGAACTTCTTTTCGAAGTTGGAGTCGTGTAAGAGGCCGAGTAGCGCCGGTCCATCCCAATTGGCCCAACCGTTGGCCGGAGAGATCTAACAGTGCGGTAGACAAGTAAATCCGTCAGCTCTTCCTTCTACCGGTAGTAAATCTAAATTGAGCTGTACAATCTGCGACTGATCATCGTAAGGATTGGAACAGTGGGCACGGTGAATACTCCAGCAAAAGTTCATCATTTAAATTCATTTATTACTACAACATTATCATTGTTGGCAGTATTGGAAAGTATTCATAATTGGAATTGCAATATTTTCCTGTAAGTTCCTCTTTTATGATAAATGATAATATCTTGCTTATCTTCGACATAGCAGATATTCCCACCTATATTTGCATTTTGAGTTACCTTGTAACTTCATCTTTCATATTATACTAGCATCATTTCCGTAAATGCATGGCATATGGTTTGAAAGAAACTTTTGAACTGTTATATATTATCGTTCAGTTATACATTATTGTTGGTGGGCTATTGCTCACCCTTGCTTTATTATTATATCAAAACAACAGCTAGACCAGATGACTCGCACAAGGCGCACTTGACGCTGGCGAGGACGATGAGACTACCGGAGCCGAAGAAAAAGCTATTGGTAGGATAGATTCATTCTTTCAGCACCAAGTATATGGGCAAGTATGACTTATGAAAATGGATGGCAAAGAGTATGTATTTATATGGTTATTCTTTTGGGTTGTAAGAACTCCAAATGTGATTAATAAAATTTGATTGTTACTCTGATTTCATTTCTGGGACTAAAACGGGTGTGTTTTATATTTTTGTGTTGGGTCATAAAGATGTAATTTATTTTATGTTGAAGTAAGTTCAAGTATTGTGGATAGAAATGGAGACCGTAATGACCAGATCCCGGACCCCGGATCTGGGGGTGTTATAGAAATGGTATCAGAGCGTAGGTTATAAACCCCAGAGATGAGGCGACGTTAAAACAATAAATTCACTAAGATAATAAGAACTCTTTCCAAGTTCATAGTCGGACTACTTAATGTAGTGATGACATATAAAACCCTTATGGGCACTCTTAAGTATCATGATAGTAACTTAGCTCGATATCGTATCGACGAATAAGGTGACAGACCTTGAGGCATACGAGCAGCAGCGCGATGATGCTTTATATGCTAAAGATCAGCCGGTAAATTCGATAGAGTACCCTACTGGAGACCCGGAAGAGGTTCCAGTAGATAAGGAAAATCCTGTTAGGATAAGGAGCTTACCCTTGAGGAATGAGGGCTACAACCAGAGAGACTATAAGAGTTGAAGTATAGTGCTCAGAGAAGTGAGTATAAAGAACTGAGATATTATTAAGAGATCTGAAGATGCATATTGGATTCGTAACCGGACTACTAGATGTAGTACCAGCAAGTAAGACGGATTAGAAGAATTACTTGAGATCTTATACGGGAATAGATGAGTATGCTTAGAAACTTTCATATTAACGAAGAAAGAGCTAGATCGAAGTATGATTATCAAAGACAGCGATATCAGACGAGGAGCAGAGTCCCTAGGATAGTTGAGAAGGAGGCAGTAAGTGCCACATCATTTGATAAATGAATTAGTATGAATATTGTCAGTAATAATTAGACATAAAAAGGCAGATGTCATAGGTTGTAACTTATGGAACCAAATTGAGGTTAATGAGGTGGTTTTATTCAAGGAAATGTTCATTTTATGATTGAATCAGTTAAAAAGTAAAGACATTGGGAGGTGACAGCATGATTGGATAAAGTTATATAAGGAAGTAGTAAGCAAGACAATGGTCTCAGAACCTACCGGAAGATAAGACCAGTGAGTCAAGATGAATTCGTAATGAGACTATTATCAGAGACTGATTATAGGGTTATTTCAACTCATCAAAATGATGAACCAGAAATGTTAGATGCATGTGATTCAGAGGAATATTAAATACTTTCTTTGACTGGATTATAGTAGTTACCCTAAGTTTACTCCGACGTGGAATTATAATGGATCAGTAATACGATCAGCAGTTAAAGGGAAAAATGTGAGAAAATCTTCCTGGAGCTAAAAGATGAAATTTGTAATGACCAAGAGCTGGCATTTCTTAATGGGAAAAGGAGACTTTGTGCTTCCAACGACACTTCGCATAAAGGATTAGGATGTGAGCTTGCGCAGCACGACAAAGTACTTGCGGATGCATTCGGACAGCATGGTCCACCAGGTCGGATGGCCTTAGTAGTGCCAATTGTGTGGAACAACCAACTCCGACGGTAATGTTCCTTCTGAAACTAGTGGTCAGGTAGACTGACATGTGGTAATATTGAATATCAAGACGTATAAGTATCAGGACGTTGTGTCAGGTTTCAGTTTGAAACTGTTGATTTCCCTTCTAAGGGATGTATATAATTGGTTCCTCTCCAGTGGGTAAATTTCCAATCTGATGACGATTATTTCGTTAACTATGACTGCTTATGATTCTACCTGCTTGGAGGTTCATAGAACTATTCTTCAGGTTTCGAAACTGGTCTCCTTAATGTTACCAGTAGATGGATAGATTGACCAAAATTTCCCTGATTCTGGAAAGAACTTCAACGAATTTTGGCAAACCTTGTCTTTCTGATTATCAGAGAACATCATGGAAGAGAGTAGAAACTGGGGCGAACCCCGTTAATTAGGTAAAGTAGCCGCTATATGGGTTGGTGGTCAGACCCCGGTTATCACGATCGATTGTAGAAATACAATGATGAAGTGAGATTGGGCGAAAACAGGAAATATAAGTAAGAAACCAGCCGGACTGAGAAACTCCGGGATTGACTTAAGTGAAAAGGCTGTTATGCCAGGAATGGTAAGCTTGCATGGCACGTGGGATTTATAAGAATAGTTGAAAAGATAAAAGTAAAGGAAAGGTGGCCAGAGATGGTGCCGAGAAGTCGATTAAGACTTATATGGAGTAAAGTTTTGGAAAGGTAGAAAGGTATCAAAGAAGAAGGCACTACGACGGCAATTGTTAGAAAGGTAATGCTATTAGCCAAACCCTAGAATCATATATTTTTTTTTATTTTAGTGTGGTCAGTTGAGGCCAAGTCACAAAGGATTATCAAGTGACTAGACCAGCAATGAAAGGACAAAGCAGGGTTGCTTCTAAGTAAGCACCGACTACAAGGGCTTCAAATATAAAGGAAATATTAATGAGATCGTAGGAATCTTCTGCTGAACCCTTGCAACCCATGTTTTGATTGGGAATTTACTAGACCTTTTTGGGATGGGGTCACCCGTACTAAAGTCATTCATGTGTATATGATTATCCAAGATTACGAGTAAAAAATAGAAGTATAGTGACTTGAGACGTATGATGTTAGGGTATTATGAATACCATGAATATATTATGATGGAGGAAAGTAAACAATAAAGGTATATGAAGAGAGTATAGAAATGGTCAGAAATTGAACAATATGCTATAGAAATTTTGTCTGAGGCAAGTACCTTTGCGAAGAACGATAAATACTAAGAGATTCACGTTGAGCTTGACCAATATCTTCCAAAACATCCTTGCTACCATTACCAAGTTCTGTAAGAGAGCAGACAGACATACGTTGTCTTTTGGAAGGTCAAATAGGTTGACAACCATCTGAAAGAAGAAATTAGCATTAAGCTACCGATCGATTATCAAATGATAATGATTGAAAAGAGACCCTTATTAAGGATACATGATTTGATTTCCAATTGTAGGATGCAGGAATTCCTTGGCAGTTGAATTAAGGATAAGATATCCATAATGTAAGACCAACCCTGGGGAATGCACAAGGGATGGCATTAACCCTAATAAAGACATTGTGAATTCAGATGATATGAGTTGGATTGGCTAAGGCAACAATGACCTGTAAGGATTATTGTAAAGAGTTCTGGAAAGAACATAGGTAGAATTATTAGAGTATTGATCAATGACGTTTTGATATACGTTGTACCTAGAAAATACAGGAGGAATGAGGAGGACGACCTAAGAAACCTTACAAGGAAAAAGTTAACATTCTGAGTTTCAAAATAGAAGTTTGGTAGAGAATGTAAGACACGATAACAATAATTCCAGATGATGCATGTATGAAACCATGATGAGGTATGGATGGAACCAAAGAAGGTTGAGATTATCATAGAACAAGAAAGAACTAATAGAACAAATATCCTAGGTATGATCGAGAGTGTTGGGACAATCAGATTTTGGCCCTGCGATTTTTGATACAATAAATTAACGAGTACGAATAGAAAAGTCACCTTGTTAACGGTTGATTCCACGCTCTTCTATTGTATTCCCAAATTCCCTTGAGTGAAGTGTGGCCTTCGTCTTCTCAAGTTAACCTCTCTTCTTGCTCCTGGGTGGCTACAAAATTTTTTCAACCAACCCTAGCAAGAAGAGAATAAGAATATATATAGGGCTACAATAGGGATAATGGATAATTAGGTTAGGCCTCCCAATGACATTCCGAGCCCAGCCCAGTGTCATTTAATATTAATTCAATCCACTGAAGAATTAATATTTGCACTACCTTTCCTAATACCGTAATTTAATTAATTAATTCGGTTCCAATATTATTTGTTATTAAATTCCCCATGTTTAAAATATCGCATGTCCATTAATTAAATAAATTACTGATAATTCATTTAATTAATATCTTTTATCCTTGATCATCCACTCAACCTTTATTTAATTATGCCGGAATAAATCCACCTGCAGGGTTTCACATAATTAAATCTTTTTGAGCTTTCAGGGGACATCATTAACCCGAATATTATCAGAACATGGATTCCTTCAATAAATAATATCCACCATATATATTATTCCATCACCCAAAATATAATGATTTAATTCATAAGAATTATTTCATATATAAATCAAAGCATGTAAATAATATACACGTGTCAATTATTATATCCGGATTAAAAACCTAAGCATTAATAATAACATAGAATCTTAGTTCACCTTCTTAATCAGTATAAGGGAACAATTCTAAATTTGATCCTGTTCAATATACACAAAGTATACTAGTATTATTTAATTATCAATATAAACTATTCTAAATAATACTACAGCCATACCAGTGGATTGTCCAATACCACCTATGCTGTGAACCTTATTATATTATATAAACCGTATTTAACAATCTAATATTCTGTATCCCATTTGATACTAGATTGTCCACAATATATAATATTAGACAGCATGTAAACATTTAAATGATTCTCAATAGAACTGGGCCAGAAATAAATGTATATACTTTAAATAAATATTTTCAGTATACACCAACAGAGAGTAACTTTGATAAAGTTCCCACGGGAAGGTGGAAGCAATGACTTATGGAAAAAGACTGATAGTTATATTTTCTCCTTCAGCAGAGCTTAAGGGAGAATGCTTTAACCCAACAATGATGGGAATGAGGTAGAAAAATTTGAGTTGGAACGTATCCAGAGAACATTGATTACAAGAAATTATTATTATCAGAAAAGGGAAATGAGGTGGCCGACAGTCTAAGTATAAAGGAATAATTATAAATGTTCATATCGAAGAAATAGAATGATATTTGGAAAGACCTTGAAGGTCATATCGGAGTGGAGGAATTTACATTCCTTCTGATGATTGTGCAAGAATCGAAGGTAATAATAGTTTAAGTGAAGATTCGGTTCCTGATGGCGTCTTAAGCAAACTACACACCTTAGAAGGTCCCGTTTTGAGGCAAACCAGGACCATGATACAAAATTGATGAAGTAAACCATTAAGTTTCCAGTCTTTTATGGAAGATACATAAGTGATAGTTTCATCAACCGGACCTAGCTGTGATGCTTGAAACTCTTCTACAATTCTATCCACTTCATGTAATATCTACATCAAGTTCAGGAAGTGTTCCTTATGGATAAGGAATAGTGATTACTTTGTCTCCCTAAGGGATTTGAAACCCGTACTGTTAGCTATTAATGCACTACGTAAACAACAAGCGATGGTGATTCTTCTAAGAAAGTAGATGACAACGTAAAGATAAAGACAGTGCTGTTATTGATAAACTAAATGGCATGTTGATGAATGACAAGCAAGTTTGTGTTAGTGTATTTCTGCGCAAACAAGATAGAGAATATGAGGTTGATGATTCATGATGCCAAATGTAATTCCCGTAGAAAGAATTAATGAGACTTGGAGGGAAGGGCAGTTGAGCCCGAGACTTATTGGGCAATTTGAGAGTTTAAAAGTGTTCGGAAGGTGGCATTTGAGCCAGCCTTACCCCTAAAACTTATAGCACGGTCATAACGGGTTTTCATGTGGCAAGGCTACGCCAGTAAAATGCAGATGCTCAACAGATGATAAGAGTACGAGCATGTAGATATACAACCTGGTCTGACTTACGAAGGACAACCTGTGGAAAACCACGGGTAGAAAAAAATAAGTGATGATAAACAAGGTTGGCAGAAGTAGATTATATTGGATCTAAGTAAAAAGGGATAAGTCAGATTCATTTCGGAGGGTTTAAATTGTAATAATGTGATGATTATAGAGTAAATGTGACGGGATACCAATAAAGAGGTGCCAAGTGCAAAAGATGTCTCAATAAAGAGATGAAGGTGTAAGTAAATACAGAAGTAAATAAGAATCAGATAATAAAAAGGATGTGATTGATAAAGAAAAGACTGAGAAAGCAACTATAGAATGTGAAGCAAGGAATGTTATGAATGGATTAATAAATGGGTTTTCTGATGAATTCCCGGGATGACAACCTGATAGTGTTAATATTATAGATATGAAAAAGCTAGTAGCGTGACATGGAATGTCAGTAACAATGGTGTCAAGCGAGAAACTAAGATTTAACCTGAGAGGTTCGAAGATTTTCCAAAAGCAAGTATTGTTAATGTTGAACCAGAGTATAGGTCCATAGAATAGTGGACAAAGCAGCAAGATATGTTGACACATGAGATTGTGATCAAATAGTATTGGATATAATTATGATTAATTTCTTCTTTGATGAACCTCTATAGTTCAGAGGTAAATTCTGAGTATGATATTTTACAATCATGAAAACTTTCTATAATCCTTTAGAACTCTTTTCTTTTCTTCTCTCTTATTCATCTTCTATATGAATTGAGAAGAACAACCCTTTAAGGAGGGGAGGTACTGCTACGTGACTATCTGTCTATGTGATAGAAGTCTAAGTGAAATACCATAACTTGTTTAATTGCTTGTCAAGTACTAAAGGCTGGCCCCCTTCTGTACTAACTATGCAATATAACAAATGTTCATTGATCATAGCGATCTCTCAATAAATCTTTCCACTTCTCTATATTGATCGAGATTGCGAAGATAAAAGCGATCAGGAAATGCACAGTGCGAGCGAGGTTACCTCCGAATTCGCAGTGTGATAGTGATACCAATGTTACTGCAGGTATCAATAAGGATATGACTGAGTAAGAGCATAACCCGGATATTGTGTTGTATAAAAAGTAGCAAAGTTGATGGAAAAAGGAGAAAGTACGTATTGTAGCACCGGTAAATGTGCTGAGAAAGGGTAGAACGACTAAGAATTGACCCGGAAGCTGAAAGGTGAAACGACAGACAAACGACTCTTTGCTTCCTACCTGATTCCAGGACGGAATCCTTTTAAGGAGGGGAGACTGTAAGAACCCCAAATTTTGGATATAATTAAAACTTTTTATTATGTACTGAGGTAATGGTGAATAGTGATTACGACTACGATGTAACGATTGAGATAATGAATGAAGGAATAGATTTGGATTCAAATGTTTTTATGCCATGACTAATACTATTGGTTGACACTTTAGATAATAATGATAATCTATCTCCTAGGGGAATAAGTTATGGCAATTCCAAGCAGGAGAATATTCTCATGTCATCTATGTCGATAACGATTAGTCCAGTGGTTCCGTGAAATGGTTAAGGAACGCCCGAGAAAGAACAAGGACATTGTCATAAATATAGGGAATAAAGGAAGAATAAAGAATGAATAGTGTTTTGGTGGAAATAAGAATAATATGAGACGACACTATATAGAAGTATTCGGAAAGGATTTCCGAGTTCGTATTAGTGATCCAAGGGGAAAATAAGTGTATGTAAAAGCTGTCGGATTCTGAAAAACCGCACTTTTATGTTCTCCGAGAGTTCCCTGGACAATGATAGACTTAAGGATTGAACGAAGGGATTTAAGGAATTTAAATTTAAATTCGAAAGTTAGTAAGAAAGATGGAGAATGATAGTATTAATATTGAGACGGATTCCGGTAAAACCCTAACTAGAAACGAATGAGTTATTCCTCCGAACGATCAATGAATTGAGCAATAAACGGACAAAGGAATGAGTAGTGGATCAAGATACATGCATGTACTAATGGATAAACATCAAGAAACCAACTAGTTACAAGAGTAACTAACAAGATTAGAAAATCAACCAAGTACTTAGTCCCATCTCATCTCATTACCACAAAAATGCAAGACATGTCTCTTGATTGCATCATGGATGACCTAGGCACTTTATTAAAGTAGCTTTATGCCAAAATATCATTCAAGACAACACAATAGTGCAATACTAGCCAAGCAACCAAGCAAAAACACCTTCATCCTCTCCAAAGAAGACCATTCGACTTCCTCCTTAATTCAAGAATCAAAGTCCAAGCTCCCACCATTGTTTGATCTCCAAATTTTTATCCTAGATCCTATATTTCATAAATATGATACCCTAGAAATCTTAGCCTCAACACCACTTTTTCCATTTTCAATAAAATCATCAAAGTGGAGGATGAATAGTAACCTCAAGAACAAAATTCTTGGATCTTGATTTTGGTTGATGCTTCAAGCTTCATGGACGCTATACAAGGACTATAAAAGGCTTACTAAGTGCATACACACTCCAAGAAAGGTATAAACTTCAAGAACCCAAGCTTTTGTTTTGAGTTTTAATGGAGTTTTAGATGAATTTTGGTGATGATGTTATTATAAGCATGATTATGAATGGGGTTTTGATAAATGTTAAAAATAGTCAGATGAACGGAAAGGAATTGCTTGGCCTAAGTTCATGGTTATAAATCATGTGTATATGTTGTTTGGAGTGGAAACTATGATTATTGGAAAGTTTGGAATTTGGAAATATTCGATTTATAGCCGTCGTAATTCCCGATTTTCGTTAACCTTGAAGAATTCATGCATCACAGTAGGGTTAGTTGTCTTAACTGGTTATGAACATGACATGTCCTCGTAGATCTCGAGTCGTAGATCGTTTTGGCGAAAGAATCGAAACATTTCGACTTACGGTTTAGGAGTTATGGTAAAATTACTAAAATTGGTTCGAAACCGTAAGTAAAAGTTTGTAACTTCAATTGAACCCTCGTAAATCCTATTACTTAGAGGCAAATCTCGGTAAATAAATAATAGAGGTCATAAGGAAGGTATGAAAGAAAACCACGTATCAAACGGATCGTTTTCCGATTTTATAAAAATGTTGGAATCGAAGTTAAACGCAAACGAACCCCTAAAAACCCGCTTTGTTATAACTTTGGTAAAACACTTAGAAAATGAAGGATAAAACTTGAGGTATAATCTCGGTTCGTAATCGATCGACTTTAGAACTTATATGACTTAAGTATATACCAAGTGTGGGTATGATGACATGTCTTAATAACGAACGAATGTCGGATCATATCGGTGATAAAAAGAGTTACACTAAAAGGTGTATAACGAGATAATTCGAAAACGTGTTTCGACTTAAGTGAAGTTTATACTTAGACTTTTAAAAGGTGTTAAGTGGTTAATCTCGATTGTTCTAATTGTTTATAGATCATCGAGCAGACCCAGGACACGCTATCTCTACCCACACCCGATTACCAGGAAGTGTTCAAAACTTTGAACCTGTTGTTGTGATAATATATATATATATATATATGTGATTGCCATTTTACATATGCCATAGAATGCATGCCTATTGTCAAATTATATTATGATACCTGTTCCCTGAATTGATATTTGCTTATAGACTAGATACGAATTATCAGTTATAAGCCGGATTGTTTTGGTAAGACCCTTAGCGAAGGGCATATGATATTCATTCTTAAATATAGACCGAGAGTCGGTATTTTGAGATATAGATAGTCGTGGAAACCCGGAGGGATTCCAACGACAGATTATTATTTATCTGAGGAATGTTACTCGAGTATTATCTCAGTCGAGAGATATTAAATGAATGTTAGTTTCGAATATTCATTTAGAGTTGATTATTTAATGAATATTATTTTGATATTCATTGGAATTTTATTTATTAAATGAATATTACTTTCGAATATTCATTTAAGGTGTATGTATTTGATGAATAATATTTTAAAATATTCATTGGAAGTCTATTTACTTAAGGGATATTATTTCGAATATTCCTTTAAAGTTTTGATTACTAAATGAATATTATTTGGATATTCATTTAGAAGATTATTTATTTAATGAATATTATTTCAAATATTCATTTAAGGTTTGACTTATTTATTGGATATTATGTTAAATATTTATTGGAGTTAATTATTTAATGAATATTATTCTGAATATTCATTTAAGGAGGGATTTATTTAGTAAATAATTCTATATATTCATTCGAGGATTGCTTACGAGCAATATTATGATTTAATAATATTCCGTAACTATTATTGAGTTAATAAATACTCCTGGAATATTTATTTAATTCTTTTAAATTCTTTTTAAAATGACTTATAATATTCGGAGTCTTTTTACGACTATTTTATCAAGGAAAGGTTCCCAACTCTTTATTCTTCATTTAAATCTATCTTAAAAGGATTTAAATGCTCGCTCAAACTTCCATATTATAGGGGAACCTACTTGAGCAATGTTATTTATCTTGTGACTTCCCGGTCATAAAACTTGTAAAACTATTCGTTTCACTCACAACTTGGTTGCTGTTTATCAATTGAATCTTTGAGTAACCTTCTCATCATTCGAGGGGTAAGATTATTGGAACAAGATGCTATCCTCTAACAAGCAGCAGCTTGACAGATATGATGTTGAATTTTCCTTTCCAACTAGATACGACTACTTTGTGGAGTCTTATCAACAAGTATCATACTTGGGGAAAGGGGGACGAAGTTTATGTTCAGAGTCATGAACTTATTTTCGAGCTTGGAGTCGTGTAAGAGGCCGAGTAGTGCCGGTCCATCCCAATTGGCCCAACCGTTGGCCGGGGAGATCTAACAGGGCCGTAGACAAGTAAATCCGTCAGCTCTTCCTTCTACCGGTAGTAAATCTAAATTGAGCTATACAATCTGCGATTGATCATCGTAAGGATTGGAACAGTGGGTGCGGTGAATACTCCAGCAAAAGTTCATCATTGAAATTCATTTATTTCTACAACATTATCATTGTTGGCAGTATTGGAAAGTATTCATAATTGGAATTGCAATATTTTCCTGCAAGTTCCTCTTTTATGATAAATGATAAAATCTTGCTTATCTTCGACATAGCAGATATTCCCACCTATATTTGAATTTTGAGTTACCTTGTAACTTCATCGTTCATATTATACTGGCATCATTTCCGTAAATGCATGGCATATGATTTGAAATAAACTTTTGAACTGTTATATATTATCATTCAATTATACATTATTGCTGGTGGGCTATTGCTCACCCTTGCTTTATTATCATATCACAACAACAGCCAGACCAGATGACTCGCACAAGGCGCACTCGACGCTGGCGAGGACGATGAGACTACCAGAGCCGAAGAGAAAGCTATTGGTAGGATAGATTCATTCTTTCAGCACCAAGTACATGGGATAGTATGACTTATGAAAATGGATGGCAAAGAGTATGTATTTATATGGTTATTCTTTTTGGTTGTAAGAACTCCAAATGTGATTAATAAAATTTGATTGTTACTCTGATTTCATCTTTGGGACTATAACGGGTGTGTTTTATATTGTTGTGTTGGGTCATAAAGATGTAATTTATTTTATCTTGAAGTTGAAATGGAGACCGTAATGACCAGATCCCGGACCCCGGATTTGGGGGTGTTACAAAGAATAATTGGGGGATTTCTGGATATTCTTTTTCTCAAAGTTTTATGTAAGGCAGTGATGGTTTGTAGTAAATGGAAAATTTTTACTCCATGATGAAAATTCATTGATCTTTTGAGATAAAGTATTCATTGATTTTGTTCATCAATGAATTATCATAATATCATTGTTTCACTATGTTATTAACTTGTTGAGCATTCTTTGGCTCACTCTTGCTTTGTTTTACCTAACCCTTTGCAGTTAGGTTTAAGGATGATCTACTACATTTATCTTTGTGAATGAGAGCGATGAGGCATTCTATACAGGATAGATTTCGGAGCTAGAGCGGGTAAGCACAGATTGGGATTGAGCTACGAATTAGATGGTATAGTAATTTGTATTATAGCAGAGACAGAAGTTGTAATAATTTGTATTGATTATATTCTTGTTTCATACCATAACCTGGAATCGATCCTCGGTGAGGAGTCGCTGGTGTATTAATTGTTATTTGTAATTGTTAATTGGAATTTGGTTTGGGTTGAAATACAGGTGGATTGTCCGATTTACGAATACTTCATGCCAAAATTTTCTAAAATTCCCCTGTATCAAAGTTTATTTTATTATAAATAGTATATTTTCAGTATTGGGAAGTCGGGACGTTACATTTATATTCCCTGAATTCAACTAATCGGTTAATATAACTTGTGTATTATATATAATGCAATATTATTTTTATCAAATATATATCTTTCACCAACATAGTTAAACATTTCAATCTTATTATTGTTTGTTTGCATCTATAATCTCATTTTCGTGTTGTAATCTAACCAAACTATGTATCTTTTCAATTATATAATTGAATCAATACGATTTTTACATCTCATATATAAATTCTTCCATTTCTTCTCATGCAAAATATATATAATCCTAGAACAATCATAATTACCGATTTTAATGCAGGTTTACTTATATAAAATGTAATATTAAAATTCACTAAAATTTTAGCATGCAATTTTGTACAATAATATATATATATATATATATATATCAATAATATAGCTAGACAGTTTAAATCTTTAATTTTTTTATATAATCTACAATCTGTTTTATAATATTTCTAGCATAACTATGTGTTTATCTAAACACCTATCAGTTAACCAATATAAATTTCAAATCTCATGTGCAACAAATTTTTTTTCCTAAAATTATATTTTTTATTTGATTAAAATATTTTACCCGAAAAAAATGAGAGTATGGGTGCAATCAAGTCGAGCCAAGTCAAACAGTGCATGACTCGAGTTTGACCTCGACTAAAATGTTTAGTCGAGTTCGGTAGGCTTTAAATATTAAGCTTGAAGATTGGTTCATAAAAAATTCGATAGAGTAATTTGAAGTTCGAACTCGACTCGGTAAAGTAGTTAAGCTCGAGTTCGACTCGAAAACTATTGAGAAAAATTCGAATATTTTAGGAGCCTAGCTCCAGCAACTCACAAACATTTTGATTCATTTATACTCCTAAATGAGAATAACGATTATAATCAAGGCATATGTTAGTCTTCTCAGAATTGACCAAAATATCATATTGACCTACACTATATAAAATAGATAGATAACATAATTCAAGTGTAATACTAAATTTTTGAAGAAATTTATGATAATTTTTTCCATTATTAGCAAGCGAGAAATTTGTGGTAATTTTTTCATTATTAGCACGCGACAGATATATTCATAGTTTTTTTCATTATTAGCAAGCGATAGATATGCTCATAGTTTTATCTTGATTATATTTTAAAATGAATGTAAAATAGAATATAATAAATGAGGTCTTAGAAATATAGTTAGAAATGTACCTGATGATTTTTAAAAAGGTACAAAAAATATCTTTGATATTGTGGTTAATGGTGTTAGCTTAATTCATCCCCATCATGAAGGTCATGGGTTCAATTCCAATGACCAACATTATTTTTAACATTATTATTTGATAAAAGGTTAAATTTTTAATTTACTAAATAGCCATGAAAAGGCTTGTTAGCATATAATAGATATAATGGATTTCTTAGCACATCAAGTTTTTGGCGCCGCTGCCGGGGACTAATTAATTTTCGTGCCTTGATTTTTAATTTTTCGATTAGTTTTTACTTGCCTTATCTTTTGTTTCATTTTTTTTAGGAAAGTTGGAATTACGGGAATCTTCTTATGGAGCTTGGAACAAATCGGAATTTTTGGAAGTGTGCTTCGGTACCCGTATTTCTCTCTTTTCGCCTTTTTATTTTTAGAAAATCACAAAAAAATCAAAAAATCAAAAATCACAAAAAAATTGAAAATTAAAAAATCCAAAAAAAAAAATAGTTAGAAATTACATACTTGTTGCATCATGCATTTAATCACTTAGGGCACATCATCTAGATTTTCATTTTCTTGTTTTTAATTTTCCGTACCTTATAATTGTGGTGAACGCTGGAGGACCCAAAGGTAAATTAAATTCTTTCTTTTCTTTAGATTAGAGCACGTAGTTTAAAACATCCATAAATGTTTATAGTTTTTTATATCTCGTTGTTTGTTGCATTCATTTGTAAATAAATCTTAAGGGTAAAGCCTCTCAAAAGATACCGAAAGGGATTTCGTCACTGTTTCCTTAGCCCAAAATAATTAAATCTTCATTTTGCATACCCAAGCCTTAATAAAATTGAATTAGACATGGCCTCTAGGATTTTCAAGCTCAATTAGGAAGGTACCTAAAAAAGGATGTAATCTTTAATTATTCCGACTTTTTGGTGTCTAGGCAAGCGAAAGCTTACCTGGCTAATTAAGGTTTGGTGTCTAGGTTGATGTTTATCCTCTTGGTAATGCTTGCACCTACCTGGCCAAATCGGTCCGAATAAATTCTGATTTACCGAGTTTTTGGTGGTCCTTACAGTTAGGAGCAAGGTCTAGTTTATTTTATTTAAGGAACCCTAGTGTTAGAATTTTTCTTTTGATTTTTTCACCCTTTCTTTTTGTGTGTTTATTTTATCGCACTTATTTGCTACGTGTTTCCTTTCATGGTTTATGCAAACTATTTGGATTAGGGATAATTCTTTTAGACTAGTGAGATCGTTTGAGATTTCTTCCTCTTCTGATTCCGAGTCTTTAGATAATTCCGAACCAATAGTAAACACGGCCATGTCTCTTAAGGACCGTTGCTACCCCACCCGTTCTGCCCAACCTTCGTGTATCACTCTTCCTCCCGTAAATAGTAATAATTTCGAAATAAAAGCTCAACACATTAGCATGTTACCCAAATTTACCGGGAGTGAAGGTGAGGACCCGTATCTTTTCATCCATGAATTCGAGGAGGTTTGTGCCTTACAAAAACTCCAACATTAACCGAGGACTCGATTGGGCTTAGACTAATTAATTTTGCGCTTGAAGAAAATGCTAAAAAATGGTTGTATAGCCTACCGGTTAATTCTATTTCCACGTGGGAGGGATTTGTGGTAATTTTTTTAAAGAAATATTTTCCAATCCATAAGACTACGAGAATTACAAACGAGATAAACCAATTTCACCAAAAGGAAAACGAGTCTTTTTGGAAATATTTTAATCATTTTAAAAATATTTTATCACAATGCCCCCACCACGGAATAGAAAAACGAAGACTTTGTAAGATCGTTTACGAGGCCTTAGATAGTCCAACAACCGCTTTGTTAGAGTCTATGTGCCAAGGTAAATTCATGGTGAAAGATGAGGACAAAGGGTGGGCATTTTTCGAGGAATTAGCCAAAAAGACCATGTTGTGGGAGTCTACTAGGGAACCTAATAAGTCCAACGAGTCGTCCAGTTCATCTAGGGGTTTGCATTCGATTGGGAATTCGATTGCAACCGATGCCAAATTAGCTACTCTAACTAGAAGACTAGAAGCCCAAACTAGTAAGGCCCCCTCAAATGTGTTTATGTGCTCTAATTTTAATCAAGGTTTTTCGGACTTTCCCGGCTATGATCAAATTAATGTGGTGTTTCAAACAACCCCTAGGAATGATCCTTTTGCTCATACCTACAATCCCGGGTGGAAGAATCACCCAAATTTCTCGTGGAACCAAGGTCAAAATTACCAATCTCCGCCACCTTCTTTTCAAAGGCCCAATCAAAATTCTTACTCAACTCCAAACCAAGTTCCTTTTCCAAACCCGACTCAAAATCACTGTCCTTATCTGACTCAAGCACCCGCCCACCCTCCCGTTTTTCATGAGTCGGATAAGAGAATTAATTCGTTGGAAAAGACTCTTGAAGCGGTTTTGAAATCAATGACTAATTTGGCTCAATCTCAACAAACATTCATGCAAACCATGACTCAAGATAGGCAAATTCTGAATGCTAGTACTCAAGCCATATCTAAGTTAGAGGTTCAAGTGAGTCAATTAGCCAATGCCATGTGTGAGCAAGAGAAGAACAAGTTCCCGAGTCAACCCGAGGTCAACCCTAATTTCCCCTCAATGAAAGACCTCAGGAAAATGTTAATGCTATCATTTCTTTAATGTCGGGAAATAAAGTTGATAATCAAGTAGGAGTTGAGTCCCCCGACGAAAAAGACGAGTCAAATGTTGAACCAAACCCTAAACTCGATCCTTTAAACCATCTTCCAAATCCCGAGCCTTTTGAGTCATGTAGTCCCACTCCTTCACCTCTTGAACCTTCATCTTCAAAATCCATTCCTAAGTCATCAGAATTTTCTTGTAAACCACTGTCACCGAGTGAACCTTCATCTTTTAACAAATCACCTTCAAAATCTATTCCCGAAGAACCTAGCGACTAAGCCAAAAGCTCCTTATCCTCAAAGACTCATTTCGAATAAACAATCGGCTCAATTGGACCAAATTTAAGAAGTTATCAAACAAGTCAAGATAAACATTCCTCTTTTAGATGTCATTCAACAAGTCCCTTCTTATGCCAAGTGTCTAAAAGATTTATGTTCTCACAAACGTTATACCCACGTCCCTAAGAAAGCCTTTTTGACTTCTCAAGTTATTTCAATTCTTTCGAATCAAATTCCCGTGAAATATAAGGACCCCGGTTGTCCTACAATTTCATGTGTCAAAGGCAATACTTTTGTGGATAAGGCGTTACTTGACTTAGGCACTAGTGTGAATCTCCTTCCATTTTCAGTCTATCAAGCCCTAGGTTTAGGCGAACTTCAAAAGACGAACATGAGAATTCAATTAGTCGATCGTTCTATCAAAATGCCTAAGGGAATAATTGAAGATGTGCTAATTAAGGTTGGTGAATTCATCTTTTCAGTTGATTTTGTTGTCCTCGAGACTCAACCCGTCACGAATCCTAAGAACCAAATCCCGATCATTCTAGGAAGACCTTTTCTTGCTACATCCAATGCCTTGATTAATTGTAGGGATGGTTCGACGAAACTCACTTTTGGTAATATGACAATTAACCTTAACATCTTTAATGTCTGAAAAGAACCCAATGAGATTTTTCAACAAACAATAGGGGTTAATCTTGTTGATGACATTGTTAATTGGTCAAACCTTGAGGATAGTGAGATTGAGTCTCTTCTTGTTTAGGATTTTCAAAGGAATCATGAAACCAATCGAGAGCTTCATAAGTCATTTAGGGATATGACCTCGGAAGAGATGTTGAATGAGTTGGACGATATTTGTTCTAAGTGGGAAACCGAACCTGTGGAGGTCTCTTGTGAACCAAATCTTATTCTTACAACTCCCGTTGGTGAACCACCTACAATCGATAAGTCATTAGGAGATTTGAATAAAATTTGTTCAAAGTGGGAGACCCCACCCGAGGTTGTTATTGTTGAGCCCATTGTTAAGAGTCCCGTGGGAACACCTCCCGCATTTGACTCAACTTTGTATCTTCCCGAGTTTGATCGACAGCCCTTAGGAAAAGATGGATCCTTATCTTATGTCATTCCCAGTGATTCCACCCATGACCAAAGTTTCATTGTCTCTAATTTGCTTAAACAAAATAAAGAAGCCTTAAGTTGGTTTAGGGAGAACATTAGTGACAATTGTTCGATACGGTTGAATGATTCCCTTTTGCTTGAGAAAGTCTTTTCTAATCGAAATTTTCAAAAATGTCTTGATTCTTAATCAAAGCTGGATCCCAATTTTCCCACCGGCATCGGCTAATTCAGTTCTATTTCTTTACCTCCCCTCGTGAAATTCAGGTATGGGGGAGTATAAGTGTGCGTGAGTAGTGTTAATTAGTTGTTTTTCATTTTTTGTTTTTCTCCATCATCCCTTGTCAGGTATTATCTCCTCATTCTCTTTTACTCATTTCTCTTGCGTTTTCATACATTGAGGACAATGCATAATTTAGGCATGGGGGAGGGTTTTGGTGTAAATACATAAAATTGAAAAATCCAAAAAAAATTTAAAAATTAAAATTCCAAAAAAAGAGATATTTTAGCTTAGTTTTCCTTCCCACTCTTTAAATTTTAGAACTAGTTGGTGTTAACAATTTTTTGAAAATTATATGTATAATGCCTTTAGATGATTTGAACGTAGTCAAGTAAGGTTTTACTCATGAAACTTGTGTCGAACAAATTTTTTCTTAAAAGTCCAAAATGGCACATTTGCACAAGACCTTTGATGGAAAGATTGTATAGGGATGTTATTCGATACCTGAGAGAGAGCCCACATGTTAAAACAATGTCGAATCAAACCTTTGCGAATAAATTGTTCCTATAGTGTCTATAAAAAAAAGAGAAGAAGAAAAAAAAGAGTCGAAAAGTGTATATAGTCGTAGAGTGCTAATGGAAGGAATGGCCAGATTGGGCTCATTAGTACCCAAGCAATTAAGTCTGAGGGGGCTTTGTGCCTAGCAACCTAAGGTCCTTTGCGGTCTGGGATTGTTGATCTAAAGCTCGCTAAATGGGTATCGATGCAAAAGTCTTTTGGGACCTCAACCGACAGTCGATCTAACTACTAAGAGCGTGAAGTTTGGCTAGATACTTGTTTTGACAGAGATTGGGTCAGTTCAATATTGGTTGAAAAAGAGAAAATGTTCGTATGCACTTTATCCATCAAAGGCCTTAAATTCACTACACACCTTGGGATTTTTTGTAAACTTTTTTATTCTACTCATGTGGATTGTGGGAACCTATAACTTGGCTATTATTAGAATAATCTTTAAGGCATATATTTTCTTACAAAATTGTTTTGTTGACACCAATGAAAGCTAGATTGAAAGAGGAAAGTTGGATACTTGCTGATTTATCTCAAAGATTTTATGGGTATATCTTCTATAAACCCTTAGGAGACAACACTCCTCCTGTAGAGATCGTTATGGGTTTAACGAGTTAGTAAACCTAAAATTACCCGTGATTCCTACAACAGTGAGTATAGGTTTTTCATTCTGCATTTTTCTTTTTGTGTTACTCGAGGACGAGCAAAAGATAGGTATGGGGGCATTTGATAAGTGCATATTTTTGCATATTTTTATTACCTATTTATTGCTTGAACTCGTATTTTAATAATTTATTTTGTTGCATTTCAGCAAATTCGTGAATAAATAAAGAAATGGCAAAATAAAGAAATAAAGAGGAAGGAAGGGAAAAAGAGGAAGAAAAAGGACTTAAATGAAAAAAAGGAAAAAGAATTAGGAGCTTGGTGGAAAAGGAATCTTTGAAGACATGTGGAAGGTGGAGATCATCTCAACACACTAAATAAGTGTATGGCCAAGATCCACTCATCAAAGCTTAAGGGGGAAGGAAATAAATAGATGGCTAGGATTTGTCCATCACATTTAGAAGATGTAGGGCCAAGATTAACCCAACACACCCCTAAACCATAATTCTTATCCTATAAATACCCCCTCACCCCCCTTGTATTTATGAACTTAGATTTTAGGGTAGCTTTCATTATTTTTTTTTTAGTTTCAAATCTTGTAAACACTTTTTTTTAATGCAAAAATTCCGTTTCCTTTACTTTCTCGTCTTGTTCTTTAGTTTTTGTTGCATAGCTTTCGTTATTTTCGTAAATCTGTTTAGTGGACAAAGTAGCAAAATGCTAACCACTATGGATTGAAAATAAAGATTTTTATTTTCTTGCTCGTAGTTTTAATTTTAGTTTTAATTCATAATTTTGCCCCTTTAAATCTCAATTTTATTGTGGGTTTAGTATTGTTTTATAGCTCTAATTTTGGTGTTTAATTTTATGTATTAGTGTAATGGTTAGAATAATTTAACTTTTAATTCTTGTTTTTATTTCTTGTATTTAACCTTTTTATTCGAAGCTTCATAAGTCCTCACCTATTCTAGTTTTTGTTTTTTTCTCTGTTCTAGCCAAACAAACAAACCCATCTCTTTTCATTTTCGTCCTCTTCGATTTCAACCCACTTCCCTTTTTCTATTTTTCTTCCCCGAGTAAAACACATAGTCCCCTGTTTCTTTCCCCTCCTTCGATTTCAATTCCACCAAACCCATTTGCAACGAACCCACATTTGTTTTGTTTTTTTTGTTACTTTGTTTTGGTTTAGTCAATAAGTTTCAGTTTTGATTTCTTCTTGCTTTCTTCGTTTCTTGTGTTGTTCGTTACTTTTTGTTGATTCCGAGACAATGCCGCTGAGTTGTAGTTGTTGTTTTTGATGATGTACCGAGTTGAACGGTCGAGTTAACTCAGTCTTCCCCTCTTCAGTTTTGATCGAGTCTGGTTGTTAAGAATTTTTGAGTCATTTTTGAGTTTGTTTCTTGTTTAGGAGTTGCTGTGAGTTCAGTTTTGAGACTAGTGTCTTTGTTGAGTCTATTTGCTGAGTTAATTTCGTGGCCGAGTTGGCATTCTATGGCTGATTGGTGCTGTTCGTTTGCTGTAATAAGTTCTGTTTTTCATTTTGGTTTGTTTTGTTTGCTGACTCGTTGCTGCGTTTGTTTTGGTTTGTTGGCTTTGTTGATTCAATTGCGTTCGACTGGTTTTCTAGGTTGTGCGTTTTGTTGGACTGAGTTACCAAGACGACTCGGTCCTGTCTTGTTGCTGTCTGCTGTTTTTTTCGTTGCTGAGTTTGTTTAGTTTGTATTTTCGTTTACTACGTTTTGTTGTTCTTCACTAAGTTGCCGAGTTACTTTGTTTTCCTATTTTGAGTCAGTTGTGTTATACTAGTCATTTTGTGTTTTTCTTCTGTGGCACTTTTTCGTTGGGATCTTGAAAGCGAGTTGAGTTATTTTATTTCGTTAGATTTAATTAATGAGTTGAATTGCTGTAAAATGCTTTTGGTTTGTTAATGCTAGTTCAATTTACGAATAAATTATGCTGAATTTTTGTTAGAATTTTTTGTAAATAAAATCAATCTTAATTCAAATAGTTTTTTAGTTGAAAATTAGAATACTTAAACTTTTCCTTTAAAAATAGTTTAAATTATCTTTTAGGAATTTAATAGTAAAATCTAATTTTCCAAAAAATCCAAAATTTCCAAAACCCAAATTGTCTAGTTCGCCTAAATTAAAAGTTAAGGTTTGCGAAAATATTAGTCTCTGTGGATTGATATCTCAAGTATTAAAACGAAGAAATTGTGCACTTGCAATCTATCTATTAGATATATAATAGGCCAACACAAGAAAAAAATGGTGAGACTTTTTAATGTACATGAAAAGTCCAGTTTGCTCCACATCTCAATTTTTTGAAAAAATTGTGGTTGGTTGGAATTGAACTTGGGTCTCCAGGTTAATTCATGCATCCTTTTACCACTACACCACTCAATCACATTTGTTTTAAATCAAACACAATATAGATGCATGTGTGTTTGAATATTTTAATTAGTGTGACACACTAATAATTTTTTGTCCTGATTTTACTTTTACATTTATTGTTTTGAATATCTATTTCACGGAAAGACCAATTGTATTTTATTTGGAACTGAAACCCGATTTAATCGTATTAAATCCAAATAAAATACTTCCACTTGCTAGAATGACTTGAAACTTGAGATGGGTCACTTAAATGTTATTTTCTTTGCATGGTGAAAGTTTCATAATTTTTCGGGAAATTTGGTCCGGGCACGAAAATCCAGACAGTAGGTCCCACAATTGACCACGTTTGACCAAGTCAACTTTGACCAAAATTGACCAAACTTTCCAGAATCTGATTTTGTAATATTCCTAAGTGCTCCATAATTTTAGAATATTTATTTGGTACTTTCGTATTTTTCGGGTATTTAATTAACTATACATGTTACGTATTTTATTGTTAATTGGTACGAGTCTGATACAATATAAAACACAGCTGGTTTCTAAATACCAAATCCACTTCAAAGAAACACAAAACCACTCCCAACTAACACAAACCACTTTCCACCTCATCAATCCACACCTTTTCAATCTCAACCACTCCATTTTCCTTCAATCTCAACCATTCCTTTCACCTAACTCCTCCTATAAATAAACCCCCTCCCACACCCATTTTTAATAAGCTGAAGAGCCAAATAATTGCTGGAATTTTAGAAGTAAAAGCTCTCTTCATCTATCCAAACACTTTAAACACTTAGTACTTCTTCTCAAAAACCTTCTCTATCTTCAATATATCTTCATATATTCAAGGTTTTTTATTATGCAAGCTTAGTTTCTTCAACCAAGCTCTCTCCCACCAAGCAAGCTCCTCTACCACTACCTTCCGGCCTCCCGAAGGGCTGCCCAAGTTTGACCAACAAGCCAAAATCCAGCCGAACATCCGGCGAATTTTTCCGACGAACATTCCGATCGTCTTCAAAAGTGGTAATATTTTAGCTTCTTATCTGAGTCTTAATCTGTTGGGTTCCGAGGCATAAAACGCAGCGGATAAACGTAAATAAAACAAAATTTTCGAAACCCAAACCAGGATCCATGTATAATTCCGGGCAGATTATGGAGATAACGAATCATACCTATTAAGATCTTGTTTCACGAACTCAACGGAGATCCTTGCTTGTAATCACCACACACAGTCCTTGCGTCAAGATTCGTGTCTCTAAGGTAATCCACACGAACGTCCGACCGTCCAACGATCCGAGGAGCCAGGTACTAGCCCGAGAAGAACAACCTCTCTTTCTCTCTAGCCTCTCGAAGATGGAGCTGCTAGGGTTTTGTCAAAACGATTTAATGACTCTTAACCCTAAAATAATACATCATTATGTATTTATATGAGAGAAATAATGGGATAAAATCAAAAAACCGAATTGGGCTTCCTTAAACCCAATTCTATTTCTATTCTGCTTTTATTATTCGACTTCCTTAAATCCAATTCTGTTCTTCCTTTATTAAATTCGAATTTGCTTAGATAATTAATTAGGACCAGTTCAATTAATTAAATAGCCAATTCTCAATTTAATAATGATTTAATTTAAATTCTTAATATAAACTAAAACTCCTTTTAAGACGTTCTAAGTGTGTGACCCTATAAGTTATTATTACGTTGGCAATAATTTTAATATCTATTAAAATTATAAACAATGAGCGGTATCTAGTAATACATCATTGCTACCCAAGTAATAATAATAATCGGTGATCCAATTTAAACCTTTTGTGATTAATGTTTCTGTGTAATATAATCCCTTTAACCAAATATTATAGATTAAACTCGAGGCATGTGTTTAGTCATCCTCTTCATAATTTAATCCAGGTTTACTTGATCCATGAGTAGACTATTAATAATAAATCATTATTTGAGCACGGCCATGCATTTTATAGTCTCACTCAATCAAGAGGCCAATAATATCTCTCCTAATTATAGGAAGGTTAAATCCTTTATCTATCATTCATATTTCTCATACAATTCATAATATACCCGATGTCCACTTTTATCATCACCCGGTCAAAGGTGACTTTTAATGTAGTCAAAGTATATTAATCCTCGTACAGAAATATAATGATCTCAAGTCAAAGGATCATTACACCATTACCACTGTGAGTAATTCTTATGACTTTATTAAACATGAAGAATCTCACTTTGGGTCTGTCCAGTACCATGTACTCCTACATGTACCTATGTATTGACTTTAGTATCTCCATACTTATAACCAATGAGATGTGGTTATCTGTCAAACAATATACTAGTCTATATATATTATTATTGTCCTGATATAATAATAATCGACTAGGGACCTTAAAGAATATGATATATTATATAATCTCAAGTTCAAGTCATGTACTTAAACTATACAATGTGTATCATGATTCTAAGGACATTTATTATGCTAACAAATATATCGCAGTAATTAAAGTCATAATAAATACATTTATTTAATAATCAAATGACATAAGGTTTATTTAAGAAACAATGTATTGCCTCTAGGGCACCTACACTAACAATCTCCCACTTGCACTAGAGCCAATCACCCATGTATCTAATACCCATGGAACTAGTGTGACCGTCGTGCTTCTGCTGCGACAGGCCTTTGGTCAGTGGATCTGCAATGTTATCATTTGTATGCACTTTACATATATGTATTTCACCCCTTTCATTAATCTCTCGTATGAGGTGATATCTTCTGAGTATATGTTTGGATCGGGAGTGCGATCTAGGCTCTCTAGCCTGTGCAATGGCCCCATTATTATCGCAGTATAGATCAATGGGATCTGCAATCGATGGAACCACTTCCACATCAGAAATGAATTTTCGAATCCAAACTGCCTCCTTAGCCGCTTCACAAGCTGCAATGTACTCAGCCTCCATTGTAGAATCAGCTACTGTTTCTTGCTTTGAACTCTTCCAGCTTACAGCACCTCCATTTAGACAAAACACAAAACCAAATTGTGATACAGTATCATCCCTGTCTGTTTGGAAACTTGCATCGGTGTAACCCTTTACAACCAGTTTCTCCTCTCCTCCATACACCAAGAATGAATCTTTAGTCCTTTTCAGGTACTTTAGAATATTCTTAACTGCCGTCCATTGACCTTAACCTGGATTAGACTGGTATCTGCTCGTCATGCTCAAAGCATACGAAACATCTGGGCGAGTACATACCATTGCATATATGATAGATCCATATGCTGATGCATATGGAACTTTGTTCATGTGGTCCTTCTCATCTAATGTTTTCGGACACTGGTCTTTAGAGATCGTTATCCCTTGAGACACATGGACATATCCCCTTTTAGCATTTTACATACCAAAACGATGCAAAACCTTATCAATGTATGTACTCTGACTTAGACCGATCATCCTTTTAGATCTATCTCTATAGATCCTCATTCCTAGAATATAGGTTGCCTCTCCTAAGTCTTTCATAGAGAAATTGCTCCCTAACCAAGTCTTAACAGCCTTTAGAGAAGGTATGTCATTCCCAATTAGTAGTATGTCATCAACATACAGTACTATGAATGCCACATGGCTCCCACTAACCTTCTTGTAAACACAAGGTTAATCCTCGTTTTGAATAAAGCCATACTCCTTGACTGTTTCATCAAAACGAATATTCCATCTCCTAAAGGCTTGCTTCAATCCATAAATGGATCGATGTAATTTACATACCATGCCAACATTCCTTGGATCGACAAAACCTTCAGGTTGTGTCATGTACACATCCTCTTCTAGGCTCTCATTAAGGAAAGCTGTTTTGACATCCATTTTCCAGATTTCGTAATCATGGAATGCTGCAATTGCAAGCAAAATCCGTATGGACTTGACCATGGCAACTGGTGAGAAAGTTTCATCATAGTCAATACCATGAATTTGTTTGAACCCTTTCACAACCAGTCTTGCTTTATAGGTCTGAACATTTCCTTCCATGTCAGTTTTCTTCTTAAAAACCCAATTGCACCCTACAGGTTTTACCCCTTCAGGTGGATCAACCAAATCCCAAACTTGGTTTTCGTACATGGAATCCATCTCGGATTTCATGGCTTCAAGCCATCTCTTAGAGTCTGGACTGTTCATAGCATCTTGATATGTGAGAGGCTCATCTTCATCTATGAGCATCAAATCCCCACATTGAGTCAAAAGAAATCCATATCTCTCTGGCTCATGGCGAATTCTACCAGATCTACGAACAACCTGTGTTTCTTGAGCATTATCATTATTCTGCTCTTGTTCCACCTCAGGTTCAATGCTATTTTGTGGTTCTCGATCTTCATCGAGATCTATAGTCCTCCCACTATTTCTTTTGGAAACAAAATCTCTTTCCATGAAGACAGCATCTCGAGCAATGAACACTTTCTGCTCAGAAGGACTATAAAAATAATACGCCTTTGTTTCTTTAGGGTATCCCACAAAATTGCACTCTTCGGATTTAGGTCCAAGCTTGTCAGATACTTGACGTTTTAAAAACGCCTTGCATCCCCAAACTTTCATAAAGTTCATGCATGACCGTTTCTCCTCCCACATCTCATATGGAGTATTTTGAACCTTCTTGGTTGGAACACGGTTAAGTGTGAAAGCCGCTGTTTCTAGAGCATAACCCCAGAAACTTATTGGAAGATCTGCATGACTCATCATCGATCGTACCATGTCCAACAGGGTACGATTTCTCCTCTCTGAAACTCCATTCCATTGAGGTGTACCTGGCGGAGTGAGTTGTGATACAATACCACACTCTTTTAAATACTCTTTAAATTCGGTGCTTAAGTATTCACCCCCACGATCGGATCGTAAGATTTTAATAATTGCACCTCCGCCTATTTGCTTCTCTACTTCAGCCTTGTATTCTTTGAATTTTTCAAAAGAATCGGATTTATTCTTCATAAGATATACATATCCATATCTACTGAAGTCATCAGTAAATGTTATGAAGTAGTAGTAGCCTCCTCTAGCCATCACACACATTGGGCCACATACATCACTATGTATTAGCACCAAACGTTCTGTGCCCCTTTGACCCTTACCAGCAAAAGGGGCTTTAGTCATCTTACCAAGCAAACAAGATTCGCATTTTTCGTACGATTCAAAATCAAACTTATCCAAGTATCCATCCTTTTGTAATTTGGATATGAGTTTCTCATTTATATGGCCTAGACGACAATGCCAGAGGTATGTTTGATTTGAGTCATTAACTTTAAGTGGTTTGTTTTCTATGTTACAGACAGGATTATCTAAATCAGGAACATATAAACCATTAAATAAACGCGCAACACCATAGGTTAAATCATTCAAAGCAAAAGAGCAACTATTGTTCTTTATTATAAACGAAAAACATTTCTTGTCCAAACAAGAAACAAAAATAATGTTTCTGCGAATCGCAGGCACGTAAAAATAGTCTTCAAGTTCTAAAACAAGCCCAGAGGGCAAAGATAAATAACAAGTTCCTACGGCTAAAGCAGCAACTCTTGCTCCATTGCCTACTCGTAGCTCCACTTCTCCCTTAGCCAAAGTCCTACTTCTCTGCAGTTCCTGCACATTTATACAAATGTGAGAAGCACATCCAGTATCCAATACCCAAGATGTAGAAATAGACAGATTGACTTCTATAACATAAATACATGATCCAGAAATCTGAACATCCTTCAATTTCTTCAGATCCTCCAAGTAAGCATGACAATTTCTCTTCCAGTGACTAGGCTTGTGACAGTAGTGACAATCACCTTTGTCAGCCTTTGCGACATCTCCTTTCGGCTTTTTAGCCTTTTTGAAAGAGGGCTTAGAAGGACCAAGATCTTTCGGTGTAACCTTTTTCTTGCCCTTCCATTTCCCCTTTCCCTTAGCACCTTTCTTGCCCACCATCATTATGGGAGCTTTCTCAGGTGCCTTGACCATATTTACTTCAGTGGTCCTCGGCATGGCCAACAATTCCATAGGAGTCTTATCTTGCTCAGTCATATTAAAAGTCATTATGAACTGAGCATAGTCGCTGTTCAAAGATTGCAAGATTATATCGATTTGAGCCTCTCGCTGAAGCGGGAAACCCAAACAAGCAAGGTAATCACAATACCCAATTATCTTTAGAACATGTGGTCCGACTGGTCCATTGCCCTGCTTGCACGAGAAGAGTGCTTTGCATGTGTTGAACTTTTCAACACGAGCCTGTGATTGAAACATCGTTGAAAGATGTTCAAACATAGTATAAGCATTCATATCAAAATGCTGCTTCTGAAGCTCAGCATCCATAGTAGCAAGCATAAGACAAGCCACATCAGTTGCATCATCAATATGCTTCTGATAAGCATTTCGTTGAGCAGCAGTGGCATTGTTAGCAGGGGCTGCCGGTGGAGGAATATCAATCACATAAGATTTCTTTTCCTGCATGAGAACAATTCTCAAATTCCTAGACCAGTCAAGGAAGTTTGATCCTGTCAGCTTGTCCTTCTAAAGGACTGATCGCACAGAGAAAGTATTGTTTGTATTTTGTGCCAATTGTTTTCTACAATGATAAAATGCATAATATAAGTTAGATTGTTACATTAATTATGTTCAAGTGATTATGACATATTCATAATATATCTCCCAATATTTTTTTTTATCAAATTAATAGCCCTTACTATTAAATCGGAAAGAATATCCCATAAATCTTTCTAGTGAGCCAAGATCCATATTTCATCATATCCTAAGTCAACCACTGGTAGTTCTTAAAACATGATTATTTAGGTAGACAACAGTTGTCAATTATATCATATATAATTCTTGGACAGTTTGGTGAACAACAATTGTTCTTGTCTATCTAATAGATTTTGAACCAAACTCTATGCTTCTAAGTTCATAATAATTGAATATAACCGTTTATTTTCACCTTATTATGACGACTCAGTTAAGTTAAACCCAATGATACAACGGTCGAATATAACCGCTTATATTCGTCACATCTCACCACGATAGACAGGAGTCCCCTGCCACTGGCAGTCATTCCCCTTATCGATCTAGGATTCAATGAGTGTTCATTCATTGGAAAGCATCCTTAAAACTTAATATTTTGTTAAGGGGTTTTGATTTAAAACGACCATGATCCCATCATAAAGAGATTCCCAATTTTTCCTTGAATTAAATACTTCAAATCAATATTCATCAATAGTTTGATTTCCAGGTTGTTGGAGGAGTCACAAGTGGCCTCACTTAATGCCCAACTTCCTTACAGGTAAAACCCGTTTTTGACAAAATCTCCCCATATCTAAATAAATGAAAATTTGTATTTAATTCCGTGTTTCATAAACACGGAAATCTCATGATCGTTTGTTCATTTTAAAATCTCGAATCGTTACAGATTTTATCTTGTTTAAGCAGGCATGGCAAGGGTGATGTATCTAATAATGATTAATCTAATTAAAGCATGCATCTATATGTATCCTACACATACATTCATACATCATATGTAAAGTAAGTGCAGTATGTAAACGTGATTGGTTATGGCCTTTATCCTATATGATCCTCTCAAGCTAATGAAAGGATCAAGGTCAATCTATGGTGGAATAAACAAAAATACAAATTACATGTCTTCATTCTACTTGTCTTCTTGGTTGCTCCTTCTCTTGGACCATCCTTCAATCTTCAATTACATTACATTGAATAATTGAATACAACTACACTAAAGTACTTACATGATAAAACTCGAGTTACATTCGAGGTTCAACAATTACAAGAATGAAGAAAACGACATGCAAGTCGTATTTATAAAAACAAAACCATTAATCTAAGGGTCTTAAGGCCATAACCATCACCATGCTCAAGTAACAATTAAATAATATGTCATATTATATAATCATGTTATACCATATCATATTTCAGATGATCCAATCAAAGGAATCATATATCGTAAAAATTAGAAAATCAGAATCAAATTCTGAAAACAATAAATCGCCGTTTTCATGCATTAAACGGCGTCAAACGCCTTACAGACGAGTCGATGATAGCTAAGCTATCAATTTTGTTCAGATGCTCGTTTCCAGTCCGAAAACACATATCGTTTGCGAAAATCGGACACTGGACAGATTTCACCAGATTTGCACAGCGTATACAGAAATCGTATCGTATACAATCCCCATATCAAGAACAAACATTAATCATATATACATCAGTATATATACAAATTATATAATCATCATATGATCATCTCAATCATCTTAAATCATAACAGAACCATATATATGCATCATAACATATTATAAACAACATATATAAGAACATAAACATGGCAGATTCGCAAAACATGCATACTCGCATCATATACAATAAACACGTAACCAAATCAACCCCTTATACACGTAGCTCTGATGCCATTATTGGGTTCCGAGGCATAAAACGCAGCGGATAAACGTAAATAAAATAAAATTTTTGAAACCCAAACCAGGATCCATGTATAATTCCGGGCAGATTATGGAGATAACGAATCATACCTATTAAGATCTTTTTTCACGAACTCAACGGAGATCCTTGCTTGTAATCACCACACACAGTCCTTGCGTCAAGATCCGTGTCTCTAAGGTAATCCACACGAACGTCCGACCGTCCAACGATCCGAGGAGCCAGGTACTAGCCCGCGAAGAACAGCCTCTCTCTCTCTCTCTAGCCTCTCGAAAATGGAGCTGCTAGGGTTTTGTCAAAACGATTTAATGACTCTTAACCCTAAAATATACATCATTATGTATTTATATGAGAGAAATAATGGGCTAAAATCAAAAAACCGAATTGGGCTTCCTTAAACCCAATTCTATTTCTATTCTGCTTTTATTATTGGACTTCCTTAAATCCAATTATGTTCTTCCTTTATTAAATTCGAATTTGCTTAGATAATTAATTAGGACCAGTCCAATTAATTAAATAGCCAATTCTCAATTTAATAATGATTTAATTTAAATTCTTAATTTAAACTAAAACTCCTTTTAAGACGTTCTAAGTGTGTGACCCTATAGGTTATTATTACGTTGGCAATAATTTTAATATCTAATAAAATTATAAACAATGAGCGGTATCTAGTAATACATCATTGCTACCCAAGTAATAATAATAATCGGTGATCCAATTTAAACCTTTTGTGATTAATGTTTCTGTGTAATATAATCCCTTTAACCAAATATTATAGATTAAACTCGAGGCATGTGTTTAGTCATCCTCTTCATAATTTAATCCAGGTTTACTTGATCCCTGAGTAGACTATTAATAACAAATCATTATTTGAGCACGGCCATGCATTTTATAGTCTCACTCAATCAAGAGGCCAATAATATCTCTCCTAATTATAGGAGGGTTAAATCCTTTATCTATCATTCATATTTCTCATACAATTCATAATATACCCGATGTCCACTTTTATCATCACCCGGTCAAAGGTGACTTTTAATGTAGTCAAAGTATATTAATCCTCGTACAGAAATATAATGATCTCAAGTCAAAGGATCATTACACCATTACCACTGTGAGTAATTCTTATGACTTTATTAAACATGAAGAATCTCACTTTGGGTCTGTCCAGTACCATGTACTCCTACATGTACCTATGTATTGACTTTAGTATCTCCATACTTATAACCAATGAGATGTGGTTATCTCTCCAAAATCTTGCATGGGATAGATTTAGGCCCACTAGAGGATTATGGTACAGATCCATGAGGAAAATAAGTAATCTGTCAGGCTTCCAAGGGCCCATGGCAGCCCTAGGGGTTACCATGTACGTGGCAGTAAGGAAATGTGTGGCTTAGGGTCACAAGGGCTTCCCCTTGAGAATAACCTTAACATCTACTAGTCATCCAGTAGGGCTTCCAGAGTAGTTTCCATGGTGGGGTTACCGGAGGGGGTACAGGAGCCAGGCTACCGGGCGGTACCCCCAGCTTCCACCGGAAGCCTGATTAGGTTGCCAATTTGGATAAGGCAGACCTCCTACTTTTTAAGAACACATCTTTACAGTTGATTTACACTCCTAAAAAGATATATGTTCAGTTATTAGAGGATATATGTCATATATACTTGATAAATCATATAAAATCATGATAAACATCAATGGATGGGCTTCAAACAATCCTAATACAGCTTGGAAACCTCATAAATACATCACAGTTAGTTGATAAACGTAAATATCAATTATTATCTCATCAGATACGAGATAACTCATCACAAACAACCGAACATATCAATCATGAACTAAATACGGGCTTGATCCACTATAAATAGTAGTATGTAGGCAGTTTATGGGGTCTCTTCTCGAAACGCACGTTGATACTAAGAGCAAGTATACTCCGGTGCACGCTTACTCTCATAATTAGGGTTCTTGGTAGGCCAACGCATCATTATTGCATGGTCCTTGAGCTCTAATCCCGTAGATTCAGCCCGATCCTTCCGAGGAACCACATCCCGTGTTCTTCGGTAACCCCTAGCTGTGAGCCTTTCTAGGTAGCTAGCTATAAATCTCTAGCTGTGAGCCTTTCTGGGAAGTAGACGATTCTGAATTCATTGGCGCTATTCCAGCAATGACCTCCATGTAGTTGTGCTAAAATCCTCCCACAATAATTGGCGCTAGAAGGAGGGCATGAAATAGTCATCTTTTGGAAGAAATGGTGTCCAACAGCTCTGATAGTGATCAAACGACGTTAAAGCTCATGAAAAAGAAGACAATGATAATGGTCAAAATGTCACTAACAAAGACATAATTTAACACATGAAGTTGGGGTGGAAGATTTTGAGATCCCTCAAAAAAGAAGTCCAAAATAGTCGATCGTTGAATTTGGGTTTTGATGAAGATGAAATAGTCGATCATGAACCGTCAATTGAGGATATGGACTCTGAGGAGTTTTAGGAAAGGGAAGCCCTGGATCTGGTTGCCCCAAGATCCGGAAGCCCTGGATCCGGTACCCTGAAATTCGGAAGCCCTGGATCCGGTAGCCCCAGGATCCGGTAGCCCCAAGATCTGGAAGCCCTGGATCCAGTATCCTGAAATTCGGAAGCCCTAGATCCGGTAGCCCTATGATCCGGAAGCCCTGGATCCGGTACCTTGAAATTCGGAAGCCTTGGATCCGGCAGCCCTGAAATTCAGAAACCCTGAAGGACATGGGATTGGGAGTAGAAATAAAAGGAATCGGTCATATAGCCCAAGGGACCAGGGTTCCTGCAAGTGGGCTTCCGGAAGTGACACTACAGGTGTGGGAGCCCATATCTATGATGATAGACTTCACCAATCACAGTAAATGTGACTAAGGGCAAGGCTTCCACCAGAGAGATAAGCTCCCTGAGGATAGGGTTCTAGCGGCATACTGAGTATACCCCCATCCATACCATCTTTGGTGGCCCTTACTTGGGAGGTTCCAATCGGAATCCTAGGGATAGATATGCCCGAGAGGCTAAAGGGAAGCCCCATACAAATGTCTTCCACCTTGTAGAAAGTCCCCCAAGCTGTTCGAAGGGGAAACCGCAGGTATCTCCTTTACTGAAGAGGATTCCAAATGGTTAACCACCCCCACAATGATGCCTTGGTGGTAACCGTGAGTATTGGTGGAATGAATGTGCACAAAATGCTGATTGGTAATGGAAATTCTGTAGATATCTTGGAATGTACCACATTCTAGAAACTTGGGCTTCTTGATAAGGAGTTACTTCCCGCTAATAATGAGCTATACGGGTTTACCGGTAACCCAGTCCAAATCATTGGAAAGGTTAATCTACCGCTAACACTGGTGTGGATCCTGATAACGCCACCAAAACGACGGAGTTCATGGTAGTAGATGAAGATATCTCTCATAATGCAATTCTTGGAAGACCGGTACTGAAATATATGAGGGTGGTAACCTCAATATATCACTTTTCAATGAAGTTCCCTACCCCAAATGGCATTGGATGTGTGAAAGGATGTCAATATTAATCAAGGGAATGCTATAACAAAGCTGTACAGGCTACCGAGAAGGCAGATAAATCAATTCAAGCTGAAGAAAAGGCTGATGGGGAAGCCCTAATGAGAAGCCATGGGCTAGAGCCACAGAAATTTGAAAAGGCATCATGCAATACCATCATGATAGTGGAGCTACCAGAGGAACCTACTGAAGAGGTTCCTATTTTTCGGGGGGTAGTACCACCACAAAGTTTTCTGTTGGAAACTGCCGAGAAAAATGAAGAAATTCAAAACATTCCGGTGGAAGGCATAGTAAAAGATGCCTTAGATGGTGATCTAGATGAAGCAATGTCAGAGAATGAAAACCAGGATGTGGTGAAAGGGCTCCCGGTTGAAATCGATATTGATCCTAGGAAGCCGGGTACCCTGGAAAAGGTAGGGGATGCCGAGGATACTATTCCCATATTGGTGGATACTGAAGATCCCATTAAAGTCCTGAAAATTGGGCAGCAGCTAGATGAAAAGACAAGAGAAAGGTTGACCACTTTTCTTAATGGAAACTTAGATGTGTTTGCCTGGTGTCACTATGACATGGTCGGGATTGACCTGAAAATCATGTGTCACCACTTGAATACTGACCCTGAGAGAAGGGGTATCCGGGAGAAAAAGAGGCCCGTCAGTGGTGAAAGGGCTACCACCCTCTAGAAAGAGGTAGACCGATTACTAAAGGTTGGCTTGATTAAAGAATCCTTCTACCCAACATGGCTGGCAAACCCGGTACTAGTCCGGAAGCCAAATGGGAAATGGAGAACATGTGTTGACTTCACTGATCTGAATAAGGCTTGTCCAAAGGATAGCTTCCCGCTACCCAGAATTGATCAACTGGTGGATGCTACGGTAGGCCATGCTCTGCTAAGTTTCATGGATGCCTACTCTGGGTATAACCAGATACCGATGTATGAACCGGACCAGGAGCATACCAGCTTCATAACGGATAGAGGATTGTACTATTATGTGGGGATACCGTTTGGGCTGTTGAATGCCGGGGGTACCTACCAAAGGCTGGTAAACATGATGTTTAAAGAACATATTGGTAAGACTATGGAAGTATACGTTGATGATATGTTGGTAAAATCAAAGGTGGCAGCCGACCATGTGTTGTACCTATCTAAGATGTTTGATATCCTGAGGAAGTACCGGATGAAACTGAACCCCCAAAAATGTGTCTTTGGTGTGGAGTCTGGAAAATTCCTTGGATTCATTTTGAACCACAGAGGGATCGAGGCGAACCCTCCCAAAATCAAGGCATTGCTGGAACTGAGATCCCCAAGGAATGTTAAGGAAGTCCAAGGGCTTACCGGAACGGTGGCAGCCCTAAATAGATTTGTATCTCGATCTTTCAACAAATGCAAAGAGTTCTTTAAGGCTATCAAGAAGGGTCAAAACTTTGAATGGACCCCGGAGTGTGAGGAAACCTTCAAAAAGCTAAAGGAACAGTTGGGAAGCCCACCAATTCTCTCCAAACCCTTGGAGGGTGAGGTACTCATTCTGTCTCTAGCGGTTTCTGAATATTCTATAAGTGTTGTATTGATCCGGGAGGAAGAGCAAGTGCAGTACCCGGTATACTATGTGAACAAAAGGATGTTGAATGCGGAAACCCGGTATCCCAGCATGGAAAAGCTGGCATATGCTCTAATATTGGCTTCCAGGAAGCAAAGGCCTTACTTTCAGGCCCACAAAATTGAAGTTAGAACATCCTTCCCGCTAAGGCAAGTGATGCACAAGCCGAAAGCCTCTGATAGAATGATGAAATGGGCTGTCGAGCTAGGACAGTTTGATATAGATTAAAAGCCACGAACTGCTATCAAAGGCCAAGCACTGGCTGACTTCTTACTGGAGTTTTCCCCCAGATTTTGAGGTTATCGGAGAAGAATGTACACCGGTACCCCGAGCTACCACAGGAGATGCCGAGGGCCCTACTTATGGTGGAACCTGTATGTTGATGGAGCAGTAAACAACAACGGGGGAGGTGCCGGAATAGAGTTGGTAAGCCCAGAGGGGCACCGCATGCAAAGTGCCATTCACTTCGGTTTTAGGGCTACCAATAATGATGCTGAATATGAGGCTTTAATTTTTAGGTTGAAATTAGCTTTGGAAATGAAGGTGGAATACTTGAATGTTTTTATTGATTCCATGTTAATTTTGTGGCAAATAAAAGGGAGCTTCAAGAGCAGAGATCCCCGTACTGAACTCTACATGAGGTATGCCCATGAACTCATTAGTAAGATCAAATTACTGAATCTGAATCAGATCCCAAGGGTGGAAAATGCCAATGCTGATGCCCTTGCCAAGTTGGGATCCCAGAAAGAAGTTGTTCTGTTAGGGGTGATACCTCTCGAAGTTCAACTCCAGCCAAGTATCCATCGAGGGGAGGTTATGGAGATAGAATTTTCTATGGAAAGCCAATGGACAACCCCAATACGTGAGTACATCACCAAGGGGATGCTTCCAGAAGATAAAGATGAAGCCCGGAAACTTAAATACAAGGTTGCCCGTTATGTGATCTATAATGGCATCCTATACAAGAGGAGTTTTAACCAACCTCTACTTAAATGCATATCCACGAATAAATGTAAATACATCCTGAGGGAAATTCATGAAGGCATCTGTGGCAATCACTCGGGGGTACCTCCCTTGCCCATAAGGTGCTTCAACAAGGCTACAACTAGCCTACCATGAAAGTTGATTCTTATGAATTTGATAAAGCTTTTGATCATTGTCAAAGGTTTGCTAACTTCAATAACAACCCGGCTGTGGAGCTAAGGCCCATCGGAAGCCCCTGGCCCTTTGCAAGTTGGGGAACTGATCTTATTTGGGAGCTCCCAAAGGGTAAAGGCGGTGTGAATCATGTTGTGGTAGCTATTGATTAAAGCCGAACCCCTGGCTATCATAACCGCAAGCAAGCTGAAAGAGTAGATGCCCGGGGGGTAATGGATGCACATATTCCTTGGACGCAGTTTGATGTAATCGTAGTCTTTGATTTTCAGTAAAAGGAGAAGTTGACTATTTCCCTATACATTTGTTGACTTATGATTAATTGGCAAAGAAGGGCATGGAAGCCCCACAAACATAGTTCCACATGGCAGCCAGGCTACCATCCAGAACTAGGGGGTAGTGGATGTACATCCCTCCGCGGCATGCTGAAATTGTCAGAATTTTAAACTTTATTCAACTTTTAGTGTACGTGCGGAACCTTACTTGGCACACGTAGCTTCCCTTCATTACTTTAAGGGCATGTGTGGAACCTTGATCGGCATACATGGATCCCTTCATTATTCGGGCAGGTGTGGAACCCTGATCGGCACACCTGGATCCCTTTATTATTACTCATGTGTGGAACCCTGATTGGCATACATGACTCCCTTCATTATCTAGGCTTATGTGGAACCCTGATCGGCACACAAGGATCCCTTCATTATCAGACATGTGTGGAACCTTGACTAGCTCACATGGCTTACTTGATTATTAGGGCATGTATGGAACCCTGATTGGCATACATGACTCCCTTCATTTTTTGGGCTTGTGTGGAACCCTAATTGGCACACATGGATCCCTTCAATATTAGACATGTGTGGAACCTTGACCGGCTCACATGGCTTACTTGATTATTACGGCATGTATGGAACCCTGATTGGCATACATGACTCCCTTCCTTTTTCGGGCTTGTGTGGAACCCTGATTGGCACACATGGATCCCTTCAATATCAGACATGTGTGGAACCTTGACTGGCTCATATGGCTTACTTGATTATTAAGGCATGTATGGAACCCTGTTCGGCATACATGGATCCATTCTTTATTAGGGCAGGTGTGAAAACTTGATCGACACACCTGGATCCCTTCCCTTTCAGTCATGTATGGAACCCTGATTGGCATAGATGGCTTCCTTTGTTATTAATCATGTATGCAACCGTGATTGACATACATTGATCTTTTAATCATTAACCTACGTGGTTACAAGAGTTAACTCGTATGGATTATCAAATATTTTACTAATGCAGCCTTGCAGGAATGGCTTACATGGCATTATCATATTTGATTTATTTAATGACTAGGGCTCCCGGAACAAAGGCTTCCAGGCATAGCCTCCGGTACCCAGGCTACCGGGCAGGGTCCCCGGCAATGGGGCTCCCGGAGTCAGGTCCCCATCTTTGGGGCTTCCAGATATTATAGGGTTACTGGACGGTACCCTCACTCCCAAGGTGGCAACCACACGGACTAAGGTACAAGTAGTTTATCATCTTTGTGGCCACCTACCCAGGTACGTGCTGCCATAACAACTCAAGTACACTTTCCTATTGCATTACCATCCTATTGTTCAAATCTTGATTCATGATATATTATGCATTTAATCAATGTAAATATGACATATATCCTCTAAGTACTTATGTAAAGTTACCTTAGGATTAGTCAAGAAAGCTATATTACTTGTTAGATTTTGATAACTGTGATTACTTTAAACTAGAGCATTATTATTCCTACTCGATGAGTATAGTGCCCATAGCTAGGTCATAAGGCAGAAGGGAAGCCATACCCTAGGTACGGGTATTTAAGTTAGAATTATTGTAGCCTATTCATGGCAATTAGGCACAAACCTTTAAACCCATTTGTAGAGGCATATGAATCATAACTAGTAGAAAAGCATAGAAGTGATTAAATGATTAAGCATTGTACGGATAAAACCAAGTCGAAATATCCAAGGCCTAAGGCCACAAAATGATCAGAAAGTCAAAACATTACATGCGTGGAGCGTTATAGGAGCCCACCCCCTTGATTAAAACCATAAGTTCATAAAACCAGCGAAGTAAAAGTTCCACAACCCTAGTCACCTGAGTATCTGCACTCATATTCTGCAGAACGGTCGACGGTGTGGCAAGTACCTTCGGAGCAAGAACCTGGGATCTAGCAGCCTCCACCTTGAAACTTTCCACCTGCTTCATGGCATCCTCGCCCAGGAGTGCCCAGTCCAAGTCGGGCATTTTGTGCCAGGTAACCTTCATGTAATCCTGCACCCCTTTGGCAAAACCTGTTTTTTACCTCTCTGGAAAGGCCTCTTTCCGCTTCTCCACAGAAGCTTGAAGCACATCCACTTGTAGTTTCAACTCTTTCATCTCGGTAGCATGGGATGCGGCCAATTCTTCCTTATCCCTGTCCTGTTCGGAAACCATCCTACTGAGCTTATCCTTCTCTCTTGTCAACACCAACACTTCACCCTTCATCTTCTTGTTGGTCTCCAAAAGCCTCTTCTTCTCCTATGTTACGGCATCAAGATCAGATTCATCTGTTTCAGGTCTTCTCTCAGTTTCATATCCCCCCGGGTAGCCGCCACTAGATGGTTACTGATCCTCATCTAATGAGGGAGCCATAGGTCTTGCGAATCCCAACCTCGCTAAGGTTTTCGGGGTTAGTAGGCTCTCACCATCTCCTAAGTCGACAGCTAACCTCATAATCTTTCTAGCGCTCAGTACTAAAAAAACTACCTTAGACATCGCTTATTAGCTGATGTCTTTTGAAAATGCAAGCGATGTCTTCGCATGCGATGTAAAAAGTAGGGGCCTTAGACTTCGCTTTTTAGCTGATGTCTACAATCCTTTAAGACATTATTTCCTTAGACAATCTGATGTACTTTCCTTCAATTTATATCATGATTATGATTTCAGTTCTGCTATAATATGACATCTATATCATTTTGAACATATCACACATACAATAAAATGAGACATTAACATCGAGTACTTCTTTAAACTGATGTGCATCTTAACATTTTACATCAGTCATGTATTAGAAGCGATGTGATATTTCTATTTTAACATCGGTTTCTATTAGCTTGTGATGTCTTTTAGCTACTGTAACATCGGTTCTATTATCTAGTGATGTCTATTATATACTTCAACATCAGTTCTTTACTAGGTGACTGATATGTTTGTTTGCTTTTGACATCAGTCCATTAATTTTTGTCTAAAAACGTTTTCTTTGTTTATATTTTTACATCAGTTCTTTTATTTGTAAAGTGATGTTAGTTTTCTTTTTGTAATTCATGAATCCCCTGTTTCAATGAAATGCCCAAAAACTAAACATTCATCCAAAAACTAAATTACAATACAAAAACTAAAGAACCAAACCAATGTCGCAAAACCAAACATTCATTAATTTACCAAGCATTCCAACTACATTATCCACCAAACCAAACAAACTACATAAATCAAAACCAAAGGTTCCAACTACATCATCCACCAATTACGTACTCCAAACAAACTACATAAATCGAAACCAACTACTACCATATTTCCCCATAATAGTTTACCAAAATTCGCATCAACGTCAACCACAAGTCTTACTACTTAATTCAAATTAAAGCAAAAGAAAAGAGCTGCAGATCTGGGCCTTTTTTACAAGGACTCGATATGGCTAAGAGTCTCACATCGAACCTCATCAAGGTCATCCCTGGAATAAGTCACCTTTCGATTCTTGGCAGCCCAATGAAAATTGTAAAACACGAGAATAATTACAATGAATCCTATGACAATTGATATATATACCAATTATATATACATTGAAGCAAAGAAAATACCTTTTTAATAAATGTCATTTCACTATCCATGACAATTACTTTCATGTAGCGCATAACTACATAGTTCAGTCCCACCGGGTTGTTTAGGACATCCCTATTTAACACAAAAACTCATATCAATAAGTAAATTAATGCCCTGGTCCTAATGAGCAGTAGCGCAAAGTCATAGGCACCAGCCTGAATTACTAAATTGTAGAAAATAAAAAGAAAACTTACGGGAATAGATCTGATATTCGGGGCTTTATTTCCCCTTCAAGCCTGAATATTGAAAGCAATCACCGCCCGGTCACAATTGCAGTGTCAATAAAGCAAATTGATCGACATTTCAATAGTGAAAATAATCGATAAAAAATAAATTACCTTGATATTGCTTTTTCCAACTGGGCATAACTACTTGTACGAGGCAGAGGATTGAGTATGAAAATCTCGCCAGCCCATATCACAACCAATATCCAATGGAAACTGTTTTTAAAGAAAAATTATGAAAAACACTTAATCAAAATCATAAAAATTATTATTTTGAGGCATATAAATAAATAAATAAAGCAATTTATAATAAATGTGGAAACACTTAATGTACTTACTTGCTATTATACGGCATTAGAAAAAGACGATCAGGATTACTCTCTTTGAAACGATTAATTAAATTAGCTTCAAAATCACTATTTAGGGTAAATGTGGCTCCAGGATCACAAAAAGCAAACTGCTCCAAATTGCCATTTTCACAAACCACAGAATGCAAGTACCTGTATTGCAAATCAAATGAAAATGTAGTAAACAAGAATACATGAGATCGACAAAACAAGAGTCATGACAAGACAAGAATTAAAAAATAAAAATACTCACGCAACGTATGCAGATATTGCTCATTGGCCAATCATTTTAAACTCGAGCAAATCGACTATGTTTTCATGCAATATGAATATTGTTTTCACAGTACCAAACACCTCAGCATCACATGGAATTTGAATTGAGTTTCCAGTGGACTTCATGAATGTTGTTGCATGTTTATACAACAACCGAAAGTGATTCGGAACATTTTTATTGATCTCCATGTTCTTGAACAGGGACTGTACTTTCTGCAAGTCATTTATTGGATCCTTTCCTTTCCTTTTACTTTTCTGCAAATATTACCAAATATATTTAAAAGATAACATAACTTACATAAGATGTAAAAAGAACTAAGAATGTAATAAGGACTACAACAGATATGTAAAATACATACCGCGATAAATGGGGCATCTGGGAATATGATCAAATCACGGGGCCATGAGACGTAGGAGCCAACAGCTTGGTTGACTGTCTCAATTTCACCCACTACCGGAATAGGAATCTTGGCTTCTCCTTGAATTGGCCCATCCACTGACACACGAGCACAACCAGGCTGCATCACTACTCCATGTATAGATTTGTTCATGTCATCATCATCAAACAACATGCCAAATGCCACCTTGTTTTCTATGGTGCCTACTGCCAACTCACATTTTCTCGGACCCTACACAAATATATATTAAACAAATAATTATGCATTAAAGAACTATTCACTAAGTGGAATAAAGAAATAATAGCTGAATTGAAGAAATAAACTAGTTATTTTACCTTGTTCTCTGGTGGAAAAGGTTTAATAGGAACCACTTCATCATCACTAACCATAAGTGGTTCCGGGTGTTTTGCAACCCCTATCTTAACAGATTCCTGCAAATCTTTTGCTTCACAATTACTTGATTTATCAGAAATCGGAGGAGGAGATGAAATATTCGCTTTATCAAGCAACGCCATGAGTTCTGCCATCTTCTGCCTTGTCTTCTCCATTTCCAAGGCCATCTCCTGCTTGGCTTTCTCCAACTCTGCGTCCCTCTCCCGATCACAGGCCAATAACTCAGATTTTGTTATTCCACTTCTTTTCCAGTTTGGTAAGTTGAAGAAAATTGATGGGCTCACAAAGCCGCCTACTCCTCAAACCCTTCCTGAATGTTCGGGAGTTTTCAAGGCCTTAGTCAACACATCGTCACTTCCAGAAGGAATGAATTCCCCCTTCCTTTGTTGCTCCAGTAAGGTTTCCTGTCACGAAAATATTAAGATTAGAATCAGAATTGGATGAACAATGTGTGTGTATTATTTGCTTGTTAAATACTCACAATTCTGTTCCCTATTCCGGCAAGCTCTGGATCAACCTCCTCATCATCAATTTTTCCCTTACGAGCCATGTGCCACATAATAGTCCGATCAGGTACTTCATCGGCAGCCAAGTTTCCTTTCTTTTGTTGATTAAAATCAAGAACTTTCAAAAATACTGAGATAGGTAGAATGAAACTATTTAAGTTCAATGCTTAATTGGTACTTATCCAATATAACCCTTTCTAGACGTACGGTGAGGATATTTTCGATTCCCCACTCTCTCGCTTTATTTTTCGCTAAGTGACTGCAACAAACATTATAAATAATATTTCCAATTAATGTGAATTAATATTTCCAATTAATCTCAATTAATATTTTCAATTAATTCCCAAATATTGTCCTAATTAATATTTTCAATTAATTCCCAAATATTATCCTAATTAATATTTCCAAGTAATCCCCAAATATGTGTACTAAACATAATATTTCTCCAAATATTATCCCAATTAATTTACAAGTTTTACGAGTATACCTTCCACGTTGAGGTAGTCCCCTCAACAACAAATTTCTTCCAAGCCTCCTTACCGACAAAAGCATATTGCTTTGGAGGCTTTCGTAATTTCTTCTTTTGTCCGAGATACGGCTTCACATGATTCTTATTTAAATTCGTTTTAAAATTTCTCCACTTTGCTCCTGCAGACCTGAGCAGCCCCTTCTGAAGTTGCTTGGGAATTTTGAATGTCTCCTGACCAATAATATACTCTGAATGAGTACAAGAAAATGCAAACTTAATAAAATGCAGAGAAATGCAGAGAAAATACAGAGAAAATAACTTGAAAATACCTTAAGATCAAGCCATAATTTCTCTTTTAATTCAACATGTACCCTTGTCCAGTTTGGATAATCGATCGGAATCATCGTCCTAGCTTACATTCCAGTGTAGGACTGTAATATAATCCTCGTTGTCTCGATAAGAACTCCATGTGCATTGCATCTAATCTTTGCTTTCTTGCCCTGCGCCTTCCTCACCACCACTTTGTACATAGCGGAAACACCTCGTGCAGCTCCAACCCTTTTTTTGGTAGATTCAGATGTATGTTGCTTGTGTTTCTTCCACAGAATCCTGATTTTCATCTTGAGGTTCTGTTGCCTTATCCGATACTTTATCTAATGCCTCATCTGCCTTCTTGGGGTTTTCTTTGAATTGTATTTTAGATTTTTGCTTTTTAGGTGTCATTTATCTTCTTCAATCTGAAAATAAAACATAAAACTATCAGTCACATGCATATATACAATAAGATAGTAACATCCTATAATACATGCATCTAGACAATAAAATTAATCTAATAATTGTGCACATGCATATATACAAGAAAATTAATTCAAACTCATGTAAAAAGTGAATTGAAACTAATGTAAACAGTGAAGTGCATATATACATGAATGATAAGCTAATTCAAACTAAACTAATTCACGTGATTCAAACTAAAAGAAAATACAAATAATATTATAACATTACAACTAGGAATTTGGGAGTAGAATTGGGGGATTTTCCATTACAACTAATACATGACTAAACATATATATCACTTCTTTACCCAAGTGCCCTTAATATTTTCTCTGATGTTTTTATCAACATCATCGCCGACATCACATGTAGGAATTTGGGAGCAGAATGGGGGATTTTCCATGGTTATGTCCCCTAGATCATCCTCGTTATACACCTCTTGGTAGTCTCGAGTCGTAAAGGTTAATACAACAGACCATCTTGCATCGACCGGATCTTCAATATAATAAACTTGCTTTACTTGGTCTACAGATACATATTTATCTCTCTTGTGGCCTTGTCGACTTAGATCGACAAGTGTGAACCCAAGATCATCCACCTTTAATCCTTCGTCATTGTCTGCCCAATTACATAAAAACAAAGGGGCTTTGAATGCATGATAATCCAATTCCCATATTTCTAGAATAACACCGTAAAAGGTCAACTCACTCTCCACGGGATTTAAATCTTTGACACTAGACACTTGGACCGTATTAGCAACTAAAGACACGCCACTGTTTTGAACAACCCTCACATCATCTCACTCTTTTGTAAAGTATCGGACCCCGTCTACCAGATAACCTTCATAAGTCAAAACGGAAAATGATGGTTTTCCAGCTAGCCATCTTATTGTCTCTGAAACCCCTCCAGGATTCTCCACCATTTCACTACTAACCTACACATTTTCACAAACAAAAATAACTAAATTTCAGGTTACTACAGAGCCAATAAAGTATGCACAAAGGAAACTATAATAAAACTAACTTTTTCTAGAAACCAATCAGCAAAAAGCAGATTGTGCTCTCTCAAGAGCCAATGAACACTTTTCTTTTTCCCTTGGTGGATTCCCTCTAGATACTCCTTATGCATTCTGACAAAAAATATATATTAAGTAAACAGCCACTAAATACAGAATTTATATTTTAATTAAACAGCCACAAAAATAATAAATTCTTACAAAATATATGGCTGTACTTCAGTGTTGTTTAGAAGGACATGTAAATGAGCCTCATCTCCCTCGTTTTCTTCGATTGATTTCATTGTCACAACAGATAATGGACCACTCAACTTCCCTGCATCTTTACGAAGACCGGCAGTAGAGCCACTTTGCTTGACAAACTCTTGGCAGAATTCTACTGATTCTTCTCCAAGATAACTTTCTGCTATAAACCTTCGGGGTAATAACTGTTTCGTACGTAACTCTTCAATACCTTATTAAACCTCTCAAATGCATACATCCATCTGTAGAATACCGGCCCACATAACCGTAATTCACGAACCAAGTGGACTATGAGATGTACCATTACATCAAAAAATGATGCAGGAAAGATTTTTTCCAGCTCACACAAAGTTATTATCACATATGCCTACAATTTATCTAGTTTCGACACGTCCACAATTTTGCTGCACAAAGCATTAAAAAAGAAACACAATCTAATTATTGTGACCCTGACTTTTCTTGGAAGTACCGCGCGAATTGCAACAGGAAGTAGTTGCTGGAGTCAGATGTGGCAGTCATGGGATTTCATCCCAAACATCGATACGCCATTTTTGATGTTCGACGCATGTCCATAGGGAAGTTTCATGTGCATTAATGATGACAACATTTTCTTCTTTTCTGCCCTTGACAAATTAAAAACCGAAGGGGGTAAGTAGGTTTTTTTTCCTCCTTTTTGTGGAGCTAGATCAGCCCTAACCCCCATGTCAATCATGTCAAGAAGAAAAGCCTCACTATCTTTAGACTTATGTTGCATATTTAGTAATGTGCCAATCAAGCTATCACACACGTTCTTCTCAACGTGCATAACATCAAGACAATGACGAACATGGTGAAACTTCCAATATTCTAACTCGAAAAAAAATGACTTCTTTTTCCACGGGCAGTCCACCTTCTTTGACTTCCTTACTTCCTTCCCAAATTGAAATTCAATTTGTTCTTACCGCAATAACACCTCTTCTCCCGAAAGAGGTTGACGTGCCTGCCCTAATTCTTATTGTCCATTAAAAGCTGCCTTCTGCTTCCTATATGGATAATTTCTAGCCAAGTAACGTCGATGACCTTGGTAACACATCTTCTTACTATGGCTTAAATACTTGGCAACAATATCATCACTGCATATTGGACAACACATATAACCCTTATTGACGCAGCCAGACAGTTTTCCATATGTAGGGAAGTCATTTATTGTCCAGAATATAATTGCTCTTAAAGTGAAATATGATCTGGTATAGGCATCATACACATTTCGTTCACCTTCTTCCCATAACTTCTTTAAATCATCAATTAACGGCTGTAAATATACGTCAAGGTCGTTACCAGGCTCATGCGGACCGGAAATTAAAATTGTTAACATCATAAACTTCCTCTTCATGCATAACCACGGAGGAAGATTATAAGTTACTAATACTACTGGCCAACAAGAGTATCTATTGGTTAGACCATTATTTTGCGGGTTTATACCATCGACAGACAAAGCCAATCGAATATTTCTTGCCTCATTACCGAAGTCAGGCCACCTATAGTCAATATTTCTCTAAGAAGGAGAGTCTGCTAGATGCCACATTTTTCCATCTTGTATTCGTTGCTTTGCATGCCAAGTCATTAGTTCAGCGAAAGAAGGAGACTTATACATCCGTTTAAATCTCGAAATAATTGGAAAATACCACATTACTTTTGCAGGAATATTAACCATTATTTTACCATCCTTTCCCAATTTCCAGCGAGATACACGCCACTTAGGACACTCTGAAGCATCAACATTTACACCCCGATATAGAATGCAGTTGTTTTGACATGAGTGATATTTTACGTACTCTAGGCCTAAATTGGACAATGTTTTCTTGGCTTCATATGCGTTAGGTGGCAACACATTATCCTTAAGAATTAGAGATCCAACGGAAGAGAGCAAGTTTGTAAAGGCACTATCACTAATTCCAGACCTAGCTTTCTAATTATGCAATTTTAGCATCGAATCTAACTTGGTACAGTCACTACCCTCATACAAAGGTTGTTCAGCATCAGCCACAAACCTCCTAAACTGATATGACTCGTTATCGTAGTCACCCAAATTATATGCAGCATCACAAACATTGATTGTTTCTGATGCTTTGTCAGGGACAGGTGTAGGTGCTGTAGGTGCTTCAGGGGCTGGATCGGTGCAATTATTATTAACTGATGACCTAGTCCCAGACACTTTTGTATGCCAAATCTAATCCCGGTACCCTAAACTGAAACCATTTTCATATAAATGACCCCTGATAATCTTTACCGAGAAATTTTTGAAGTTAACACATCGTTTACAAGGGCATGGAATTCTTTTAGGATCACGAGAATTTTCCTCGGCAAATATCAAAAATTGTTCGACCCCGATTTCATATTCTAGTGTATCCCTATCTTTGAAAATCCACGACTTATCCATGTTAAGAAGAAACAACCTGATTGTGAAAAAAATGTGAACTAACATAGTTAAAGACTATAAACTAGTAGTCTACAATTGTAATAGACCGCCTAATTTAGATTTTTATATAAAATTTACACTATACCGAATATATTTAAGTTCTGATTTCATTATTATCTATAACAATAATATTATGATTTCATTATTTATACCATTAACCTTATTATTATTGAATTATGACAATCTTTTTAATGTTGTTAATCATGATATTGTCTACAAAATATATTTACTAACAGTGAGATATTCACTTTAATTAGGTTATAATATTCACTCATACAACAGCCTACTTACAAAGATCAAGCCCCAAGCATCTACTTCGACTTGAGACACGTACCACTGATTTCATAATTAAGATAGCAAGAAATAGTTTGAAAAGAAATAAGCATACAACACTTACATATACATAATTTAGACATAAATCAAATTTTAAACAAGCACCTTTACATATATAGAAGCATACACACACTTTATACAAATAGTTTCACATATTTACACACTAACTTCATGTTCATAGGGGGCAAACATACAACAAATTGAATAAACAAACACAGATTTTTAAGAGGACTATATACAAACAGTTTTAAGGCCAAATAAGAAAACTACAACTAGTAAGAAATAACATGCATACATACAACTACACACGGACCTACATGCAGCAATAGAAATATAGATGAACATGTAAATCAAGCAAATACATGACCAAGAAAAACCAAATATCGAACCCCAAAAAAACCCTAAAATCGACCCCAAAATTGAACCCCAAACTAAGAACAAATACCTAATTAAGCTCAAAATCTACGCTCCAAGCTCCAAATCTTCAAGCTCCAAGATCAAACAAACTCCACTCTTTAAGCTCGAACTGAATAAAAATAAACCAAATGAGTAAATCGAACAATTAAAAAAAACAAAGAAAGTAAGTAAATGAAGAAATTGAAAGATGTAATCCGAGATTGAAGCTATAATTGAACAAAACAAACTTCTAGGGTTTGGTTTCGTTGCTGAGAATAAAGGGGAAGAAATGAGAGAGAGAGAGAGAGAGAGAGAGAGAGAGAGAGAGAGAGAGAGAGAGAGAGAGAGAGTGTGTGTTTTTGTTTTGTTTTGAAACGAAAGAGAGAGAGAGAGAGAGAGAGAGAGAGAGAGAGAGAGAGAGAGAGAGAGAGAGAGAGAGAGAGAGAGAGAGAGAGAGAGAGAAGGAGTGTTTTTTGCTTTTGTTATAATTTTTTTTGTTTTTTATTATTTTAAATTTGGGGAAAGGGGTCAGCTGAGCGGGAGGGGAAAAATGTTAAGGGGAACTAAAACTGAAAATTTTGTCTAAGGGCGGGGAGAAAAGGGAGGGTAGCGGGTTTCAATTTTTTTTAAAAGGGCTTAGACATCGCTTTACATATTGACTGATGTACGGATATTAAAAATACAAAGGGGTGCCGATTTCAGTTTTTTTTAAAAAAGGGCTTAGACATCGCTTCCCCAATTGACTGATGTACAGATATTAAAAAGACATCACTTTTTAATTCGGTGATGTAAAAAATGATTTTAACATCAGTGGTTTTTCTAACTGATGTCTAATGTGCGATGTCTTTTGCTATTTTTCTAGTAGTGCCTCTTTTCCACAATCCCCTCAAGGGAAGTTTGTGTCGGAATCAATAAACGAGACAACAAAAAGGCCAGGGTAAGTTCAAGAATAATTACGATAGGGCTACCACAAGTATGTGAGGGTATCGGATGCATAACCGGAGTCAAGTTCCATTCTTTCCTCACTTCCTCACAATCATAGCAGTATAGAAACTGCTCCAACCAATCATACATTCCACGCTTATTGCCTTTGATGTACCTGCCTTGTCTATTGTTCCAGGAAGTAAGGTAAAAGATACCTACCTTCCTCCCCATATCTTTTAACAGATAAAAATACCCAAACTCCCTAGCCGTAAGAGGAGTAGTGAAGGTTTGGTCGTAAAGGATGTACATGCATGCTGCCACCCTAAAAGAATTATTTGATAGCTGCATAGGGGCTATCTTATAAAAATTCAGTATATCAATGAAAATGGATGAATCGGCATAGAGAATCCCAACTTGAAGTAGGATGCAGACAACACGGCATTCAGTATAGATTGATCGGGCTCAAAATTACCAAACCTGTTGCACCTCTCGTCAGCACTAGGTACCACCAAGTTACACCCTGGGTTACACAACTCTGTTAACCTCTCGAGTCTATCAACGTTCATAGTATAGTCTAGATCCTCACAAGAGGGAACGAAACCAATGGGGACATGGGGCTTCCGCTCGACCTCTACCGGGAACATAGCTCCCACCTCCTCTTCCACATTCGCCAAGCTTTCAACACCATGGGATGGTTGTGCAGCTTCGTCCCAGGATATGCTAGCTGACTTCTCTTCCTCGTTAGTGTTAGAAATTATAATAATTTTCTCGGCCTCCCCATCTTCAAGGTGTGAAGAACCCGCCTCCAAGGAAAAATCAGGGTGCCTATTTACAATCTCAGCTTCAAGGGGGTTGATCACTTCTACCCTGGAACGAGTCCTGAAGCTAATGGACGGCTTAGATTGTAATAAGGGCTGAGAGATGAGCACCTCATTTAAATTGGTAGACCAAGAGTCAGAAGGTTGTCCAGAAACGGGAGATAGGTTTCCAGGATGCAACGGAGAGCCCCCAGAAAAAGATGAGGTTGACATCTACAACCACGGGAAGCAAATTAGTCGAAGGGTTTGGAACTAAGTAACTAAGGGCTAAAAAACATAAAGGTCTCTAATAATTACCCTACATGTACTGTTTGCACTAAATCACGCAAGCGTACGCGGTCACAAGTAATATATAAGGTTAAGTCCAAATTCGTTCCCACAGAGACTAGTTTAGGTTTAATACAGATTTATGCACTTATGCAACAATGTATGATTATTATTCACTGCTAAGACAATATCAAAGATGGTTTTTGATTATCTAAATTAACTAAGAAGAAAATTAGCAAAACTAAGAATTACTTAACTAACGAGAATTAAAACATGGGATCCTAACTTCATTAAATACTTCGTCTAGAGTTGATGCCTTTAATCAAAGTATGTGATAGTTATGATAACTGATCGGACAAAACGAAACAAGTATAGGCTACCTGTCAGTACACGAATACCAAACTACTCATACATCCATAAAAGAGATAGAAGATGGGTAGACACCAATTATGTTTAGACCCTATATGTCTATAAGATTTGAAAACATAACGGTTTAAGCACAAGTTATCCATTGAGATCACATAGGGCAGCATAAGATGGTTAAAATTAAGTTACAAATCATGATGTCAAAACATACATAATCCTATGCTAGCATGGCAAGTTCTAAATATCAAGATCCACTGTCGCTTCACAAGAGATTAACAAAGAACTACATAGATAAATCCGTTAGAATCCCATGACAACGATTAGTTCATAATCAAACGGCTCGTCATCATGGGATCTGATGAAACCATGGTGATAACAAGGTCTGAATAAAATAATAGTGCTAGAGTAAAGAGTTAAGAAAACAAATCCGTAAACATCCAAGAGTATCGCCTAATTAGAAGAAAACAAAAGTAGATCTAGATCTCTGTTGCTTGTCACGAGCTTCGTAAAATCATTCTCCAACTTGTCTCCCTTGTTTCTCTGAAAAAACATGATTTTATTGTTGTCTCGATGTGTATTTATAGCCCCGAGAGTCTTTTTCTCCAATAAAATATGAAAAATACAATTTTTAATCAAAATAGGAAAATTTCCAGCGGAACCACGCGCCGCGGCGCCCAACCCCGCGCTACGGCGCCCGTCAGAATGCTTCCCCGCGCTACGACGCCCACACTTTCTGCCAAAAATTTGATTTTACTGTAGTCTTCAAGAAAATTTTCCAAGCTTCGCGTGGAGTGTAAGATCGCTAAATTCGGACTTCTAGAACTCCAGATATGGCCAAAACAGTGCAGACTGCGTAACCTACCCGGAAAATCCGAATTTTCCACAATTTGCTCATTTCTCATCCGTTTTCTCTTCCGATTCTTTTGCCACTTCCCGTTCTTCGGTTCTTGAGCGTGAATCCACCATGAAACATGTAAATGTATCTCCCCACTTCAAGATAGTAATCCTGCACCATTTTTACTAAAAACGAATCAAAAACACGACATACTTGAGGTCAAGTTAATCAATTTACGCCGAAACAAAGCGTTCCAAGTGGATATAGAATCCACTATCACACCCCAAACTTAAACCGATGCTTGTCCTTAATCATCACAGACTCGATACTACCTAATGCAATGCAATGCATGAATGCAACTCACATGAAAATGCAACGATCCCCTTAGATTAACCAAAACCAATCAACAAGCAAATATCTCAAAGAAATGTAATACGTCCAAATAGAGCTCGACTAAGTCCCTGTATACTAACAATACATGAATAGAAATGTGGGTGTGTGCGATACTCATCAGATATACTCCTAACACTATATCAAAATCATACCTATTCTTCGCCAAGACAATCACAGGTTTATCAATAGAATGAACGCTAGACACTTCATAACCTAGAAACACCTCCATCATCATTTGAGTTAGACAGGAATTCATGCTTCATTACTAAACAAACTATGACACATAATACTATATACAATACGCATGCTTATTTAACCGTGCATTGGATGAGACTCCTAAAGGCATATACAGTAATACCCATGTAGCAAGCGCTGGGTTAGTGGATCCCAGACCGGAGAAGTTTTATGTCACTAGGCACAAAGTCCCCTAGAACTTAATAGCTCGAGCATTAAAGAGCTCACTCTGGTTAATTCTGCATTTACACATTTCACATAACTTTTTTTCCTGATGATTTTCTTTTTTCTTTTTTTTCCCAACGCAATTTGGAATGAGTATTCTCATCCAACCCTAGACTACTCATAAAAATATGAGCCGGCTACTAGCCATTTGACGCCTATTCATTATTAACAACTGTTAACAACTAGCATGAAATTCTTGGTTTCCCCCAAACTTATACTTTAGTGCTCCAACATTATCAAGGGAATAAAGAACATTCTAGATATAAACAAGCGATTAAATCTAAAACAATCAAACAAGCATGACTCAACCTAGCCCAAAAGCAAACGATGAGACTGTGAAAAGAATTTGTTTCTGAAACATGCAAGTCAATTTCATAAGAACTATAAATCAACCCTCTATTCATCATTACCACACTCAAATTGACATCTACCTACCAATCAGAATTAGCTCATCTTAAGGGATCATGAAATATGCTATGCAAATGCAACTAAATGAACTCACATGGTATACATAACATAAATGCAAACAAAATGCTCTATATGAAACAGTTATGCAATAATATGAATGAAACTAACTACTAAACATGCAAGCATGCAATATGATTTCCTATATGAACAATGACTCTACTACAACTAATCCTCAAATCACCCCCAAACTTAAGATATTCAATGTCCCCATTGAAGGTAATACAAGGGATAACAGACACACTTAATCTTCGGCAGGATCACCCTCCTCGGGTGGTGAATCTGGTGGTAGATACTGAGCATTATGAAAATAGTAATCCAAAATTATGAAGAACTGGGGAAAATGCTCTTTTATTGAAAGCAGGAAATCCATGGGTTGCCTCCCAGGAAGTGCCTTTGTTTAAAGTCTTTAGCTAGACATGGCAATGGATTTTTCTCTTAAAAATTTCTACTCCGTATCTCTATATGGCCATTTAATTATCTTTTCTGGGGCTACATCCTTGATGACAAGTTTCAGCCTTCTTTGCTCCTCAAAAGTGTCAGTAACATTGTTCTCTTCACTACCTGACAAGTTAGCAACCATAATAATAAGCAAAGTAGATGATTGACCCAAATATGCATACCTCAGGTGATCTGATGGTTTAAACTCGAGTTTGGAAGCTTCTTCAACATGATGATTTTCATTATTAACTACCAAAGACTGATCAAGAGTGGAAATAGACGGATTAGAAACGGAAGTGGGTGGTTCACCAACAGAAGTCTTCATAACAGAATTAGGATCAAAAGAACTTTCCTCAAGTTAAATTTCATGCTTAGAACAAATAGCATTCAATTCCTCTAACATCTCATCAGAAGTAAAATTCCTATACAACTCATGAAGATCTTTATTACCCTCATACTTTAACAAAACATCTTTCTCAAGAAAAGACTCAATTGCACTATCCTCAAGAATTGACTATGAAACAACCTCATTAATCAGCACCTGAGACTCCCAAAGATCAGCCACGCCTAATTCCTCATCTTCAGTATCAGACTTTCCTTGTAAAGCAATGTCTAATGGATTCGACTTCAACATCTGATCAAACGCTTTATTCTGGCCAGTATCAACCCCTTACACTCTAAAGCACTCTTCATTCTCCGCAGGAAATTTTATGGCCTTGAACACATTAAAAGAGATAGTCTGATCTTGCACTCTCATTGTGAGCTCTCCTTTTTAAACATCTATCAAAGTACAGCCAGTAGCGAGAAAAGGCCTTCCTAAGATGATGGGAATCTTCTTATCTTCTTCAAAATCAAAAATCACGAAATCCGCGGGGAAGATGAGCTTATCAACTTTTACTAAAACATCCTCCACGATACCTCTAGGATAAATGATTGACCGATCAGCCAGCTGTAAAAAGATATTTGTAGGTTTAGGATCGGGCAGACCAAGTTCCATGAAAACAGACAGAGGCATGAGATTGATGCTATCTCCCAAGTCACACAAACAATTGTCGAAAGAAAGCTTTCCAATAGTGCATGGTTGGTGAAGCTTCCTGGATCCTTAAGCTTCGGTGGTAATTTCTGCTGCAGAACGGCACTACACTCCTCTGTCAAAGCAACAGTTTCCAATTCCTCGAGTTTCAGCTTTCGTGATAGAATACCCTTCATGAACTTTTCATAGCTCGGCATCTATTCAAGAGCTTCTGCAAAAGATATATTAATCTGCAACTTCTTGAACACCTCTAGGAACTTAGCAAACTGTTTATCCAACTTTTGCTTCTGGAGCCTTTTAGGATATGGAGGAGGAGGGTAGATCTGATTGCTCTTTGTAGACTGCTCATGATAAGCTTTTTCAACAGACTTCTTGCTCTTTTCCACTTCACCATCTAGCTGATCAGCCACCAAGTCAGATTTTTCAATTTCTGGTGCTGCAGATTTTTCAACCTTCTAATTATGAACTTCTTCTTCTTCCTTAGATGCTAATTTCTGATCAGTTATAGCCTTTCCGGATCTCAAAGTAACTACCTTCAACTATTCCTTGACTTCCTTCTTGCCTGGATTAGCCTCAGTATCACTAGGAAGAGTTCCTTGCGGCCTATTCAATAGGGCATTAGCTGTTAGTCACAGAGGCATGCCTGAATACATCTAATAACAAGCCTAAGTATGTGTAATGCTATGCATTACCTACATGACCTCTTAACTGAGGGAACCTCTAGTTGTAGAGTTTCTATTTGTTCTGTACTTGTAATAGGCATCAAATTCTAGTTGTGTTACTGTACTTATAAAGTCAAGAATAATGCTTGAAAGAAGTTCCAAGGTTGATGCCTCAAGCAAGGAGATAAAGACTGCCAAATAATCACAGTTGGGATTTGAAGAAATGAAGAATTTGCCTAAGTACCAATTCGAGAAGTACATTTATCTATTCGAGAAGTCTATCATTCGAGAAATCAGAGATTCGATATGTCAGAAGACACTATTCGATATCTCTGAATACACTGTTCGATATCTCAGAGATTCGATATGTCTATTACTCTATTCGAGAACTCATGGAGTCAATAAGTCAAAGCATCATTCGAGTTCTCTAAGAGTCAACAAGTCAATGCTCTATTTGATATCTCAAGGACTAAAGAAGTTATTTGACATCTCAGGGATTCGATATGTCAAAATGCTCTATTCGATATCTCAAGGAGTCCCAGAGAAAAGAGCTATTTGAGAAGTGGTTCGATATGTCAATATAACACTATTCGAGAACTCAGAGTTATCCATTAAGTCAATTCGAGTTCTCAAATCAATCATTTAGCCACTTCTCGAATACATTCTTGGAGACAAAATACTGAAGAATTGTACAAGTCAGAAACCTGCAACAAGCCAAGTCGCTTTATTTGACTATGTACTATAAAGCACATTGGAAAGCCTACAAAGAAGCTTGGAGACATAAGACAAAGGGACAAGGAGCTAAAGAAGTGGATCTGAACAGGCTTTGCAAAGTCAAATCTGTAGCCGTTTGGACTCTTACTCAAATGAGATAGACAGACTGGAAAGTAATTTGTTTACCTACCTTATTTTGTAGTAAGGAGGTGTATCCATGTCTATAAGGATACAGCCTCACTTCCTTATCAGATAAGTTTTTCAAGATACATCACAAGAAATATCTCTCTAAGAAAAACGAAGCTGAGAATACTACCATTTGTATTCACAGATTGTAGCAAAATCTTTATCTAATAAAATATTAGATTAAAGTGATATTGTGTTGTGTTTGTCTTTGTTATCTGCACTTATATATCTCACACACTCAACACATATCTTGTTGCAAAGATTCAAGAACGTAGAAAAGTTCAAGAATCCATTCACCCCCCCTCTGTATTCTTTTACTGTATTCAATACTCAACAAGTGGTATCAAAGCAGGCTGTTTAATCTAAACAGAAAACGATCATGAGTTCGAATACACCAAAGACTACAGGTACGGTGAAGGTCCCTAAGTTCGACAAAGAGAATTACAACCTCTGGAAAATAAAAATGCTGTTGTTCATCAAAGCTGTCAATCCTCTCTACCCTGACAACCTCAAGAATGGTACATTTGTACCACAACAAGAAATTGCTGAATCTACAGTGGGGCACAATAGTCATTCCTAGATCATATGTTGCAAAGGAGCCATCCAAATGGACGGACTCAAAGAAGGAAAAGGTTGCCCTAGACAGTCATCTCATGTTACTGATCATAGACTCCATGGATATGTCGATGTTTGCCAACATAGCATCATGCACATCAGCCAAGGACATGTGGAACCACATCGAGGTGTTATGTGAAGGGACAGAGGAGGTAAGAGAGAATAGGAAACAGATACTGGTCACACAGTATGAGGCTTTCATGGCACAGTCCAAAGAAAGTATTACTGATATGTTTGAGAGATTTCACAAGCTCGTGACTGAGCTTCAAATGAATGGGAAGGTTTACATCACTAAGGAATTAAACATGAAGTTTCTACTATCTGCACCAAACCATTTAGAGCAAAGGGTCATATCTCTAAGAGAAAGAGATTTGAACAAAGTCACATATGATGTGCTCTATGGGGTTTTAAAAACTCATGAGCTTGAGTTACTTCAGAAGAGGGCTATCCAAGCCAACCAAGGCAGAATGATAAACACATCCTGTGCTTTGATTGTCAACAAATCCGTTCAAGACCTGGAAGCATCTACAAGTCAACTGAGAATAGAAGAGATAGTAGATGATGAAGAAACTGAAGAAGAAGTGACTGAACCTGTTGATGAAAAGGAAGTAGATGAGTTCTATACTCTTGAAGAGTTGGATGCCATGGAAAACACTTCATATGCTTTTATGGCTAGAAAATTCCCAAACATCAGATTTAAGAGGAATCGGCCATTCAAGTCTAGATCTCACAATCATTCATTCAACAAGAGCAAGGCACCTGTGAAAGCAAACAAGAACAAATTCAAAACCAGCTATGTGGATAGGTCATCTGTGAGATGCTATAGATGCAATGACCTAGGGCATTTTGCCAGTGAATGCAAGAAGCCTAAAAAGAAGGATAAGGAGTTTCTTGAGCTTGAAGCTAAGTATGAGGCTCTGCTAAAGAAGCATACACCAGGTAAGGCCTACATAGCTGAAGGGAAGTGTTGGGATGATTCTGATAGTGATGAAGAAGAACAAGAATTATGCAACTATGCCTTGATGGCCAACTCCAAGGAAGAACCATATGAATCAGACTCTCAGGTACCATCCCTCACTACTATAGACATGTCTGTTTCTGAATACAAATCTATGGTTGAACAACTATCTGTTGAGATGTTTAATATTCATACTAGTATGACTGCTGCTAATGAAGAGATTGCTAAACTGTCTACTAAGAATGAACTGTTGAACAAGAGAAATGAGGAACTAGAACTAACTGCTATGCAAGTAGAAAACCTTAAACAAGAAATCGAATATCTAAAGAATAAGGTTCTATGTGCTAGTCAAGTTGAGAAAGCTCTTAGGGATGAACTAGCTGAAAATGAATTTAAATTGAAAACATTCAAGAATTCCTCTAGTCTATTGCAGTCCTACCATGAGAAAAATCTAGCTAAACCTAAGGCTGCTATTGGACTTGATTATGACACTCTCAAACAGAGGAAAGGCTGTGCAGTCATTGAAGATGACATTGTTGTTCAAGAGGAAGTGCCTCAGGTTTTGAAAAAGGCTGAGACCCCAATATTTAAAACACCAACACTTGAGATTGATGAGGATGCCTTACTCATTAAGCAAATGTTGGATGCTGAAGATAAAGCACAATCAAATGAACAACAAGCATCCTATAAGAGTGAGAATGTCAAAACCAAAGCCAAGGAGCCAATAGAAGGTAGACCTAGACTTGAGAAATTTGTGAAGTTTGTTTCAGCTAGGAATAATGAGTTTGAGAAGAAAGTGGCTAAAAAGAAACAAAACAGGAATGGCAAATTAGGGATTAACAAGGACAACAATTATGCTTATGTGCCAAATGCCCCTAGGAAAGTTTGTCAAAATTTTTTTAGCACTAATCATTTAACTCATGCATGCAAGAAACCATCTGGTAGTGTTGCTAAACCATTCTATGATTGCTCTGTGCCTTTAAGACATAGAGACTCTCCTTTCTGTGATAAATTTGATTGTATGCCATGTAACATGAATGTAATGACTAGTTGATTTAATTTGAGAAGACAATTCATGGAAGGTTGCATCAGTCACAATGTTCACACACACTACACAAGAACAAAGTCTTCAAGTCCTCCTAAAGTTAGGAAGGTGCCTCTGTCACCTAAGTCTAAGAACCCTGATTCTAAGACTTCTAACAGTGACAAGAAGACTAACATCAAGAAAATTGATAAGCATGCTGTCTATGATAAAACTGTTGCTAAGCCACATGGACCCAAACTTGTTTGGGTACCAAAGGAGAAGTAATACCTTTGTGTTTGCAGGGCAAAGAAAGTGAAAGGAAGGTCATGTGGATTTTGGACAGTGGATGCTCAAACCATATGACTGGTGATATGGCCCTGCTATCACAGTATGAGGAGAAGGCTGGCCCAATGGTTGCTTTTGGAGATGACAGCATTGGCAATACACTGGGATATGGCAAGTTGGAAATTGGAAATGTCATCATTGAAAATGTAGCACTGGTCAAGGGACTCAAGCACAATCTACTGAGTGTTGGTCAATTTACTGACAGAGGCTTCAAAGTGAATTTTGACAAAGATGAATGTTTGATCACCCACAAGAAGACTGGTGACTTTGCTCTATCTGGAGTAAGGAAAGGAAGCCTGTTTGTACCCAATATGAACTCTGCAAACAAGGACAAAATTTGTTTCTTTTACTCAAAAGCATCAAATGAAGATAGTTGGTTGTGGCATAAGAAGCTATCACACTTGAACTTCAAAGGCATTAATTCTCTAGTCAAAAGGGAGTTAGTGAGAGGCATGCCCACACTTGAATTCTGTCAAGAAGGAGTGTGTGAGGCTTGTCAAAAGAGAAAAATGAAAAGATCAAACCACAAGTCAAAAACAATGACATCAATAACCAAGCCCCTACAACTAATTCATATGGACTTGTTTGGGCCTGTCAATATTATGTCACTAGGAAGGAAAAAGTATGCTCTGGTGATGGTTGATGATTTCACAAAGTATACATGGGTAGAATTTCTGGCATCAAAGGATGAGGCTCCACAAGTAATCATTGAGCATATAAAGAAAATTGAAAAGGAAGCAAAGGCCAACAATGCAAGTGTGATTGCATTAAGAAGTGATAATGGAACAGAGTTCAGAAATGCCATGCTTGAAGCATTCTGCAAAGAGAATTGTATTTCTCAACAATTCTCAGCTCCAAGGACTCCACAACAAAATGGAGTTGTTGAAAGAAAGAATAGAACTCTGATTGAGGCTGCTAGAACAATGTTACTTGATGCAAAAATGCCTACATGTTTTTGGGTTGAGGCTGTGAGCACTGCATACTATATCCAAAACAGAACCCTCATCAACAAAAACACTGGAAAGACACCTTACAACTTGATGACTGGAAAGAAGCCCACTCTAAAGTATGTTCATACTTTTGGAAGCAAATGCTTTGTGTTAAAAGACAACTCAGAATATGTTGGAAAGTTTGATGCAAAAGCATTTGAAGGAATTTTTCTTGGCTACTCCATGGAAATAATTGCATACAAAGTTTATGTCATCACTCAAAAGAAAGTTATGGAAAGCACAGATGTGACATTTGATGACAGCAAACTACCTGGATTAGAGGAAGCCAATGATGAAGATAAAGATCCTTTGAAGTTTGACAATCTAGATGATTCTGATAAGGAGATTGAAACTGAATTTGAGCCCACAATCCAACAAACTCAAGTGAATGAAGAACCTGTGTCAACCAACAATGAAGAAACAAGCATCCAAGACACACCTGTGATTAGTGGCAACTTCACAGGGGGAGGAAATGTAAATGATCATGATCTGGATTATGAAGCAACATCAAGGCTGAGAAATCAATCTGAACATACAAGGAAATGGGATAGATCACATACTGCAGATCAGATAATTGGAGATCCAAATACAGGAGTGAGGACAAGGAGAGCAACTCTAAATGAATGTCTCTATGGTTGCTTTCTATCCCAAGTTGAGCCTAAGAAACTTGATGATGCATTGCTGGATCCTGATTGGATAATTGCTATACAAGAGGAGCTAAACCAATTTGAAAGAAGCAAAGTATGGGAACTTGTGCCTGCACCAAAGGATAGAACCATTGTTGGAACAAAATGGGTTCTAAGGAATAAGATGGATGAAAATGGTGTAGTCATAAGAAACAAAGCAAGGTTGGTTGCAAAAGGATACTCTCAACAGGAAGGCATTGACTATGATGAGACTTTTGCCCCTGTTGCTAGACTAGAGGCCATCAGAATTTTCTTGGCATTTGCTGCACATTCTAATTTCAAGTTATCAAATGGATGTCAAGAGTGCATTTCTGAATGGGTAGTTGGAAGAAGAAGTATATGTGCAACAGCCACCTGGCTTGAGGATCCACAATTCCCTCACTTTGTGTACAGATTGCTTAAAGCATTGTATGGACTTAAGCAAGCTCCTAGGGCATGGTATGACACATTGTCACAATTTCTACTGGAGAATCAATTCACTAGAGGCACACTGGACAAGACACTGTTTTTCAAGAAACATGGTGATGATATTATCTTAGTTCAAATCTATGTGGATGATATCATATTTGGCTCTACAAATGAGAAGCTGTGTGAGAAATTCTCTAAGCTTATGCAGAGCAGATATGAGATGAGTATGATGGGAGAATTAACATTCTTTCTTGGGCTGCAAGTGAGTCAAAGGAAGGATGGAATTTTTATAAGTCAAACCAAATACATCAAGGATCTATTGAAGAAATTTGACTTAGATGAATGCTCACCTACAAAGACACCCATGGCCACTGCCACCAAGTTAGATGAAGATGTTAAGGGCAAGAAGGTAGATATCTCAATCTACAGAGGCATGGTTGGTTCTTTACTCTACCTCACTGCTAGTAGGCCAGACATCATGTTTGCAACATGCTTGTGTGCAAGGTTTCAATCAAATCCAAAGGAATCACATATGATAGCAATAAAGAGGATTTTCAGATATCTGAAGGGCACACCAAACTTGGGGTTATGGTATCCTAAGGACACAGGGTTCAATCTGATTGGTTATTCTGATGCTGATTATGCTGGATGCAGAGTGGATAGGAAAAGCACCTCAGGTAGCTGCCAATTTCTTGGACAAAGGTTAGTCTGTTGGTACAACAAGAAACAACAATCTATGTCAACTTCCACAGCTGAAGCTGAATACATAGCTGCTGGAAGTTGCTGTGCTCAAGTGCTTTGGATCAGAAACCAACTTAGAGATTATGGACTTGTGTTGGAAAGAATTCCAATCATGTGTGACAACACAAGTGCAATCTCTATAGTTTCCAATCCTGTCAATCATTCTAGGACAAAGCACATTGACATCAGATATCACTTCATAAGGGAGCATGCAACTAATGGAACCATTGAGTTACATTATGTTCCCATAGAGAAACTGAAGGGTTTCAAGCATCAAACGCAGCGGAAAGCAAAAATTAAAAAACAATAAAATCGAAACCCAATCGCAGGATCCATGCAAAACAAGACATTTAACTCGTAGTTATGAACGTTTACCTTAAAATGAAGCTTTAACAATTGATGAAAGATGGAGGTCCAACGATGCAATCACCACACACAGCCCTTGTAGCAAGATCTGCGTCTCCAAAGAAGTCCACACGAACGTCCGATCGTCCAACGATCAAGGGAGCCGGTACTAGCCGATCGATGCCTCTCTCTCTCTCTCTCTAGCCTCTCAAAGAATAAAGCAGCTAGGGTTTTGCTAAAAATGATTTTTGCAAAGTTGTAACCCTAAACCATACATCATTATGTATTTATAGGGAGAGAGTTGGGCCTTAAAACCATAAATCGTTTGGGCTTCTCTAAACCAATCTGATTTTGGTTTTAATGTTAAATTCAATTTTTTTTAAAATAATTAATTAAGACCATCTCAATTAATTAAATAACCAATTTTGAATTTAATGATTTAATTTAAATTCGTAATTTAAATTAAAACTCCTTTTAAACGTTCTTATTGTGTAACCCTTTAGGTTATTATTACGTTGGCTATAATTTTAATATCCAATAATAAAATTATAAACAATGAGCGGCATCTAGTAATACATCATTGCTACCCAAGTAATAATAATAATTGGTGATCCAATTAAACCTTTCGTGATTAATGTTTCCGTGTAATATAACCCCTTTAACCTTATATTATAGATTAAACTCGAGGCATGTAATTAGTCATCCTCTTCAACGTTTAATCCGGGTTTCCTTGATCAATGAGTAGACTATTAAAACAAATCAATATTTGAGCATGGCCATGCATTTTCATAGTCTCACTCAATCAAGAGGCCAATAATATCTCTCCTAATAATAGGAGGGTTAAATCCTTTATCTATCATTCACATTTCTCATACGTCTCATAACATACCCGATGTCCACTTTTATCATTACCCGGTCAAAGGTAACTTTTAATGAAGTCAAAGTATATTAATCCTCGTATAGAAATATAATGATCTCAAGTCTAAGGATCATTACACCATTATCACTGTGAGTCTTTCTAATGACATTATCAACATGTAGAATCTCACTGTGGGTCAATCCAGTGCCATGTAGAATATTACATGCACCTATATTCTTGACTTTAGTATCACTATACCTATGACCAATGAGATGTGGTCATCAGTCAACAAACATACTAATCTTTATGCATTATAATTGTCCCATATTAATAATGCTCGATTAGGGATATTTAGGAATATAAACACTATTCATATAATCTCATTTTTTTTAGTCACATACTAAAAGATATAGAATACAGGTTACATATTCCAAGGACATTTATTATTCTAACATTTATTTCGCTGTGAATTAAGACATAATAAATCAATATAAAATAATCGTTGGAACATAATAAAATAGTCTTTCCTAGAAGCACAACTACATTGTCTCTAGGGCACTAACACTATCAGAAACAACTAGCTGACATATTCACTAAGCCATTAGATGAAGCCACCTTCACAAGGTTGGTTAGTGAGATTGGAATGCTGAATTCTTCAAATTCTGGCTAAGTGAATATATCAACTAGATTGTTGTAGCAGTAAATACTTACTTTATCAAATGCTCAATATTTTTGAAGTAAGTATTGGCTGGAGTATGATTTATAAATATTCCACAATGCTGCATATGTTGAAAATCATACATCTTTAGCTTGAAATTTCTGAGAAATTTTGAGAGAATCACTATTTAATTTGGTAGAATATTCTTCAGTGAATATTTCTGGTAAATTTTAAAAGATAGTGAAAATTGAATTTTATGAGTGAAAAGTATAGTTCGATAAGTCAGACTTCTCGAATGGTTCATTGTTTTGTCATGGCTCGAGTTCTCGAATAGGACTATCTAGAACCCTCTTGAGTTCTCGAATAGTGTCTTTTTGAGAAATCGAATAGCACACTCTGAGTTCTCAAATAGAGTATTTTAGTTCTCTAATGATGGAGTTCTCGAATACTGTATTTGAGTTATCGAATCATTTGAAAAGGTTGATTTCTCGCTGACACTTAATCGCTTTTTGGATTTATATTCAAATTTTCATTTCGCTCATAAAAACATATTTTATTTAGCTTAGAATTATTTTCTGAGTTAAATAACTGCCAGCTGTGAGTTTCAAACTGCTTGAGATATCGAATAAGCCTTTCTTGACTTATCGAATAGTTGTTTTATACTTCTCGAATGACTGACTTGTCGATACAAAACTTATATCTAATCGACAACTCAAGTCACTCACATATATACAATTACACAACTGTTCAAATCATTTCATTCGATTTCTCAGGCAGCTTAAGTTCCAAAACCTCTATAAACCCTAACGTCAAAAGCTAAATTTCTTCTTCAACCTTCATTCTCTTCTCATCTCTCTGTGTAACAATGGCAAATACCCAACTCACAATTCCTACCCACACCAATTTCATATCAATAACCAACGATGTTGAAGCACCCAATGCAAACTTTATGTGCTTCGTTCGATGGATGGCTGAATCATACATCAAGGATGCACTTTCAGCCAACCCAACCCTGTATCTAGACTTATTAGAACAGTTTTGGAGAACTGCTACTGTGGAGGTCGTGGCCCTAGAGAATGCAATAACTTCATACGTAATCTATTGCAAGATTCAGGACAAGGAAATCACCATCACTACTGAAGACATGAATCAAGCACTGAGGTTACAACAAGGAGTGTATGACAGTCAAACAACTGATCAGGAATTGGAAGACTTCTTTGACTTTATCAACTACTCAGATAGAATCAAGCTGGGAAATTTGAATAGGAAGTACTTGAGGAAAGAATGGAGCTATGTCTTTGCCACTCTTCTTCAAGTCTTCACAGCAAGGAAGTCCAGCTTTGATCAAATCAGCACACCTGTTCAACAAATAGGATATGCTCTAGCATATGGGAGAAAGATTGATGTTGGTTTGATCATAATGCAAGAATTTTATGGGAGACTTGGTAAGAACTCAGCTAAGAGAGGTAATGAAATTTTCTTCCCTCGCTTTATTCAATCTGTACTTAATTTCATAGATGCTAAATTGATTGAATTGCCTGGGTTAGACAAAAATAGAATAGGCTATCCGAAATCCATGACCAAACTCATTTTTGGTAGCTTGGAGACTAGGAATGATGTTGATGTAAGGCTCAAAATAACTCCCCTTATGGAGAGTTTATTTAGGACTTACCCCCACAACATGCCAATATGTGCCTCAAAATCTGAGTTAGCTAGGCCCAAACAAGTAGAGCAAAATGCTAACCCAGGGCCTGCTAACCAACCCTCTCAGCCAAACACTTTACCAAATACAGAGCCAACTGCATCATCCTCTCAAAAGGGTGATGTTAGTAAAAAGAAGAGAAAACAGGTTGCTTCTGAACCTCTAAAAATCTTAACTGAAGCAGCCTTGGCTGTAGAATTATGCATAGCAAGTGAGGAAACTGAGTCACCTATCATTAGCCTAAAGAAGAAGAAGAAATCTAAAACCACCTCTCCAGTCACCCAAATGGCTGAAGTTGTAAAATCAGGGGCACACAGCTCACTAGATGTATCCTCTCAACAGGGTGCATCTATAAAATCAAGCATCCTCCCCAATGCACCTATTTGTACAGAGTCAGCACATGGGAGTGATAAGGTTGGCACAACATTGAGTGGAGAGCACATCATAATTGAAACTCCCTCTATCTCTCAGGGGGAGTTGCCAAAATCTAATCTACAACACACTTCTCTTCCAGAATCTACCACTCATATTTCTTTGGAGCCTGCAACTCAAGCAATTGAGGAGCAAGGCATTGGTCATCAAGAATTCTTTTCTCTTGATGAGCCAATGGATTCAAGTGACTTGGTGCATGACACCTTGCTCACCACCCAGGTACCACATTTAGATGGTCAGGGAATGCATGCTGGGGCATCTCCTAATGACACCATCACAAACATAGAGGATTCACTAGTTTTAACTAGAGACTCTGTGCCTGTGTCAACTACTGTTGTAACTCATCCCACTCTTGTGGAGACAACAGTAGCAGAGTCTTTCCATCCGGTTACAGAAGTTGCATCTGTAACTGAGGAGTCTAGCTTGACTAGCTTTAGCTCTCACTTTCTATCCCAATGGCTGAAGCCTGTGCAACATGACAGTGCTTCAGGATCAGGGTCTGTTCCACCACAAATGTCCATTGAAGCTCTCCAAAGCTATGTTGTGGATCAGATTCCTGAGTTTGTAAAAATAGCCCAGAACCTTGTCACCTCCAACATCTCAAATCCAGATTATGAAGCCATCCTACTATGCCATAGGAATGATGTGGAGATGCAGAAGGCCAAGATTATTGATGATGCTGAGAGAGATGGCAATGTAGATGCCTGGATGCAAGGAAAGTATGATGTAACTCTCAATGAAGCACTTCAATATCTTAGAGAGGAATACATCACTTCACTGGGTTCAAATGCAAAATCCCTGTCCCCTAGTGAAGTGTATGAAGCTGTCAATGATTCCTACAAGGGTTTCCTCAAGGCTGCATACTACCTTGGCAAGGGAGTCAAAACTGAAGTCAACAAGTTGTGTGACAAAACAGCCACTTCAGTAGAAGAAGTAAAGAGGGCCTTTGATGCCAAATTTCCTCAACTAGACAGTGTGGTCAAAGATCTCAGACACTGCAACACCACCTACACCAAGATGGATAATGGTCTAGCTCTACTTAAAGATACAGTCACAGGTCTAGGAAGCAAATTTCAAATTCTATCTGACCAGACTACAGAGGCCAATGCTATGTTGAGGACCATGTTCAAAAACCAATATGAAGACAAGCTAGTCACTGAAGTCCCTGTGAATGAACTGTCAAAGTATGAGTTCAAGAGACTACAAGATCAATCCCTAAATGGTTTCAAGGCCAAAGATCTATTCACCAAGGTTGATACTCTTGAAAGGGAGGTGGTGTCTCTCAAAGAATCCAATGCCCATCTGGCAGGCAAGGTTACAAATCTAACTGAGCAATTGAACACTCAAGCCACTACCACAGCTGATGTTCTTCTGCATCAACAATCTATGCTTGTCTGCCATGATGAAGCACATGGGTATCCCTCTATCTGAAGAATCTTCAACTCCAAAGGTCCCTACTACAGCCTTTGTGCCTGACAACAAGCCTAAGGGGGAGAAGAGGATAACAAGGAATAAACCTAAGGGGTCTAAGGGGGAGCCTCAGACTAAGGGGGAGAAATCTCAATCTCAATCTAAAGGCATCAAGATTAATGAGGGTGGTCATCAACAAATTTCAAATCCTACATCTCATGTCTCAGGCAAGGGCAAACTCAAGGTTGATGAACCTCCATCTTCTCTGCCAGTGGTCACTCTACCACCTGTGCACATCATTACACCTAGTGGCCAAAAGCAAACTGTCACTACTACAGTAGTGGCAGGTTCCATGCCAAGCAATCCAGTCCAAGAACCCAGACTTGAAGATGAGCCAGTGGAAGCTAAGGTGATTATAGAGGCCAAGCTGATAGAAGTAGCAAATTCATAGATTTATCATGATGCTGCACTCTTAAAGTTTCTGCAAACCTCAAAAGCAAGGGTTGGAGGGGATACCTTATTTTACAGAAGAAGCCTCAGAGATCAAATCAAATATCTAACAGTTATTCCAAGAAATCTAAATCAAATCTATCTCAAGGAAATCATGATGGTGACCAATGGCAAGATATGGCATCTATCATTTGAAACCTTGAAAGCCATAAAATACTCTGAGATTGATGCTATCTTGGAACTAATTGAGCAGAAAGGAGAGAACAACCAAAGACTGTACACTGAACTAAAAGATGGTCAACTAACTAGATTGCCTGAAGTATGCACCAAACCAAGAACCATCTTTTATCAGTCTGGTACCAGAATTGAAGATGTTAAACATCTGGTTATTCCCCATGATCTTAACCCTAAAAACCACAGACTCATCATTGCTATTATTAACCAGCTACAAAAGAAAGATGGAGACAGAAGTGCTGAAGAGTTGGAAGCACTTCACATCTTAAGAACATTCATAGCTACTGGTTCAATTCTGGAAATAGCTCAACCTAGGAGGAATAAGGATGATAAGGATGATGACAAGAGTGATGGAAGTAGAAGTCATCACAGGAGTGATAAGGGGGATGAGGATAAGAAGAAGAAGAAAGACAGCAAGGATAAGAAGGATGATGACCAAGGTAAAGTCTCTGAGAGGAAGAGTGGAAGACAGCAAGCCTTAGGCATTGCTGACAGTAACCTCACCACATCACAGGACTCTAAGTCTAGGGTGAATACTGTTAGTAGTGACCTACCAAAATCTACATCTATGGCTTCTGCAACTGTCTTGCCACCTCAAGTAGAGAAGAAGATTCAAGTCAAGAAACCATCTATATATTTCAAAAAGCAAACTGCTAATGGAATACTACAATGGTCCAAAAACAAAGGTCACATGCTACTGCCAGGCAGCCATGTTAAAAGGATCAAATTCAAACAAGCTGCAAGGAAACCAAAGCTATCCAAATCAAGGACTCTGACAATCTATCCAGGCTTAAAACTCCAACCACTAGATGAAGATTTTGATGAAGACCAACTGCAATTCTTACAAGCTCAAAGAATCTATCATGTTGCCATTGTTGATAACTGCCTTGAGATCAAATATACTGATGGAAGGGAGGAGAAATTCAAACAAGGAAGATGTCAACACTGGGGCAAGCTACATGACATAGAAAGAATAATTGCATTGTTGAGCTCGGAAGATAAAGTAGAAAGAGTATGGAAGCTGGAGCTAATTGATTTTGTGAAGATGAAGAGAGATCATGAGGAGAGAATCAGAAAAGAGTGTCTTGAGAAATGGCTAGCAAGGGAGAAAGAAATTTAGAGACTGGAGATTGAAGCAGAAAAGCTAAGGGCAAAGGGATTGTGTAGAGTTCAGTTTAACCCCTATGTGGTGAAGTACATGAGGAGAAATGGAGATCAGGTCCACATCAGAATGAATCTACTTAACCACTATCCTGCAAACATTCTGAAACCAGTACTTGAAGATTTCAAAGACTCAATTTTGCTTGAAGAATTGGATGCTATGGCAGAAATAATAAAAGCTATGGATGAGAATACAAGGAAGGAGAAAGAAAGAATACAGAAAGCATATGATGATTTGCAAGCCAAAGCTATGGAAAGGGAAACAAATGACAATGGCTAGTACTTCATCATCATAGGCTGTAAGATCACTCACCCTGTAGTTCTATCCATATTGCTAATCAAAATTCATACATGTACTCTCAAGTTTTATCTTTATGTATGTTAGGCTTGTTATCAGACATGAAATTGTGACTAAGGGTCTTACTCACAATTTGGGGGAGATTGTTAGTCACAGAGGCATGCCTGAATACATCTAATAACAATCCTAAGTATGTGTAATGCTATGCATTACCTACATGACCTCTTAACTGAGGGAACCTCTAGTTGTAGAGTTTCTATTTGTTCTGTACTTGTAATAGGCATCAAATTCTAGTTGTGTTACTGTACTTATAAAGTCAAGAATAATGCTTGAAAGAAGTTCCAAGGTTCATGCCTCAAGCAAGGAGATAAAGACTGCCAAATAATCACAGTTGGGATTTGAAGAAATAAAGAATTTGCCTAAGTACCAATTCGAGAAGTACATTTGTCTATTCGAGAAGTCTAGCATTCGAGAAGTCAGAGATTCGATATCTCAGAAGACACTATTCGATATCTCTGAATACACTGTTCGATATCTCATTCGATATCTCAGAGATTCGATATGTCTATTACTATATTCAAGAACTCATGGAGTCAACAAGTCAAAGCATCATTCGAGTTCTCTAAGAGTCAACAAGTCAATGCTCTATTCGATATCTCAAGGACTAAAGAAGCTATTCGACATCTCAGGGATTCGATATGTCAAAATGCTCTATTCGATATCTCAAGGAGTCCCAGAGAAAAGAGCTATTCGAGAAGTGATTCGATATGTCAATATAACACTATTCGAGAACTCAGAGTTATCGATTAAGTCAATTCGAGTTCTCGAATCAATCACTTAGCCACTTCTCGAATACATTCTTGGAGACAAAATACTGAAGAATTGTACAAGTCAGAAACCTGCAACAAGCCAAGTCGCTTTATTTGACTATGTACTATAAAGCACACTGGAAAGCCTACAAAGAAGCTTGGAGAGATAAGACAAAGGGACAAGGAGCTAAAGAAGTGGATCTGAACAGGCTTTGCAAAGTCAAATCTGTAGCCGTTTGGACTCTTACTCAAATGAGATAGATAGACTAGAAAGTAATTTTTTTACCTACCTTATTTTTGTTAGGCCGAATACACAATTAATAATCAACTTCGTATGAGAGTTTAACAAGTAAAACGTTTATGCACTTAAAAACTTCTTGTATTAAGAACCCTCTTCGTGATGTAAAAATATCACAAAGAGCTGCTAGGTTACAATAAAGATAATTCGTTGTACGATACCCTTATAGGGTTAACCTAACTGTATTTATATAACATACAGCTACGATACAATCTCTAATTGATACTCCTAATAATCAGCTATACAATGATATCAATTACAGATTGTCACACGTCTCCTAAGTCAACTCGATCTCTTTGATAGCTATCCAATCTTCAAAGATATCGCTTCCATAATAAATCTTCAATCACTTTTGACCAGTAGACGCTGCCTCCAGACAGAGTTTAACAAACTCTATCGAGCTTCCATCTGTCAGAGTTTACACTAAACTCTGACTGCTTCCAGCTAAACTCTGATAATTCACTGTAACACTTAAACACTGATTAAAACACATCAATTATATTTAACAATCTCCCCCAACTTGTTCATTAGCAAAAATGCACAAGTTAATGACAATAATTGATGATGTCAAAACAAATAGACAAATACAGTGTTTATACAAATTCAGAGTTTAAGCTTCTACTTAACAAAAACTACAGAGAATAAGAAAATCCTTACAGACCTTAATCTCTTATCACTTCAAGATCTGGCATAGCTCTGAGATAATCTATGAGCAATCTTCTTTCTGCATTTTCAAGATCAATCTTCATAGCTTCTTTAATTTCTCTGAGCTGAGGATCACTCTCATCTGTCTGATAGATAGCAGCCCTAAGATCATAGATTTTGTTCCTTCTCATCTCATTTCCCAGTCTGATAAATCTGACTTTTTCTGACTGTGAATTGAAATCAAGTATTGTGATTCCCAAATCAGTCTTTAACTTTGCAGTACCTTTCTTCATTTCAATGAGATTTCCTTTGTAATCCCTGTACTTAGGAACATATCTGCTATTATACTTCTCTCCTCTGATTGCCAAATTCTGAAGCATTCTCTGTCTGAGCACATTAGCAACTGATTGAGTCCTTTGACTATTCACCTTGAGAAGATAGAGAACATACTCCAGTTCTTCCCAACATTTCAAGCCAATATCATTCTCACCAACTTTAAATACTGTCCCATCAGCCATGAAGTACAAGAGAAAATCCTTGTTTAAACTCTTCTGATGAACTAACTGTACTGATTCCAGTCTGTCCAAACTCTCTTGAGGAACACCACGACCTGGAACAGCCAGTGAAGAAGGATCTCTAGAACCAGTATATTGCCTTTTGTCTCTGTGTGAACCTAGTCCACCCTTATTATTTCCAACCTTGCCAGACAAAGCTCTTCCATCAGAAACATTCATAGAAACTCCAGATAATACATTTGGATCATGAATTGTTCCTTTCCCAAAAACCGATTTCAACTGAGAAGAATGTAAAGGTGTGATCATTACTTGTGATGCAACAGAAGTTGAAACTTTCTTCTGTGAATTTTCTCCTTCAATGCCTTTCAGCTTGAGTTTAGCTTCTGCTGCCATTGTTTCCTTTGAAAACCGAGATCTTTGACTAACATCAGCCCTTTCTTTGATCACAACACCTTTAACAACAGGTCTAGGAGCTTTTCCTCTTTGTACCTTACCAGACTTTAAAGCTTTGAGATGTTCTTCTTGTAAACTCTTTTCTTCAGCTTTAATGTCCTCAATGGTAACTCCTTCCTCATTCTCTTCAATAAACAGCTTAGCAGCCAATTCTTCATCAGTTTGTGGATTAGAAGGTAACAGCAAACTCTTGGTCTTTGAAGTACCTTGAGTATCAGTATTTCTCCCAACAGACTGTGATTTAGATGATTTGCTAGTTCTCAAAGTTTGAACCTCTTCAGCCTTGTTCTTTCTTTTACTACTTGCCCCTCCATCTCCAGCACTATCCCTTCTGACAACTCTCTCCCCCTTTTGACATCATCAGGCATAAGAATAGATGTAATTAACTCCAAGGAGGTAGCAATAGAATCAATTTTAGCAGATAAGTCAGACTGATTCCCTTCAACTTTACTCAGTCTGGCAAAGAGATTGTCTTGAGCTGTAGAAAATTTTGTAGTCACTAGTTTTGAATCTCTTTCCATTTTCATTTCTCTAGCTACAACCTCATTCCGCAAAGCAGTGATTGCCATTGTAGTGTCATCAAATCTTCTATCCAGAGTTTTGACTTGAACTACAGTTGCTTTTAAGCAAGAAAGAATCTCTGGATTGGAGATAGTATCAGCATTTTGCTTAACAAAATCAGCTGCTCTTCCTCGTGGAAAAATACAATCCTCTTTGTACCATTCAGCAGCATTCTTTGCAAATTGTGCTCTCTCAACTTCATGAAACGTACAAGGTTGAGTGAAAGGTGTATGTTTATTGTCTGTTTGTACTGGTGCACTCAGAGAAGAATCAGAGTTTGCACTACTTTCACCTTCAGGTTCAACACTTGTAGCTTTAGCATGTTCATCTTCAGCCACAATTTTAGCAATTTCTTCTGTAGGCCTGTCAAGATTTTCTCCATGTTGCTCAGGCTCAGCAACAGGCATAGACTGAGAAGTGGCCTTGGTTGCTTGATCAATTTCATCTCCTCCTTCAACAGTTTGGTGAGCATCAGATAATAACTCAGTATGGGATGCCACAGTTTCAGAAAGAACAACCGTAGGTTGATCAGCTACACAAGTATCAGAGATAGGATCAGAGAATGGCATAAATGAATCAAGAATATCATTTATTGGAGAAATACCATCTCTAACATCCTCTTCTGCAGACATTTTGTCCTCTGCAGGCATTTCAACCTCTGCAGGTATTTCAACCTCTGCAGGTATTGCATCTTTCTCAACCTCAACAGTAGGTGTTTGCTGTGAACCTACCTCTGGAGCATCAATATCTTCTTCCACAGAATCAGAGAATACCAGTTTTCTTCGCTTTGCTAGAGGTACATTATCTGAGTCCTCTTCACTAGATTGTGGAGATCGTTCTACAACTGAGAGTGACTTAGGTATGTTTGCCATTTGTTTTATTCTTTTCACTCTTCTAGTATAAACAGCTCCAGGAGATGTCTGTTTTGATTTTCTTTGTGTCTCTTTCGCCTGCTTAACTCTTGCATGTCGTTCAGTAATTTCCTTCTTAACTCTTTGTGCTTTAGACTGTGATTCTGGTGGAGATTGTGATGATTCAGAGTTTGTTTGTGGAGTGTGTGAAGATTGTTTTGTAGGTGCTGAGTGAGTAGGTGATGTAGGTGATTCAGTGTTTGGTTTTTGAGTACGATCAATGTTTAGTGGTTCTGGTTGAGGTGCAGGTTCAGGTTGTTGTTGTGGTTGTGGTTGTGGTTCAGGTTGTTGTTGTTGTTGTGGTTCAGATTGTTGTGGTTGTGGTTGTGGTTCAGGTTGTTGTGGTTCTTGAGGTTGATTGAGAAAATTTTGCAGAGCAAGTGGCATGACAAAAGCAGGGAGATTTGCTTTACCAACATCCTTATTAGTCATATCAGAGAATATTCTCTTGTTGACTCGAAAAGGATCAATTTCATCAGTATCAGCAATTTCTAGACCAGGTACACAAGCATTGAACAGCATTTGACAAAAACGAGCATAATAAACAGTAGTAGATTCTGACAGTTTATCACCTAAGTTCATCAGAACATATCGACCAAAATCAAAATTGCTACCATAGAGTAGAGAATACCCGATTTGGAGACTGTCTATCGGAATGGCATCCCAGTTGGTGACTTTCTTCTGGAACGTCCTTGTAATGCAATCAAAGAAAATCTCAAATGAGTTTCATTAACCAGAGTATAAGAAGTATGTGTGTCAAACCCCATTGTATCTCTTACAGTCTGTGGAGTAATCACATAATCTTGTTCTTCATACGTGAAGATGATGTTAGGAGTCCCATTCTCTCCTCCATCCACATAAACTGAATTCTGCCAAAATGTAGCAATTTGAGACGCAGAGAGAGTATCAGGTCCAACCAGAGCTTGTCCAATCTCTGAATCTCTCAAGAAATTCTGCATTAGATGAAACGGTTCTGGAACACGTTCATGATAGAGTGGAGCTTCATAGTTGTTAGGAACAAACCGTAAACCAAGAGCAGTGAATGCTTTAGAAGCCATTGAGTTAAGAAATTTGCAAGAATTTCCAAGAGAAATGTATGTAGAAAAGGTGTTTGCGAGAATGCCCAAGTGAAAAATGAGAGAACTGTGAGATGTAAGAATAAAACACAACCGTTTGGACACAAAAGTAATTAGAGTAATTAAAAACCCAATCTCTTATGTAATCAAACACTCAATCAGTTCCTAGATTAATGTGTAGTGGGACACGATAATGGGTGAGTGGAACACATTAATGGGCGAGTAGGTCACGTGCGCTTATTTTTAAGAAGAGTATTTTGAAAATTAAAACATTAAAATATTTGATTTAAACAAAAATCAAATAATACTCTCTTAAAATATCTGGACCCAATTAAAACCAGAATATGAAGCGTTTACCTGTTGCCTTTAATAACCAGAATACGAAGCGTTTAAGGACTTCGTTGCTTACCCATCTCTATTTAAGGCCTAGAGACTTGCTCAGATTAGTTCATTAATCCTTTAACCTTTCAATTTCCCCTGTAAAATCACAAACCCTTCAAACAAAACACTCTGAAAAACAATGGCCAACCTTACCATCAAAGAAAAGAACCTCCATCTTGTCGAGAATAGGGATATCTTCAGCTATACGCGTCAAGAGTTTGAAGCGTTTGACTGGGAAAGACAGCTTGAGACGCTGTGGCTGCAAATGGATGCCGGTTTGGAAGAGATCGAGAGAGAGAAACCTGCAAGGGTGATCGACATCGATGCTGCTCTCCAAGCAACATTTGCATGGCTCTCCTCGAAGGCATCCTCATCCAACACCACCAACCATTGTTAATGAATATGTCAGCAAAAATAACCTTATCCCTTCAACTTCCACCCAAATAAAGTGGCAAAGATGGGATCTGGGAATTTTTGCTAACAATGGAGTGGTTTGGACTGACCTTTTATCTTCCTGTTGAATAGATTAGCAGATAGAGAGAACAAAAAGATGTAATACTTGCTTGTAATCTCTTTCTTATTATCAATGAAAAATTATGTTTCTCTAATCTTATTCATTGTGTTCTGCAATTTTTATTTATGTTGTATGAACTGTTCTTCAAGGAAATAAATCAAGGAAGAGAATATGAAAACTAATTAAAGTAATCATATAAAGAACACATTCATCAACAATTCACTGATTAACAGTTGTCAAAATCCCTATTTACTCCAAAATTTTCAAATTATCCAAGTGAAAATTTACCTTAGAGTACAAATCACGAATCAACAGCGTTTGTCAATTCTCCAACTTTATCACCGAAACCCTTTCATAAATTGCACAGTTGTGAATATATGTGTGTATGAAGCAGAGTTTACTAAATCAATTTTTAGAGCATCTAATTTTTCATAAAATCCATGAAGTAAATCAATAAACACTGGATGCACAAACTATCATAGTAAACACTGACTGTATGATGAAAGCTAAACTCTGAAGTAATCAAACTATATACAGTAACTTTTATTTTATACCCCCTCTATATACATTTTTTTTTATATTCATTCCAGTAATCAGAGGTTGGAACCAGTCACCAAAAATTCAAAAATTTTAGCCCTTATCATTTTGATAAGTTCCTGGGTCATCCTAGTATTTAACTAGTCACCAAAAATCAGAGAATTTTAGCACATATTATATACCAATAAGTTCCTGGGTCATCCTAGTATCCAACATAAACTCAAAGGAGTATAACAACCTATATACATTTTCTTTGGGGTATTGCAGTAAGCATTTTATTCTACCAGAGTATAACTAACAGAGTTTAGAGTTCATCAACATCAGTAGTTTTTCTTGTAAGGTAATGCACACAGTATTTATAGACTCAGAGTTTAAGACAAAATAAACTAAGAGATGCTATAAATATGAGCCAGTATCATGCTGTGTTAACTTTCTGCACAATCTAAGATTAGATCACAATAACTCAGAAAGATTCATGATTAATTGCTGAGAATCATGCTTCATACATATTTCTTCATTGGTGTTTTCATTCAGACAAAAATCAACTCAGAGTTCGCACAGTTTATCAAACTGATTAACAGTGAATGACATATAGGCATGCTGACAGAGTTTAACAGAGTATGCATAACAGAGTTTAATCAACAGAGTTCACTTAGCATTTAACCAAACAGGAAATATGAGTAATACACCACATAAGTAAAATTTGAATCTAACCAACATTCCTAGTCAGAACCAGAGACCATTCCTAGTTCATTGACCAGTCTTGTATATGTAGCTTCACTCAATGGTTTAGTGAAGATATCTGCAAGCTGTTGTTCTGTAGACACAAAATGTAGTTCAATATTCCCTTCTTCCACATGTTCTCTGATGAAGTGGTACCTTATGCTGATGTGCTTGGTCATTGAGTGCTGTACTGGATTACCTGTCATTGCAATAGCACTTTGATTATCACAGTAAATAGGGATTTTACTGTACCTCAATCCATAATCCAGCAATTGATTCTTCATCCATAAGATCTGTGCACAACAGCTACCAGCTGCAATATACTCTGCTTCTGCTGTAGATGTGGAGATTGATTTTTGTTTCTTGCTGTACCAGGAAACAAGTCTGTCACCAAGAAATTGACAACTTCCACTAGTGCTCTTTCTGTCTATCTTGTAGCCTGCAAAGTCTGCATCAGAATACCCAAGTAGCTTGAAATCTGATTCTCTGGGGTACCACAGACCTAATGATATGGTGCCCTTGAGATACTTGAAGATTCTTTTCACAGCTGTTAGATGTGGCTCTCTAGGATCTGCTTGAAACCTTGCACAAAGACAGGTTGCATACATGATGTCAGGCCTACTAGCTGTCAAGTATAGAAGAGATCCTATCATGCCCCTGTAGTTTGTCATATCCACTGAAACTCCTGTGTCTTTGTCCAATTTAGTTGCTGTTGCCATGGGAGTTGATGCAGATGAACAATCAAGCATACCAAATTTCTTGAGAAGATTTCTGGTATATTTTTCTTGATTAATGAAAATACCATCATCTGTTTGTCTCACCTGTAAGCCTAGAAAGTAACTAAGCTCTTCCATCATGCTCATTTGATATCTGGACTGCATGAGCTTGGCAAACTTCTTACAGAGTTTATCATTAGTAGACCCAAAGATAATGTCATCAACATAAATTTGAACCAAAAGGAGGTCACTTCCTTGATTGAAATAAAACAGAGTTTTGTCAATTGTTCCTCTGTTGAATCCACTTTCTAGAAGAAACTGAGCAAGTGTCTCATACCATGCTCTTGGTGCCTGCTTAAGTCCATATAGTGCCTTATCTAGCCTGTAGACATAATCTGGATATTTGGGGTCCACAAATCCTGGTGGTTGTTCAACAAACACTTCTTCTTCAAGCTTTCCATTCAGAAAAGCACTTTTCACATCCATCTGGAACACTTTGAATTTCTTGTGAGAGGCATATGCTAGAAAAATTCTGATTGCCTCCAATCTTGCAACTGGAGCAAATGTTTCATCATAGTCTATTCCTTCCTGCTGTGAATAGCCTTTTGCTACCAGTCTAGCCTTGTTCCTTGTGATAACACCTTCACTGTCAGTCTTGTTTCTGAAACCCATTTAGTACCAACAATAGATCTGTTCTTTGGCCTTGGTACAAGGGTCCAAACTTCATTCCTTTCAAATTCATTCAACTCTTCCTGCATTGCTGTTATCCAGTCTGCATCTTGAAGAGCTTCTTCCACTTTCTTTGGTTCATTTTTAGACAAGAATGCATGAAACAGACATTCACTTGCAGTAGCACTTCTTGTCTTCACTTTTGCATCTGGATCACCAATTATCAAATCAGGGTTATGTGATTTAGTCCATTTCCTAGCAGAAGGCAAATTACTTCTATCAGCATGTGATCCTCCCCCTTGATCCATGCTCTCTTGATTTTGTTGTGATCTATCTTCGTTTTCTGAGACTCCCCCTGAACTTGACTGTCCAGAGTCAGAATTTGAATTTGAATTTGAATTTTCAGAGTTTGAAGCATCAGAGTTTGATCCAGATTTTTCAGTTGACTCAGTATCAGTGTTTGAGTCTTCATCTTGATCATGCTCCCCCTCAACTGGTTCTCCCCTTTGTTGTGACTGAGAAGTTTCTCCAGTGTTTACCAGTAGAGGTTCAGAGTTTATTTCAACAGAGTCTGTCAGAATTGTTTCATCAGAGTTTCCTTCATCAGAGTTTAAATCTTCATTTTTAAAGTTCAGTTGATCATATTCATCTTTGTCTTCAAGTCCAGTTATCTTCTTATCATCAAAAGAAACATGTATAGATTCCATGATCACTTTAGTTCTCAGATTGTAAACTCTGAATGCCTTTGTTGACAGTGGATAGCCAACAAAAATTCCTTCATCTGCCTTTAGCTCAAAATTGGTCAACTATTCTGGATGAGTCTTCAAAACAAAACATTTGCACCCAAAAATATGAAAGTATTTCAGGTTAGGCTTCTTTTTCTTCACCATCTCATATGGTGTCTTTCCATGCTTATTGATCAGTGTTCCATTTTGAGTAAAACAAGCAGTTTGAATAGCTTCTGCCCAGAAATAAGTTGGCAATTTTGCTTCATCAAGCATAGTTCTGGCAGCTTCAATCAAGGTTCTATTTTTCCTTTCAACTACACCATTTTGTTGTGGTGTACCAGGTGCTGAAAATTCTTGCTTCACTCCATTGTCCTTACAGAATTCTTCCATTGTTGCATTTCTGAACTCAGTTCCATTATCACTTCTGATGATTCTGACTTTGTTACTTGATCCTTTGTCCAGTAGCTTCACATGCTCCATCAGAGTTAATGCAGTTTCATCCTTCTTTGCTAGAAAATACACCCAAGTGAATCTAGTGTATTCATCAACAATGACTAAAGCATATTTCTTCCTTGCAATAGACATAACATTTACTGGACCAAAGAGATCAACATGCAGAAGATGATAGGGATCAGTGATAGAAAATTCTGTCTTGCTCTTGAAAGATGACTTCCTTTGTTTAGCCTTCTGACATGAATCACATAGGCCATCAACATTTAATAGAGCCTTTGGGAGTCCTCTTACAAGATCCTTTCTGATCAATTCATTGATGTTGTTCAAGTTCAAATGTGAGAGTTTCTTATGCCACTTCCAACTCTCTTCACTAGACATTCTTGTAGACAGGCAAACAGCTTTTCCAACAGAGTCTATCAAAAGCTTGATTTCATAAATGTTGTTTTGCCTGTGACCAACTAGAACAACCTTTCTTGTAGATTTGCTGATAACTTCACAATATTCAGGTTGAAAATCTACATGATATCCCTTGTCACAGATTTGACTCACAGATAGCAAGTCATGCTTGAGTCCTGGGACATGAGCTACATTGTTGATGATGACATTTCCAAGATTAATATTGCCATATCCCAATGTTCTTCCTACATTGCCATCACCATAGGAAACTTTTGGGCCAGCCTTCTCCTCATAGTCTGATAGCAGGGCTTTATTTCCAGTCATGTGTCCTGAACATCCACTGTCCACGACTAGGGTTGCCTCCCTGTTACCCTGCAATCACAAGCAATTACTGAGGATTAGTTTTAAGGATCCAGACTTGCTTGGATCCTTTGGCATTCTTAACTTTGTTAGCTTTTGCAGTGGAATTAACATTATCAGAGTTTGAGCTAACAGTATCAGTGTTTACACTTGTAGTATCAACTTTAACCCATTTCATATTGGGTTGCAGTTCATAGTAATTATGATAGATAGCATGATATTCTCTGCAAGTATAAATGGAATGTCAAGTGCTTCCACAGTGTGTGCATAAAGTCTGTAGCTTAGTTCTAGCAAAATCCTTCTTTACCTCAGACTTTGTAGGTAAAGAATTTATATTTTTATTTTTCTTGCAGAAATTTGCAAGATGCTTAGTACTACCACAGTTATGACATGTCTTTCTTGGAGCATAACTAGCAAGCATTGGTTTATTTCCTGAAGTGATGCCTACTTTTCCATTTCTGTTCTTGTTTGACACTCTTTGTTTCTTAACAGATTTTAACTCCTTCAGTTTATGTTTGAGTTGTTTATCTGTCATTGAACCAATATTAACCTGTTTAACACTAGTTTTTACTGGTTTACTTTTAACAGCCTCTTTTTCATTTTCAGACAAAAATTTACTGGTTCCATGTACAAAGTGAGTTCTGATTTTAACTTGATTTTGAAATCTAAGTTCATCTCCCTCATTATAACCTAGACCAACAGTGTCTGTTTGAAAAATCTGTTGAGTGTCCTTTCCAGAATTAGTCCAAGTTCTAATTTTATTATTTGCTTCCTCCAACTTTGACTCTAGTTGTTTATATTTCTGAAGCAAATTCTGTTCTTTACAAACAGCATCATCTCTCTCTTTCTGAACTTGTTGCATGTTTTCAAGTTTTTCTTCAACAAGTTTATTTCTTACCTTAAGTTCAGAATTTTCAGCTTTTATCCTCTCATTTTCTAAAGTCTGATCCCTATAACTTATATGCAATGACTTAAGATAAATTCTTAATTGAGCAATGTCATCAATATTATAAGCATAGGTAGTTAGAGGTACCTGATTTTCAGAAGTTTCTGATTCAGTAGTAGCCATGAGAGCATTGTTCACTTCTTCATCAGAATCTGAAGTATCTGCCCAATCTCTGCCTTTAGTGTAGAGTACCTTTCCAGTTTTACCTTTCTTGCACTCAGGAGCATAGTGACCCATCTCCTTACACTTGTAGCATTGAATTTCAGACTTATCCTTCTTCCCTTTAGAATCTCTCTTATCAGACTTCCTGTAGCTTTTCCTGTCTTCATTTGAATCTCTAGAAAACCTTTTTCCTTTCTTGAAATTCTTGAAGCCCATTTTCTTGAAAGTCTTCACCATCAACACAGCCATTTTCCTCATTTCTTCTTCATCATCCTCAGAGTCAAATGATTCAGAAGAGTTTGAATCACAATCAGAGTTTGGTGATTCACTTTCTGAATGTATGACCAAAGCTTTTCCCTTCATTTTCCTTCTTGATGCCTCTTTCTTCTGAGGCTTCTCTTCACCATTAAGAGCAACAGACTTTCCTTTCCTGCTTGATCTCCTGTTTCTCTGCTCCATTTCCAATTCATGAGTTTTGAGCAGTCCATAGATTTCATCAATCTCTGTTTCATCAAGATCATAGTTGTCTCTAATAGTGGTTGTTTTCACATCCCACTTTTCAGGTAGAGAAAGAAGAAACTTGAGATTTGAGTCTTCTGGATCATACTCTTTGTTGACCAATGACAGATCATTGAGCAGTTTACAGAATCTATCAAATGTTTCTGTCATGGTCTCTTCAGGTTTAGCCTCAAAATGCTCATACTCTTGTGTGAGTATGTTTCTCCTATTCTTCTTAATAGCCGCAATTCCTTGACACCTGACTTCAAGAGCATCCCATATCTCTTTTGCAGTGGTGCAGTTAATGATTTTGTTAGACATAACATTGTCTAAAGCACTATGCAGTAAATGCCTAACTTTTGCATCCTTAGCAATTGATGATAGATCTTCAGGAGTCATGTCCTTCTTTTCCTTTGGAACCATTTTTGCTTCTTCACCAACAACTGCAACAGATAGCTTTGTAGGATTGTGAGGGCCTTCATAAATCCTGTCAAGATATTCTGGATCTATAGCCTCCAGAAACATAGTCATCTTGACCTTCCACATAGCATACTCTAATGGCCTGAGAATAGGAACCCTGATTGGTTCATAACGACTCAAAGTAGTAGGAGTATTTTCAGAAACAGTAGGTGTTGGTGGAGGAATTGCTGCCATGATTATTGTTGTGTTTGGATCTTAACCTGTAATAAAGTAACAGATTTGCTCTGATACCACTTGTTAGGCCGAATACACAATTAATAATCAACTTCGTATGAGAGTTTAACAAGTAAAACGTTTATGCACTTAAAAACTTCTTGTATTAAGAACCCTCTTCGTGATGTAAAAATATCACAAAGAGCTGCTAGGTTACAATAAAGATAATTCGTTGTACGATACCCTTCTAGGGTTAACCTAACTGTATTTATATAACATACAGCTACGATACAATCTCTAATTGATACTCCTAATAATCAGCTATACAATGATATCAATTACAGATTGTCACACGTCTTCTAAGTCAACTCGATCTCTTTGATAGCTATCCAATCTTCAAAGATATCGCTTCCATAATAAATCTTCAATCACTTTTGACCAGTAGACGCTGCCTCCAGACAGAGTTTAACAAACTCTATCGAGCTTCCATCTGTCAGAGTTTACACTAAACTCTGACTGCTTCCAGCTAAACTCTGATAATTCACTGTAACACTTAAACACTGATTAAAACACATCAATTATATTTAACAATTTTGTAGTAAGGAGGTGTATCCATGTCTATAAGGATACAGCCTCACTTCTTTAGCAGATAAGTTTTTCAAGATACATCACTAGAAATATCTCTCTAAGAAAAACGAAGCTGAGAATACTACCATTTGTATTCACAGATTGTAGCAAAATCTTTATCTAATAAAATATTAGATTAAAGTGATATTGTGTTGTGTTTGTCTTTGTTATCTGCACTTACAGATCTCACACACTCAACACATATCTTGCTGCAAAGATTCAATAACGTAGAAAAGTTCAAGAATCCATTCACCCCCCCCCTCTGTATTCTTTTACTGTATTCAATACTCAACATTAGCAATCTGACCAATCTGATTTTCTAAGGTCTTTATAAAAACTGTTTAGCTCATGCACATCAACCTCAATTCCTCCAGTTCAGATTTTTTAGAAGAAGATTGCCCCGCATTAGCATGAGGCTGCTGCTAAAATCCCGGAGGTTGGAATTGTTGCCTTGGAGCAAACTATTGCTGATAACCAGAAGGATTGTAGGGCTTAGCTCCAAACTACTGATAATGCTGCTGTGGTTGTTGATTACCACCTTGGTTGCTGCTCCAGCTGAAATTAAGATGATTCCTGTTGTTGGGATGATAGGTGGCTGGAGCTAGTTGTTGTGGCCTCTAAAAATTGCTAACAAACTGCACCGACTCACTAGATATGGCACATTGACTCGTCTCATGTGCACCTGCATAAAGCTCACACACACTAGCAACCTGCTGAACTCCATAGTTGGTAAGAGAATCCACTTTCATCTACAAAGCCTTCAACTGAGCTGCTATAGCTGTAGCTGTATCCACTTCCAGAATTCCTGCTACCTTGCCTTGAGATAGTCTTTGAGTTGTATTATGATATTCATTAGCAGCCATCATCTCAATCAGCTCATAAGCTTCCTTATAGCTCTTTGCCCACAAAGCTTCACCTGATGCTGCATCAAGCATAGGCCTCGTCTGTGCCCCCAACCCATTGTAGAAAGAATTGATAACCATCCAGTCTGGCATACCATGATGAGGGCATGATCTAAGCATCTCTTTATAGCACTCCCAAGCTTCACATAAAGATTCTCCAGATTGCTATGCAAATTGAGTAAGAGCGTTCCTTATTGCTGCTGTCTTAGCCATGGGGAAGAATTTAGTGAGAAATTTCTGAGCAAGATCCTCCTATGTAACAATAGAACAGGCTGGTAGAGAGTGTAACCAGACCTTAGCTTTATCCCTCAAAGAGAATGGGAAAAGTCTCAATTTGACAGCATCTTCCGACACACCATTGAACTTGAAAGTGTCGCAGATCTTTATGAAGTTACGAATATTCATGTTGGGATCTTCCGTTGGAGCACCCCCAAACTGAACGGAATTCTGCACCATCTAAATTATGCTAGGCTTGATCTCAAAAGTATTAGCTGCAATGGCTGGTCTGACAATACTAGATTGAATGTCATTTATCTTCGGCTGAGAATAGTCCTTCAAAGCCTTCACTGCTGCTGCTGGTTCTCCCATATCGTTAGTTGCTGCAAGTTCTTCTTCTGCCAGTTTACGAGATTGAGAACATGTTCGCATACACACCCAAGTACATGAAACATACAAACAATGCAAACTAAGTAAGAAAAAAAAATATCCGAGTCAGTGAACTTTAATGACCACCGATGACAAGCACATAAACTATAATAAATACCGAGTCCCCGGCAGCAGTGCCAAAAACTTGTTTGCACTAAATCACGCAAGCGTACGCGGTCACAAGTAATATATAAGGTTAAGTCCAAATTCGTTCCCACAGAGACTAGTTTAGGTTTAATACAGATTTATGCACTTATGCAACAATGTATGATTATTATTCACTTCTAAGACAATATCAAAGATGGTTTTTGATTATCTAAATTAACTAAGAATCAAATTAGCAAAACTAAGAATTACTTAACTAATGAGAATTAAAACATGGGATCCTAACTTCATTAAATACTTCGTCTAGAGTTGATGCCTTTAATCAAAGTATGTGATGGTTATGATAACTGATCGGACAACACGAAACAAGTATAGACTACATGTCAGTACACGAATACCAAACTACTCATACATCCACAAAAGAGATAGAAGATGGGTAGACACCAATTATGTTTAGAGCCTATATGTCTATCAGATTTGAAAACATAACGGTTTAAGCACAAGTTATCCATTGAGATCACATAGGGCAGCATAAGATGGTTAAAATTACGCTACAATCATGATGTCAAAACATACATAATCCTATGCTAGCATGGCAAGTTCTAAATCTCAAGATCCACTGTTGCTTCACAAGAGATTAACAAACAACTTAGATGTTAGTTACGCATCCAAGAAGAATAAGCACAACCATACAAGGATATCAATAATTCATCATACACAAATCTTTAAAGCAAACAAACTACTAAACTACATAGATAAATCTGTTAGAATCCCATGACAACAATTAGAGTAATAGGATATGATGAAACCATGGTAATAAACAAGGTCTGAATAAAATAATAGTGCTATAGTAAAGACTTAAGAAAACAAATCCGTAAACATCCAAGAGTATCGCCTAATTAGAAGAAAACAAAAGTAGATCTAGATCTCCGTTGCTTGTCAAGAGCTTCGTAAAATCCTTCTCCAACTTGCCTCCCTTGTTTCTCTAAAAAAAACATGATTTTATTGTTGTCTAGATGTGTATTTATATCCCCAGGAGTCTTTTTCTCCAAGAAAATACCAAAAATACAATTTTGAATCAAAATAGGAAAATTTCCAGCGGAACCACGCGTCGCGGCGCCCAACCCCGCGCTATAGCGCCCGTCAGAATGCTTCCTCACGCTACAGCGTGCTCTCACTTTCTGCCAAAAAATTGATTTTGCTTTAGTCTTCAAGAAAATTTCCCAAGCTTCGTGTGGACTGTAAGATCGCTAAATTCAGACTTCTAGAACTCCAGATATGGCCAAAACAGTGTAGACTGCGCAACCTACCTGAAAAATCCGAATTTTCCACAATTTGCTCATTTCTCATCCGTTTTCTCTTCCGATTCTTTTGCCACTTCCCGTTCTTCAGTTTTTGAGCGTGAATCCACCATGAAATATGCAAATGTATCTCCCCACTTCAAGATAGTAACCCTGCACCATTCTTATTAAAAACGAATAAAAAACACGACATACTTGGGGTCAAGTTAATCAATTTAAGCCGAAACGAAGCGTTCCAAGTGGATATAAAATCCACTTATCATGTACCCAATAAATGAAGGGACTACCGAGTTAAGACAAGGAGGTCAAGACATGGGGGGGGAATTGTGAGCACAAGGACTCCATGCGATGACATCAAAGGTTATGCAAACAAGGACAAGAAAAGGGACTAAGTACACTCGAAGAAACCAATTACCAGTATTTACTTAGTCGGACGGGTCAAAAATAAATAAAGTTGATTGAGATTCAACATCAAACACATACTGGGCATACTAAAGAAGAGTTAAATGAGGCAGCCGGAATACCAACCGCCTTGACCTCAAAACAACTACATCACCGATAAGGACTCATACATGCATTTCTTTACTTAGGCATACAAGCCTAGTCCAAATATGTCCAGCAAGAGAAGAAACGTGAAAAACAACACCTAGAGGGGGTGAATAGGTGTTTATGGTTAATTATGTGAATTTATGAACTGTTTTGAAAATAACTGAAAACAGCTTGCTGTTTGTAATAACACGGTTCACAAACAGCACGATGTTTGTATCTAAAATGCAATGCAGAAAGAATATAAACAATAAGTAAAAGAGACACACAATCTTTTAGCCAGGTTCGACCCCTAATCCCCTATGGTCTACGTCCTGGTCCCTTACCAAACTTGGTAAGAGAATATATTATTGATCAACTATAATCCAATTACAAGATACAACAATATATCTCCCTTAACCCTTGCTGCTTACAAATGGCTTGCTGTTTACCTGTGCTGAACCAACCCTCTAAGTACTACTTCCCAAGTATACTTCTCTAGTCTAGTTCGACTCACCCTAAAACCTGAAGCCAATCTTGTACAGCAACAAAACAATACAATTTGAACAATACAAATGTTTTGAAAGAATTACAACTCAACCTATGAACCCTTCTGAATTTGAATATGTGTAAGTGTATATTGGGTTTTGAAGGTTTGGGGAATTTAGCAAAGTAAGCTTGTGGTTGTATATGAATATCTTGTTTTTGCACTGTAAGGGATGGTTAAGAACTGAGCATTTCACATTCTTAAATAGATGAATAAGAATATAATTGAAATCAAACATCAACGGTATGAATTGTAACCGTTAGTAATGTTTTTGTAGAATAATCAAGATGAAAAACATAGAGAATGTGTATGTCAGATGATAATATAGATAGGAGCGTGTTTGGTATGATGAGGAATATTTGATATGATTTAGGAAGACATCCCCATGTGTTTGTTTTTGAGTGGAGGTAGTGTGAGGCATTAAAATAATGAAAAGTGAATCTTACTTTTCTTATTTTTATGACAAGGAAAAAGTTTGTCTCCCAATATCTATTGGATATGAGTAGGTGCAACTTCAGATATATTCAGAGAGGTCCTTACAATATTCTAACACCATCTATGCTCGATTCTTCTTGAAAAGTCGTAGCCTCCTGATTTTCTGACAAATGCAGTCAGCGTGCTGTTTGTACAAATGGCATGCTGTTTGTACAACTGGTACGCTGATTGACCATGCAATCGGCTTGCTGTTTGAGACTGATGTAAACTGACTAAGTCTACACTTGGCTTACCAATTTGCTGTTTGAGTCATACTGATTGCACAATCAGTAATCTGTATTGCCCTGCAAAACCAAGTTAGTGTGTCTACAAATGGCATGCTGTTTATATCTGTACTAAGCCAAATGGCTTACTGTTTGTGATCATCAAAACTTAGGAGTTTCAATCTCCCCCTTTTTGATGATTACAACTAATTTAGGAGAAATTTTAAAAACTCCCCCTAAATCCCTGCATAAGAATATTAGAAGCAATCAACTAAAGATATTAGAAGCAATCATCTAAAGATTAACTTAAAACAGCAAATATCTAGATAAACCAACTTAAGCATTTAAACCACAGCAATTATCCAGAACCAACTTAAACATTTAAACCATAGCAAATATCCAGAAACAACTTAGCAAATATCCAGATAAACTAAGCAAATATCCAGAAAGACCAAAAGTTTTTAAAAGACTCCAAATTTTCTCCCCCTTAATTCATCAAAAATTAAGAAGCGTCTTCTGAGCAGCTTTTGCCAATTCATCCAATCCAGCTTCTTCTTCCATGGCAGAGTGAGTTGTGGATGTTATTCCAGAAGGTTTGAGCATCAATTCCTTGATAGACTTAATTTCAGATATAAATTCTTTCATTATGCTTTTAATTGTCTGATACTCAGCCTTCACAGATTAAAGATTCACTTTCACATCTTGTAAGTCCATCTTGACAGATTGCACATCATTTCTGATGGATTGAGTATCACTACGAAGGGATATCAGCTCACTGGACATAATGGTGACATCTGCATAAAGTGACTGAGAAAACAGGTTATGTGCCATAGAAACAGGCTCTGCAGAGGTTGTAGGAGCAGCTAACGAAGGTTCTTCTAGAGGAGATAATACAATCCTAGATAAAACACCATCCTCAATTTGCAAATTATTCATAGCTAGGAACTTAACATCAACTTCCTTAACAGCAACTTTAATAGCATCTTTTAAATCCACTTTGAACCATTCAAACACCTTTGTCAACCAAAGCCCGTATGGTATTCCACTCACTGTTTTATCAAGTGTAGCTAACATTTTCTGAAGTATCAGAGATGATACATCAAAAGGTTTTCCAGACATTAACATGGCAACAACTACTACATCTTGATAAGTAAAATTCGATTTATTACCAATCCTTGGGCAAATGTGAGACCTAGCTAGTTTGAACAGAAGGTGAGCCATGGGTGTAACCACAGTTGTAGGAGGGGGGTTTGTATCCTTAATCTTGACATCACCCATTATCAATTTCATTTGCTCAAGAATACTTAAATCAGGTATTGATACAGAACCCTGGGCAGTATACACATCAACATCACTATCCTTTTCGATTTTTAAAATCGAACTCAAAATAGGGGGATTCAACAGGATTTTCTTACCCCTAACCATAGATACGATACTCCCAAATTTATCAGTTTGCATGTTGGCATAATATTCTCGAACTAAATCAGGGAAGTATACTTTAGGCATATCCATAAAGAAGGATTCTAATCCAACATCTTGAAACAATTTAAAAGCTCCACATTGAGTAAGTGAAGGAACGAGCTTACTTGATATCGGTTGACCAGGAATGATGGTGCGCGATCCTAATTCCATCTCTTTAAAACGAGATTCACAGTCGGGAGACACAAAAGACGGAGACATAGACATCTTGAGCTTCTTCGATTCGGGGGTTTGTGAAACTTCATCCTCGCTTTCTTTTAGTTCCAGACCAATATCTTCCTTCATTGATGCAGATGGAGTGGGTGCTCTCCGTGCCCTTGTCTTGCGAACCATGGTGATTGATGGGATTGAAAATCTGTTTGTTTCCGATTGAAACCCTAATCGCCTTTTGATGAACCCTAATCGCCTCTTTTGTCAGGAGTATTAGTGTTTTTAAGAAATGAACCGTCCCAAGTTCCTTGTTTTGATAAATATTAGGGGAGAAATTTTGATAAAATAAAACCCACTTAAACATTTATCTAAAAAACATGCATATTTTAATACTGAGATATTTATTTACTTATTATCACAAGTATTAATCACATTAATTCAAATCACATATAAGTACATATTATCTATATTTAAACAACACAATTTAAATCACTTAAACAAAACTAATGTAAACCTAAAAAATAACGTAAACATATAATACCAATAGTAAGCTAGAAGTGGTGACAATCAGTATGCCATTTGTCATAGTGACTCGAACAAATGGTAAGCTAACCCGTCCTTCAATTTTCAAACAGCATGCTGATTTTAAATGGAGCACATACCAAGTTGCATTCGAATGATTGAAAATCTTTCCTCTGCAAGGGGCTTGGTGAATATATCAGCTAGTTGGAATTCAGTTGGGACAAAGACTAACTCTATCTTGCCCTTAGCAACATTGTCTCTCAAGAAATGGTGTCGAACATCAATATGCTTCATTCTTGAGTGATTCACCGGATTCTTAGAAATGCTTATGGTGCTAGTGTTGTCACAGTTGATTGGAACCTTTTTACACTTGATATCAAAGTCCCTTAGAGTTTGAATCATCCATAGAAGTTGATAACAACAGCTCCCAGCTGCTAGATACTCCCCTTCTGCAGTGGATAAAGCAACCGAAGTTTGTTTCTTGCATTGCCAAGAAACTAGGCTTTGTCCAAGGAATGTACAAACACCACTAGTACTTTTTCTATCAATTAAGCAACCTGCATAATCTGCATCACTATACCCAACAAGATAAAAAGTATTTGTGATAGGATAAAACAGACCAAGAGAAATGGTACCACTTAAATATCGAAATATTCTTTTAATGGCATTTAAGTGAGACTCTTTGGGGTTTGATTGAAACCTTGCACAAACACATACACTGTACATTATGTCAGGTCTAGAAGCAGTTAAATACAGTAGGCTTCCAATCATACCTCGATATCTTTTAATATCAACAGCCTTACCATTTTCATCTACAATCAGCTTGCTGTTTTGCACCATGGGAGTTGATTTTGGTTTTACATCTTCAAAACCGAATCTCTTCAATAGACTTTGTGTATATTTGGATTGGTGCACAAAAATGCCATCTTTAGATTGCTTGATTTGAAGACCCAAGAAGTAATTGAGCTCGCCCATCATGCTCATTTCGAACTCACTATGCATACACTTGGAAAACCACTTACACACAGATTCATTAGTAGCACCAAAAATAATATCATCCACATATATTTGTACAATCAAAATATCTTTACCATTTTGCATAATAAATAATGTGGGATCAATTTTACCTCGAGTGAATCCATTTTGGATTAGATACTTACTAAGCCTTTTGTACCAAGCTCTAGGGGCTTGCTTTAAACCATAAAGAGCCTTTTTTAGCTTGAATGCATAGTTTGGATATTGTTCATTTTCGAATCCGGGAGGTTGTTTAACATAGACTTCCTCTTCTAACACACCATTTAGGAATGCACTCTTTACATCCATTTGATATAGCTTGATTTTCTTGAAACATGCATAAGCCAGAAGCATCCTTATTGATTCCAAACGAGCAACAGGAGCATAGGTTTGATCAAAGTCAATGCCTTCTTGTTGGTTGTAGCCTTGAGCTACAAGTCTTGCTTTATTTCGAGTAATGGTGCCAAATTCATCAACTTTGTTTTTGAACACCCATTTAGTTCCTATAAGTGAGGCATCCTTTGGTGGCTTGACAAGTTCCCAAACATCACATCTTTCAAATTGATTTAATTCTTCTTGCATGGCCATGATCCAATTCTCATCTTTTAATGCATCATCTATATTTTTAGGTTCTTCTTGAGCTAGGAAGGCTGCATGAGCACAATAATTTGCCTTCCCTCTTCTTATAGTAATTCCATCAGTAATATCACCAATGACTAACTCAGGTGGATGATTTTTAACCGTTCTTGTTGCCCTTGGTAAAGAATGTTGAGCTATTTCTTCATGAGTTGTCTTTCTCATCTTTGATGGTGGTGACTGTTCTTCTCCATCATATAGAGGCAATTTTGCAGTAGCCCTAGATCCTCTAGGACCTTCCAAAGTCATTTTTGCTATTTTTGAAATTGAATCTTCCACTTCAGCTTGCTGTTTTGAACTTTCAGCTTGCTGATTGTCAGTGTCTACATCCTCTTTGGCTTGCTGACTTTCAGTGTCATTTTCATCTTCAGCTTGCTGATTTGAACTGCCATTTTGCTGATTTGCACTGCCATCTTGCTGATTTGCACTTCCAGCTTGCTGATTTGTACTTCCAGCTTGCTGATTGTCAGTGACTTGTGGATGCACATTTTCTTCTTCACCTGCAAATCCTTTCTCAACTCTTGGTATATCATTGTTAGGTTCTTGAAAAGTAACATCAATAGATTCTTCAACAATATGCTTATTAATATTATAAATTCTATAAGCTCTACTTGTTAAAGAATAACCAAGAAATATGGCTTCATAGGATTTAGCATCAAATTTACCAACTTTACCAATTGTTTTGAGGACAAAACACTTTGAACCAAAGATCTTGAAGTAACTAATATTTGGCTTCTTATTTCTCAATAATTGATAAGGAGTTTTGTCCAACATTGGCCTGATTATGATTCGATTCAACAAATAGCATGTTGTATTCACCGCTGCAGCCCAAAAGCTTCTAGGTAGTTTGCTTTCTTGCAGTAGAGTCCTAGCTGTTTCTTGAAGTGACCTATTCTTTCTTTCCACCACTCCATTTTGTTGTGGAGTCCTTGGAGCAGAAAATTCATGAGAGATTCCTTTTTGTTCACAATAAGTGATAAATTTGTCATTGACAAATTCACCTCCTCTATCACTTCTTATACCTACAAGTCTTGTATCATGCTTATTCTCAAGTAGTTTAATCAGTTTCTCAAATTCATCAAAAGCACAATTTTTAGTACTAAGAAACAATACCCAAGTAAATCTAGAATAATCATCTACGATTACAAAACCATATTGTTTACCTGCAATACTTTTGTAAGATTCTGGACCAAATAAATCTAAGTGCAGAAGCTCTAAAGGTTTAGAAGTAGATACCATTTTCTTAGCTTTGTGAGTACTTCGAATTTGTTTACCCAATTGGCAAGCTGAACATACTTCAACCTTAGAATATCTCAGTTTTGGTAGTCCTCTGACCAGGTTCTTGATTGATAGTTTATTAAACAAATCCATGTGTGCATGACCCAACCTCCTATGCCATATATATGGATCATTGTCGATTGCAGCCAAACAGCATGCTGTTTCCTGCATTTCGAAGTCTAATACATATATATTTCCTTCCCTTCTAGCAACTAGTGGGATTTTGTTAGCACCAATAGCAATAATAGTTTTATCTATGCCAAACTGAACAAAATGTCCATCATCAAATAATTGAGTGACACTAAGTAAATTATATGAAAGACCTTTGACATATTGAACTTTATCGATCGAAATATTACTATTACCAATAGAACCAATACCAAGGATTCGAAGAGTTTTGCTATTGCCAATTGTAACTCTTCCTCCTTTCTTCATGTTGAGACTTATGAACTGAGACTTGTCTCCACACATATGTCTAGTGCAACCGCTATCCAAGATCCATTGTTTCGACTTTAGTTTGGCAGCAAGACATATCTACAAAACAAACAAACACAAACTTAATGTTTTGGTACCCATATAGGTTTGGGTCCAAACTGGTTAGTAGCAAGAATATATAACACATTTAATTCAGCTTTCTTGATCCATTTTTGGATCACTTTTGGTGACTGTTGGCGTGCTGTTTGTCTTCTGTTAGGAGCATTCTGGTATGCTGTTTGTCGCCTGACTGGTCCATTCTGGTAAGCTGTTTTCCCTTTATCATTGATTTGAACCACACAATGAATTTCCAGATGGCCTTTTCCACCACATTTGTTGCATGTTTTCCACGGCATGGCATAGTCATAAGGTATGCCATTTTTACCATCATATTTGAGGACTCCAAGCTTCTTGTGTATGTCCATGCCAACTCCTTCTCTGACTACAGGGACTTTTGCCTTCTTCATCATTGTCTTTAAGGTGTCTTCTCCTTGTACAAAAGTTTCCATCCCTGTTTGGAGGTCCTTGACCTCTTTTTCCAGAAGAGAGATCAAATCAGCTTGCTGATTGATAAGTTCAGCTTGCTGTTTTCTCTTTTCCACAGATTTTGAGGATTCGGCTTGGCTTGACTCTTTGTTCTTGAATGATTGTATGCATTCATTCCTTTCTTCAATCTCTGACTTCAACCTTATAAGTTCTTTCATAAGAGCCTCATTTCTTTGTAGAATCACTTTGTTGATTCCTTCGAATTGAACTAATTTCTCCTTTAAATCAGTAATAAGATCATTGTGATTTGTTTCTGGATTCTTCTCAGCCATTAAATCAGCAATCATTTTCTTCAACTGATTGTTGTTCTTTTCCAGCTTGCTAATCTTATGTTTTAGTTCCATAAACTCAATTATGGATACATGATTTGGTACCTGCATGGTTAGTTCTTCTAGCATATTATGAGAGGAATTTGAATCAGAATAGATTGAATTTACCTCACTTGCATCATCTTCTGAATTCGAATAATCACTATCCACACAATCTTCTTTTATGGATCCTAGTGAACTTTCTTCGTCATTTAGACCTACAAGGGCCAAATTCACCATGTCTTCACTTGAGTCATCACTGGAGTCTGAATCATCATCACTCCAAGTCACTAGAGCCTTTGCTTTTCTCTTGTCCTTGAAAGCAGCTTGCTGTTTAGACTTTAGCTTAAAACAGTCCTTCTTAAAATGGCCTGGCTTGCCACATTCGAAACAAGTTTGTTCCTTGGCTTTCCTTTTGGAGAATTCACCTCTTTCCCTTTTCATTTTATTTTTCTTTTCAATCAGCCTCTTGATCTTTTGTGAGATGAGTGCCATTTCTTCGTCAGATTCTTCATCAGATTCAAACAGCTTGCTATTTGTAGACTCTGGCTTACTGTTTGTAGAGTGAAGAGCCAAATTCCTCATTTTGGCTAGGGGAACCCGAACATCTTCAGTCTGACCTTTGCTTATCTTGCTTTCAAATTGTTCTAGCTCTGCAAACACAGCTAGGTGATCCATGGTGTCGATTGTTGAGGATGATTCCAAAGCCGTGACCTTTGCTTCATAGATAAATGGTACCGCACTTAACACTTTCATGTTAATTTCATCTTGTGGAATATCTTTTCCAAGTCTCTTTAATGAGTTTATAGTAACTTGAAACCTTGCTTGACCTTCTTTTATAGTTTCATCATCCTTGAGCTTGAAGTTTCCAAAATCATTCATTAGTTTGCTAAGCTTCACCTTCCTCAAGGTTTTTGATCCTTCATGATAGGTTTCCAAAGCATCCCACATTTCTTTTGCTGTTTTTAGGGAGGAGACTTTGTCATACTCAGCTTGATCTAGAGCATTCATTATGGAGTTTCTAGCTTCTCCATTAAAACCACATTTGATAATTTCATCCATAGTGAGATCATCAACATCTTTCGGTAGATTCTTTTCATCCAAGAATTGATAATCTCCTTTTTGTACAACTCTTAACACCAGTGGCCTCTTGGATAAGAATGTTTCCATTCTACATTTCCACCAATTGTAATTTTCTGATCCAGTGAGGAGAGGAGCCTTATAATCCGCTTTTGCTTCAAGATAATGTTCTGCCATGATCGATACTTTCCTGTTACGGAATTGTTAGTATACCACGCTCTGATACCAATTGAAAAACAACACCTAGAGGGGGGTGAATAGGTGTTTATGGTTAATAATGTGAATTTATGAACTGTTTTGAAAATAACTGAAAACAGCTTGCTGTTTGTAATAACACAGTTCACAAACATCCCGTTGTTTGTATCTAAAATGCAATGCAGAAAGAATATAAACAGTAAGTAAAAGAGACACACAATCTTTTAGCCAGGTTCGACCCCTAATCCCCTATGGTCTACGTCCTGGTCCCTTACCAAACTTGGTAAGAGAATATATTATTGATCAACTATAATCCAATTACAAGATACAACAATATATCTCCCTTAACCCTTGCTGCTTACAAATGGCTTGCTGTTTACCTGTGCTGAACCAACCCTCTAAGTACTACTTCCTAAGTATACTTCTCTAGTCTAGTTCGACTCACCCTAAAACCTGAAGCCAATCTTGTACAGCAACAAAACAATACAATTTAAACAATACAAATGTTTTGAAAGAATTACAACTCAACCTATGAACCCTTCTGAATTTGAATATGTGTAAGTGTATATTGGGTTTTGAAGGTTTGGGGAATTTAGCAAAGTAAGCTTGTGGTTGTATATGAATATCTTGTTTTTGCACTGTAAGGGATGGTTAAGAACTGAGCATTTCACGTTCTTAAATAGATGAACAAGAATATAATTGAAATCAAACATCAACGGTATGAATTGTAACCGTTAGTAATGTTTTTGTAGAATAATCAAGATGAAGAACATAGAGAATGTGTATGTCAGATGATAATATAGATAGGAGCCTGTTTGGTATGATGAGGAATATTTGATATGATTTAGGAAGACATCCCCTTGTGTTTGTTTTTGAGTGGAGGTAGTGTGAGGCATTAAAATAATGAAAAGTGAATCGTACTTTTCTTATTTTTATGACAAGGAAAAAGTTTGTCTCCCAATATCTATTGGATATGAGTAGGTGCAACTTCAGATATATTCAGAGAGGTCCTTACAATATTCTAACACCATCTATGCTCGATTCTTCTTGAAAAGCCGTACCTCCTGATTTTCTGATAGACGCAGTCAGCGTGCTGTTTGTACAAATGGCATGCTGTTTGTACAACTGGTACGCTGATTGACCATGCAATCGGCTTGCTATTTGAGACTGATGTAAACTGACTAAGTCTACACTTGGCTTACCAATTTGCTGTTTGAGTCATACTGATTGCACAATCAGTAAGCTGTATTGCCCTGCAAAACCAAGTTAGTGTGTCTACAAATGGCATGCTGTTTATATCTGTTACTAAGCCAAATGGCTTACTGTTTGTGATCATCAAAACTTAGGAGTTTCAAAACGTAACAAGAAACTATGATTGAGCATTTAACATCTAGACAAATCAAGACTAATGGCATGCAAAATCCACCAAAGTGTCGAAACAAATATCAGTTCAAGGACCAATGCTAATATATGCATACAAATCAACAAGAACAGAATCTAGAGTATGCATAATTACCATATGATTAATCAATAAAACAAAGCTTTTGAGCAAATTGCGAGAATCGGAGACGCACCTGTGTAGAAAGGAAGAGGCGGATGTGCAAATGATTAAGCTTTCGCCGGAGAAATCTCGTCGGAACCTTTTTGCAGTCTTTTGAAAAACATTACTCGAGAAGAAGCGTTGTGAAAAGATAAAGAATGACAATGAAAAGTCTTAGTGGGTTAATATACACAAAACATAGAAAAGAGGCGTGTCCCCTTGGCCAATGAATTTGGCACAGAAAATGAGGAGAAATAGGAACGTATTTTGCATGGTGAATTGATCATTTTTATCCTATCTAAAGGAGGGCGGTAGAGTCCGAGTCTGTTTACCCCTTCTCAATAGTTATCATCTTATTTTTAGAAAATAAATTTGATTAATCTAGCATTAAAAAAAATAAGTTGCAAGGCTCCCATTCATTATCAAGTTTAATTCAAGTTTCCGTAACCCGGTTACGAGAGATTTTCAAACTAGTACCAATATTGATTCTAATATTTACGGTTGAAAGTCTCTAATATTGACATCCAATATTGCATTGATTTGGCAAGTTAGCGAAAATACGAAGTTTTTATTAAGAAACTCAGAAAACGGCACCCTGTGAGTAATTGGTTCCCTTTGCACTCAGTACTTCAGGGAACCGGGGGTAGTTGTTGTGACCAAAATCTTGCATGGGTTAGATTTAGGCCCAATAGAGGATTAGGGTCCAGATTCATGAGGAAAATAAGTAATATGCCAGGCTTCCAAGGGCCCATGGCAGCCCCAGGGGTTACCATGTATACGGCAGTAAGGAAATGTGTGGCTTGGGTCCCAAGGGCATCCCCTTGAGAATAACCTATAACCACTACCAGTCATCCAGTAGGGCTTCCAGAGTAGTTTCCATGGTGGGATTACCGGAGGGGGTACCGGAGCCAGGCTACCGAGCGGTACCCCCAGCTTCCACCGGAAGCATGATTAGGCTGCCAATTTGGATAAGGCAGACCTCCTACTTTTTAGGAGCACGTCTTTACAGTTGATTTACACTCCTAAACAGATATATATTCAGTTATTAGAGGATATATGTGATATATACTTGATAAATCATATAAAATCATGATAAACATCAATGGATGGGCTTCCAACAGTCCTAATACAGCTTGAAAACCTCATAAATACATCACAATCAGTTGATACACGTAAATATCAATTATTATCTCATTAGATACGAGATAACTCATCACGAACAACCGAACATATCAATCAAGAACTACATACGGGCTTGATCCACTAGAAATAGTGGTATGTAGGCAGTTTACGGGGTCTCTTCTCGAAACGCACGTTGATACTAAGAGCAAGTATACTCCGGTGCACGCTCACTCTCATAATCAGGGTTCTTGGTAGGCCAACGCATCATTATTTCACTGTCCTTGAGCTCTAATCCCGTAGATTCAGCCCGATCCTTCCGAGGAACCACATCCCGTGTTCTTCGATAACCCCTAGCTGTGAGCCTTTCTGGGCAGCTAGTTATAAATCTCTAGCTGTGAGCCTTTCTGGGCAGTTAGACGATTCCGAATTCATTGGCGCTATTCAAGCAACGACCTCCACGTAGTTGTGCTAAAATCCTCCCACAACATATACTATTGTTGTGTCGTGTGTTTAATTTAAACGCGTAATAGCGTGGCGAAAGCCGTTTATATATTTTCCGCACCTTTTTATTCTCGTCCTCAAACTTGTGAGTGATTTTATTTTCCGCACCTTTTTGTTATCGTCCTCACACTTGTGAGTGGTTTTACTTTTCGCATTTTGTTATTATATATATAATAACGAGCTACTTTTCTATCGTGTGAGTTATATTTTTGTGTGTGGTGTTTAATTGGCCAAATCATATTATAGTGCAAAACGTTAAAGTTATATTGTTAAACTCTCGTTCAAACTTATATATACGATTAGTCCAAAATAAGACTCTATCAAACGAGAAGTTGTTTATTAAACATCCTTAAAGCTACAAAAGCTTAAACAAGGATTTGATATATATATATATATATATATTACTTCGAGTATAGACTTTTTGTCAACTGCGAGGTAATTTCGAGTATACTTCGATATTTACAAAGTCGAACAAAAATATACTATTATAATCCTTATAAGCCTACGAGCTTAAAGGACCTAACTTACAAACTCCGAGATATATTCAAATCTCATTATACGGAGTATTGTATTAAAAGTATTCTTCGATTTATAAATTATATCGAATACAGGAATACACATAAAGTCATAAGCAAACAAAAGCTTATAGGTTTAGCATACTTAATATTCGTACAATAATATTAAAGTCACTCTCGGACATACAA